>JARBWK010000013.1:45538729-46223729 GCA_030556195.1 Anolis apletophallus
CCTGGTATATTGAGTCACCCAAGGGCTGAGAAAAGCAGTATATAAATATAGTAAATAATAAATAAATAAATAACATCACCTAGAGTGATGTGATATCAAAGAAGGGGAGGGGAGAGGAAGAATTTTCCCTCCCCCTCCATTCCAAGCCCATCCCATATCCTCGCCCAGTGTTTTCCAACCAGTGTGCCGTGGCACACTAGTGTGCCGTGAGCGATCACCAGGTGTGCCGTGGGAAATTGGAACCTCCAATACCCTTTCTATCCCCTCCTGCCACACAATTTTCTTCTCCACTCGGGCTCCCTTCTTCTCAGCCTCGCTCTACTCGCTTTGCCTCGCTTTGCTCTGGGGCGAGTCTGCGCAGTAGCGCCCGCACGGGTTGCGTCTTCCTCCCTCCCCCCTCCCATCCCCGCCTGAACACCCTCACGCTGCCCCCTTGGATCAAAATGGCAGCAGAAGCGGCAGTGCAGAATAAAAAGTAGGTGTTGAGCAAGAGGGGGAAGAAAGGGCGTGAAGGGGAAGGTGAGGAAGAGGTCTCTGTCATGGGCAAACTTGGACCTTACAGCTCTTTGGACTCCAACTCCCACCATCCCTAGCAGCCTCAGGCCCTTTTCCTTTTTGTCCCTCAGCCACGTAAGCAGGAAAGGGCCTCAGGCTGTTAGGAATGGTGGGAATTGAAGTCCAAAGCACCCAAAGGGCCGAAGTTTTCCCATGCCTGTTTTAGGGACCTGTCAGGCCCGGTAGGCCTGTAAATAATGGCACACTCACTCAAGTAGTTAACAAGAGGAATTGAGCTTTATTCAGTCTTACTCCAGGCAGAGCAGAGAGGAATCTGAGCTTTCCCGCCAAAACGCTCAGTGAAAAACCCTCCTGGTAAACTCCCTCCCTCCACCCAGACTTAGGCCCATCCCCCTCTGCTGCCTCCTTGTCGCCATGGCAGCCAAAGCCAAGCTGTTTATTTTACTGCTCTGGCTGAGGCCTGACAGGACCTTAAAGTGGTGAGCCTCCTTCCAACATTGTAATTCTGGATAGAAAACAAACAACAACATAACATAACATTGTTTGAGTCCACAGTGCTCTCTGAGTGTAGGTAAACTGCAACTTCCAAACTCAAGGTCAATTCCCAAGCAAACCCTTTCAGTACTTTCTGTTGGTAATGAGAGTTCAATATGCCAAGTTTGGTTCAATTCCATTGTTGCAAGAGTTCAGGATGCTCTTTGATCGTGTGTTAACTATAAATCCCAGAAACTCCCAAATGTCAAGTTCTATTTTCCCCAAACTCCATCTGTGTCCACATTTGGGCATATTGAGTATTCATGCCAAGTTTGGCCCTGATCCAACATTGTTTCAGTCCACAGTGCTCTCTGGATATAGGTGAACGACAACTCAAAAACCCAAGGTCAATGCCCACCAAAATCTTACAGTATTTTCTCTTGGTTATGGGAGTTCTGTGTGGGAAGTTTGTGTCTTTCTGCCATTCCTGCCAGGATATCTATGTTGTGTTCTTCGAAACAGGTCCAGGTTTCACACTGAGTGTATAAATACATTTAAAAACATATTAACTATATGTATTACTGTGTTAGAGTGTCATTTTGTGTCATTTTGGTTGGTGGTGTGCCCCAGGACTTTGTAAATGTAAAAAATGTGCCGCGGCTCAAAAAAAAAGGTTGAAAACACTCTCCTAAGAAGCTGACAGCAACTCACAACAAGGACACCATGTTTGTGGACAGGGAACGATATTGTGGCTCACTGTGTGTGCTTATAACGCTGCAGCTCAACAATGAGAAATGTTTGTTGTGATATCAGACTCATGGACAATAAGAGTAGCACTGTGGGAAAACACTTAATGGACTAATGGTTTGTATACAACCTTGATGCCTTGGCATTCAGCCTCCATTTCTTATAGGGAGTGCTGAATGCTCTGAATAGAAATGGTTGGAAGCAAAGAGAAGCATGAACAATGCAAGCAAAAAATAATGAATAAGACCGTTACTGAAATCCTTTTAGAAAAGTCTTGCTAGCAATTTGTCAAGGGCAGTGCTCATTGGTGCTGGCAAGTTATGGCATCCTCTAAGAGGCAAGGGAGGAACAGATGCAAAACTCCATTGAAATTTGTTAGAACTCCACATAATTGCACCAGGGCTCGATGCTTTTTGTTGCTTATGTGCTCTTTTGAAGGGACGTGAAATCTTCCTGTCTGAGTTTTGCTGCTCTAAACCACACTTGCATTTTAATTCCATTGCTGCTTCAGACTTGTTTTCTGCCTTTTCCCAAGGAATTGTATGCAGTTTTTCATATATATATATATATATATATATATATATATATATATAAAATATAATATAATATAAATGGGTTCACGTCATGTGATGTATACCTCAAACAAAGAAACCATACAACGCAGAAACACAATACTTGCCAACAGAAATAGGCCTCAAGCAAGGTACGTTTGTAGCAAAAGAAACTTTCCCCCAAAACCTAAAAAGGCCCCCAAAACAATGAGTAAAAATAAAACTACATTTACCAGCATCCTCCGGGCAGCCAAAGACTCACCCAGCCTCTACATTCTGAACAACATGATTGGCTGCCAAAAGGGCAGATTTGCATAACTGCTGCACTGGCCAGCCAACATGAAAATCCGATCCATCATAAACTGCCAAAACATAATAAGGAAAAGGCCTGAGCCAATCCCCAACACAAACACCCAAATCACTTCTAAACGAAAATTTACACCCCAAAAATCACAGACCACGCCCAAAATTGACAGTAAGGCTTCATTAACTTGATTTCCCTAGCTAGCCCTCACTTACTGGGAAGCTGTTTACGCTCTAAATTGACAGTAAGACTTCATTAACTTGATTTCCTAACTAGGCCTCACTTACTGGGAAGCTGTTTACGCTCTGAATTGACAGTAAGGCTTCATTAACTTGATTCTCCCGACTAGGCCTCAGCTCATTGGACATTGTGTATGGCCTGAATTGACAGTAAGGCTTCATTAACTTGCTGTTCCTAACTAGGCCTCAGCTCATGGGACATTGTGTATGGCCTGAATTTACAGTAACCTAACTTGGCACACAGAGCCCCGACCATGCATGATGGGACTTGAAGTACCACCATGGAAAATGGGATTTGTAGTACTTCAAAACCCATCATTCCCCACAGACCACTGTGGCCCAGAACCAAGACCAATAAAGACCCAACTTGGCACACCATGCCCCCATGACCCACACTCCATCCAACTGCAGTTTAGAGGAGGGCACACCATGGATGATTGGACTTTCTCGCATCTCCTAAAAAGGGCACAGCAACGCGTGCCGGGTACAGCTAGTATATATATATATACACACACACAGTATGTGTATGTGTGTGTGTGTGTGTGTATATATATATATATATACACATACATACATACATACATATACACTAGCTGTACCCGGCACGCGTTGCTGTGCCCTATTTAGGAGATGCGAGAAAGTCTGAGTATGTAAGGGTTGGAATTGTTGTTAGTGAATTGGGTGTGTTATGTTTGTGCCTCAGCTCTTTGCCTGCAGTCCTTCGGGTTTGACTTGTACCATGGCCAGGACGAATCAGCTTGGGGAGGGCTTGTCCTGTCAGGGGATCTCTATCTTCACAGGTGCGTCCAGTGTCTGTTGGGGGACTGTGTAAAATCCTTTCCGTATCCTTTTGAGCCACCTTTCTCAAGATCTTCATGTCTAGCTTACTTTCTGCTCCTCTCTTTTTCAAGATGTCCTGCTCTGTGTCTTTTGCACCCATTGGTCGATGTCCGATGAGGCTTTCCTCATGGACAGGCCATCTGAGGGAGTTTCTTCCAGCGCTGGGCATCAGAAGGTACTTGGTGATGACCTCCATCCCTTGGAGCCAGCATATAGAGGGGCTGGAGCACCCTCCTTGGCAAACCCCATTGTTGCTGGATGGTCCTCTTATTAATGTAGAATTCCAAACCACTGGAGATCTTTTGGGAAAGGAAGAAGAGCTCCCCTTGAATGGTGTTGATCTCCATCATGGTCTTCTGATTTGAAAGTGTTGGAGGAGGCTCTGGCACTCCTCTGACAGTTTGTTATGGGTCGGAATGTTCATGTTGGCTGGCCAGTACAGCAGTTATGCAAATCCGCCCTTATTGGCAGCCAATCATGTTGTCAGAATGTAGAGGCTGGGGAGTCTTTGGCAGCCCGGGAGGATGCTGGGAAATGTAGTTTTATTTTTACTCGTTGTTTTGGGGGCTTTTAAGTTGGGGGGGAGTTTCTTTGCTTCAAACGTACCTTGCTTGAGGCCTATTTCTGTTGGCAAGTTTTGTGTTTCTGCATTGTAAGGTTTCTCTGTTTGAGGTAGTCTTCACATGATGGCTCTTCCTTTATATATATAGATATATATACTGTATATATATCTGTATCTGTATACCTTTATAAAACGGAATGTTTGTGTGTATGCGGAGGGCGGAAGGGCGGAAGGGCGGATTGTGGCAGCCACTTTCACAGGCCAGGGCGACCAGCGCGGGTGATGGACCTGCACCAAACTTGGTACACAAAACCCCCCTAACCCCCTTTACGCCCTGGTGCGGTTCGGGGACATGACCCATGGATTATGGGATTTGTAGTACTTTCAAACACTTCGGTTCCCACAGACCACTAAGGCCACCAAAAAGGACCAATACAGACCACACTTGGCACACAGAGCCTCAATGACCCAGTCCACATCCTACTGAAGTTTGGAGGGGGAAAGAACATGGATGATGGGTCTTGCAGTACCTTCCCTCACTTTCCAAGGCTGCTACAAACCTAATCCTATGATTGATCAACACCAAACTTGCCACACAGAGCCCTCATGACCCACTCTACATTCTGGTGCACTTTGGAGGAGGGTGGACCATGGATGATGGGACTTGAAGTACCTCTACTCACTTCCCAAGTCTGCTGCGACCCTCATTCAATTACCGATTGAGACCAAACTTGGCACACATAACCCCCATGACTGCCTTCACGTCCTGGTGAGGTTCGGGGGAGAACTGACAATGGATGATGGAATTTGTAGTATTTTCACACCCCTCTGTTCCCACCGACCACTGTGGCCCCCAAAAAACACCGAGAAAGTCCACACTTGGCACACAGAGCCCCTGTGACCCACTCTACATGCTACTGAAATTTGGAGGGGGCCAGAACATGGATGATGGGACTTGCAGTACCTTCCCTCACTTTCCAAGACTGCTACAAACCTAATCCTATGACTGATCAACACGAAACCTGCCACACAGAGCCCTCGTGACCCACTCTACATCCTGGTGAAGATCGGAGGAGGGTGGACCATGGATGATGAGACTTGAAGTACCTCTACTCACTTCCCAAGTCCACTGCGACCCTCATCCAATTACTGATTGAGAACACACTTGGCACACATAACCCCCATGACTGCTTTCACGTCCCGGTGAGGTCGGGGGAGGACTGACAATGGATGATGGGATTTGTAGTTCTTTCACACCCCTCTGTTCCCACAGACCACTGTGGCCCAGATGATGGGACTTGCAGTACCTTCCCTCACTTTCCAAGACTGCTACAAACCTAATCCAATGACTGATCAACACCAAACCTGGCACACCAAGCCCTCATGACCCACTCTACATCCTGGTGCTGTTTTGTGTGAGACAGACCATGGATGATGGGACTTGAAGTACCTTCATTCACTTCCTAAAAACAATGCAACCCTCATCCATTCACCAATACAGACCAAACTTGGCACACAGAGTACCCATGCCCCACTCTACATCCTACTGCACTTCTCAAATGACCCGGGCACCGCCGGGTCCCAAAGCTAGTGTGTGTGTGTGTATATATATATATATATATATATATATATATATATATATATATATTAGCGTGGGGACCCGGCGCTGCCCAGGGTATTTGAGAAAGGCATTTTGTGCCAAGGTTGGTCTTTGGTACTTCAAGTCCCATCATCCATGGTACACCCTCCTCCATACTCCAGTAGAATGGAGAGTGGATCATGAGGGTTCTGTGTGCCAAGTATGGTCTTTATCGGTCTTTGTTGGGGGCTGCAGCAGTCTTGGGGAATGAGTAGAGGTACTTGAAGTCCCATCCTCCATGGTCCGCCCTCCTGTAAACTGCAGTAGGATGAAGAGTGGGTCATGGGGCCACTGTGTGCCAAGTTTAGTCTTTATCGGTGCTTGTTCAAAGCCGCAGTGGTCTGTGGGAAATTAAGGGTTTGAAAGTACTACAGATCCCATATTCTGTGGAGTTACTGCAAGTCCCATCATCTGTGGTCCACCCTCCTCCAAACTACAGCAGAATGTAGAGTGGGTCATGGGGGCTCTGTGTACCAAGTTTGGTCTTGTTTAGTCATTGGATGAAGGTTGTAGCGGTCTGGGGAAGTGAGTAGAGGTACTTCAAGTCCCATCATCCATGGTCCATCCTCCTTCAAACTGCAGCAGGATGTAGAAGTGGGTCATGGGTGCTCTGTGTGCCAAGTTTGGTATTTATTGATGAGTGAATGAGGGTCACATTGTTTTTAGGAAGTGAGTGAAGGTACTGCAAGTTCCATCATCCATGGTCCATCCTCTTCAAACTGCAGCGGGATATAGGGTGCATCTTGGAGGCTCTGTGTGCCAAGTTTGGTCTTGTTCTGTCATTGTTGGGGGCCGCAAAGTGTTTTGGTCTTAAACTCCCACCATGTCTGACTGCCTCAGGCCTCCCCCCCCCCCGCCACTTTAGAGTGTCGGAATGTTGGTGGTGCTGGCCAATCAGAGGCATTATGCAAATAATCCCACAGTGGCAACCAATCAAAACGCTGGCACATATTCCTCCCTCTGCACTGCCGCACCGCCGCAAACATTGACTTTTATTATATACATAGATATACGGTATATTTAAAAAATAGATCTTTATTCAATTTTCAAAGAAGTAATTTTAACAGTAAGATATAAGAAGTATAAAAAGCATATATACTCACACAAATTACAAATAATTTAAAATAAAAGGGAAGAAAAAAGAAAAATTCCCATTGGCCCTCAGAAAGGAGCCAAGGAAAACAAGAAGTCATAAAGTGCCCAGAAAAGAACAGAAAAATAGATTGAGTAGGTGGATCTTATAAAGTCTGTCTGTTGCATCTTTACAGAGCTTTATATTCGATTGGTTGTTACTCATCTTCTTGTATTTCCTCTAAATGCCTAAAGAATGTAAAGACAAAAAAGAAAACATCTATTTTTAATTCATTTATCTAACTGTTAACAATAACATTTCTACTTAAGAGTTTTATTTGCATTATATGATAAAATATCCGTAAAAATCTTAGTTGCATTCAAAGTCCGGTAATTATATATATTCCTTTGACTACTGAGGATGTTTAATCCCAATTTAATTTTAGACTAATATTGTATTCCCTCCTACAATATTCTTGTACACACGACCAGTCATATTTTCTGCCCAAACCAGTTTCCGCACTATTGTCTTTCGGTGCTTCCGTAAGCCAGTGTTTCCCAACCTTTTTTGAGCCGCGGCACACTTTTAACATTAAAAAAATCCGGGGGCACACCACCAACCAAAATGACACAAAATGACACTCTAACACAGTAAAGAACGGCTGGGGATGGTGACCTGCTGGGAGCAGCTGCTGGGAGTGCGAAGCCGGGGAGGAGCCAGGCCACACCATGCCCCACCCCTCTCCCGGCTTCAGTTCTCCCTCAGCTTCGCCAGCCTTGAGGGGCAGTGCCAAGCCAGCATTGTGCTGGCTCTGCCACCGCTGGCTTGGCACTGTGGGAGAGCGGAAGCCGAGGAGAGGGGGCGGGGCATTGCACGGTCTGGCTCCACCCCCTCCCCTGGCTTTTGCTCTCCCACAGCTTCTCCGGCCTTAAGGGGACAGTGCCAAGCCAGCATTTTGCTGGCTCTGCCACCGCTGGCTTGGCACTGCCCCCTCAAGGCTGGCGGCTGTGGGAGCCGTTCCCCCACAGCTTCGCCAGCATTGAGGGGGCAGTGCCAGGCCAGCATTGTGCTGGCTCTGCCACCGCTGGCTTGGCACTGCCCCCTCAAGGCTGGCAAAGCTGTGGGAGTGCTGAAGCCAGGGAGAGGGGGCGGAGCCAGGCTGCGTCATGCCCCCCCCTCCACGGCCGAAGGAGGCGGCGCCCCGGTCCCTTCTTCTTTTTCTTCGCTGCCGCCCAGCCCTTCGTCCTCCTCTCCCAAGCAGCAGGAGTTCAGCAGGAGGAGGGGGGAAGGAAGGGGGGCAGAGAGCTTTTTTCGCAGCACACCTGCTGATCGCTCACGGCACACGAGTGTGCCACGGCATGCTGGTTGAGAAACACTGCCGTAAGCCATTCCATTTGGATAGTCTCTGTGATTTTTAATAACCATTCTGCTTTCGTTGGGGATCTTTCCAATTTCCAGTGTTTTGCGTAAATTATCTTTGCTGCGGTGGTTGTAACTAGAAAAAATATTTTTTTTCATTTAACTTAAGAGTTGGGTCGATTATACCTAACAGGTGCTGGTCAGGTTTCTTCATTATTTGTATCTTAAATATTTTTTTTCAATTCGCTATTTATCATAGTCCAAAATTTTCTCGCCTTTTTACAAAGCCGCCAAAGGTGGAAAAAAGTTCCATTTTTTTCACCGCAATTCCAACAGTTTGTTTTGGTGGATTTGTAGATCTTTGCAATCCTATCTGGGTCCAGGTGCCATCTGTATACCAGCTTTATCCAATTTCTTTATATTTATAACAAACCAATGTACAGATGTTCCTTTTCCATATATTTTTCCAAGTTTCTGGATTGCTTTTATATCCTATATTTCTTCCCCGCATCTTCATGTATTTTTTTATTCATATACTAGCTTGGGTAGCCGGCGGTGCCGGGTTATTTGAGGATGGCATTGTGTGCCATAGTTCGTCATTGGTGTGGGCCACAGTGCTCTAAGGAAGTGAATTAAAGTACTGCAAGTCCCATCATCCATGGTCCATTCTTCCTCAAACTGCACCAGGATGTAGGGTGCACCTTGGGGGGTCTGTGTGCCAAGTTTGGTCTTGTTCTGTCATTGTTGGGGGCCTAGTCAGGAAAATCAAGTTGAGGAAGCCTAACAATATCCCATGAGCTGAGGCCTCGTCAGAAATATCAAGTTAAGGAAGACTTGCTGTCAATTTTGGGCCTGGTCTGTGATTTATAGGGGCTGCAGTGTTGTTTGGGAAGTGAATGAGGTGAAGGTACTGCAAATCCCATCATTCGTGGCCCATCCTGCCCTAAACCACACCAGGTTGTGAAGTGGGCCATTGGTCCCTTGTTTGCCATGTTTCGTCCTGATCCGTCATAGCTGTGGGCAGTGGCTGACTGCCTGAGGCCTTTTTGCTTTCCCTCTGAGTCACCTTAGAAGTGTATTGGGTGAAGGTACGGAACATTCCATTTCCAACAGAAAAAACTGTCAACTGGCTAACTTCAACTCCAGCCATTTATGCCTGCCTCAGGCCCTTTCCTTTCTACTCTGTGCTGTGTTGGAATGTTGGGAGGCTGGCCAGTCACATGCAAATAATCCCAGAGTGGCAGCCAATCGAAACGCTGCCACATATTCCTCCCACCGCTCGGCCGCAAACACTGACTTTTATTACATACATAGATTGTGGGCTTTTTCATATATTGTGGGCCTTTTCCATTTTTTGAGTATGGACTAGCTGTACCCGGCCACGCGTTGCTGTGGCGTAGTCTGTGGCAACTCCCTTCTACCCTCATGCTGGAAAAGCACAATCAAAGGACGCCAGCGGCCCTTTATGAAACTGCCTCTTTCTAGGATGCCTCAAGCATCCTTGGGCCTGACTTGATCCTGACTGTTAGTTATTTATTCATGTTAGAATTTATTAGTTAGCCTTGTTAACATTGTATCTGTTTTGAATTGTTATGCATACTATTGTAAACTGCTCCGAGCCTTCGGGAGTGACAGTCTATAAATGTGAAGCATAAATAAATAAATAAATAAATAAATAAATAAATAACTAATAAATAAAATTTTACCTAACTAGTACTAGAGCCACAGATAGGGGTGGTCCAAGGTAATTTCCAATGGTAGGCGAACATTACTTTGGCGCCCCCCTCCAAAAACATTGTTTCCTCCCCCAAACATTACTTTGGCCCCCCCAAAACATTTTTTGAACGGTACCTTGCGCGCTCCTTCCCTCCCTTCCGCGCTGCTCCCGCGGCGCCGCCCCGCGGGCATTGTAGAGCGAGGAGGGGCTTTCGTGCTTCCTGGTTCCCCCTGCCTGTGGGAGGGGCCGGCAGAGGGAACCAGGAAGCGCGAATAGGAGCCTTCGAAGGCCTCTCCTAGCGCTTTCTGGTGCCCACTGCCAGCCCCTCCCACGGGGCATTGCAGACGGTGGGAGAGCGCTCTCCTTGTGCAATGCCCCGTGGTGGGGCTGGGCAACCAGGAAGCGTGAGGAGGGCCCTCAAGGCCTCTCCTAGCTTCCTGGTGCCGCTGCCAGCCCCTCCCACGGGGCATTGCAGAGGTGGGAGAGCGCCTCCCCGCCTGTGTAACGCTCCGTGGGTGGGGCTGGCAGGGGCAACCAGGAAGCGTGAGGAGGGGCCTTCAAGGCCTCTCCTAGTGCTTTCTGGTGCCCACTGCCAGCCCTCCCACGGGCATTGCAGAGGGTGGGAGAGCCTCCCTCCCTGTGCAATGCCCGGTGGGTGGGCTGGCAGGGGCAACCAGGAAGCGGGAGGAGGGCCTTCAAGGCCCTCCTAGCGCTTCCTGGTGCCCGCTGCCAGCCCCTCCCACGGGGCATTGCAGAGGGTGGGAGAGCGCTCCCTGCCCTGTGCAACGCCCGTGGAGTGGGGCTGGCAGGGGCAACCAGGAAGCGTGAGGAGGGGCCTTCAAAGGCCTCCTCGTGCTTTCTGGTGCCCACTGCCAGCCGCCTCCCACGGGCATTGCAGAGGGTGGAGAGCGCTCTCCTTGCCCTGTGCAATGCCCCGTGGGTGGGGCTGGAAGGGGCAACCAGGAAGCGTGAGGAGGGGCCTTCGAAGGCCTCTCCTAGCGCTTCCTGGTGCCCACTGCCAGCCCCTCCCACGGGGCATTGCAGAGGGTGGGAGAGCGCTCTCCCTTGCCCTGTGCAACGCCCTGTGGGTGGGGCTGGAAGGGGCAACCAGGAAGCGTGAGGAGGGGCCTTCGAAGGCCTCTCTTAGCGCTTCCTGGTGCCCGCTGCCAGCCCCTCCCATGGGGCATTTCACAGGGCAAGGGAGAGCGCTCCGGAGGTTCTGGGCATGTGCGAAAATCTCCGCGCATGCTCAGAAGCTGCTGCAGACAGCAGGGAGGTTTGCTATGGCAGCGCGGCCGGCGTGGCGGCGCCCATCCAAGATGGCGCCCCACGCGACCGCGTAGGTTGCTTACATGGACGGACCGCCCCTGGCCACAGATTGCTACAATTTACAGGATTCCTGTCTTGCCGGGAAATACTGTCTTCCCCAAAAAAAGTGTTTAAAAATATATGATGATTTCCTCAAGTAATCCTCAAGTGGATAGATAGCCTTCTGGAATTTCTTGAATATTTTCGCTTAGTGTTTCAGAACATGTTTAAGACACTAGATGAGGTTGCGCTTCAAATGCAGAGCTTGGCACAGGCAAATTAATTATTAATTCATTCTCAAAATTAATTAACTGTAAGGTCAACAAGGTCCAAATGTCACTGTAATCAGTATCTAACTTACTGTCGACCCAAAAAAGCCTTTGTAAGTGCACTCACAATAGGAAAGGAAGGCTTGTTTTCTTGGGGCGGCTAGAAGTCAAGAGGAGGAAGGAAGTATTTCGTTGACTATATGGCTTTCTGCTACTTTGTAGTTTAGAACAGCGACAGGTCTAATCCTTACGGGAGAGAGTTACACCAAGCAGAGACTCATCTTAGGATAATAGGTTTGAAATTTAATTGGCCAGTGTTAAATGTTAAGAACTAAAGGATTAATTTGATGTCATTGATACAGTTTTCACCTATTTAAATTGCATTTACCTTTCTGCATTCCTTTTTTGTCAGCCTGGCAAACAGATTCAAACGGATATCTAATTCAGTAAAATTTAGGGCAGCAAGGTGGTTGCTCTTATCTAAATACAGACCTTGTTAAAATTGGTGGTATATGCCAGTGTTTCCCAACCAGTGTGCCGGGGCACACTAGTGTGCCGTGAGCGAGCATCAGGTGTGCCATGGGAAATTGGAACCTCCAGGGGGGAGGGAGTCTAGTGTGTTGAAGTATAAAAACCCTAAGAAACCTACCTCGATAAAGGCACACAATTACAAACACCCCCTCCGCACCCGTTGTTTACTTGGTCTCTCCCTCTCCATGCATTGGGAAGGCCCGCCTCCCTTTCCCCAAGTCAGTGTTTCCCAACCTTTTTTGAGCCGCGGCACACTTTTAACATTAAAAAAATCCAGGGGCACACCACCAACCAAAATGACACAAAATGACACACTAACACAGTAAAGAATGGCTGGGGTTGGTGGCCTTCTGGGAGCAGCTGCTGGGAGTGCCGAAGCCGGGGAAGGGGCGGAGCCAGGCTGTGCCATGCCCTGCCCCCTACCCCCGGCTTCACCTCTCCCAGCAGCTGCTCCAGCCTTGAGGGGGCAGTGCCAAGCCAGCCATGCCAGAGCCAGCAGAATGCTGGCTTGGCACTGTCCCCTCAAGGCTGGAGCAGCTGCTAGGAGTGCCGAAGCCGGGGGAGGGGGCAGAACCAGGCCGCGCCATGTCCCGCCCCCTCCCCCCAGCTTCAGCTCTCCTTCAGGCCGTGCCATGCCCCGCCCCCTCCCCCAGCTTCAGCTCTCCTTCAGGCCGTGCCATGCCCCGCCCCCTCCCCCCAGCTTCAGCTCTCCTACAGAGGAGGAGCATGAGCGGTGGACGGGCTTCAGTGGGTGGGGCTCCTCCTCCACGCGGCTTCAGCGAGCGAGGGGCGAGAGTCATGGTGGGAGTCATGGCGGATTGGAGGCTGGCTGGGGAAACGGCCGAAGGAGGCGGCGCCCCGGTCCCTTCTTTTTCTTCGCCACTGCCCGGCCCTTCCTCCTCCCCCAAGCAGCAGGAGTTCGGCAGGAGGGAGGGAGGAAGGGGGGTAGAGAGCTTTTCTCGCGGCACAGCAGGAGGTCCGTCACGGCACACTAGTGTGCCACGGCACACTGGTTGAGAAAGACTGCCCCAAGTAGAGACCTCCTCTTGCCTCCTGGGGGTTCTGTGTGGGAAGTTTGGCCCAGTTCTATCATTGGTGGGGTTCAGAATGCTCTTTGATTGTAGGGGAACTATAAGTCCCAGCAACTACAACTCCCAAATGTCAAGGTCTATTTCCCCCGAACTCCATCTGCCTTCATATTTGGGCATATTGAGTATTCCTGCCAAGTTTGGTCGTGATCCAACATTGTTTGAGTCCACAGTGCTCTCTGGATTTAGGTGAACTACAACTCCAAAACTCAAGGTCAATGCCCACCAAACTCATAGCATTTCTCTTGGTTATGGGAGTTCTGTGTGGGAAGTTTGTGTCTTTCTGCCAGTCCTGCCAGGATATCTATATTGAATTCATCGAATAAGGCCCAGGTTTCACACTGAGTGTATAAATACATTTTAAAAAACATATTAACTATATGTATGACTGTGTTAGAGTGTCATTTTTGTGTCATTTTGGTTGGTGGTGTGCCCCAGGATTTTGCAAATGTAAAAAGTGTGCCTCGGCTCAGAAAAGGTTGGGAAACACTGGTATATGCATATGAAGTCAGTGTGTACCATGCTATATCAGAATGAAAGGCACATCTTAGTGATGAGGTGTGTGGGCCAAAGGATGTAGGTAGACAGGAACATTGCGTACAGTTGACATGATTGTTTGTCAAACTGCAATTACAATCCCTTTATTACCTTACTATCTGTGCCCTGTCACACATTGCCACGTGTGGCCTATAGTAAGAATTTTCAAAGTAGAGGTAGCTATCTAGACTATTATGGAAGAGGGGTGCCTAACTCTTCCTCAGGCCCGGATTACCCATAGGGCCAACAAGGCTGTGGCCTAGGGGCGCGAGCCAAGGGGGCCGCCAGATCACGGCCCCAAATAAAAAAATTTAAAAAGTGTTATAAAATAATTTTTAAAACCATGCCGCGATTAGCTCCTGCCGCCTGGTACCCAAAAGGAAGGAAGGCAGGAGGGAGGGAGGGAGGGAGGGGGGACTCCCTCCTTGTCGCCCTGCAGACAATACAGCCGGGAGCCAGTCCCCACATGACCAGGCGCACCACGTGACCAGGGCTCCACATGGGGCAGCGGCAGCAGCATGAGGAGGAAGAGGAGGAGCATGCCCCGCGGCCTCAAAAGCAGCTCTGCGGCCTTTCGCTGGGTACGCGGAGGGCAGCGGCTGCAGAGCCTCAGGAGCCAATCGCGACCAGCATGGGCTGAAGGAGGAGGCCTCTTCCTTCAGCCCATGCTGCTTGCGATTGGCTCCTGAGGCAGAGGCTGGCCCTCCCCCCCCCCACCCAGGGACCTGTGAGCATCCCGTGAGGCAGTGTGGGGTTGTTGTTGTTCTTTCCACTCACGGGGATAACCCCAGGTAGGTCTATCAGGCCAGGAGGCGCGGGTTGGGCGAGGCGGGCAACCCCGGAAGCCATAAAAGCAGGGCTGCCCGGACACCCACCCAGCCAGCCTCCCAAACCGAACCGAAATGTCCGGGAAGGTTTGTGTGTGTTTGGGGGGGGGCTCTCTGCCTCCCGAGGGGTCTTTGGAGGGTCCTAATGCGGTGGCGCGAGGCGGGGGGCACGTAATTCCAAACTGTGACCTAGGGTGCCAAAAGGTGTTGAGCCGGGCCTGCTCTTCCTCCCCCCCTTTTTTTCTTCCCCTTTCTCTCCTTTCTTCCTTCTCTACCTCTTTTATTCCCTCTTTCATCCTTCCTTCTCTCTTTCCTTCCCTCCCTCCCCCTTTCTCCACTTCTTCTTTTGTCTCCTGTCTTCCGTCCGTGTTGCCTTCCTTCTTTCACACTAGTGTGCCGTCAGCGATCATCAGGCGTGCCGTGGGAAATTGGCACTCCCCCCCCCCCCCCAGCAGCCTCCTCACAGGTTTCCAAGAAACAAACTGAGCCTCTCCGGATTTTTTTTTTTTTACTATTTTACTGGATTTTTTGAGAGTCGTCCCCCATCCCCGTCCCCCAAGGAACTGTATATAACAGCTTCATGACATCCATAGTTAACTGGAAGCAAGTTTCACTCAGGGTGAAATTTCACAAAGGTCTGGAGAACAAGCTCTATGAGGAGCGGCTTGAAGAGCTGGGCATGTTTAGCCTGAAGAAGAGAAGGCTGAGAGAAGACATGATAGCCATGTATAAGTATGTGAGAGGAAGTCATATATATGTTGTGTTCATCGAAACAGGCCCAGGTTTCATACTGAGTGTATAAATACATTTTAAAACATATTACCTATATGTATGACTGTGTTAGAGTGTCATTTTGTGTCATTTTGGTTGGTGGTGTGCCCCAGGATTTTGTAAATGTAAAAAATGTGCGGCGGCTCAAAATAGCTTGGAAAACACTGAACTAGACAACATTTTATGTTTACTGTATTCACTGAAACCAGTGTCGCCTGCAAATGTCCTAGTGCAGTGTTTCTCAACCAGTGTGCCGTGGCACACTAGTGTGCCGTGAGCGATCATCAGGTGTGCCGTGAGAAAAGCTCTCTGCCCCCCTTCCTTCCCCCCTCCTCCTGTCGAACTCTTGCTGCTTGGGAGAGGAGGAGGAAGGGACGGGCGGCGGTGAAGAAATAGAAGGGACCGGGGCACCGCCTCCTTCGGCCGTTTCCCCAACCAGCCTCCAATCTGCCATGACTCCCACCATGACTCTCGCCCCTTGCTTGTTGAAGCCACACGGAGGAGAAGCCCCGCCTACTGAAGCCCGTCCACCGCTCATGCTCCTCCTCTGTGAGAGCTGAAACCAGGGGGAGGGGGCGCATGACGCAGCCTGGCCGCGCCATGCCCCGTCCCCTCCCCCTGGCTTTAGCACTCCCACAGCTTTGCCAGCCTTGAGGGGGCAGTGCCAAGCCAGCGATGGCAGAGCCAGCACAATGCTGGCTTGCCCCCTCAAAGCTGGCGAAGCTGTGGGAGAACTGAAGCCGGGGGGAGGGGGCGGGGCATGGCGCGGCCTGGCTCTGCCCCCTCCCCCAGCTTCAGCACTCCCACAGCTTCGCCAGCCTTGAGGGGCAGTGCCAAGCCAGCGATGGCAGAGCCAGCACAATGCTGGCTTGCCCCCTCAAAGCTGGCGAAGCTGTGGGAGAACTGAAGCCGGGGGGAGGGGGCGGGGCATGGCGCGGCCTGGCTCTGCCCCCTCCCCCAGCTTCAGCACTCCCACAGCTTCGCCAGCCTTGAGGGGGCAGTGCCAAGCCAGCGGTGGCAGAGCCAGCACAATGCTGGCTTGGCACTGCCCCCTCAAGGCTGGCGACGTTCTGGGAGAACTGAAGCCGGGGAGGGGGGGGCATGGTGTGGCCTGGCTCCTCCCTGGCTTCGGCACTCCCAGCAGCTGCTCCCAGCAGGTCACCATCCCCCAGCTGTTCTTTTCTGTGTTGCAGTGTCATTTTGTGTCATTTTGGTTGGTAGTGTGCCCCCGGATTTTTTTAATGTTAAAAGTGTGCCGCGGCTCAAAAAAGGTTGGGAAACACTGTCCTAGTGGGATTCGACATCCATGTGCTGTGTGACCAATGTTAGGTACTTCTGCAGGGAGCTTTTTAATTGCTTTCTGAGAAGATGCTTTTCCCAGTGAACATGATGCGCAAATATATGGGGATTCTGGGAATTATTCAGTGCCAAATGAACTGGAATCAACTAATTAGATGAACCCTCACACACAGCAAACAGCGAGAGCCTCCTCCTCTAACAGCCAGCATGGCAGGAGGACTGTGACTAGGGTACGGTGAGCTCAGTGTTTATTAAGGGAGGAAGGGGAGGAAAACATGGTCTATTTGCAGGTATTTAAGATTCCCTGGCGTGCAGAGTAAACAAATCACAAACCAGATCTAATCCTTTAGACTTCATCAAAATCAGGTGCTTGTTCTGTTTGGAGAGAAAACAGTATTTTCCAGCATTCTAATTACACAGAATTTGCTCGTTTTCAAAATTACGAGTGGGCGAAGGTAAAGAAGGTGCTTTCTCAAACATAAGAATTGTGGAATTCGCCGCGGTTCAATTATTTCCTCAAAATGACATTTGTCAAGCTCTGAACACTATTTTTATCCTCGTAAGAAACGCATTTCTTCTATTTAAAAATGACTGCATATAAGTGTAAAAAGGGATTTCTATATATATAAAAAAGCTGTCATCATCAATCTTTCCTCTGCAGGAAACCTCTTAAGAGCATTAGAAAACATTCAAGTTATTTTAATATACAAAAGGTTTTACGCTCACTTATAGTTACACACGCGCTTAAATTCATGGGCGATGATGAGGCAGAATGGTCGACATTTTCATATATTAAGATCTCATAGATAGATAGATAGATAGATAGATAGATAGATAGATAGATAGATAGATCTGGGAATGTGGCGCAGCTGGCTGGGAGTCAGCTGCATAAGATCTCTACTGACCAGAATGTCATGAGTTCGAGGCCTGCCCGGGTTGTGGAGAGCTCTCGACCAATTGTGTAGCTCGTTGTCTGTCTATATCGGGGCTTCCCAGGAAGTCGATCGTGATCGACTGGTCGATCGCGGGACCGAAGGAGGTCGATCGCAGCCGGATGGGGCACTTCTAGAGGGGGCGGAGCCATGCCGCACCAAGCCCCGCCCCCTCCCCCAGCTTCAGCGCTACCACAGCTTCTCCAGGCTTGAGGAGGGTAGTGCCAAGCCAGTAGTGGCTAGCTATTACGCATGGTTTAGAACCCAAAAATAGGAAATCGCTTTTTGGCCTCGACTCCCAGAAATCCTAACAGCTGGTAAATTGGCTGGGATTTCTGGGAGTTGTAGGCCAAAACTTGAATAAATCACACTGAATTCTAGATGGGACTCTCCAAATAGGAAGGAGGGAGGGAAGGAGGGAGGGAGGGGGTATTCTATTCTTGGAAGCAGCAAAAGAAAAGGAGGAGCCCCCCCGGCTCCTCGCTGCCTCTCTCTCACCCCGATCCCGAGGGAGCGAGGGCCCAAGTTTGCCCAGGCTGGTCATATACCTACATTCCATGCACATGCAATAATACAGCAGTAATAACAATGGGTATAAGAAGAGGTAAAATTCAAACCGAAGTATTCTGACTGGTCCTCCTCATGCGGTGCAAACGGGCTCTTCTCTGTGAGCCGGGAAAGCCAGCGTTTTCTGCTTGGGTGCACACACATACATATTCTTTGGGGGATTTGCTGCAGAATCTTCTCTATGAGCCCAGGATTCTGCAGCAAATCCCCCAAGAATATGTATGTGTGTGCTCCCAAGCAGCAAACACTGGCTTTTCGGCTAATTTCCGGGCTAATAAGAGAAGAGCCCGTTTGCACCGCATGAGGAGAGACCAGTCAGAATACTTCAGTTTGAATTTTACCTCTTGTTATTGTTATTACTGCTGTATTATTGCATGTGCATGGAATGTAGGTATATGACCAGTTGGATTACTTATAATATTAGGCACTTACAGTAGCATTCATTCTATTATACATTAGGTTGGTTTCTCACCCCAATACTCTTTGATGCTTTAGATTCTGGCAGGCAGGAGAGGCAGGGAAGCCTGGAAAAATGTAAACAGAGAGGTTTACTCAGAAGTAAATCCACAAAGGAGGGCCCTTCATCCAAAGTGCCCTCCTTTGCAGATTTACTTCTGAGTAATCCTCTCTGTTTACATTTTTCCGGCTTCCAGCCGAAAAGAAGGAGCGAGTTTAGGGCTTGCCTTGCCATAATACTTATTGGCAAGGGAGGCGGGAGGGTGGTGAGAGAGAAGGAGGGTGCCCCCTTACGACCTAATAACGACAGTTAAGAAAATCCTGGCCCCGAAGTTCGAAAAAGAAAGTCCACTTCCTGGTTGGCGTTCCAGGTGCGGCAATACTCGAAAGTAGCATTTCTTACGAATTTCTTACGAAACGAATCATTTTCATAACTTTTTTCTCATGCCTACTAGCTATGCCACCACTGGCTTGGCACTACCCTCTTCTAGCCTGGAGAAGCCGTGGTAGTGCTAAAGCCAGAGGGGGAGGGGGCGGAGCCAGGCCGTGCCAAGCCCCGCCCCCTCCCCAGCTACAGCTCTACCACAACTTCTTCAGCTTTGAGGAGGGTACTTCCAAGCCAGTAGTGGCTAGCTATGCCACCACTGGCTTGCCACCCTCTTCTAGCCTGGAGAAGCTGTGGTAGCGCTAAAGCCAGAGGGGGGAAGGGGGCAGAGCCAGGCCGTGCCAAGCCCCGCCCCTCCCCAGCTTCAGCATTACCTCAGCTTCTCCAGGCTTGAGGAAGGTAGTGCCAAGCCAGTAGTGGAAAGCTATGCCACCACTGGCTTGGCACTACCCTCCTCTAGCCCTCGTATGTTCGAGCCATGTTTGAGTTTTTTTCCTGATTCCAAATGTGGTCTGCAGCAATTTATACTTAACTGTCGGAGAAGGAATGGATTTATAATTAGCGAGTGATTTGTAATTTCATAGGTTCCTCGTTTTTGTAATCTTGTCGTAGGAACACGGTGAAACTTCGAGCTCCTTCAGCTCACTTGTCAAAATGTACCAGCGCTTCCTCGGAGAGGAATGCCGTGTTTTGCTATTCAAACGAAAAGGTGACCTCTTAACCGGGATTCTCGCTAGAAGATAGCGAAAGACATTTTCGTAATGGCTAATCATTCCTTCGAGATATTTTCTTAAGTGAGCATTAATGGCTGGTGTTTACGACTCAACTCTTCTGACCTTTTGGCTGGAGGCTTGAAAGAAACAGTTTGGCACTTGAGACCGGGGGGGAGGCAGCAGTGGAGCTGTATTGCAAGGAAGAGCCATCCAAAAGTATATTTGTGCTGATTTGAGACCGCCGGGGGGCAGGGCAAACACTGCTTTAGAGACAAATACAGATTTATTTATTACTAGCTTGGGACCCGCCGGTGCCTGGATTATTTGAGGAAGGCATTGTGTGCCAAGGTTGGTCCTTATCAGATGTTTACCTGGCTTGCAGTGGTCTCAGGAACTTAGTGAAGGTACTGCAAGCCCCACTGGCCATGGTCCATCCCCCTCCAAATAGCACCAGGATGTAGAGTGGGTCATGGGGGCTCTGTGTGTCATATTTGGTCTTGATCATTCTTTGGATGAGGATTGCAGTAGTCTTGGAAGGTGAATGAAAGTATTTCAAGTCCCATCATCTGTGGTCCATCCTCCTTGAAACAGCACCAGGGTGTAGAGTGGGTCAAGGGGGCTCTGTGTGCTAACTTTGGTCTGCAGTGGTCATTGGGTGAGGGTCGGCCATTAGACCCCTGTGTGGCAAATTTGGTCCTGATCCGTCACTGCTGTGGGCCGCAGTGTCTGACTGCCTAAGGCCTTTCCTTTTCCCTCTGCATCACCTTAGAATGTTGGAATGTGGATGGACAATCGGAGTCCTTTATGCAAATACCATTTCAGTGGCAACCAATCCTTTCTGTCTGGGGCCGTAGAATGTTGGAGTTCTGACGCTGGCCAGTCAGAGTCCTTTATGCAAATATTCCCTTAGTGGCAACCTATTGAAATGCTGTGGCATATTCCTTGGCAGCTCCGCACCTCCTAGGAAATGAACATTCCATTTCCAACTCTCTGGGTGTAGGTGAACTACAACTTCCAAACTCAAGGTCAATTCCCAAGCAAACCCTTTCAGTACTTTCTGTTGGTAATGAGAGTTCAATAGGCCAAGTTTGTTCAATTCCATTGTTGCAAGAGTTCAGGATGCTCTTTGGTTGTGTGTTAACTATAAATCCCAGAAACTGTAATTCCCAAATGTCAAGGTCTATTTCCCCCAAACTCCATCTGTGTTCACATTTGGGCATATTGATTATTCATGCCAAGTTTGGTCCTGATCCAACATTGTTTCAGTCCACAGTGCTCTCTGGATATAAGTGAACTACAACTCCAAAACCCAAGGTCAATCCCCACCAAAATCTTACAGTATTTTCTCTTGGTTATGGGAGTTCTGTGTGGGAAGTTTGCATCTTTCTGCCATTCCTGCCAGGATATCTGTGTTGTGTTCATCGAAACAGGCCCAGGTTTCACACTGAGTGTATAAATACATTTAAAAACATATTAACTATATGTATTACTGTGTTAGAGTGTCATTTTGTGTCATTTTGGTTAGTGGTGTGCCCCAGGATTTTGTAAATGTAAAAAATGTGCCGTGGCTCAAAAAAGGTTGAAAAACACTGCCTTAGCCGAAAGATAGCCGTAGGAATCCTGCTGCTTCCCCAGGGAAATAGAAACTCTTGTTAGATTGTTTCTGTGTTCTTGTTTTGCTTTTTGAAAAGATTTGAATGCATGAAAGGACTGGTTATTTTCTATTGGGAATTGCCCCTACCAGCATAAATAAAAACCTTGGTATCATAGCCCCTGGGAAGCTCACATACAGTGGTTTTGAACATGTAACCTGTATTTTGTCCTCACAATGGGACACGAATTGTCTAACTTTTCACCCGCCCAATGGTAAACTTTTCCATTTGTTTGTCAGCAGTGTCTTTTTGATGCAGGAGACCAGATTTGAATTTGGCCTGTCTGATGTGAATAAGGGATTAAGGATATAAACACAAACCACAGAGTAAATAATGATGTTTTTCTCGGTCTCTAGATATACACGGATGCCACACGGGCCAGGCCTCGGCTGTACAATAAATAATTTGCCGTTAAGACAGCAGTAGGCTATTTCCCAAGGCTGAGAAAAGAACCCGTTTCCTCCATTTTCATAAGAATCTACCACAATGTGTTTCTCTTCAGGATGAAAAGAAATTGAATTTTTAAAAGAGAAAATGGGAGAAACTTAAATGTTTGGATACATAGTTTTAAGTTTTAAAACTTCAGTATGCAATGATGGTCATGCTAAATTAACATAACCACGTTTGAAGATGGCAGGAGCCATGGTGGCACAATGGGTTAAACCCTTGCACCTTCTAAACGGCTGACATAAAGGTCAGCGGTTTGAATCCATGAGACAGGTGAACTCCCGTCTGTCAGCCCCAGCTTCCCATGGGATGGTAACTATGTTGTGTTCATCAAAACAGGCCCAGGTTTCACACTGAATGTATAAATACATTTTAAAACATATCAACTCTGATTCTAAGATGATGACAGACAGACAGACAGTTAGATAATGATGATTACATCTCTTTGGATGGGACAGAACCAACTCCAATCCAGAGCCATGTCCTTTAAGGGGTTCCCATCCGGACGAAGGGACTGGGACTCCTACAAAGCACGCAAAGGGACTCAAGTCTTCTGAAAGGCCTCGTTCAAAAGCGGAGGGAAGACCTGGGCTTCCCTCTGCTTCTGAACAGGGCCTAGGAGAGGAGAATGTGGCCCGCAGCAAGGCCCAGATTCGGCCCCATGCCGTGCTCGGTGATTGCCCGCCGGTGAGAGGAGTGCACGTATCGCAAAACGCCGCCCCCCATCCACCCCCTGAGGCCGCAGCTCCGGCCAACGAAGAGGACGCGCCCAGCAGTGGGCCAGGGAAGTGAAAACCCTTTCCGAATATGGCGATTTCTTTCCGAAAAATTGCGACGGTGGCTTCGAATTTGGTAATTTGGGCAGAAGTTTGCCAAAAGTTTGCCTCTGTTCGTCTATATATGTCTAAATATGTCTATATATGTTGAACTGCAGGGATTGTCTGCAAGTATTTGTACTGTAATCTGCTCTGGGTCCCCTTCGGGGTGAGAAGAGCGGAATATAAATAAAGTAAGTAAATAAATAAATAATTCACTTCCGGGTTGCTTGCAGCGATTCATAAACGGTTCGAAAGTTATTTAGAATTGAATTTAAAATGAATAAGACGGCAATACGATAAACGGTCCTGGTCTCCATCACAGATCAACTCCGCTGCCAGCTCGACCAAGGCGGGTCTGCGCTGCTCGTGTTATTGGACCTCACGGCAGCATTTGACACGGTTGACCACACTCTATTGATCCACCGCCTGGCCATGGCTGGAGTGAGGGGGACAGCCTTGAAATGGCTGACCTCCTTCCTCCACCAGCGATCTCAGCGTGTGAGGAGGGGCGAGGTGGTCTCCGAGGGCTCCTCATTAGTTTGTGGGGTTCCTCAGGGGGCCATCCTCTCCCCTCTATTATTTAACATCTACATGCAGCCGCTTGCACAGCTGGTGCGGAGTTATGGGCTGGAGTGCCACCAGTACGCTGACGACACCCAGCTCATTCTGAGGATGGAGGGCAGGCCGGGATCCGTCCCCGATAATTTCCAACATTGCCTCGAGGCCGTTACTGGATGGCTGCGAGCCAGTAGGTTGAGGGTGAATCCGGCGAAGACGGAGATCTTGTGGTGTAGGTGTCCAGCTTCCGACCCTGGACGGTGTGGCGCTATGCCCATCGCCTTCCGTTAAGAGCCTGGGGGTCCATCTGGACTCCCAGCTGACCATGGAGGCCCAGGTCACCGCGGTCAGCAAGGTTGCTTTTTTTCATCTGCGACAGGCTCGGAGGCTGGCCCCCTATATCTCCCGGAACGACCTGGCCACGGTGATCCAAGCTACAGTCATCTCAAGGCTGGATTACTGTAACGCGCTTTACGTTGGCCTTCCTTTGTCGGTGACCCGGAAGCTCAAGCTGGTGCAGAACACTGCCGCCCGGCTCCTGTCTGGAACCCCAGCAGGTTGCCACATTACACCTGTTTTGCAGGATCTGCACTGGCTCCCAATTGAGCACCGGATCTCCTTCAAGGTGTTGGTTCTTACCTTTAAGGCCTTGCACGGCCTGGGGCCAGCGTATCTGAGGGACCGACTCACCCCATATTGTCCCCCGAGATCACTACGTTCCGAGGACGCTAACTTGTTAGAAATACCTTCGGTGAAATTGGCTAAATTGACATCTACCCGCCGGAGGGCGTTCTCTGTCATAGCTCCTACGCTGTGGAACGCCCTCCCGGCCGGAACGCGAGCCATAAAGGACCTGCTCCCGTTTAGGCGCGCCTGCGAAACTTACCTGTTTGGGCGGGCTTTCGGGGTGTAGGTCCTGTCCATGCTCCGCTCTAGCCGCTGCCCTGGGGTGTCTGCTGTTTAATTTCTGAACTGTATCTGGGGGTTTTGTCCTATGCTGTATTAACTGTTTAACTGTTTTAGATGTTTTTATCGCATTGCTTGTATGTTATTGTACTTTCGGTTCCTGTGAGCCGCCGCGAGCCTCAGGGAGTCGGCGGCATAGAAGCCCGAATAAATAAATAAATAAATAAATAAATAAATAAACCTAACCAGGCCTAATAACATACATACATACATACTTAAAATATATTTTTATATTAAAATATATTTTTATACTGATTTCTAGTCTGATTTTAAATAACTATCTGCTGGGGAGTTGTCCTTCTCCTCTTAGGGCGCTTGTGCCCGCTTTGTGCTGGTCTGTGACCGTAATAAAGTTTTGATTGATTGATACATACATACACTCATACATACATGAACACATCCACAGAGCGAGAGGGAGAGAAGGAGAAATATATTATATTTTATATAGTACAAAGAAGAAATAAACTGGGAATATATAACTTAACATCAATGTCAGTAACAAAAGCAATAAAATTAATGAAGTCGATCGTTGAAAGATCATCTCTGTTCTAGCTGAAATTATTGTCCACGATTACCAGGGCCTTGTGTCTGTGCAACTACATTACAGTAAATTAAGAAAACGATTAAGTAATAAAACACTTGCAATAGAGGATGACACCAGCTTAACTGACCCGTACTAAGTACTTGTTGTTTTGTGATTCAGGTTTGTTTATTCGTCATTATTTCTGTTGGGGAAAAAACACACACACACTGTGATAGATTTCATTTCTCTTCCTTCTTTCCACGTGTAGTTTTTCCATGCTGTTATACTATTGGAAAAAAAAGTGTGGATTCCTACTGAAGCCATCAAAGCATTGGCTTCTGCTTCCATACATGCGGAGAGGGATTTGTTCCCCTGGGAAAGCAACCACTTAAAAAGGGAAACCCCACAGATATTTGGCAGACGCTTGTCACTATTTACTTGTGTATGGTTTTAGGCGACATCACCTCTGAAATTGTGTTTATTCTCCGACGTGCAGCAGGACTCACCTCTTGTAGAAGCATAGTTGCTGTGTTCTTTACATTTTATCACTAGGCATGAGAAAAAAGTTATGAAAATGATTTGTTTCGTAAGAAATTCGTAAGAAATGCTACTTTCGAGTATTTCCGCACCTGGAACGCCAACCAGGAAGTGGACTTTCTTTTCGAACTTCGGGGCCAGGATTTTCTTAAGTGTCGTTATTAGGTCATAAGGGGGACCTCCTTCTCTCCCACCCCTGCCTCTCCTGCCTGCCAGGATCTAAGGCATCAAAGAGTATTGGGGTGAGAAACCAACCTAATGTATAATAGAATGAATGCTACTGTAAGTGCCTAATATTATAAGTAATCCAACTGGTCATATACCTACATTCCATGCACATGCAATAATACAGCAGTAATAACAATAACAAGAGGTAAAATTCAAACTGAAGTATTCTGACTGGTCTCTCCTCATGCGGTGCAAACGGGCTCTTCTCTTATTAGCCCGGGAAATTAGCCCGGGAAAAGCCAGCATTTGCTGCTTGGGAGCACACACATACATATTCTTGGGGGGGAATTGCTGCAGAATCCCGGGCTCATAGAGAAGATTCTGCAGCAAATCCCCCCCAAAGATATGTATGTGTGGGCACCCAAGCAGAAAACGCTGGCTTTTCCCGGGCTCACAGAGAAGAGCCCGTTTGCACCGCATGAGGAGGGACCAGTCAGAATACTTCGGTTTGAATTTTACCTCTTCTTATACCCATTGTTATTACTGCTGTATTATTGCATGTGCATGGAATGTAGGTATATGACCAGCCTGGGCAAACTTGGGCCCTCGCTCCCTGGGGATCGGGGTGAGAGAGAGGCAGCGAGGAGCCGGGGGGGGGGGCTCCTCCTCCTTTTCTTTTGCTGCTTCCAAGAATAGAATACCCCCTCCCTCCCTCCCTCCTTCCCTCCCTCCTTCCTATTTGGAGAGTCCCATCTAGAATTCAGTGTGATTTATTCAAGTTTTGGCCTACAACTCCCAGAAATCCCAGCCAATTTACCAGCTGTTAGGATTTCTGGGAGTTGTAGGCCAAAAACCATCTGGAATGCGCATGCGCTGGCATACGAACTACTAACGAATTTCGTTAGTAATTAAGTTACATTTAGAAATTTTGGAAATTTTTTGTAAGTCTTCCTATTACTAATAAAAATAATCCCCCCCCCCCCATTAGATTTTCGATTTCCTATTTTTGGGTTCTAAACCATGCCTATTTATCACACCTGTGGGTTGGGTATCATCATCATCAGTTTCTCACTTGTTAATCACCCTCCATTAAAATGCTCCAGACTAGGGTTGCCATATTTTGATAGAAGAAATAAGGGACATTTAGGGGATTTTTCGCAAAAATAAGGGACACTTAATAAAAACTTGAAAATTGAACGTTAGGTATAATAATAATAATAATAATAATAATCAACAATCAACATTAGGTATAATAATAATAAACAACTTTATTTATACCCTGCCATATCAAACTTTAAAAACACTTGTTAAAATCCCATTATCTACGTAATACACAAAGCCGCTTTCACTCCAGGCCGTTTTTAATCGTTTGCTAAACATCTTGATGTTTTAATGTTGTTTTATGCTATGTTTTAATCTGTATTGTTGTTCTTACGTTGCTGTTTTGGTATTGTGAGCCACCCCGAGCCCGCTGGGAGTGGCGGCATAGAAGCCGAATAAGAAAATAAATAAATAAATAAATAAAATAATGCAAACTAAGATAGTTAAAATACTATCTTAGTCTGCATTACTAGAAATGTAGTTTACAGGACAAGGGAAGTAAGTCCCATTACATTATTGATGAGCCTTAATGAGTCCCCTTCCAAGCCAGAACCACCGGGGAAACACCGTCAATGCAAACCTTGCCACGTCCTTCTCTCCTTCCTGGGCACCAAGGCAAAAGGGAGGCAACACTTCGGGTTCCCAAGCGACCTGCAAGAGCTAGGGAGCGCCAGTGCGCATGCTCCCTCCAAAACACACAAAGGGGGCGTTCGCATGGGAGCCGGAAGTGTTGGGACCTCCTTCCCTCCCTAGCTTGCTTTTCCTCTTTGGCTTCTCATATCCTAGAAGTGAGCTGAGCTCACAGGGAAAGGCGTCGCCCTAGCCCTCCAGAGGACAGGTCAGGTCCGGAGGAGCGAAAAATAAGGGACAGCAGCCCTAAATACGGGACACCCAAAAAAGGGCCAAAATAAGGGATGTCCCGTATAATACGGGACATATGGGAACCCTACTCCAGACGATTTACATAAAATAATAGCATTAAAAAATACCCAATACCAAATAGACATTAGACATTAAAAGCTCTGCTAAAAAGCCAGGTCTTGAGTGCCCGAGCAAAGGGTCGCAGGTCACGCATGGCCCTCAAGTAGGGAGGCAAGGAGTTCCACAAGACAGGGGCAGAGGTGGAGAAGGCCCTGCGTCTCGTGCTCTCGAGACGTGCTTCCCTGGGGCCTGGAACATACAGTGAGTTTAGTCGTGGCGACCACTGGCAGCGAAGAGGGGAGAGGCGGTCTCTGAGGTATGCTGGCCCCTGACCATAAAGCGCCTTGAAGGTCAGAACCAACAACTCAAACAGGGACCGGAATTCCGTTGGAAGCCAGTGCAAGTGTCACAGAGTTGGAGTTATGTGGCATCTCAAAGGAGTTTTTGCAAGTAGCCTGGCAGCCACATTCTGAATAATGCAGATCCTCCGAGTAGTCGACAGGGAAGGCCAACATACAAGCGTTACAATAATCCAGTCTAGATGTAACCGTCGCTTGAATGATTGTAGCCAAGGCTTCCTCTGAAAGGTAAGGTACCAGCTGTCTCACCTGCCGGAGATGGAAAACATTAGCGATCTGGGCCTCCATAGTCAACTGTGAATCCAGGACGACACCCAAGCTCTTAACAGTGGAAGATGGATGAAGGGAGCACCATCGAAGTTGGGCAGGGAGGGCGAAACTCCAGGCGGGCGGCCAGGCCACAAGATCTCAGTCTCAGTAGGATTCACCTTCAACCTACTGGCACGCAGCCATCTCGATACAACCTGAAGACATAAGGTGAAATTGTCTGGTATTGAGGTGACTCCAGGCTCCAGCCGTAAAAGCAGCTGGGTATCGTCCGCATATTGGTGGCACTCCAGACCAAAACTCCGCACGAGGCTGGCAAGAGGTCTCACGTAGACATTGAAGAGGAGGGGAGAGAGAATTGCTCCCTGAGGCACCCCACATGAGAGGGCAGATCTGTCAGAGGTTCGAGCTAGGTACTCGACACATTGAGACCGGCCTCGAAGAAATGTGTCAAACCAACGGAGGGCCCGACCACGAACTCCTGCCATGGCGAGTCGATGGATCAGCAGGTCATGGTCAACAGGTTCGAATGCAGCTGTAAGATCCAGGAGTATCAGGAGTGCCGACCCCCCTCTATCAAGCTGACAACGAAGTGCATCAGTAATAGCCACCAGAACCGTCTCTGTCCCATGGCCCTGGACAAGGGTGTCCCTTGTCCAGAATGCTGGGGACCAGAAGTGTTCTGCAGTTTGGAATACCTGTAGTTGCATGGACTTAATATGCAGGAACATGCCAACCTACATATGTGCCTTTGTGTCACGATGCAAGACCTAGGCCGGCCCCGTAATCACACACACAGAGACGATAATCAGCTAACTACTTTATTGAAGAGTAAAAACAGTTGAAAGGGTAATTGTCCATAAAAATATCAAGTAATCCAAAAGTAAAGGTATAGTCCAAAAGGCAAACTTGGCAGTATATCCAAAAACTTGGCAAAGCTCCGGCTTAACTAGCGGATCAGGAACAAAGCAAGGTTCCAAGGTAAAACTCTACTTGGCAGGCCACTAGCCCCAAACTTAGCCACGAGGACTTGGCTTCGCTCCACAGCTGCATGGGTGAGACGTGGCCGAAGTACTGAGGATTCGTTCCCACGGATCCTATACTTACTCCCCTTGATGAGGCCCCCGGCTCTAGGCTTCTCCTCCTCCAATCTGTGCTGCGAGCCCTCGGTCAGTCTAGGCTGTGGAACCAACCCCTCCTGCTAGCCTCAATGCTCCGTCTCCTATCAAAGGTTCGACCTTGCCTCCCAGCACCTGCTTCCCTATCTTCGTGAGAGTCAAACTCCCCATCTGCTTCCCGGGCCTCTCCTTCGGTTGTTTCCCACATCCTCTCTTGCGAGCCTCGCCCCCCCGGCCGCTCGTAATCTTCACTATCAGTGCTTTTGAATTCCAACTGGCCTTCCTGCTGTTCGTAAGGGTCAGGCCAGCCGTCATCCCAGGCCAGGCTTTCTGTGGGAGAAGAATGCCCAGCTGTCTCAAACTCCCCTTCTTCTAGCCCCTCCAAATCCTCTTCCGAATCAACTGGCTCCAATGCTAGTGGGACCCCCGGTGCTGCCCCCTGCCCACCAGGCACAAATGAGAACTGGTGTGCTACACTTTGTGGGCATCCTCCAGCCTTGCATCACAATTGTTCGCTACTTGTGTATGACACATGGGCACTATATTAAATGAATCTGCACTGACCATATAACAATTTTTCCTCAATTTTAATGGATTATTTCTAGGGCTGGTTGATCAGGAAAAAAACCTGTTCAAAACTCGCTGTGGCTGGGGGTCTGGCGCTCTGTATCTGATAGACTTTCGAAGTTTTCAGCTTTTTTTGTCAAAAATGATTCAAATGTACATCCAAACTTCGTAATGGCTTCGTTAATGGCTGACACGTATTTAACCCACTTTGGAGTAGATTGGCTTCCCTCAGCGTTGGACCTAACGCAGAGGAAGCCAATCCACTTCAAAGTGGTTGTTTTAACCCACTATGGAGCGGATTGTCTTCCCTCCGAGTTAGGTCTAGCGAGGGAAGCCAATCTGCTCCAAAGTGGGTGTTTTGACCCACTTTGGAGTGGATTGGCTTCCCTGCGCTAGGACCAACACAGGGGAAACCAATCTGCTACACTGTGTGTTTTGACCCTTTTTGGAGCGGATTGGCTTCCCCCGCGTTAGGTTCAAGGCGGAGGAAAGCCAATCCGCTCCAAAGTGGGTCAAAACGCCCACTTTGGAGTGGATTAACTTCCTCCCGAGTTAGGTCTAGCAACGGGAAGCTAATCCACTCCTTGGATCGTTAGAGCCAAGGCGGAGGAAAGCCAATTTGCTCCAAAGTGGGTCAAAACACCCACTTTGGAGCGGATTGGCTTCCCTCTGTTAGACCTAACTTTTCCCCCCTATGTGACCCTTTGTCTTCGACACTACTCCAGTCATTTCCCCCGAGTTTTTTAAACATCCTATATGTTCATGTGGCCCGCCCTGTCAGTTTTGTTTTTGGATTCACCTGTATTGTTGTGTTTTTCACATATGTATTTTATTGTGTTTATTGTGTTTATTATGTTTATTGTTCTTCTATGTTGTTGATATTTTTTTAATTGGTTTTTATTGTTTTAAAAACAGTGAATAACAAACAGAGTACAATTGGGCTTACATATTAGCCCTTACACATCTCATGGGGGAGGAAGGGTATAGGGTGGGGTGGGGGGGTAGAGAACGAAACATTAGGAGTAGACAAAAGGGTTTATCACACGACGTTGTTGACAAGATTAAAATAAAAAAACGGGTTGACTTCACCCGGTGGTACTGTAGCACAGCAGTTCTCGTTCGTGCCTGGAGGGCAGGGAATAGGTCCCGGGGTTCCATTAGCATTAGGGCCTGCAGCAGCAGATGTGGATTCAGAGGATGAGCTAGATGATTGGGGCGAAGCACAGGGCCCTTCGGATGGGCCTCATTCGCCCACAGAGAGCTTGGCATGGGATGAGATGTTGTTTGGGCCTAGCATAGATTCCGATCACCAGGTGGAGATGGGAAGCAGCGAAGGGAGTTATGAACACCCTGGGGGGAGGAATTCCCAAGAGTTTGAAAGTGTAACCTTGGCCGAAGCCGAATGGGAAAGTGCTAGGGAGGAAAGTTCTCAGGAAGATAGCGACACAGCTGCGGAGAGGCAAGGTCGCTCCTTCGATAGGAGACGGGACATTGAGTCTACCAGGAGGGCTTGGTCTAGGGTCCTAGACCGACCGAGGTCCGTGAGCAGAGATTTAGACGGAGAAGCCTAGGCGGCCGCGGACCTCGGCCGAAGGATTAAGTATAGGGTCCGTGAGACGCACCCTCAGTTCTCCGGCCACGTCTTTCCTGGATAGGCGTGAGCGGAGTGGGACCACAAGCCAGCCGTGGTCATCAAGCCTTGCCTTGTATTTGCCTTGTTTCCTGATCCGCATTGGATTGCGGAGCCTTGCCCTGTTTCCTGATCCGCATTGGATTGCGGAGCCTTGCCCTGTTTCCTGAACCGCATTGGATTGCGGAGCCTTGCTAAGCTTCCAGCTTATTTGCTACGTTACTTTGGACAATCTTGCTTACTACCTTTTGGACAATTGCATATTATTGGACTATATATTCTTTGAAGCTGTTTTTATACTCAATAAAGTAGTTAGCCTTCAGTACGTCTCTGTGTGTGTGATTAAGGGGCCCGCTAAGTCCGTGATCGTGACAGGTACAGACGTGCTTGTAATTGGGCTTCTGTGTTGACGTCACACTTCTCTCCCTCATAACCAAAAACCCTTTAAATCTATTTTCTTGTTATTCTTTATATATATTATAAAGGGATTCCATACTTCCTTGAACTTAGAATCTTCGTTTCCTCTTAGCAAGTTTGTTAATTTGTCCATTTCTGCTATTTCTAATATTTTGGTGAGCAGCTCTTCTTCCTCTGGAGTCTCTCTCTTTTTCCAATATCTGGCCCAGACTATCCTGGCCGCCGTAGTCACATAACAAAGTAGTTTTTCCGTGTTTTTCCCCAGAAGGTTGTTATCTATAATGTTCAGGAGAAATAGTTCAGGTTTCGGTTCAAATTTAACTTTTAGCATTTCCTGAAGGAGTTTAAGTACTTTACTCCAGTATATTTTTATCCTCCCACATGTCCACCACTGGTGGTAAAAAGTCCCCCTATCCTTTTGGCACTTCCAGCAAAGGTTGTTTCCATTCTTATAGATTTTACTCAGTTGTGACGGGGTGATATACCATCTGTATAGCATCTTGAAATAGTTTTCCCTTAAAGAGGAGGCATATGTATACTTGGAAGTATACTTCCATAATTTTTCCCAGTTTTCCAGTGTTATGTCATGCCCTATATTGTCGTGCCATTTTGTCATGAACTCTTTTATAGGTTTTTTTTGGTGTTGATTCATTAATATGTGTTTGTATAGTTTACTTACTCCCTTCTTCTCGAGTTGTAATAGTATTTTTTCTCCAGCAGTTAAATTTTCCTGCCAACCTCTTTTTTTATCTACCAGATATTTCTCTTTCAGTTGGTTATATTGGAACCAATTTAGTTTGAGTTTTCCAATATCTTCTTGGGGTCTCAGCTGCCAAGTGCCTTGTTCCTTTATTAGCAAGTCCTTGTATGTTAGCCACGATTCTTTATTGGGTGCGGCAATTTGGAATGCTTCTAGGGGAGAAGACCAAATTGGGTGTTTGTTTATGATACTTGTTTTATGTTTTTCCCAAATTTTTAGCAATGGTGCTCTTATTATGTGGTTATTAAAGTTTTTGTCTTGTTTTAGTTTATCATAAAGCAAGTACCCGTGCCAGCCGAATCTGTTTTCCCAGCCTTCCAGATTGATTAATTGTTTATCTTTTAGTTCTAACCAGTCTTTTATATTAATTAAACAATTTGCCTCATAGTATGCTGCCAGATCTGGTAAGCCGAATCCCCCTATGTTGTTGATATTTTATGATGTGTTGTTCGGGCACGGCCCCATGTAAGCCGCTCCGAGTCTCCTCCGGGGAGATGGTTGCAGGTTAGAAATAAAGTATTATTATTATTATTATTGTACATTGATTTTCCACTACTTATTTCTGCTCAATGACCCCTACTATTTTAGCTTATGGAGCTCCCATGTTTCTACTATGAGTTATGAGATTTCCCGTGCTACTCCAGATCCAGCTCCTCTCTACAATCCTCTAAGTTGGTGTTGGCAGTAGAGACCTCTTTTTCCTTAACACATGTGCATGCATATGGACGTTCTCGAGCTTTAACATGATTTCTCCTTCTCACACAATAACAAAGCTCATATTGAAATGCGGATAACAGATGGCAAGGCAAGACATTTTTTTTCCACTTGTCATATTTTCTAACCAAAAGTACAAGCCTCAAATTGGTTTTTAAAACAGGACAGGACAGCTTGTGGCTGAGTAAATTAATATTACATAATAGACAGAGAACAGCCTTTTGCAATGCATAAAAGTGGAAAAGGAAGTATATATATATAGCATACCAAATTACATACAGCAAAGATTTTCAGAAGAAAATCAGCTTTTGCTTTTATTGATTAGAGCAAAGTCCTTGATGATAAAGATCATGGGGGGAAACCTTATTGTGTAGTCTGTAGTCAGGACAAGGGGTGGATATTATTAGGACGGAATACAGAGAATTGGAATAGTTTCCATTTGCAGGAGGGTCAGGCAAGGCTGCATTTTATCACTTTATGTCTTTAACGGCTGAAAATAACATAAATAAAGCAGGATTAGGCACAGAGGAGGAAGGCATGGACATGGAAGGAAGTAATCTACACAGTTTAAAATATGCAAATGAAAACAATGTATAGCTTGGATGGCGAGGCATTATGCCCGACATCCTCAGTTAAGAGGCTTGGGGTCGTTTTTGACCCGTTGCTGTTGATGGAGGCCCAGGTATATTTTACTCTATTTATTTTTATTGGAAGGATACGCAAGCACATTTACATTGAAGAAGGTCAGAATGGTTTAATCCAGTGATTTTCAACCTTTTTATGTTAATCACATGTTTGTTTATGTATTTAGAAGGAACATTCTTTAAAAGCTGCAGAGAGTGAGCAGTAGAATGTTCGCAGCAGCAAGCTGTAAGCAGAGGCTGTTGCCATGACAACAGAGGCCACTCTGGCTTTTTTGAGCCGCGGCACATTTTTTACATTTACAAAATCCCGGGGCACACCACCAACCAAAATGACACAAAATGACACTCTAACACAGTAATACATATAGTTAATATGCTTTTAAATGTATTTATACACTCACTTAGTGTGAAACCTGGGCCTGTTTCAATGAACACAAAATAGATGACCTGGCAGGAATGGTAGAAAGACACACACGAAGCTTTTGCCAACAGCTGTCAGTCGCTCTCTGTTTTTAGTTTTTCTCGCAGCCAAGCTTGAGAAGCTCATCTCACAGAGATATGCCACTGTCACTTGACGCGCAGCTGCAACACTAACTCTAACTTTGTTTACTTAGCCGCATCTGAGCGAATCCAAGATGGCGCGACCATAGCACTCTCACGTCACTTCTTAGGTGACGTGAGAGTGCTATGGTTCCATTTCTTAAAGGGACAGATGCGCCTTATAGTTTATATACTAACGAAATTTGAAAATAATTTCCCACGGCACACCTGATGATCTCTCACAGCACACTAGTGTTCAGTGGCACACTGGTTGAAAATCACTGGTTTAATCAATGTTGGACAGCCTTATCTTAAATTACAGTTTCATGTAACTGTCAGGCCCCAGGCCTCTGCGTCCGTCCATAGAACCAAGGTGCAGCCATGCTGGGGTTAAAGTGCCAGCCAAGCCTGTTTTTATCATTCCTTCAAACCAGCTACACAGCAAGTTCCCAGTTCAGCCTTTGGTCAAGGCCGCCCCGTCAGGGAGAGCTGATAAGCTAAGACGAGAGATCCAGAGAGGTGGTACTACTCCTTTCTGCCCAGATGTCCAGGCTAATTGGGTTTACATACCTTGCTGCTGAGGAGAGCTAAACAGCAGCTGGAGTTCACCTTGTGAGAAGTGATGTCCGACGCAACTGCGTCGGAACTTCAAAGCCTTGGGGGACTATAAACGTTGGGTCTTAGAATTCATTCCTGTGATGAGGTGGTTATTTATATGTTAATCACATGTTTGTTTATGTATTTAGAAGGAACATTCTTTAAAAGCTGCAGAGAGTGAGCAGTAGAATGTTCGCAGCAGCAGGCTTTAGGCAGAGGCTGTTGCCATGACAACAGAGGCCACTCTGGCTTTAGAATGTTCAGTTTAAATCTGACAGTTGGAGAATGTCAGTTGGCCAGCAGCTGGGAGCAGAGTGAGTTGGGAATTAGCAGTTGCTGAAACTGCAAGCTGTCTGTAGGAGCTGCAGTGTGCAGTTCAGTTCTGTGTGTGGGTTTAGGGAAACCCAAGTGTGTGGGTTTAGAGAAACCCAGGTTAAGGACAAGTGTAGTCCCAGGGTTGAGAGTAACCCAGTATTAAGTAGTTACTTGTGTGTAACTGTATCAAGGGAAAAACCCCAGTGTTATATTGTTGAAACCTGGAAGTTTATACCTCTTCAGAGCATATTTGAAACCACCTAAGCTTTGAGCCCATTTGTGTAAAATAAACTGTTAAACACTTTCAACAAAACATCTGTGGAAGTCTTTTATTCATCAGGACCCTCACATCTAGTGCTCAAGCATTGACAAATGGTGGCAGCAAGATATTAATAAAGAAGGAAAACTTTGAGTATTGGTGGCAGTGGTCAGTCGTCCACAGTGAATCCAGTACGAGGTTTTGTACCTGTTCACATTTGGTGGCAGCAGTTGGTTAAAAGGATAGCCTGCCCTGCCACGTTCAAAAAAAGTAAACGGGGTGAAGTTTCATCAATTACCACAATTCCCATCTCTCCAACTTTGCAACTTCAAGACCATGGAATCCTGAACAGGCCTGGGGGCCTCCTTGCTTAAGAACTTTGCCTGCCAAGCTTGCTTGCTGCACTCTATGGATTTGGCCCGTTTGGGCACAGAGACTTTGTTTTGCTTTGCATCCTGATTGCTAAAGGACTATAATCAATTGCTGCTTTCTTTTGAACATTGCTGCTATTTTGCGGGTGCTATTTTAGGTCATCATAGACTATTTCCTAGCCTCTTTCCTTTAACCAGTTATTCTAAATAAACCATTGTACCTCAGCTGGACTCGTGTGGTTTACTAAGGGAGGTTCCAAGCGTCTTGGGCGCGACAGTAACTATTCAAAAACATTTAACCTACTAATGGCTCAATTAATGTAATTTTATTGGTATCTATTTTTATTTTGAAGTTTACCAATAGCTGCCGCATTTCCCACCCTCGGCTTATACTCGAGTCAATCCATTTTCCCTTTTTTGTGGTAAAATTAGGTGCCACGGCTTATATTTGGGTCGGCTTATACTCGAGTATATACGATAGCTTTTACTTTCTCACTCGTAATAAAATGTTATGTTTGGCTTTTCCTTTGTAAGCGCTCTTCTTTTTCTGTTTGAAGCTTACAGCCGGAAGGCAGTGAAGTCCTCCTTGGCCCAGAAGTTACTTGTGGTCCTCCAGAAGTGACGGTTTCTACACCATTTGCCTTGACGATACCACACTGTGCAGAAGTGAACTCTGAGCACTGGAACATTCATGTGAAAAAGAAAAAGCATCAGGGCAAATGGGAGGTAAGAGAGGAAGAGACAGGTGATTAAAAAAATCTAACAAAGTAAAACATGGTTCGTCCTGAGAGCTAAATGAATTGTATATTTGATCCACAATGAGAAAATAGACCTAAGAAAGTATGCAAATGCCAACAATGGAGATACTTACATATTCATGAGGTTCTCATATGCACATTTTTTCCTTGAATGTATTTGGTCTAACTAGCCATGACTTAAAATATGTTACATATTCCTTATGCCAGTGTTTCCCAACCGCTGCACTAGTGTGCCGTGACGGACCTCCTGTTCTGCCGCGAGAAAAGCTCTCTGCCCCTCTTCCTTCCCCCGTCCTCCTGCTGAACTCCTGCTGCTTGGGGGGGGGGAGGAAGGGCCGAGCGATGGCGAAGAAAAAGAAGAAGGGGCCGGGGCGCCGCCTCCTTCGGCCGTTTCCCCAACCAGCCTCCAATCCACCATGACTCCCGCCATGACTCTTGCCCCTCGCTCGCTGAAGCCACACGGAGGAGGAAGCCGGGGGGAGTGGGCGGGGCATGGCATGGCCTGTCTCCGCCCCCTCCCCTGGCTTCTGTTCTCCCACAGCTTCTCCAGCCTTAAGGGACAGTGCCAAGCCAGCATTGTGCTGGCTCTGCCACCGCTGGCGTGGCATTCAAGGCTGGACAGTGCGGAAGCTGGGGAGAGGGGGCGGGGGCAGCACGGCCTGGCTCTGCCCCTCGCCTGGCTCTGCCTCCCACAGCTTCTCTAGCCTTGAGGGGACAGTGCCAAGCCAGCATTGTGCTGGCTCAGCCACCGCTGGCGTGGCATTGCCCCCTCAAGGCTGGAGAAGCTGTGGGAGTGCGGAAGCCGGGGGGAGGGAGCAGGGCATGGCGCAGCCTGGCTCCTCCCCTCAACGGCTTCCGCTCTCCCTCAGCTTCTCCAGCCTTAAGGGAACAGTGCCAAGACAGCATTGTGCTGTCTCTGCCACCGCTGCTTGGCATTGCCCCCTCAAGGCTGGAGAAGCTGTGGGAGAGCAGAAGCCGGGGGGAGGGGGTGGGGCATGGCACGGCCTGGCTCCGCCCCCTCCCCTGGCTTCCACTCTCCCACAGCTTCTCTAGCCTTGAGGGGACAGTGCCAAGCCAGCATTGTGCTGGCTCTGCCACCGCTGGCTTGGCATTGCCCCTCAAGGCTGGAGAAGCTTCAGCCGAGGAGAGGGGCGGGGCATTGCACAGTCTGGCTCCACCCCTCCCTGGCTTTTTTGCTCTCCCACAGCTTCTCCGGCCTTAAGGGACAGTGCCAAGCCAGCATTGTGCTGGCTCTGCCACCGCTGGCGTGGCATTGCCCCCTCAAGGCTGGAGAAGCTGTGGGAGAGCGGAAGCTGAGGAGAGGGGGCGGGGCATTGCACAGTCTGGCTCCACCCCCTCCCCTGGATTCCACTCTCCCACAGCTTCTCTAGCCTTGAGGGGACAGTGCCAAGCCAGCATTTTGCTGGCTCTGCCACCGCTGGCTTGGCATTGCCCCTCAAGGCTGGAGAAGCTGTGGGAGAGCGGAAGCCGAGGGGGGGGGGGGCACGGTCTGGCTCCCCCTCCCTGGCTTTTGCTCTCCCACAGCTTCTCCGGCCTTAAGGGGACAGTGCCAAGCCAGCATTGTGCTGGCTCTGCCACCGCTGGCGTGGCATTGCCCCCTCAAGGCTGGAGAAGCTGTGGGAGAGCGGAAGCCGGGGGGAGGGGGCGGGGCATTGCACGGCCTGGCTCCTCCCCCTCCCCCTGGCTTTTGCTCTCCCACAGCTTCTCCAGCCTTAAGGGGACAGTGCCAAACCAGCATTGTGCCTGCTCTGGCGTGGCATTGGCCCCTCAAGGCTGGAGAAGCTGTGGTAGAGCGGAAGCCGGGGGGAGGGGGCGGGGCATTGCACGGCCTGGCTCCTCCCCCTCCCCCAGCTTCAGCACTCCCAGCAGCTGCTCCCAGCAGGCCACCATCCCCCAGCCATTCTTTACTGTGTTACCATGTCATTTTGTGTCATTTTGGTTGGTGGTGTGCTCCCGGATTTTTTTAATGTTCAAAGTGTGCCGCGGCTCAAAAAAGGTTGGGAAACACTGCCTTAGGGGAGGACAAGGGACATCTAGGGAGCCACCTGACCCTGTTCCTGCAGCTACCCAAAGGAACGCAAAAGGCAACCAACTGAATCTACAGGAGGTTTCAGAGGTCCAAAAGATGATGTCTTCTTCCTGCTGGAAGCTCCAGAAACAGATCTAGCTGGCTACCTCATTGTCCCTCATCATTCAACCCCCGCTCCTCCTCTGGTCACTGAATGATCTTGGTAGAAGGTGCCCTGCCAGAAAACAGATAAATTGAGTGTTTGGATGAAGGGGAAAGGTGCATAACTACACCTGGAGCAACTACTAGCATATATACCCGAACTTGCATTTCCTTTCTGGCTTTTTTCATTTATATTCCGCCCTTCTCACCCCGCAGGGCGGATCACAATGCATATATACAGGCAAACATTCAATGCCATTTGACATACAACATATAAGACAGACACAGAGGCAATTTAACATTCCAGCTTTTCTGGCCACCAGGAGGAGCTGTTGCGTTCCTTCACTCCATTTGTGTGTATTTCCTGGATATTTTATGGTCTCGTAAATCAGTTAAATTAAGCCTCCCCATTCAAGTGGTACCTACATTTCCTACTTGACAGATGCAACTGTCTTTCGGGTTGCAAAGGTCAACAACGAGCTACACAATTGGTCGAACGCTCATCCCGATCCGGGCAGGCCTCGAACTCATGACCTTCTGATCAGTAGAGATCTTATGCAACTGACACCCATCTAGCTGCACCACATTCCCGGTGCCTGTATTTTTTTTCCTTGTTCCTGTCTGTTTTTCTTTCCCTTTCTTTGCTCGAGGGATACCTTGTTATCTTTTACATTTCCCAACACCTTCACCATATTGTCTTCTTCCTCTTCTTTTCTTCCTCTTCTTCTGTCTACCTTTTAGGAACATTGGGAACGTCTTCTGTGCAGACCAATGGTCCATCCAGTCCACTATTTTTCATGAGATTCTCCAGAATTTCAGATAGGAGATTTCCCTAGCCTTACCTGTAACGTCTAAGTATTTAATATGAGATCTTCTAGATGTCAAAAAGTTCCCCACAACTTTATTTATTTATTTATTTATGCTTCACATTTATAGACCGCCATTCCCCGAAGGCTCGGAGCTGTTTACAGCAGTATGCATAAATACAATCCAGTACAGAATACAATATAAACAACACATTACCTAACATTAAATAAATAAATACAGAAAAGTGGGGTGAACTGAGGGTAGTATATCAGGTGGGATCGATAGTCAATTTAGGGGCCGTAGGTAGGGTTAGGGACCAAGCAGCCTTGTAGTCAGGTTTTAAGGGTCCATACCGTAACCTCAGCGGATGGCAAGGAGGGGTCTCAACCATGGCGATTTGGGAGGCCCTCGCCACTCCGTGCTGGGCTCCTTTAGGAGGGTTTAAAGTTGCAGTCCAGCTCCAGCTTCTGGCCATCAGACCCCAGAAAACTCTAGGGCCAAACCGCCGATGCTGGAGTTTGTGTCGGTAGTCTCTGTGTCTCAGATGCTCCTCAGATTCAACTTCCGGCGCCCAGCCCGCTTACTATTCTGGGCTGCTGGGGCTGCCGCTCTGTCCTCCTTCCCCTACAAAACTCTCTGGTCATTGCCGGATATGGCGCTTAGAGACTGGCGCCCCCTCCGCTTCCTCCCAGCTCTGCAGCCACGTCTATGTCGGGAGTGACCGATGGGTTGCTGGGAGGAAGCTTTCTTGGCTTTCTCGGTGACATCCACCTTCAGGTTGGTGGTCTCTGCGCCGGCGACTTCAAGGTCGGTCGCCATTTTGCTCAAGGCTTGTCTCTCCAAAAGGGAGAGACAGCAACGTCCTCGCCGGTCTCCTAGCGCTCGGGGCACTGCTGGAGGGCCGAGAGCCCTCTCCCAAACCTCGAGGGAATCTGGCCTCTCCGTCCCCAAGCTGCCCGGCCTTCCTTCCGCCTCCAGAGGCTCCGGCAAGGCACATGGTTGCCCCATCACCCCCAAATTGACCGACGTCGGTCTCTCCTCCTTCGCCAGCCACCCGTCCACAGGCCCCTCTGCCGACAGGTTCCAGGAGTGATCCCAGCCCAGCTCCGGGAGCTCTTGCCGGCCAGTCAAAGGATCTGCGGAGGTCCTGCACCCCACACCGGGGGGGGGGGATGCAGGGTACCCAACTCCATCAGCAGGTCCCCAAACCTCCTGACATGCTTTGTGCTTTGCTATTCAAGCATTCTTTTTCTATTTAGGTGTAGAGCTTGCAGGACTATTTCTCCTTGGAAATTCTCCATCTCTTCTTTTCATATGTAATCCAAACCAAACAAAGATGTTTGGTTAGATGTTGGACAATAATGATGACAAGGTTATGGAAATGGACTGCGGATTGGCTTGGACAACTTTTGAATGCGGAACTCGGATTATGTCTTTTGGTCATTGATATTGAATTGGTTTTTAATTTATTTTAATGTATTTAGGATGTATTGTTGTTTTTATCGATTGCTTATTTGGCATCAAAATGTTGCCTTTTGTCAGCCACCCCTGAGTCCCCCTTCGGGGGTAGGGAAGGGCGGGTTATAAATAATTTAAATGAATAAATAAATCTCTCGGCATTACTTCGCGAACGAAGATTCTTAGGAAGGACTCATCCCACGCTTTTTACAAGCACGTTGATGACTATAAAGGCCAATCCGAAATAGGCAAGTCCGGTTGCAGAAAGCACAGCGGAAAGTCTCCTTGGGTGATGTTGTTTCCAAGTTGCAGTTCTTTCTGCATTGTCATTTCTCTACGAGACCCATTCGGCGTGTCTTCTCGAAAGAGGCGGCAGCATTGTGGATAGTGCATCTCCATGCCTCCCAATGTGAGGCCAGGGGGGACCATTGTTGGTGATCAATCTGGCCGAGCCTGAGATGTTGTTTCAGGGAGTCCTTATATCTCTCTTGCGCTGACCCGTGGCGAGTTCCCCATACGCTGATCTTTGGGAGGCGGTGGTCCTCCATCCTAGAGACATGCCCTGCCCAGCGCAGCTGTGTTCTCAATAGCATGGCCTCAACGCTGGTGATCCCTGCTTGCTCAAGGACATCAACATTAGTCACATAGATGGTCCAGTGTATATTTAGGATTGTTCGAAGACAGTGCTGATGAAAGCGTTCGAGGAGTCGTAGGTGTTGGCGATAGGTGACCCATGTTTCAGACCCATAGAGGAGAATAAACAGTACGATAGCTCTGTACACACTGATTTTGGTGTTTTGCCTCAGGTGTTTGTTGCTCCAGACTCTTTTGTGAAGCCTTCCAAATGCACTCTATGCCTTTGCTAATCTGTGATCTATCTCTTTGTCAATCTTGGCGCCTGAAGAGATGATGCTTCCCAGGGAGGTGAACTGCTGGATGGACTTAAGCACAGATTTGCCTATGCTGACGTGGGGATGATGGTGTTCTTCCTGTGGTGCGGGCTGGTAGAGAACTTCCATTTTTTTCAGGCTGACTTCCAGCCCAAACAGTTCTGCAGCTGCTGCAAAGCAGGATGTGGGGCGCTGCAGGGCTGCTTCTGAATGGGCGGCAAGGGCAGCATCGTCAGCAAAAAGCTGCTCACGGACTAGATAGTTTAGAGTCTTAGCGTGAGCCCTCAGACGGCTTAAGTTGAACAAGCTACCATCAGTACGATAGTGTATATATATATGCCGTCTTCTTCTTTGAGATCTGCCGTATTTATTAAACAAATAAATAAATATGAAATGCTGTATTGCTACCATACATACTCTAAACCATGCCATTCCCTTTCTCCCTCTTTGACTGTGATGTTCTCATGCATACAGGAGGTTATGTCCGTGGAAGAAGAAACCACTTCCTGCTACTGTCTCTGGGACCCTTACGCTTGCCACATACTTTTGGACTCATTTGGGACTTATGCCATTATGGGGGAATCCCTCTCCGATTGTTCTGTTAAAGAGCTAAAGGTAGCTGTCTTTGGCAGTATGTCTTGCAACTCACTGGATTACAGCCTGCGAGTGTACTGCGTGGACAACACCCCTTGTGCATTTCAGGTAATGTAGCAAAATCATTATTTTTTTTTCTTTTTTGGATGTTGGCATATGCTGCTTGTGGAAGAACCAAGGGTAGGTTACCTGAACTAAACTAAGAAACAAACTCTTACAAGAGAAAAGAACTGGCAATAAAGAAATAGAGAAAATATTCTTATATTCGCAGTATTCAAACACACAACATATTCCAACACACATTATCTTGCTGTGTTTAAAATAATTCTATAAAAATTATTTATTTAAATAAGTAATTTTATTTTGTTTAAATCAATAATGTTATTTATTATTTTATAAATATTATAATATCATATGATATGATATGATATAATAAAATGTTACATTACATTATAATTTAATATAATATATATTACTAGCTGTACCCGGCACGCGTTGCTGTGCCCTATTTAGGAGATGCGAGAAAGTCTGAGTATGTAAGGGTTGGAATTGATGTTACTTATGGTCTTGGTGGGGTCATGGCTGTGTTGTTGTGGGTTGTTCTGGTGGGTGGGATGTTGAAGTCCTGGGGAGTTGTCGGTGTGTGGTGTTGCTGGCGTTCTGCAGAGTTTGTGGATATACAATTTTTTTGTCTTTCCGTCTGCTGTGTTGATGGAAAGGTTCTGTGGTTTCCCAACTCTGATTTGAAAAAGAAACTGTGTTTCTGTTCTGGCGTTTGTTCTGCCTTTTTTTGTTTGATGTATGTAGCGTTGCGAGTGTGTCGTCCGATGCTGTTCTTTTTAGAAGGCATGGCTTGTCTTTTGGGTCAGTTTCTGCCTGTGTGGAAGGAAGGAATGGCATACAAATGGGTTGAGCAGTAGACGCAAGGTTGTGTTATGTGCGTATTGTGTTGTGTGTAGGTATTACTTTTTTGGTGAGGTAGTGGGTGTGTGGTGGAATTGTGGGTGGTAGTATGTTGTTGAATGCTTGTGTTGGTGGGGTGTTTTGGGTGTTTGTGTGTGTTTGTAGAGTATCAGTGCAGTGTTGTGTTGTGTTTGGAGTATAGGTGGAGTTTGTTTTTGTTTGAGGTGGTGGTAGGTTTTGAGTCCCGTAAGTTTGGGGGGATGGGTTGTGATAGGAAGTTGTGTTGTGTTGTGTGGATAGGAATTGCTGGATAATTGCTCCCTCATAGAGTTTGGTTTTGACAGTTTAATCACTCAGTATTCTATCCTAGTCTTGTCTGGCTGTGCCCAGCGTTACTATGGTTACTCAGCCTCCGTGCATTCTGTGTGGGCCGAAGTGTACCAATGGGTTTAGCTTGCTGCCGCAGAGGATGCTGGGAAATGTAGGTTTTTTTGTATCGTTGTTTTGGGGGACTTCTAGGTTTTGGGGGGGAAGTTTCTATGCTAAAGGCCTATTTTTGTTGGCAAGTTTGGTGTCTCTGCCTTGGAAGGTTTCTCTGTCCCTGTCAGTCGTTCGACGACGAGACCTCCTTTATATAATAGATGATGTCAATATATTGTATTATGTTATAGTATAATAATTGTAATGTAATCATAATAATAATAGTATGATTACGGTATGGTGTGTTGTAAATGCATTTGGTTTTGGGCCAGGGAGATAGCACAGCGGTAACACAGCTGTGCTTGCAATCGGAAGGTTGCTAGTTCAGATTCCTGAGTTGGCTTGGATGACCAGCTGTGAGTCCTGTCCACTGGCCACCCAAGCAGTTAAAACAGCCCAGCTGTGAATAAACAACAATGGGGACTGCGGAAAGCCGGGAAGGATTTTTACAGGGACTTTACAACTTCTGAAAAAAGTTCGGCTGTCAGGAAAAGGTGAAATGCGGAGACAGAGGGTTCCGTCATGAGGATGGAACAACAGCACCCCCTTGTGACGTAAAGACGCAATGACACAATGACATAACAACAATGATGTCGTAATGTAGCATCCACATCCTGTGACGCACACCCTGTATGACCCTGTGACGCAGCCAGGAAAGAAGAAATCCTTCTAAAAACTGCACTGTGTACTGTGTATTGTAATTTGTATGTCTTCCGACAGGGACTGTCTATCATATGTGTAATGTAATCCGCACTGAGTTCCCTTCGGGGTGAGAAGAGCAGAATATAAATTAACAGTATTATTATTATTATTTATTGGTGGTGTTGTAATGTAACACAGTATAATACTGCCAATGATAATGTGATATAATAATTATATCGTGATATTATAATTTGTATATTTGTATTAGGTTGTAGTACAATATGATGTGTAGTGCTGATGTTGTGCTATGACAGTAATGATAATTGTTGTTTTTTCAGTTTGCTGTAAGCCACTCCGGCAATATTGTTATATGTACATTGTAAGCCACTCTGGCAGTATTGTTGTTTGCTGTAAGCCGCTCTGAGTCCCCTTCGGGGTTGAGAAAGGCGGCATATAAAAATAGTAAATAAATAAATAAATTATAATACAAGGCATGAGTTACACGTGCCAATTAATACTGAATAAGAGTCTGTAATAAACAAGCTCCTGCCGAGGAGCCTAGTCAAGGCGCTGCGTTGATAATCCGGGATAGCGACGTGAGGCGGAGATCCACTAAGACGCTGAAGGCAAACCCTCCCCTGGATGCAATGTTACCTTAAATGTTTAGTGAGTGGAGGGATAGAAATATCAATCCAAAACCAGCCAAAGCATAAGAAGGAAAGTCAGGCGTGAGTAATCCGTCTCCAAATACGGATGCAATTTCGGTAGCTAGGCAGGCGATATATATATCAGCGAGGTACAAGGAGATGAAATTCAAAAATGGACTTGGAAATCATGCAAAACTCCATTTGAAATCTTCTTTCTAAATATTTAAGCACATATTTAAATAGAGAACTGTCATGAAACATGTATTTTAATAGTTAAAGATAGCAATTTAAAGATAGGTCGCCTTTAAAATTTAACTAGAAATTAATTGGTTTCTTTCTACCCTCTTTTCACTTTTTTCTGAAACAAAAATAGCTCTAGTGTGTGTGTGGTTGTCGCAGATTTCGGCCCGAAATGGACAAGGAATGTCATGTCCCTGCTCCCAACCCTATTTACTAGGCATGAGAAAAAAGTTATGAAAATTAAAAGATTCAGAAGAAATTCGTAAGAAATGCTACTTTTGAGTATTTCCGCATCTGGAACGCCAACCAGGAAGTGGACTTTCTTTATAGAACTTCGGGGGCCAGGATTTTCTTAAGTATCGTTATTAGGTCGGAAGGGGGGGCACCCTCCTTCTCTCTCACCACCCTCCCACCTCCCTTGCCAATAAGTATTATGGCAAGGCAAGCCCTAAACTCGCTCCTTCTTTCGGCTGGAAGCCTGGAAAAATGTAAACAGAGAGGTTTACTCAGAAGTAAATCTGCAAAGGAAGTAAACAGAGAGGTTTACTCATGAGTAAATCCGCAAAGGAGGGCACTTTGGATGAAGTGCCCTCCTTTGTGGATTTACTTCTGAGTAAACCTTTCTGTTTACATTTTTCCAGGCTTCCCTGCCCCTCCTGCCTGCCAGGATCTAAAGCATCAAAGAGTATTGGGGTAGTATACCTACATTCCATGCACATGCAATGATACAGCAGTAATAACAATGGGTATAAGAAGAGGTAAAATTCAAACCGAAGTATTCTGACTGTGGTCCCTCCTCAAGCGGTGCAAACTGCAAACGGCTCTTCTCTATGAGGAGGCAGCCTCTCCCGGGAAAAGCCAAAAGCCCGGGCACAGCGTTTGCTGCCTGGGTGCACATTCATATTCGTGGGGGGGGGGGGATTTGCTGCAGAATCCCGGGCTCATAGAGAAGAGCCCGTTTGCACCGCTTGAGGAGGGACCAGTCAGAATACTTCGGTTTGAATTTTACCTCTTCTTATACCCATTGTTATTACTGCTGTATTATTGCATGTGCATGGAATGTAGGGATATGACCAGTTGGATTACTTATAATATTTAGGCACTTACTCTATAAGTTAGCATTCATTCTATTATACATTAGGTTGGTTTCTCACAGGATCTAAAGCGTGCCAAGCCTTGATGCGCTTTAGATCCTGGCAGGGCAGGAGGAGTGGACGGGCCCTGCCCCATCTGCCTGCCAGGATCTAAAGCCTTGAAGAGGCTTCATGAGGGGCCAACTTCAGCCCTCCAGGTGTTTTGGACTTCAACTCCCACCATTCCTCACAGCCTCAGGCCTCTTCCTTTCCTCTCAGCCTGGGCAAACTTGGGCCCTCGCTCCCTCAGGATCGGGGTGAGAGAGAGGCAGCGAGGAGCGAGGGGGGGGGGCTCCTCCTCCTTTTTTGCTGCTTCCAATAATAGAATACCCCCTCCCTCCCTCCTTCCCTCCCTCCTTCCTATTTGGAGAGTCCCATCTAGAATTCAGTGTGATTTATTCAAGTTTTGGCCTACAACTCCCAGAAATCCCAGCCAATTTACCAGCTGTTAGGATTTCTGGGAGTTGTAGGCCAAAACCATCTGGAATGCGCATGCGCTGGCATACGAACTACTAACGAATTTCGTTAGTAATAACGTTACATTTTAGAAATTTTTGGAATTTTTTTGGTACCTCTTTCTATTACTAATCAAAAAAATCCCCCATCAGATTTTTGATTTCCTATTTTTGGGTTCTACACCAGTGCTACTAGTTACTGCTTTGCTTGTATCGGCTTAAAGTCAGTCTTTTCTATTCTATACAACATTGGCTGTTGTTCTTTTTTTAAGTGGCTTTAAAGCAGTGGTTCCCAACCTGTGGTCCATGGACCACAGGTGGTCCGCAAGAACGAAATATGTTCTGTGGCCTCACCATTACTACACTGTTACCTCGAAACCATGTGGCAACAAGAGTGACTTGTCCCGTGAAACCCTCTTATAGTGCCAAGGCAACAGGGATGTCGAGAGGGGAGAGGCTGAAAGATGACTACTATCAGATCTAGAAATTTACTAATATTGTCCAACAACTAAAAAGAAGAAGCCACCGTTTTATGAAGAATTTCACTGCTGGATAAATCTCAGATGAGGGCCGGGAGGCTGAATCGTAGCTTGGAGAGAGAGAAAGAAACAGTAAGGATTCTTATTGCCTTGTTGTTTTCTCGGTCTTTTCCTTCTCCGTTGCAGGAAGTGATTTCCGAGGAGAGGCACCAAGGGGGACAGTTGCTGGAAGAACCAAAGCTGTTGCATTTCAAAGGGAATACCTTCAGTCTCCAGATATCCGTGCTTGACATCCCACCGTTCCTCTGGAGAATCAAACCATTCACTGCATGTCAGGTATTTGGGTAACAAGGATGGTGTTTTTCTGCATAATTTTCAGATAAATTTAAAGCTCCAAGGCATTTCTCAGTCATCTCCAATGGTATCCCTAATGTGCTTACACGCTTTATGAATGAATAATATAGTTTGTGATTGGTCTCCTTCCTCTGTGTTAACAAGACATTTTCCTAGGAATGGGTCCCACTGCAATCCAAATCATTAATGGCCCACCAGATATTTTTACCTCCACCTTTATATGTGGTTTTTAATGCTAAATAGCCTACCATGCCTATTAATTAAATCCCTGTGCTACAAATTACAACTAAAAGTTTGGAGAGCAACCGTACCCGATTGTTTCCATCAATACCTTGAAGCCGTGACTGGATGACTGCGTTCTAGCCGGTTGAAGGTGAGTCCATCGAAGACGGAGATCCTATGGCTGAGTCGTCCTGGTGTCGGTGAGTGCCGGTTGCCTACCCTGGATGGCGAGTGGCTAAGCCCGTCATCTTTGGTAAAAAGCCTGGGGGTCCAATTTGACCCACTGCTATCGATGGAGACTCAGGTCTCCATGGTTAGCAGGTCTGCATTCTTCCATCTCCGACAGGCTAGGCAACTGGCTCCTTACCTATCCAGGAATGACCCAGCTACGGTGATCCAGGCAATGGCCATCTCGAGGCTAGACTACTGTAACGCCCTTTACATCGGCCTTCCCTTGTCGACCAGAAACTAAAGCTGGTGCAAAATGCTGCTGCTCGATTGCTGGTGGGAGCATCGACAAGAGAGCACATTACACCAATTCTACAGCAATTGCACTGGCTACCAGTAGAGTACCGGATTGTCTTCAAGGTGCTGGTTTTGACCTTTAAGGCCTTGTATGGTCTAGGGCCAGTGTACCTGAGGGACCACTTCACCCCATATGTTCCCCTGAGATCGTTGCGATCAGAAGAACAAAATCTTCTGGTGATCCCATCAATCCGTTCCTTCCGCCTTTCAACAAGAAGACAAAGAGCCTTTTCTGTGGTGGCGCCAACGTTACGGAACGAGTTACCAGACTGAACTCGTGCCATCACACAGAGTTAGCCCCCTTCCGGAGGGCCTGCAAGACGTTCCTCTTTAGGCAGGTTTTCAATCTAGGCGCCTCCTGATAATCCTGTCCATACCCTTGTGTTTTTATATATCCAAACTGTTTTTATGTGCATTTTATTGTTTTTATGTAAACCGCCCCGAGCCTGCAGGGAGGAGCGGTATATAAAAGTGAATAATAAATAAATAAATAAAATATAAATAAATCAATAATCAGTTAATGTTAATTTAACAAGATTTGAGCTTCTTTTTTTTTTAGTTTGAGCGATATATGCTATGATGATTACATGGACATTAATTGAGATTGGGAGACAATGGGTAGGAAAATAATGCAGTTAACTTTAATAATACTTGATTGGAACTTTTAATTGTGTTACGTAAGATTTCTAATGACTGGGAATTATTAACCAAAAAGTTATTTTCTTTTGAGCTGTATCCTGGAACAACATTGTTCTTGTTCATTGTTAATTTCCATCAAATTGATCTATAATAGACTTATTTATTTATTTATTTTTCCGCATTTATATCCCGTCACTTCTCAACCCCCGAAGGGGGACTCAGGACGGGATTACAATTAAGCCCAATTAGAGGCTATCATAAAATTTATTTATTTATATATTATTTGGACTTGTACGCCGCCACTCCCCGAGGGCTCGGAGCGGCTCACAGTCATATAAAAACATACAGAAGTAAAATCAAAAAGTTAACTAAACTACTAAAAGGGGTTATCCAGCTTAGCAGTCAAAGGCTAGCTGGAAGAGATAGGTCTTGCAGGCCTTGCGGAAAGATAGTAGGTCTTGCAAGGCCCGCACTTCACTTGGGAGAGTGTTCCAGATTGATGGCACTATCACGGAGAAGGCTCTGTGCCGCGTCGATGTAAGACGAATAGCTTTGAAGCTCGGCACTTCAAGGAGGTTCAGTTGTTCGGAGCGGAGTGACCTCTGGGGTTGATAGGGGGTGAGACGGTCCCTCAGATACAGTGGACTCAGACCATGTAAGGCCTTGAAAGTTAACACCATCACCTTGAAGGTGATCCGGTGCTCAACCGGAAGCCAATGGAGCTGCTGAAGAATAGGTGTTATGTGACATCTCACTGGGTTCCAGTGAGAAGTCGAGCAGCAGCATTCTGGACAAGCTTAAGTTTCTGGATCACGGACAAGGGAAGGCCAATGTAAAGGGCATTACAGTAGTCCAGTCTCGAGATGACCGTGGCTTGGAGCACCGTGGCCAGGTCATCCCTGGATAGGTAGGGGGCCAGACGCCTAGCTTGCCACAGATGGAAGAAAGCAGTTTTGCTGACGGTGGAGACCTGGGCATCCATCAATAGCAATGGGTCTAAGACAATTCCAAGGCTCTTTACTGAGGATGTCTGGCATAATGCCTCGCCATCCAAGCTAGGCAGTCGGACCTCCCCACCCACCAGGCGGCCCAGCCACAGTATCTCCATCTTTGCTGGATTCACCCTCAATCTACTGGCACGTAGCCATCCAGTAATGGCTTCAATGCACTGTTGGAAACAAGAGGGTACGGAATCCGGTCGCATATTAAAAACATCCCATAATAAGAACAATACAAAGTTAAAACCATACAAAATTATGAATGAGAGACCTCTCATTCAACCTGTCATCTATAGCCCTGCTCAGTTCTTCCAACCTCAGTGGCTTCCTTGATTGAATCCATCTTCTACCTGCAATGAGGGCTTTCTCTTTTCCTACTGCTTTCTACCTTATTTATTTATTTATTATTTCACATTTGTCTGTCGCCCCCCCAACGGCAGGGCGACTTACAACAGTTCGTAAAATACAATTGTCAGATAACTCATAATAACTCACAGTAATACCATTAAGATGGAATTACAATTAGAACAGTTGAAGCAACAAATGGAGTCGCAGTGGGCTGACAGCTAGGCGGTGCGAGCTAAAGTTTAGCTAACTCCGAAGGCTTGTTGGAACAGCAATGTCTTAACTGCTCTCCTGAACGGGAGGAGGCACTGGGTGGCACGGACGCCGGTGGGCAGTGCATTCCACATGGTAGGGGCTGCAACAGAGAAAGCCCGGCGGCGGGTTGCGGACAGATGGTAGGTCCTCACATTTGGGATGACCAGGAGGTTTAGCTCTTTGGAGCGCAGTGATCTGGTGGTCTGGTATGGGACAAGGCGGTCCCGCAGGTACACTGGCCCCAGACCATGTAAGGCCTTAAAAGTCAGGACTAACACTTTGAAGGCAATCCGGCATTCTATTGGGAGCCAGTGCAGTTCGCGCAGGATTGGCGTGATGTGGTGGCCAATCGGGACCCCGCCAGGAGTCGCTGCAGCGTTCTGCACCAGCTTGAGTCTCCAGATTACCGACAGAGGAAGGCCAATGTAAAGAGCGTTACAGTAGTCCAGCCTCGAGATGACCGTGGCTTGGATCACTGTGGCTAAGTCGCGCCGGGACAAATAGGGGGCCAGCTTCCTCGCCTGGCGAAAATGGAAAAATGCTACCCTGCTGACGCTGGAGACGTGGGCCTCCATCGACAACAGGGGGTCCAAGGTTACTCCTAAGCTCTTAACAGAGGGCGACGGACATAATGTCACGCCGTCCAGGGTGACCTTGCTGAGCATTATTATCGTCTTTGTTGAGTCATATCCTCTCGTGATATTTCTTCGCTTAGTCATCTTGTTGTTTTTAACTGTATTTTAATGAAATGTGTTTTTAGGATTTATATTGTGTGTTTAGGCATCAAATTGTTACCTTGTTGGCCACCCTAAGCCCGTGTCCGTCCATCCGTCCGCCCCGGGTGGAGTGTGTGTGTGAGAAGGGCGGGGTAGAAGCCTTGCAAATAAATAAATAATAAATACCTTGACTAGAGATTATTTAGATTTGATTTACTAACATCATTTATTTATCTTTTGGGCAGTACATGATATCTACAGAACCATAGTTATGAAAGTTCACAGATCCAATTTAAAAGGAAAACAAAGCATTGTAAAAGGAGCGTCAAAGAAAAATAGGCAGACACACTAAGAAAATACAGAAAATGGTACCATTTTGGAGTCGACGCAACTGCTCGGAGGAAGGAACATCAACCGATGAAACTATACTAAAGACAGAGAATAGTAAAAACTTGGAATGATTACTGAAGAAAGCCAAGGAAGAAAGTGCCAAGGCAGATTTACAGCTAAACATCAAGAAAACAATAATAATGGTCACATATTTATTTATTTATTTATTTGTTCGATTTCTTGGCCGCCACTCCCAAGTGGCTCGGGGTGGCTCACAATTCAAACAACAACAAAGCAGATAATACAATAAAACATTAAAAGCATTAAAACATTGCACATTAGAGCATTAATAACAGTACTTAACTTGAAATTACTAAGTTAGGTCAACTTAGTTAGGCCAACTTAAGAGTGTAAAGGCTTGCCAGAACAGCCAGAAGATCGCGGAGTGACCTGATCTCTGGCGGTAAGGAGTTCCATAATGTAGAGGCAATGATGGGGAATGCCTTTCCCCTCGTCGAGGTGAGGTGGTAAACTTTGGCACTCGGAATAAGAATTAGGTCTTGGTCTTCTGATCTAAGTGATCTCATTGGACAGTATGGGGTAAGGCGGTCCCTCAGGTACACTGGCCCCAGACCATACAAGGCCTTGAAAGTCAAGACTAACACTTTGAAGGTGATCCGGAATTCAACGGGCAGCCAGTGAAGTTCCTGCAGAATAGGCGTCATGTGGTGGCTCGTAGACATGCCTGTAAGCACCCAAGCTGCAGCGTTCTGCACCAGCTTAAGTTTCCAGGTCACCGACAGAGGTAGGCCAATGTGAAGAGCATTACAGTAGTCTAACCTTGAGATGACCGTGGCTTGGATTACCGAGGCTAGGTCGCGTCGAGACAAGTAAGGGGCCAACTTCCGAGCCTGGTGGAGGTGGAAAAACGCAACCCGGCTAACCATGGAGACCTGGGTCACCATGGAAAGCCGGGTGTCCAAAAGGAGTCCAAGGCTTTTTACTGTTGACGATGGGCATAAATCCACGCCATCCAGGGTTGGAAGTTGGAGGTCACCACCGCCCAGGCGACCCAGCCAGAGGATCTCCGTCTTCGCTGGATTCACCAACCTACTGGCTCGCAGCCATCCAGTAACGGCTTCGAGGCAAAGATGGAAATTATCGGGTACAGAGTCAGGCCGGCCCTCCATCCTCAGAGTGAGCTGAGTGTCATCAGCGTACTGATGACACTCAAGCCCAAAGCTGCGAACCAGCTGGGCAAGTGGTCGCATATACCGTGTTTCCCCGAAAGTAAGACAGCGTCTTACTTTCTTTTGACCCCAAAATCCCCACTACGGCTTACTTTCGGGGTACGTCTTATATTGGGCGACGGTACCCCGAAAGACGAAAGTAAGACTTACTGCGGGCGGCATGGCGTGGCTTCCTGGCTGGGCGACGAGAGGCTCCCAGAGGGGCTCAAAGGGGCCCGGAATCGTCCTCCTCTTCCTTCCAGCGGTGCCTTCCATCCTCCTCCTCTTCCTCCCAGCGGCGCCTTCTCCCTCTCGCGGATCCGCCCCCCTCCCTTCACTGAAGGGAGATGGGGGTGAGCTGCCGCTAGCGAGAAGGAGAAGGCGCTGGCGGAGATCCGCCCGCACGGCGACTCAGGCACTTTTCGCCGCCGCCCGCTCGTGTTTGGAGCGCGGGCGGCGGGGCGGCGGCGGGAAAGATGCCTGAGTCGCCATGCGGGCGGGACTTCCGCCGGGGGCTTTCTTCCCTCGCCGCGGCGGCTCCGCCCCTCCTTCCTTCACTGAAGGGAGGGGGGCAGAACCGGCGAGAGGGACAGGCGCCACTGGGAGGACGAGGAGGAGGATGGAAGGTGCCGCTGGAAGGACGAGGAGGACATTCCGGCCCCTTTTGAGGCCCCTCTGGGAGCCTCTCGTCGCCCAGCCAGGAAGCCACGCCATGCCGCCCGCGGTACGTCTTACTTTCGGGGTACGGCTTATATAAGCCGACCCCTCTGACACCCCCGATACGTCTTACAATCGGGGGTGTCATACTTTCGGGAAAACACGGTAGATGTTAAATAATAGAGGGGAAAGGATGTCCCCTGAGGAACCCAACAAACTAGTGGAGACCACCACGCCCCTCCTCACTCGCTGTGTCCGATTCCGGAGGAAGAAATTATGGAGATGTTGAAGCTATGAAGACCCTGAAGTTGTGAAAGAACTAGACAAGACCCAAACAATGTTTTTTTTAAAATCCTATCACAATAAAATTAGGATTGTCCATGCCACGAATACCAGCATGTATACTCTTCTATGGGAGAGTTATCAGACAAATCACAACGCAACTCTAAACCGTGAAAGGATGTGGTGCCAGTTCCTCCTCATTCCTTTCCATCCATATGCTTCACCAGAATGTTTTGTTCATTACTGGGAACAAACTTCGGTTTCGAAGCACAATGCCTGCAAACATAGACTAATACCATGACAGCATTGCATTCTTTCATGATAACTAGGATCGATTAGATGCCAACTCTGCCCACAGGTCTGCTCTGGAAATGTCATCCCAGGACCTAATCACATCACCCACAATCTCAGAGGTGCCTTCACTTGCTCAACCTCTAATGAGATATATGCTGTCCACTGTCAACAATGTCCTTCAGCACTCTGGCTTGAGCTGTTAGAGGATACCTAGACATAGATCAGATATTAGGAATGGCAATTCACAAAATACTGTCTTCCTTGGAATGCAATCTCTTGACCTCAGAATGGCTGTTTTTGGACAAATAAACTACACTGGAAAGAGAAATAGAGGAACTGGAATATAATCACAAATTCCAATCCATCAATCGTAGCTTGAGCAGAAGTGTTTTCTTAGCACATTACATATATTATAACAGGGCTGTCCAACTTCTACCGGCCCAGGGGCCTGAATTCCGGTCACTGATGACCTGGGGGGCCTAAGGGTCTGACTCTGCCCCTGGCTCCACCCCCCCCACCCCCGGCTCCGCCCTCTCCCCTAATTTTTATTCAATATTAAATATATTTAATTCCATCCTCCCCTCTCCCCTTATTTTTATTTAATATTAAATATATTTAATTCCATCCTCCCCTCCCCTTACTTTAATGTATCCCATCTCCCCTTATTTCATCTTTAAATATATTTAATTTTATATTTAATACATGAGGGGAGATGGGGGGAGGGAATGAGGAGCCCCCTGCTTCGGCCTACCTTTTCCAAACGTGCAGGATCCAGGAGTACCTGGACGACGAGAGAGGCGACGACCGACTGAGGCGAAGAAGGTCCTAATCGCATCTGTGGGCCTCAGCGATCCAGTAGTAGAGTAGCTGAAGAGTATCGCGGGAATACGCAATCCACACGGGATTTCGCTGTCAACGCCCGGCGTGATCTCACGTTGACAGCGAAATCCCATGTGGATTGCGTATTCTCGCGATACTTGCTCGAACCCGGAAGTAGGTATTTTTAAAAAAATTATTATTTATTTTATTTTTCAATTTTTATTTTTTTATTAAAAAGCTTAGGGGGCCATAGGGAAAGGGCTGGGGGGCCGTATATGGCCCCCGGGCCGCCGGTTGGACAGCCCTGTATTATAACATATCCTATTTTGATGAGTTCTCCCTTGGCCAGTTTACGAGGGTGGGTCAATAAGTCTGTGACTTTTTGAATTTCCCGCCTCTTAACTGAGAGGGCAACACTGCTCCTGTCAACAGGCATCTGTCAATTGACGCCTGTCAAAATTTGAACAAGCTGCATCATTTAGTTTGTGTTTGACAGCCATCGGTAGCAGACTGCCATGTGATTTGAGGAGAAAATGGGAAAAAGTGAATTTAGTGTGCTCATTAAGCATTATTTTTTGTGGAAAAAAATCACACACCACTTGCTCAGCTGGTACGCAGCTTTGGGCTTGAGTGTCATCAGTACACTGATGACACTCAGCTCATTCTGAGGGTGGAAGGCCGGCCCGACTCTGTCCCCGATAATTTCCATCTCTGCCTTGAAGCCGTTACTGGATGGCTGTGAGCCAGAAGGTTGAAGGTGAACCCAGCGAAGACGGAGATCCTCTGGCTGGGTCGCCCGGGCGGTGGGGAACTCCAGCTTCCAACCCTGGACAGCGTGGCTTCATGCCCATCGTCATCAGTAAAGAGCCTCGGAGTCAATTTGGACACTCAGCTTTCTATGGCAATCCATATTTCCATGGTTAGCCGAGTTGCATTCTTCCACCTTTGCCAGGCTCAGAAGCTGGCCCCCTACTTGTCCCGTCGTGACCTGGCCTTGGCAGGCCCGGATTACCCATAAGGCCACCCTAGGCCATGGCCTTGGGCAGCACCTTTGGGGGGGGCAGCAGATCCGGACCCCCAAAAAGAAAAAAATCCAAAACAAATTCAAAAAAAATTTGAGGAAGCGCCCCCTCTCTGCTGCTCGCGCCGGCCCCACCCCTATTCCTTCAGTCAGTGAAGAAAGAGGGGCGGGCCTGGCGCGAGCAGTGAGGAGGGGGCCTAGGCCTTCCCTCCGCCCCCTCCTGACGTGAGAGAGAGAGAGGAGGCGGAGGGAAGTCCCGCCATGGTGCCGCCCCCTCGCTGCCCACGCCGGGCCCGCCCCTCTTCCTTCCGTCAGTGACGAAAGAGGGGCGGGCCTGGTGCAAGCAGCGAGGAGGGGGCCTATGACTTCCCTCCGCCCCCTCCTGACACGAGAGAGGGGGGGCGGAGGGAAGTCCCGCCGTGGTGCCGCCCCCTCCTCGCTGCCCACGCCGGGCCCGCCCCTCTTCCTTCCGTCAGTGAAATAAGAGGGCAGGGCCGGCGCGAGCAGCGGGGGCGCGTCCGCAAACGGCCTCACCCCCAGTAAGCGGCCCCGCCCCCCGCGAGCGGCCCCGCCCCCTAGAGCGGGGGCGACACTTCAACAGTGTGGCCTAGGGTGCCACAATCCCATAATCCGGGCCTGGGCCTTGGTGATCCAAGCAACGGTCATCTCAAGGCTAGACTACTGTAACACTCTTTACATTGGCCTACCTCTGTCGGTGATCCGGAAACTGAAGCTGGTGCAGAACGCGGCAGCTAGATTGCTCGCTGGCGTTCCTATGAGCCATCACATTACACCTATCCTACCGGAACTGCATTGGCTGCCTGTCGAATTACGGGTCACCTTCATAGTGTTAGTCTTGACTTTCAAGGCCTTATATGGTCTAGGGCCAGTGTACCTGAGGGACCGCCTTACCCCATATTGTCCCATAAGATCACTGAGATGGGAAGATCAGGACCTTCTTTCCATCCCGAGTGTCAAATCATACCATCTTATCTCAACTAGGAGAAGGGCATTCTCTATCATTGCCCCCACGCTCTGGAACTCTCTACCGCCAGAGACCAGATCTCTCCGAGACCTTATGGCGTTCCGGAAGGCCTGCAAGACCTGGTTATTCCGACAGGCCTTCGTAACCTAGTTGGTTTAGTTTTATTAAATTGAATGCAACGCCCTTTTGTCGTTGCTGTATTTTAATGTTTTATGTTGCTGTATTTGCTGTGATTTGTAAGCCGCCCCGAACCACCCAGGAGTGGCGCCAAGAAATCGAATAAATCTATCTATCTATCTATCATCTATCTATACATATAATAAAAGTGAATGTTTGTATGTATATATGTATGTATGTATGCAGAGGTGTTTGTGGATATGTGCCTGCTTTCTGATTGGTTCCCACTGTGGGATTATTTGCATAACGCCTCTGATTAGCCAGCACCACCAACATTCCGACACTCTAAAGTGGCAGAGGGGAGTAAGGAAAAGGCCTGAGGCAGTCAGGCATGGTGGGAGTTTAAGGCCAAAACACTTTGCGGGCCCAACAATGACAGAACAAGACCAAACTTGGGACACAGAACCCCCAAGACCCACTCTACATTCTGGTGCAGTTTGAGGGAGGATGGAACATGGATGACAGGACTTCCAGTACTTCAACTCAATTCCTTAGAGCATTGTGGCCCACACCAATGACGGATCAGGACCAAACTTGGCACACAGAGGCCCAATGGCTCACTTTACAACCTGGTGCGGTTTAGGGCAGGATGGGCAACAAATGATGGGATTTGCAGTACCTTCACCCAATTCACTTCCCACAGAAAACTGTAGCCCCTACAAATGACAGAACAGGCCCAAACTTGGCACACAGAGTACTCATGGCACACTCTACATCCTGCTGCAGTTCTAAGGGGGATAGACCACGGATGATGGGACTTGCAGTACCTTCAGTAATTTCATGACACCACTACAACTCCCAATAATGATGGATCACAGCCAAACTTGGCAGACAGAGCCTCCATGACCCACTCTACATCCTGGTGCTGTTTGGAGGAGGGTGGACCATGGACGATGGGACTCGCAGCGCCTTCACTAACTTCCTGACACCACTGCGAGCCACATAAATAACGGCTAAAGACCAACTAATACCTTTCTGAAATTACCTGGGCACCGCCAGGTCCCCAAGCTAGTAAATAAATAAATAATAAGAATTCTGTATTAACACCAATAATAATGGAAAGGGATTTCCCAAAGGAATTAAAAGGGAAACATTAAATAAAGAATTTGAAAAAGGGAACTAAAAAGGGTAGAAAATTGAATAGAAGAAAAAATTGGAAAAGTAAAAAAAATAAAGACGAGCTGAAAGGAATAAATATTTCATGGCTCCAGTGGATCCAATTAGAGAAATGGTATAAAAATTGGTGGGTCTGAAACAAAACCGGAATCAAATAACGCACTCCCAGGAAATAATGCTAAAAGGATTAAAAAGAGAAAATATCAAGCAGGATACAATTGGAAAGTGTAATGGTGCTTCTGCCCATATGCATTTTTTATTATCTATATATATAAAATCCTTCATGTGGTGGTTCCAGTCTTATAGACAAAGAAACCACACAAGGCAGACACACAAAAACAGCCCACATACCCAGAAAACCCTACGAGGTATGTTTACCAAAACACACACCCCCGGCCCAAAAAAAGAGCCAACGGCCACAAATCCACAAAAACATTATGGACTACAACTCCCATGATCCCCCACGCCACCTCCCTCTGGCAGTTTAGAGCGTCTGAATGTTAGTGGAGCTGACCAATTAGAGGCATTATGCAAATACTCCCTCAGTTAGAATGTAGGCTGGGAGCTCCCCCACCCCCCTGGCAGTTTAGAGTATCGGAATGTTGGTGGTGGTGCTGGCCACTCATAGGCATTATGCAAAACAGACAGGTAATAAAAGGCAATCCAAGAAATAGAAGCTGGTGAAGGGACCAGCAAAAGGAAGGAAAAAAGGGTAGGGAGGGAATGGAGGGAGGGAGACAAGGGGAGCAAGGACTGATACAGAAAGGGGAGGGATGGCAGGAAGAAGGGGAAGGAAAGAAGGAAGGGAAGGAGAAGAGGCAGGAGGACAGAGAGAAGAGAAAAGCTGAGGGATGAGGGGGACAGGGAAGAAAGGAAGTATAAAAGGCAGGAAGGGATGTTACTGTTGGTCTTCACCACATGCACACACGTATGTACATATAGACATGCACACATACACACATATATACATGCACTGAAATATACACATGCACACATACATACACACATCTGTACTTGCACACATCTACACATATACACACATATACGTACACAAAAACACGCATATACATAAGTACACACATATACACGCATATACATATACACATAAGTACACACACATATATACACATAGACACAAATCCATATATATATATATATATACTAGCTTGGGGACCTGGCGGTGCCCGGGTCATTTGAGAAGAGCAGCAGGATGTAGAGTGGGTCATGGGGGCTCTGTGTGCCAAGTTTGGTCTTGATCCATCATTATTGGGAGTTGCAGTGGTATCATGAAATTACTGAAGGTAGTGGAAGTCCCATCATCTCTGGTCCACCCTCCTCCAAAGTGTAGTAAGATGTAGATTGGGTCATGGGGGCTCTGTGTGCTAAGTTTGGTCTGTATTGGCAAATGGATGAGGGTTGCATTGTTTTTAGGAAGTGAGTGAAGGTACTTCAAGTCCCATCATCCATGGTCCGTCTCACACAAAACAGCACCAGGATGTAGAGTGGGTCATGAGGGCTCTGTGTGCCAGGTTTGGTGTTGATCAGTCATTGGATTAGGTTTGTAGCAGTCTTGGAAAGTGAGGGAAGGTACTGCAAGTCCCATAATCCATGTTCTGGCCCCCTCCAAACTTCAGTAGTATGTAGAGTGGGTCACTGGGGCTCTGTGTGCCAAGTGTGGTCTTTATCGGTGTTTGTTGGGGGCCACAGTGGTCTGTGGGAACAGAGGGGTGTGAAAGTACTACAAATCCCATCATCCATTGTCAGTCCTCCCCCAAACCTCACCTGGATGTGAAGGCAGTCATAGGGGTTATGTATGCCAAGTTTGGTCTCGATCAGTGATTGGATGAGGGTTGCAGCGGACGTGGGAAGTGAGTAGAGGTACTTCAAGTCCCATCATCCATGGTCCACCCTCCTCCAAACTGCACCAGGACGTAGAGTGGGTCATGGGGGCTGTGTGTACTAAGTGTGGTCTGTATTGGTCCTTTTTGGTGGCCTCAGTGGTCTGTGGGAACCAAAAAGTTTGAAAATATTACAAATCCCATAATCCGTGGGTCATGTTCCCCGAAGCGCACCAAGACATAAAGGGGGTTAGGGGGGTTATGTGTACCAAGTTTGGTGCAGGTCCATCACCCGCGCTGGTCGCTGTGGCCTGTGAAAGTGGCTGCCCATACATTTCCTGCCCTTCCGCCCTTCCGCCCTCCGCACACATACATACATACAAACATTCCGCTTTATAAAGATATACAGATATATATATACACACACACACACATACACACACAAAACACACATATATAGACTGGGACACAGGAAAGAGAAAAAGCCACAGCAGCGCATGGCCGGGTTCAGCTACTTATTTTTACTCCGCTTGCCTTCCTCACTCCTCTTTCCTTCTTTTTTCTAGGAAGTTCCTTTCTCTCGGGTGTGGCGCAACAATCAGCAGCCACTGCACTGTGCCTTTTCGCTGGAGCGCTACACTCCGGCCACCACACAGCTTTCTTGCAAAATCTGTGTCAGACAAGTCAAGGGCCATGAACAAATCTTACAGATTCAGACATCTATTCTTGAGGCAAGTATCTCCCCTGCTCTCCCGCGGCCGACACAATCTCCATTCTCCCTTGCTAATGTTCCTTATTTAGTTTTACTTTCTGAACAAAAAAAAATGTCACTGGTGTTTTATTTTGAATACGTGTCTCTTTTCAAAAAGTTGGACATCTGTTGCTAATATTGCTTAGATCAGTCTTTCTCAACCAGTGTGCCTTGGCACGCTAGTGTGCCGTGACGGACCTCCTGCTGTGCCACGAGAAAAGCTCTCTGCCCCCTTTCCTCCCCCCCTCCTGCCGAACTCCTGCTGCTTGGGGGAGGAGGAGGAAGGGCCGGGCGGCAGCAAAGAAAAAGAAGAAGGGGCCGGGGCACCGCCTCCGTTGGCCGTTTCCCCAGCCAGCCTCCAATCCGCCATGACTCCCACCATGACTCTTGCCCCTCGCTCGCTGAAGCCGCGTGGAGGAGGAGCNCTGCCCACTGAAGCCCATCCACCGCTCATGTTCCTCCTCTGTAGGAGAGCTGAAGCTGGAGGGAGAGGGGCGGGCATGATGTGGCCTGTAGGAGAGCTGAAGCTGGGGGGAGGGGCGAGGCATGGCACGGCCTGGCTCTGCCCCCTCCCCCGGCTTCGGCACTCCCAGCAGCTGCTCCAGCCTTGAGGGGACAGTGCCAAGCCAGCATTGTACTGGCTCTGGCACCGCTGGCTTGGCACTGCCCCCTCAAGGCTGGAGCAGCTGCTGGGAGAGGTGAAGCTGGGGGTAGGGGCGGGGCTTGGCGCAGCCTGGCTCCGCCCCCTCCCCGGCTTCGGCACTCCCAGCAGCTGCTCCCAGCAGGCCACCAATCCCCAGCTGTTCTTTACTGTGTTAGAGTGTCATTTTGTGTCATTTTGGTTGGTGGTGTGCCCCCGGATTTTTTAAATGTTAAAAGTGTGCCGCGGCCCAAAAAAGGTTGGGAAACACTGGCTTAGATGCTATGCAATTTGAAAGATGTAATTGAAGAAGAGAATTGTGTGAAATGATGCCACTAAAAAAAATTAAACGCAATCCTTCAAGATAGGGTGCAAGTATTCAACTGATTTGTCTTCACCCGTGAAGGACAAATAATTTTTGTGGTTTTCTTCCCAATTCAAGAAGAGATGAATGCATGTCCTTCCTGGTGCAATTCTCGTGAATGCATATCTTGGAACAGTGTTTCCCGACCTTTTTTGAGTCGCGGCACACTTTTAACATTAAAAAAATCCATGGGCACACCACCAACCAAAATGACACTCTAACACAGTAAAGAACGGCTGGGGGATGGTGGCCTGCTGGGAGCAGCTGCTGGGAGTGCCGAAGCCGGGAGAGGGGGTGGAGCCAGGCCACGCCATGCCCCGCCCCCTTCCCGGCATCAGCTCTCCCACAGCTTCTCCAGCCTTGAGGGGGCAGTGCCAAGCCATGGTGGCAGAGCCAGCACAATGCTGGCTTGGCACTGTCCCCTCAAGGCTGGAGAAGCTGTGGGAGAGCTGAAGCTGGGGGAGGGGGTGGAGCCAGGCTGCACCATGCCCTGCCCCCCCCGGCTTTAGCTCTCCCACAGCTTCTCCAGCCTTGAGGGGGCAGTGCCAAGCCATGGTGGCAGAGCCAGCACAATGCTGGCTTGGCACTGTCCCCTCAAGGCTGGAGAAGCTGTGGGAGAGCTGAAGCTAGGGGAGGGGGTGGAGCCAGGCTGCACCATGCCCTGCCCCCACCCCCCGGCTTCAGCTCTCCCACAACTTCTCCAGCCTTGAGGGGGCAGTGCCAAGCCATGGTGGCAGAGCCAGCACAATGCTGGCTTGGCACTGTCCCCTCAAGGCTGGAGACGCTGTGGGAGGGCTGAAGCTGGGGAGGGGTGGAGCCAGGCTGCACCATGCCCTGCCCCACCCCCCAGCTTCAGCTCTCCCACAACTTCTCCAGCCTTGAGGGGGCAGTGCCAAGTCATGGTGGCAGAGCCAGCACAATGCTGGCTTGGCACTGTCCCCTCAAAGCTGGAGAAGCTGTGGGAGAGCTGAAGCTGGGGAAGGGGGTGGAGCCAGGCTGCACCATGCCCTGCCCCCACCCCCGGCTTCAGCTCTCCCACAACTTCTCCAGCGTTGAGGGGGCAGTGCGAGCGAGGGGAGAGCATCATGGCGGGAGTCATGGCGGATTGGAGGCTGGCTGGGGAAACGGCCGAAGGAGGCGGCACCCCAGCCCCTTCTTTTTTTTCTTCGCCGCCACCCAGCCCTTCCTCCTCTTCCCCCAAGCCAGTCTTTCTCAACCAGTGTGCCGTGGCACACTAGTGTGCCGTGACGGACCTCCTGCTGTGCCGCGAGAAAAGCTATCTGCCCCCCTTCCTCCCCCTTCCTGCTGAACTCCTGCTGCTTGGGGGAGGAGGAGGAAGGGCCGGGCAGTGGCGACGAAAAAGAAGAAGGGACCGGGGCGCCGCCTCCTTCGGCCGTTTCCCCAGCCAGCCTCCAATCCACCATGACTCTCGCCCCTTGCTCGCTGAAGCCGTGTGGAGGAGCCCCGCCCACTGAAGCCCGTTCACTGCACATGCACCTCCTCTGTAGGAGAGCTGAAGCTGGGGGGAGGGGCGGGGCATGGCGCGCCCTGGCTCTGCCCCCTCCCCTGGCTTCGGCACTCCCAGCAGCTGCTCCAGCCTTTAGGTGACAGTGCCAAGCCACCATTGTGCTGGCTCTGGCACTGCTGGCTTGGCACTGCCCCCTCAAGGCTGGAGCAGCTGCTGGGAGAGGTGAAGCTGGGGGTAGGGGGCGGGGCATGCGCAGCCTGGCTCCGCCCCTCCCTGGCTTCGCACTCCCAGCAGCTGCTCCCAGCAGGCCACCAACCCCAACCGTTCTTTACTGTGTTAGAGTGTCATTTTGTGTCATTTTGGTTGTGTGCCCCAGTTTTTAATGTTAAAAGTGTGCCGCGGCTCAAAAAAGGTTGGGAAACACTGCCCCAAGCAGCAGGAGTTCGGCAGGAGGAGGAGGGAAGGAAGGGGGGCAGAGAGCTTTTCTCGTGGCACAGCAGGAGGTCCGTCACGGCACACTACTGTGCCGCGTCACAGCGGTAGGGAAACACTCTTATATCCTGTGATATGGAATCGTGACAGAATCCTAAGTAAACAAGCATTGAAATAATGGCTATAAAGCATATAAAGTCCCAAAAGCCCAAAACACAATATCTCCCTTCACCCCCCCCCCCCCCCGGTAGTTTCACCAATAAAGATGTAATAGGTTGTTGTCCAAGCGTTTGAAGGCACTCAAACGCCGATGCTGGGAGTTCAAAGGGCAGCTCACTAAGTGTAAGGTCTGATCAATCGATGGACGATCAAATCGATGGAACACCGAATCCGGTGAGTATCCAGAGATCATGGGGTGTTTGGGTGTCAGCTGGCCGTTTGGGTGTCAGCTGGCCAGAGGGGAGTGCAGGCAGCACCTTCCACCCTCCTGTCGCGCATGCGTGGAACAAATAACGTAATAATAACGAAATTCGTTATTAATTACGTTTCAATTACAAAAAATATTTTAAAAATTTGGGATTAATTTCTGTAACAAACCAGCAACAGAAATCCCCCCCCCCCCCAATGAGTTTAGAATCAAATTTTTCATGGATCAACCACCCCTAATGTATACCTGTAATCCACTCTGAGCCCCCTTCGGGGTGAGAAGAGCGGAATATAAATAAAGTGTATTATTATTATTATTATTCCTCACCCATGACATGGACACATCTGTTTGTAACTTGGTTTGTTTTCCTTATTCCTGAATTATGGCACATGTTTGTTTCTCCCACTAGAACACAATATATCGAATGCTATGTGCTGCCTCTTAATGATTTCCTCTTCAACCAGATTCATTGATATGGCAAATACGGCTTAATTTTGCTTCAAAAAGATTATAGGAAGGCATGGTTTATTCAGCATCCGCGCACGTGCACCTGCACACACACACACACACAATCTCTGTGCTTCAAGTTATCATTGTATGATTTGTTGTTCTTTTTCTGAGACAGGTAGCAACAGCTTATCTTCAAAGTGCAGAGTACCCAATTTGCGGCATATTTAATTGAAAACAATGAGCAAATGTGATGTATCTGCAGTGTTCCTATGACTTTGCATGCATAGCTTTCAAGATGTGCCATAAATGTTATATGAAAAAAGTCTTATGGTGCCACTTCTATTAAATATTTACACTGCCCGGAAACCCCCAAATATCTCAAACATAGGGCATATCCTGATGCGCTGAACAGTGAGAAAAACACATACTAGGAAAAATAATTAAAATGGGAAAAGGAAGGATATTCTTGACAGCTGTAGCTTTACAGTGTCAGGGACTGTAAGTAATAACAAGGCAAGTTGAAAAATGTGTGATAGAAATGGGCAAAGTAAGAAAGAGGCTACACACAGCAAGGACACACTCCTCCCGATCTCTTTATGACTGCACGTCCCATGTTTGTGTTGCTACCACTGCAACTGTACCTTAGCTATTTATCCTTTAATAGAAACATTAATAACGGAGACGAACTAACTAATAGGCATGGTTTAGAACCCAAAAATAGGGAATCGAAAATCTAAGGGGAGGGGGGGATTTTTTTTGGATTAGTAATAGGAAGACTTACCAAAAAAATTCCAAAAATTTCTAAAATGTAACTTAATTACTAACGAAATTCGTTAGTAGTTCGTATGCCAGCGCATGCGCATTCCAGATGGTTTTGGCCTACAACTCCCAGAAATCCTAACAGCTGGTAAATTGGCTGGGATTTCTGGGAGTTGTAGGCCAAAACTTGAATAAATCACACTGAATTCTAGATGGGACTCTCCAAATAGGAAGGAGGGAGGGAGGGAGGGAGGGGGTATTCTATTCTTGGAAGCAGCAAAGAAAAGGAGGAGGAGCCCCCTGGCTCCCTCGCTGCCTCTCTCTCTCATCCCGAGGGAGCGAGGGCCCAAGTTTGCCCAGGCTGGTCATATACCTACATTCCATGCACATGCAATAATACAGCAGTAATAACAATGGGTATAAGAAGAGGTAAAATTCAAACCGAAATATTCTGACTGGTCCCTCCTCATGCGGTGCAAACGGGCTCTTCTCTGTGAGCCAGGGGGGAAAGCCAGCGTTTTCTGCTTGGGTGCACACACATACATATTCTTTGGGGGGGGATTTGCTGCAGAATCTTCTCTATGAGCCGGGATTCTGCAGCAAATCCCCCCAAGAATATGTATGTGTGTGCTCCCAAGCAGCAACGCTGGCTTTTCCCGGGCTAATTTCCCGGGCTAATAAGAGAAGAGCCCGTTTGCACCGCATGAGGAGAGACCAGTCAGAATACTTCGGATTGAATTTTACCTCTTGTTATTGTTATTACTGCTGTATTATTGCATGTGCATGGAATGTAGGTATGACCAGTTGGATTACTTATAATATTAGGCACTTACAGTAGCATTCATTCTATTATACATTAGGTTGGTTTCTCACCCCAATACTCTTTGATGCTTTAGATCCTGGCAGGCAGGAGAGGCAGGGAAGCCTGGAAAAAATGTAAACAGAGGTTTACTCAGAAGTAAATCCACAAAGGAGGGCCCTTCATCCAAAGTGCCCTCCTTTGCAGATTTACTTCTGAGTAATCCTCTCTGTTTACATTTTTTCCGGGCTTCCAGCCGAAAGAAGCAGCGAGTTTAGGGCTTGCCTTGCCATAATACTTATTGGCAAGGGAGGCGGAGGGTGGTGAGAGAGAAGGAGGGTGCCCCCTTACGACCTAATAACGACACTTAAGAAAATCCTGGCCCCGAAGTTCTATAAAGAAAGTCCACTTCCTGGTTGGCGTTCCAGGTGCGGAAATACTCGAAAGTAGCATTTCTTACGAATTTCTTACAAAACGAATCATTTTCATAACTTTTTTCTCATGCCTACTAACTAACTAACTTTATTTCTTATGAGTCGCCCTCCACCAAAGGTGCTCTGGGTGACTTACACATTTAAAATAAACAGGTTACATAGTCACCACTTGTGACTTAACAATCATAGGCTCTTCTGAAGAGCCCTGTCTTAAGTGCCCCTAAAAATGTATGTAGATAGTGGCTCTTTGGTCTGGCGTTCCACAAGGTTGGGGCTGCGATTGAGAAGGATCTCTGTCTTGTGGACTCTAAACCAGTGTTTCCCAACCAGTGTGCCGGGGCACACTAGTGTGCCGTGAGCGATCATCAGGTGAGCCGTGGGAAATTGAAACCTCCAGGAGGGGAGGGGAGGGGGGGGAGTCTAGTGTGTTGAAGTATAAAAACCCTAAGAAACCTGTCTCGAAAAAGGCACTCCATGTGTGTTCATAGTTGGGCATATTGAGTATTCATGCCAAGTGTGGTCCAGATCCATCATTATTCGAGTCCACAGTGCTCCATGGATGTAGGTGAACTACAACTTCCAAACTCATGGTCAATTCCCAAGCAAACCCTTTCAGTACTTTCTGTTGGTAATGAGAGTTCAATATGCCAAGTTTGGTTCAATTCCATTGTTGCAAGAGTTCAGGATGCTCTTTGATTGTGTGTTAACTATAAATCCCAGAAACAGTAACTCCCAAATTTTAAGGTCTATTTCCCCCAAACTCCATCTGTGTTCACATTTGGGCATATTGAGTCGAACATAGATGTTAAACAGCATCGGCGATAGAATAGCACCTTGGGGTACTCCACAGTCGAGAGGGGATTTCTCAGATACTTGGCCTAGACCAAAATAATATTAAAGGAATAGGTTCTTACATCACAAAAATTAGCAGTCAAACACATTTCCAGTGATGCTGTATGCACAAGTGAAATGAAACAATTAAATCTGGAGAGCCTCTTTTGAACTTTCTGGAGATCACTTGGGCCCTCAACATACTGATCACATGGGGGAATCGGGGCAAGGTGAGTTGGCGACCTGTCCCTTCCCCCACCAGACAGGAAAGTGTGGCAAAGCACATTGCTGCATTGTTGTTTCCCCCGTCCAGGGGCGGATCTTAGTGGAGGCAAATTCAGGGCGCCACATGGCCAAAGGGCGCAACCCCAGGGGTGCCGGCCGGGGTGGGAGGAAGGCTCGCGCAGGGCAATAGAAGAGGAAGCGGAGGCATGCGCCTTTCCCTTCTCCCTGCCTCGTCCTGCGCCCTGCGCGCGTCTCATCCCTCACCCTGTGCACCCTTTCCCCCCCGCCCCCACCAAGGATACCTTGCGTTGGGTGAGAGAGAAGGGGGCAGAGGTGCTTGCCATTCCCATCTCCCTCCCCCCCCGCGCACGCATCTCCTCCCTCTGTTGTTGTTGCTGCCGCCAGTGCACGTGGGGCGAGGGAGGAGGCCACGTGGGCACCCTTACCTGGGGGCTGGGAGCAGGACTGAGCGGCCAGACGAGCCTGCCAGCCAGAGGGCACCTAGTCCAACCCCCGGGCCCTTGCTCCCGAAATTAGCCTAGACCTGATACACACATATATATATACATACACACAAAGAGAGAATAGGAAGAGGGGAGGGAAACGGGTGAGAAGGGAGGAAGGGGAAGGTAAGAAGGGGAAAGAGAATAGGAAGGGGGCAAGGAAAAGGGTGAGGAGGAAGGAAGGATGGGGAATGCACAGACTCACACAAAGAATAGGAAGAGGGGAGGGAAAAGGGCGAGGGCCCTTCCACACAGCCCTATATCCCACAATATCTGCTTTGAATATCTGAGTCCACACTCAGAGAATGTGGGATTTTCTGCCTTGATATTCTGGGGCAGGGCTGTCCAACTGCCGGCCCTGCAGGTGTTTTGGACTTCAACTCCCAGAAATCCTAACAGCTGGTAAACTGGCTAGGATTTCTGGGAGTTGAAGTCCAAAACACCTGCAGGGCCGGCAGTTGGACAGCCCTGTTCTGGGGTATAGGCCTGAGAAGGAAGGAAGGGGAATAGATATAGATCAGGGCTGTCCAACTTTTACCAGCCCAAGGGCCGGAATTCTGGTGACTGATCCGGTTGGCGGCGCGGGCCGCAGCGGGGGGCGTGGTCGCTCGCGGGGGGCAATTTCTCCCGGTTCTGCCGCCCTGGCTGACACTGTAGGAAGGAGGGCGAAGCTAAGGACGGCTCCCCTTGGCCCCTCCCTCCCTCCTACAGAGTCAGCCTGGGTGGCAGAAGCGGCGATTTCTCCCGGTTCTGCCACCCTGGCTGACGTTGTAGGAGGGAGGGCGGAGCTAAGGGGGGCTCCCCATGGCCTCTTCCACAGCGTCTGGGCGGTAGAAGTGGCGCGCGCATGCGCACTTTTGGGGGGATTTTTTGGGGATTTTTTTTATAAAAATCGGGATTTATTTTTATTTTTATTGCAGGAGGGTAGGGGGGCCGGATCCAAGGGGCTGGCGGGCCGTGTACGGCCCACGGCCCGCCTGTTGGACAGCCCTGGTATAGATACACACACACACACTCAAAGAGAATAGGAATAGAGCAGGGAAATGGTGGGAGGGAAAGAATATATGTGTGTGTGTGTGTGGTATGGGCCAACTTCAGCCCTCTATGTCTTTTGGACTTCAACTCCCACAATTCCAAACAGCCAGTAGGAAGTCCAAAGTACCTGGAGGGCCCAAATTTGTCTATGCACCCACTTTTTCTTCAAATAGATCGAAGCACCAAAAATGCCCCTCTGTAGGTATTGTTTTCTGACATGGAGCTTGATGGTTATGTTTCAGCTAACAGCAATACTAGGCATGAGAAAAATGAAACGGAAATTAAAAGAAATCGTAAGTGATTCGTATGTAATGGGCCTTTCAAGTTTATACGGATCGCAAGGCCAATCCCGGAAGTGGACTTTCTTTTACGCACCCCCTGGGCCCAAAATTTCGTTAGATTATTAAATATTTCGTTAGATTATTAAACAGGAAAATTTCCCCCCTCCAAAATAGCTTTGCAGATATAACTCACAGTGAAATCGGGGCCTTTCCATGCTTGAAGCCTAATTAGAGTGGAAGGCCTCCTCCAGGAAGTGAAAAGGGAGCCGGAAACCATAGAGAGCCCGAAATCGGGACTCCTAGAGGGGCTGGAGGACTGACGAAAAAGCGATTTAAACACCCAGGAAGGGGTTTAGATAGAAGAACAGAGTAGGAGGACATAAGAACTGCTGAGAGAAGGGCAGCAGGAGTGAAAAGAGCACGGAGAGGAGAAGTAAGAGTTCAGAATCCAGAAAAGCCATAGAGTTCCAACGGAGGTCCTAGACTGCTATGGTAAAACTGAATGGGGAAAAAAGATGGAGTGAGGAGAACTCTACAGATTAGCAAGGCCTGCACCAGAGGTAGGCCTAGGCATTTATTTAATAATATTAATAATAATAATAATATATTAATGCATTATATCTCCCAGCAAGGAAACCAAGGGAAATGTTGCCCCTTGATTTGCCTGTGTTTAAAACAGTATCAGTCCTGTTTCCCTGCTTTGCCTACTTTAGAACTACTAACGAAATTTCGTAAGTAATTAAGTTACATTCCGAAATTTTTGGGAAATTTTTTGTAATTCTTTGATATACTAATAAAAAAAATCCCCCCCCCCCCATTTGATTTTAGAATCCCGATTTTAGGATTCTATAACATGCCTAAGCAATACAGTTTCTGAGCATTCTCAACCCATTTTCATGATTTTCCATGCAGACTGAAAGAGAAACCATCCCTTTCTTTGCACATGAGGACAGCAACTTCCCAGTTCAGATGGGACCGCAAGCCTTCAAGATACCATATTCGATCAGGCAAAGGATATGTGCAACGTTTGACACGCCCAACGCCAAAGGCAAAGACTGGCAGATGTTAGCACAGAAAAACAGCTTCAACAGGTGATCATCCATGACAACATTGAAATATTAATTTTATTTATTTATTTATTATTTCAATGTATATACCACCCTTTCCAACAGGCTCAGCCAGGCCCGGATCAACAGCTTTTGGCGCCCTAGGCCACAGTTTGGAATGACGCCCCCCCCCCCGCCTCACGCCGCTGCATTAGGACCCTTCAAAGACCCCTCGGGAGGCAGGCAGCCCACCCACACACACACACCTTCCCGGGCGTTTCAGGCACTCCAGTGGGGGAGGCTCGCCCCGCTCCGAAGAAGAGGGAGAAGAAAGAGGAGGAGGGAGGCCCTGGGCGGTGGTGTCATAGTTGGGGCTTCGGTTTCGGTTTGGAAGGCTGGGTGGGTGTCCGTGCAACCCTGCTTTTATGGCTGGGATGAAGGCGGAGGCGGCGGCGGCGGAGGGGGACGGAGAGGGCTGTGGGGACAGATAGCTTCCCGCGGAGGAGCTGCCACAGGAGGGAGGCTCAGAGGCGAAGACCTAAACGGCGCCTGCTGCTGTTGCTGCTGCGGGGAGGCGGCGTTGGCGGCGTTGCCTGAAAGCGACGGGGTGGGGGTCTCCTCCGCCTCCGAGTGGAGCTCTTCCTCGGTGCCATTTGGGAGGGCGGCCCCTGCGCTCTCGGACCTGGCCTCCAACAGCGAGCGCAGCGCCGACTCCCCGCTCCCCGACGACGACAGCAGCTGGGCCCGCGCCCACGCCACCAGCCCCAAATGGGGCGAGGAGCGGTTCCGAGTGGATAGGAAGAAGCTGGAGGCTATGCTGCAAGCTGAGGCCCCCCAGAGGGGAGGGGGGGAGGGGGGGCAGGGACAATTAAAAAAATATTAAATAACATTTTTATTTATTTATTATTTTGGGCCGTGATCTGGCGCCCCTCCTTGGCTCACGCCCCTAGGCCACGGCCTCGTTGTCCCTATGGGTAATCCGGGCCTGGGCTCAGCATAATAGTATCAATGTATCATGTATAAAGGATGACCTCCAGCCTTGGCTCAGAGTCTTCGGTATTTCAAAAGTTATTATTATATTTACACATTGATAATGAATTGAAATGTATCTTGAAGGTGAACAATTCAAAGTCCTTCGATGGTCAGGTTGTGCTTTATTTTAATATTTTCATTCCTATGACCTCCCTCTGTGCTTTGAGATTTACCACAGGAAATTCAAACTGGAAACTATATTTGCAGAAGGCAATATTGCCGTCCATTAGGGACAGAGATTTAGGACTTACCTGCCCCGGTACAATACCTATGCCCGGGAATTAATCCTGTTAAATTGCATTTGAATATTACAGGAATATGGGGTTATCTTTGAAAGAAATTTATCTCAGTGGTTGTATTTTGGCTCAGTTTTTCTCAAGACTTATTACCTGCATTTGCTCAGGTAGAATCATCGATGTTTCCCCAAAGGCAACATTTAAAAGCTCTTAATCTATGTGCATTTGGTTGTTTGGTATATACATGCAGTACATTGTGGAACTCAAATATATGTTTTAACTATATTGTTTACATTTTGAAAAAGCAAATGAGACACCAAAGGCAATTGGAACCTTTTTGGTATTTATTTATTTACTAGCTTGGGGACCCGGCGGGGCCCGGGTTTTTAGAGAAACGTATTAGTTGGTGTGTAATAGTTATTGATGTGGTGGTGTCAGGAAGTTAGTGAAGGTACTACGAGTCCCATCGTCCATGGTCAACCCACCTCCAAACTGCACCAGGACATAGAGTGGGTCATGGAGGCTCTGTCTGCCAAGTTTGGTCTTGATCCATCATTATTGGGAGTTGTAATGGTATCATGAAATTAATGAAGGTACTGAAAGTCCCATCATCCATGGTCTGCCCTCCTCCAAACTGCAGTAGGATATAGAGTGGGTCACTGGGGTTCTGTGTGCCAAGTGTGGTTTTTATCAGTGTTTGTCAGGGGCCGCAGTGGTCTGTGGGAACAGAGGGTTGTGAAAGTACTACAAATCCCATTATCCATTGTCAGTCCTCCCCCAAACCTCACCAGGACGTGAAGGCAGTCATAGGGGTTATGTGTGGCAAGTGTGATCTCGATCAGTAATCGGATGAGGGTTGCAGTGGACTTGGGAAGTGAGTAGAGGTACTTCAAGTCCCATAATCCGTGGTCCGCCCTCCTCCAAACTGCCCCAGGACGTAGAGTGGGTAATGGGGGCTGTGTGTGCCAAGTGTGGTTTGTATTGGTCCCTTTAGGTGGCCGCAGTGGTCTGTGGGAACCAAAGTGTTGGAAAGTACTACAAATCCCATAATCTGTGGTCCATCTCCCCCAAATCGCACCAGGATGTAAAGGGGTCAGGGGGGTTATGTGTACCAAGTTTGGTGCAGGTCCATCACCCACGCTGGTCGCTGTGGCCTGTGAAAATGGCAGCCAATCAGAACGCTGCCACATACATACATACATACATACAAACAAACATACATACAAACATTCCGCTTTATTATATAGAGAGATAGAGATATATTTATTGTTCATTTTTATATATCGCTCCTTCCAGCAGGCTCGGGCGGTTTACATAAAATCAATTAGTAAAACAGCAACATTTCAATGTAATAACAGCAACAATATAAAACAGAGCATAAAAACAACTATCTACATAAGACTCAAGGATTTGGGCAACTTTCTCAGGAGCCATTTAGGTTAAAGGCCTGCCTGAAAAGGGTCATTTTACAGGCTCTCCGAAACGGGGCGAATTCCTTAATGGCACAGACTTCATCCGGCATTGAGTTCCATAGCGACAGTGCCGCCACGGAAAAGGCTCTTGATCTGGTTGTAGACAAGCGGCAGGATTGAATAGATGGAACTATTAAGAGATTTTGCTCTTCTGAGAGTAGTGATCTCGGGGGGAACATATGGGGTAAGGCGGTCCCTCAGATACACCGGCCCTAGACCATACAAAGCCTTAAAGGTCAACACCAGCACCTTGAAAACAACCCGGTACTCTATTGGTAGCCAGTGCAGTTGCTGCAGAATAGGTGTAATGTGCTCTCGTGCAGGTGCTCCCGCCAGCAGCCGAGCAGCAGCATTCTGCACTAGCTTGAGTTTCCGGATTGATGACAAAGGAAGGCCAATGTAGAGGGTGTTACAGTAGTCCAGTCTCGAGATGACCGTTGCCTGGATCACCGTAGCTAGGTCGCTCCTGGGCAGGTAGGGAGCCAGCTGCCTATCCTGTCGTAGATGGAAAAACGCGGTCCTGCATACCGTGGAGATTTGCATCTCCATTGATAGTAGCGGGTCCAATTGGACCCCCAGGCTTCTTACTGAAGACAACGGGCTTAAGAGCTCGCCATCCAGGGTAGGCAGCCGGCATCCATCCAACCCAGGGCGATTCAGGCCTTCTGAATCTGATCGGTTTTCAGTCAACTCGGATTTTCCTACAGCTCCGCTACCGCTTGTTACTGAAACCGCAGCAGCACCTTAACTCCGCATTGCTTCTATCTACTGACCTTTGGGCGTTTGGATCTCATTCCCGGGACTTCCACCCTTCATCTTATTGTGTTGACCATGTTCTATGAACCTACTTACCTTGGGTTGAACTAGCCCGAAAGCGATAACCAGTCTTGAGGGTAGGAGCCCTTACCAGGGCTAATAATTCATTGTATACTGTTGCTATCACGTATTGTCTAAATGTGTATACATATATTTGAAATAATATGAGCTTTTGATACTGCCATTCCTATTGTCTCCTATTGTTAATACAGAGAAACCCCCAGGTACAATCTAGACCAGGGGTGCTCACACTTTTTCACATGGGAGCTACTGATGAAAAAACCAAGTCCCAAAGATCACCTACCCAGAAATGTAAAACGTATAACTATTTTCTTATTTATTTATTTATATTTATTATTCATTTTTATGTACTGCTCTTTCCAGCAGGCTCGGGGCAGTTTACTGTACATAAAATGAAGTTATAAAACATCAACATTTCAATTTAATAACAACAGTATAAAACAGAGCATAAAAATACATCCAACCACCCCATTTCTCCCACACTGCCATATTACCACACATATTATCAGCCAGAAAGTAAGAAGAGAGGCTTTTGAACTGCAAGGCCATTTAATACTCAGTAAGGTAAACAAAGGGGCATGCAAAAATACATCCAACCACCCCATTTCTTCCACACTGCCATATTACCACACATATTATCAGCCAGAAAGTAAGAAGAGAGGCTTTTGAACTGCAAGGCCATTTAATACTCAGTAAGGTAAACAAAGGGGCATGCAAAAATACATCCAACCACCCCATTTCTCCCACACTGCCATATTAAACAGAAAGTAAGAAGAGAGGCTTTTGAACTGCAAGGCCATTTAATACTCAGTAAGGTAAACAAAAATGCAAAAATACATCCAACCACCCCATTTCTCCCACATTTCCATATTCCCCAACATATATTTCTCAAGGAACAAAGCAAGCAGAGAGGCTTTGGAGCTAAAAGGCCATTTTTAAACATTAAAAATAAACAAAGAGACATGCCACAGAACAATCAAGCACCCACCCCAAAGTAAAAAGACCGACCTTTGAGATGCGGTAAGGAAATGACCCCAAAGCGTCCTTCTTCTCCTCCTCCGTCGTTGCTCCTATTTCCACGCCGCCAGCATGCGTGCCGCCTCCAAGAGCTCATGAGAAGTCCGAGAGGCAGAATGGGCGCTTCTGCGCATGCGCGTGGGGCCAGCCATGCATCGCGTCATCCAGGCCCGCCCCCTTTGGTCTCCTACGACTCTGAGTGGCTGGAGAAGGATGGAGGGAGGAGGAGGAATCCCAAAGAGGGGGCCCATTCTGTCTCTTGGACTCTGGAGCTTTTGGAGGTGGCGCGCGAGCAGGGAGCGGGGAGGAGCAACGACGGAGGACTTCTTTGCAGCGTGCAGGGGCGCATGAAGAGGACCAACAGCAAAAAACCTGGTCAGGGGCATGAAGATCACCAGGATGAGGCCCGAAGATCACCCTGGTGATCGCGATCACCGTTCTGAGCACCCCTGGTCTAGACTTTGGCTGAAATCCTCCATCAAAGACATCGCCTTGATATTGTAGCTAAGCTTTTATTCCCACTCTGACCTGGAAGTCAGCCATGCAGCACAATGGAAGTCTGTGTCGCTGCTGAGTGTGATGCTTCCGAGTGACGCGACCAGTCCCCTCCTGCCAGCAAACAATGCTAAGATAAACAGGTCTCCATAGGGGGCCCTGCTTCTTCTCCTTGTAGTGTTGCTTACTGTAGGGTCACATCTTCCTACAGTATTCTGCTCACCAGCAAAATAGTATTCCAATTATCAGAGTGGCTGACTGGCTTTCAAGATGGTCTTCAGGGCCGTTTGCAGTAATGGCAAGAGTGCTTCAATCTCAAATGAGAATACAGAACTCCAGACTTTTTTCTTTCTTTCTTCTGATGTTTACAGTCTTCATAGTAGAAAGGCAAAAGATTCTAGCTTTCCATGTTTGGTGTCGTCAAGCCAATAATTATGCTACAATGATGATTAGGGTTGCCACTTCTATGTATAGAAAGGAAGACTCGTCATCGAACGAACGTCCTAAGAAGAGAAACCTTATAAGGCAGAGACACCAAATTTGGCAACAAAAATAGGCCTCGGGCAAGGAAGGTTTTTAGCAAAAACCCCCCCAAACCTAGAAGACCCCCCAAAACAACGATTAAAAAACTACATTTCCCAGCATCCTCTGCGGCCACCAGCGAATCCCATTGGCCAACATTGGCCCACACAAAATGCAGGGAGGCTGAGTAACCATAGTAACGGTGGGCAGAGACAGCCAAGGCTAGGCTAGAATGCTGAGTGATTTGATTTTAGTCAGTTGGTGTTTGTGAGTTAAACTGTCAAAACCAAACTCTAGGAGAGAGCAATTCTCCAGCAATTCCTACCCACACAACACAACACAACTTCCTACCACAACCCATGCCCCCAACCTCACGGGACCCCGCACACAAAACACCTACCACCACCACAAACAAAAACAAACTCCACCTATACCCTGACCACAACACAACACTGCACTGATTCTCTACAAACACACACAAACACCCAAAACACCCCACCCACACAAGCATTCCACAACTTACTACCACCCACAATGCCACCACACACCCACTAACTCACCAAAAAAGTAATACCTACACACAACACAATACGCACATAACACAACCTTGCATCTACTGCTCAACCCATTTGTATGCCATTCCTTCCTTCCACACAGGCAGAAACTGACCCAAAAGACAAGCCATGCCTCCTAAAAAGAACAGCATCGGACGACACACTCGCAACGCTACATACATCAAACAAAAAAGGGCGGAACAAACGCCAGAACAGAAGCACAGTTTCTTTTTTCAAATCCAGAGTTGGGAAACTACAGAACCTCTACATCAACACAGCAGACGGAAAGGCAAAAAACATTGTATATCCACAAGCTCTGCAGAACGCCAGGAACACCACACACCGACAACTCCACAGGACTTCAACATCCCACCCACCAGAACAACCCACAACAACACAGCCATGACCCCACCAAGACCATAAGTAACATCAATTCCAACCCCTACATACTCAGACTTTCTCGCATCTCCTAAATAGGGCACAGCAATGCGTGCCGGGTACAGCTAGTTTTTATATAAGAAATAAGGGACATTTACCTAAAAATACAAGATTTTTCACAAAAATAAGGGACACTTCATAAAAACATCAAAACATCTGGGCGTCCCCTGGGCAATGTCCTTGCAGACAGCTAATTCTCTCAGAAGCAACTTGCAGTTTCTCAAGTCACTCCTGACACAAAAAAACCATAATACATAATAATACAATAAATAATAATAAATATAATATATATAATACAATAATAAGGAATAAGCATAATATTATAATAATACAATAATAATATATAATATGATAAACCATAATGTAATAATAGTAATATAATAACATGATAAAATACCAAAATATAATAATACAATAAATAATAATATAATATATAATAAAATCGGAATATATATATATACTAGCTTGGGGACCTGGCCCTGCCCGGGTTATTTGAGAAGCGCAGCAGGATGTAGAGTGGGTCATGGGGGCTCTGTGTGCCAAGTTTGGTCTTGATCCATCGTTATTGGGAGTTGCAATGGTATCATGAAATTACTGAAGGTAGTGCAAGTCCCATCATCTCTGTGTCCCCCCCCCCCCAAAGTGTAGTAGGATGTAGATTGGGTCATGGGGGCTCTGTGTGCTAAGTTTGGTCTGTATTGGTGAATGGATGAGGGATGCATTGTTTTTTGGAAGTGAGTGAAGGTACTTCAAGTCCCATCATCCGTGGTCCGTCTCACAGTAAACTGCACCAGGCTGTAGAGTGGGTCATGGGGGCTCTGTGTGCCAGATTTGGTGTTGATCAGTCATTGGATTAGGTTTGTAGCAGGATTGGGAAGTGAGGGAAGGTACTGCAAGTCCCATCATCCATGTTCTGTCCCCCTCCAAACTTCAGTAGGATGTAGAGTGGGTCACTGGGGCTCTGTGTGCCAAGTGTGGACTTTCTTGGTGTTTTTTGGGGGCCACAGTGGTCTGTAAGAACAGAGGGGTGTGAAAATACTACAAATTCCATCATCCATTGTGAGTCCTCCCCCGAACCTCACCAGGACGTGAAGGCAGTCATGGGGGTTATGTATGGCAAGTTTGGTCTCGATCAGTGATTGGATGAGGGTTGCAGCGGACTTGGGAAGTGAGTAGAGGCACTTCAAGTCCCATCATCCATGGTCCACCCTCCTCTGAACTGCACCAGGACGTAGAGTGGGTCATGGGGGCTGTGTGTGCTGAGCGTGGTCTGTATTGGTCCTTTTTGGTGGCCTCAGTGGTCTGTGGGAACCAAAGTGTTGGAAAGTACTACAAATCCCATAATCCGTGGGTCAAGTCCCCCGACCCACGCCAGGGCATAAAGGGGGTTAGGGGGGTTATGTGTACCAAGTTTGGTGCAGGTCCATCACCCGCGCTGGTCACTGTGGCCTGTGAAAGTGGCTGCCACATATGCGCCCTGGCCTGTGAAAGTGGCTGCCACATATCCGCCCTTCCGCCCTCCGCATACACACAAACATTCCATTTTATAAAGGTATACAGATATAGATATAGATATATATTTGACTATATATATGAGCTTCTTGTTGTAAGTCTGGGAAGGAAGAAGGGGGGAAATAGGCCTGCTTAGCAAGAACAGGAAGCCCCTCACTGTGGCCCGACCTCGCCTCCTGCTGCCGCTTGTCCTGTCCTGTCAATACGAGACAGGAGCTGAAAATACGGGACACAAAATTCAGAGCAAAAATACAGGACATCCCATTTAATACGGGACAGGTGGCAACCCTAATGATGATCCCCAGCCTTTGAACCTCTACAGCAGGGTTGCCCACACATTTTTAGAATGCGAGCTACTTTTATAACAACAAAGTTGAAAAGATCTACCTGGCGCGTGTGCGCGGCTGCCGGCGCGCGTGCTTTCGATGCCACCGTTGCCCGCACAGGGCTTTTCCCCCGTGCGTGGGGCTTCTTCCGCCAATGCGGCTTTAGTGGGCGGGCCCTGGCGCTCGTCTCTTCACACGGAGGAATGCGAGGCTGAGGGAGGGAGGGAGTGTGTGTGACGTGACCGCCCATTGGTTGCTCCGGGGGGGAAGCAAGGTGAAGGTGCGTGCAAGAATAGGATGCAAGGCTGCAGGAGGGAGGGAGTGTGTGTGTGTGTGTGTGTGTGTGTGTGAGAGAGAGAGAGAGAGAGAGAGAGAAGGCCTCGCCGGAGGAGAATGGTCCCCGCGGTGGGGCTGCAGCTGACGAGCGCGCCCTCGACGCTGGTGAGTGAAGCCTGGACGGGGCCCTGCCTCACGCTCTGCACTGTCTTTCTCTCGCCTCGGCCCTCAACAGCACTGGGGCCCCATCCAGGCTTCACTCACCAGCGCCGAGGGCGCGCTTGTCAGCTGCAGCCCCACCGCGGGGACCATCCTCCTCCAGCGAGGCCTTCTCTCTCACACACACACACTCACTCCCGCAGCCTCGCATCCTATCCCTGCTCGCGCCTTCACCTTGCCACCCCCCAGGAGCAACCAATGGGCGGTCATGTCACAAATACACACACTCCCTCCCTCCTGCAGCCTTGCATCCCTCCGTGTGAAGAAACGAGCACCAGGGCCCACCCACTAAAGCCGCATTGGCATAAGAAGCCCCGCGCGGGTGGAAGGTTGAGCCAGGAGCGCACGCACACGGAGGAGGAGCACGTGCATGGCAGGAGCACCCCATCCGGCTGGTGAGGCTCGAAAATCGACTGGATGAGGCCCGAAGATCGACTAGTCGATCGCGATCGACTACTTGAGCAGCCCTGCTCTACAGGTTTTGAAATCCAGTTCCCAAACATTTCAGACAGCCTGCTCAAGAAATTTGGAGGCCAAAGGCTGAGAAACATTGTGCTCCAGCAAGAAACTATAAGCATAATCCCAAATAATGGTGTCTAGGAGATTAATCAAACTTTACACCTCATATGTTGTCCAGCTGAACATTGCTTAGCACAGGGCTGTCCAACTTCTACCGGCCCAGGGGCCTGAATTCTGGCCACTGATGACCTGGGGGCCTAAGGGTCCTCCCCCGCTCCCAGGCTCCACCCTCACACCTGGCTCCGCCCCCTCCCTGCCCCCGGCTCTGCCCTCTCCCCAGCTCCGCCCCTCCCCTTATTTCTATTTAATATTAAATATATTTAATTCCATCCTCCCCTCTCCCCTTATTTTTATTTAATATTAAATATATTTAATTCCATCCTCCCCTCTCCCCTTATTTTTATTTAATATTAAATATATTTAATTCCATCCTCCCCTCTCCCCTTATTTCTATTTAATATTAAATATATTTAATTCCATCCTCCCTCCCCCTTATTTTAATGTATCCCATCTCCCTTATTTCATCTTTAAATCTATTTAATTTTATATTTAATACATGAGGGGAGATGGGGGGAGGGAATGAGGAGCCCCCTGAGGAGCCCCCTGCTTCGGCCTACCTTTTCCAAACGCGCAGGATCCAGGAGTACCCGAACTATGAGAGAGGCGATGACCGACTGAGTCGAAGAAGGTCCTAATTGCGTCTGTGGGCCTCAGTGATCCAGTAGTAGAGTAGCCGAAGAGTATCGTGAGAATATGCAATCCACACGGGATTTCGCTGTCAACGCCGGCGTGACCTTGCGTTGACAGCGAAATCCCGTGTGGATTGCGTATTCTCGCGATACTTGCTCCGAACCCGGAAGTAGTTTTTTTATTATTATTTTTATTTATTTTATTTTATCAATTTTTATTTTTTATTAAAAAGCTTAGGGGGGCGTAGGGAAGGGGCTAGGAGGCCGTGTACGACCCCCGGACCGCCAGTTGGGCAGCCCTGGCTTAGCACATTAGCTTGGTTTCCCTTTTCTTTGTGAGAAACAAGGTTTCTGTTTTGATCCATTTTTCATGTGCATCTTTCTGTAATGGCAGAGGTTATTAAGCTGCAGAAGGAATCTAGGATCTAAATGGTAAACAAAGATGTTTCTTCCTATTGTGCAAGGTTAGGCATGTTTTAAGAATCAAAACATATATAAATAGAGAAATCATGATGGATATTTTGCTGGCAAAACAAACCACAAGGGCAGAGCTAGTACCTTGACAGAGGAATGCTTTGTTTTATTGCTCTATCCGTGCATCTGAAGAAGCTTAAAATCCATGAAAACATATTCAGAAATAAATCAGTAAGGCGGACATCCTTTCCTTTTCAGAGCAGGTATCATTTTTTGGGTGCTGCAAAGGCTGATATCCTCTTGTTCTCTTCCTTGCTGTGCAGAACCCAATTCCCTTCCCCTGGACTTCCTGAAAGTCTCTAAAGCCCTCTGCAGAACTACTCCATGTGTTGTGGTCAGCAAGTAGGATTCCAGAATTATCTGGCTTAACCAGATGCAAAATGATGACTTTGGTGTTAGTATTTCTGTAATCCGTTCACAACTAGCTATGGGAATAAATAGATCAATAAAATCTCAGAAGAGAGATGACAGGTTTCTACTCTTCCTCCAAAATCCTGGAAACCTTAAAATGGCCATGTTGAGGGCAGGATTGCACTGCCTTCGAGCCTCCCCTTGGCCCTGTCCAGGCATGTAGCCAGGGGGGGGGCTAAGGGGGCTTCGGCCTCCCCCCAAATTCTCAGGGTGGTCAGCGAAAAGGCCTTACTGGTACATTATTTAAACTGTTATGTTTATTCATATCATGATCTGATCACCATGCTCATTATATCCCACATTAATGGGGTTATTGGGATAACAATACAAAAGATTTGCTAGGGTAGACCCTCTTCCACCCAGTCTCAGCCCCCCCCCCCGAACCAAACTCAGCCCCCTCCGAAACAAAATCCTGGCTACGGCCCTGGCCCTGTCTCTACTTTCTCCAGACCTATATTTAAAGATACTATCAGAAGAAAAGGGCATTTTAGTATAGCTAATACTCAACAACTCATCACTCACAGTTTTCAGACCTATGGCAGGTGGTAAAAGGTGCTACGAAATAGAAAGGGGGTCTCTCTCCTACTGGCAATAGACTTCCATGTGATAGCAAATCAAGTAATGGTCTCATCCTAAATAACGTGAAGTGCAACACTTCGCTGACCTGACCAGAAAGCGAAAGCTGTCATTCTTATTTTAGAAGGGCAAAGTTGCTCTGCTAGAAAGCCTTGGTCGAAGACAAGTTTCTATGCTTTTTGCACAATATTGACATATTGATTTTCTCAACCCTGCTGTCAGGAAGCGAAGATCTGATATTTTGACAGGAATTGTGTGCTAACAGCTCTCAGAAACAGCTTTGGTCTTCCTGTAAAGCTTTCAAAGCACCAGAACCATCTAGTGTTCTGTGCTGCAACTGAGAGGGGATGTCTCTTTACCTGGGAAAAGAGACAATCAACAGAGCGGCCATGTAATAATAATAATAATAATAATAATACCGTTTATTTCTATTCCGTTCTTCTCACCCCGAAGGGGACTCAGTGCGGATTACAATACACATACGACAGACAGTCCCTGTCGGAGACGTACAGTTTTACACAGAGACAGTACAGTGCAGTTTTATAGAAGGGTTCTTTCTTGGCTGCGTCACAGGGTAACAGGGACATGCAGGTGTGCATCATACAGGGTCATACAGGATGTCTCTGCTCCTCTACGACGTCATTGTTATGCATCTTTGCATCACAAGGGGGTGCTGTTGTTCCATCCTCATTGACGGGAGCCATCTGTTTTTTTCCACTTCCGCATTTCACCGCATTTCACCTCGCCGGACAGCCGAAACTTTCAGACGTTGTAGGTCTGTAAAAAACCCTTCCCCACTATTTATACGTGGTCCCCATTGTTGTTTGAACTGCTTGGGTGGGCAGTGGACTAGGCTCATATATTGTTATTATAGCTGGTCGTCCAGGCCAGCTCGGGGATTGAACCAGCAACCTTCCGATTGCAGCACAGTTTGTTCTACCGCTGTGCTATCTCCCCGGCCAATCAATCTGGTTCTGCTCTGTGCTGCTGCTTACGTGAAGCAAACATCTTCAAAGTTTTGGGATATGCGTCCATGAATTGCCACGTCAAAGAAAGGGTTGGATTAGACACTTGTAGAAGGCTGAGCTATAAACCTGAGTATTGCTTATAGCAGTGTTTCCCAACCAGTGTGCCATGGCACACTACTGTGCCGTGAGCGATCATCGGGTGTGCCGTGGGAAATTGGAACCTCCAATACCCTTTCTTCCCCCTCCTGCCGAACACGTTTTCTTCTCCACTCAGGCTCCCTGCTTCCCAGCCTCGCTTTGCTCTGGGGCGAGTCTGCGCAGTAGCGCCTGCATGGGTCACGTCTTCCTCTCTCCCCCTCCCCTCCTGAACACGCTCACGCTGCCCCCTCGGATCAAAACGGCAGTGTAGAAGAAAAAGTAAGTGTTGGGCAGGAGGGGGAAGAAAGGGCGTGAAGGGGAAGGGGGAGGAAGAGGTCTCTGTCAAAAGCTGGCATGGGCAGACTTGGACCTTCCAGGTGTTTTGGACTCCAACTCCCACCATTCCTAGCAACCTCAGGTCCTTTTCCTTTCCCCCCTCAGCCATTTAAGCAGGAAAGGGCCTCAGGCTGTTAGGAATGGTGGGAGTTGAAGTCCAAAGCACCCAGATGGCCGAAGTTTTCCCATGCTTTAAAGTGGTGAGCCTCCTTCCAATATTGTGATTCTGGATAGAAAACAAACAACAACATAACATGACATAGTTTGAGTCCACAGTGCTCTCTGAGTGTAGGTGAACTACAGCTTCCAAACTCAAGGTCAATTCCCAAGCAAACCCTTTCAGTACTTTCTGTTGGTAATGAGAGTTCAATATGCCAAATTTGGTTCAATTCTATTGTTGCAAGAGTTCAGGATGCTCTTTGATTGTGTGTTAACTATAGATGCCAGAAACTGTAACTCCCAAATGTCAAGGTCTATTTCCCCCAAACTCCATCCGTGTTCACATTTGGGCATATTGAGTATTCATGCCAAGTTTGGTCCTGATCCAACAATGTTTGAGTCCACAGTGCTCTCTGGATATAGGTGAACTACAACTCCAAAACTCAAGGTCAATGCCCAGCAAACTCTTATAATATTTTCTCTTGGTTATGGGAGTTCTGTGTGGGAAGTTTGTGTCTTTCTGCCATTCCTGCCAGGATATCTATGTTGTGTTCATCAAAACAGGTCCAGGTTTCACACTGAGTGTAAAAATACATTTAAAAACATATTAACTATACGTATTACTGAGTTAGAGTGTCATTTTGTGTCATTTTGGTTGGTGGTGTGCCCCAGGATTTTGTAAATGTAAAAAATGTGCCACGGCTCAAAAAAGGTTGAAAAACACTGGCTTATAGTATCACTTAAAGGGCTGTGTTAATGTGCACTGTCACCCAAAGAATAATACCAAGGCCACAAATTAATTACAAAAGTATCAAAATCTATTATCAGTGACATAGACATTCCATATACTCAACAATGAAAGTGTAGCAGGTTCAAGGCAAATATGGGCATATAATCATTCCATGAAACCTATACATGCGTGGTCTATGTCTGGTATCCAAGGCTCAGATAGAGCAAACATCGAACAGTTCATTCAATTGGCCAGGACGATATGGACATCAACAACAATACGCCCATAGGAAAAACCCAGAGTTATTAGACTCACGGACCGCAGACAAAGTCCTGAGAGAAGCCGATGAAATAGAGCAGGCTGGAAGAATTTTGCTTTGTGATGTTATTGAAATGCTGATATGCGAATATCCTCTCGTGATGATTAAATGATTGATGATAACTACAATCCCAGTGAGGAGCGTCCTGAAGTCGAAGCGCCCTGATGAAGCGTTGGAACAACACGAAACGGCCATTTTGTGGCGTCCTTGTACTTCAAGCCGTTGGCGTTCCTCCAGCCTGCTCTATTTCATCGGCTGAACTGTTCGATATTTGCTCTATCTGAGCCTTGGATACCAGACATAGACCACGCATGTATAGGTTTCATGGAGTGATTATATGCTCATGTTTGCCTGGAACCTGCTACACTTTCATTGTTGAGTATATGGAATGTCTATGTCACTGATAATAGATTTTGATACTTTTGTAATTAATTTGTGGCCTTGGTATTATTCTTTGGGCGATGGTACACATTAACCCAGCCCTTTAAGTGATACTATAAGCCAGGGGTGCCCACACTTTTTCAGCATGCGAGCTACTTATACTAAGACCAAGTCAGAAAGATCTACCAAGAGAGAAGTAGGGCAGGGCTGGGGGAAGGGGGCGGGGCTTGGCAGGGCTTGGCTCCACCCCCTCCCCCTCTGGCTTCAGCATTTCCACTGCTTCTCCAGGGTAGAAGAGGGTAATGCCAAGCCAGTGGTGGCATAGATAGCCACCTCTGGCTTTGGCATAACCTTTCTCTACCCTGGAGAAGCTGTGGAAATGATGGAGCCGGCGGAGGGGGGGGGGCTTAGCGTGGCATGGCTCCGCCCCCTCAGAAGTGCCCAATCCAGCTGGGATCGACCTCCCTAGGGCCCAGGATCGACCAGTCGATCGTGATCGACTTCCTGAGCACCCCTGCTATAAGCAATACTCAGGTTTATAGCTCAGCCTTCTACAGTTGTTTCACAGTGAGCATTCGTTTGTGTGTTGTGGTTTGGATGCGACACTGCCTTTATCCAAATACATTTCTCTAGGCATGAAAGGGGGAAAAAATCAATTTCCATAAACAAAACTGCTCTCTTCCATTCCTGAGGTAGGGTTGCCACTTTTTAATATAAGAAATAAGGGACATTTACCTAAATATACAGGATTTTTCCCCCAAAAAAATTAGGGCCAGTTCATAAAAACTTAATGAGATGTCGCTTTCCCTGCCTGGCAGACCGGGGTAAGGCTAGATGGCCCTTGGGGGTCTCTTCCAAGTCTATGATTCTATGCACAGAGCAAAAACAAGTCCTCAAAGTAGGGAGGGTGGGAGGGAAATCCGGATCTGGCCCCTGGAACTGGAAGGGAAGTCCCGGGCAGCGTTAAATGAGCTGCCCGGGAGGAAGTGAGGGCCAGCCGGCTGACAACAGAGGGCAGGGCAGAGCCAGCCCTGTCATTGGCTGGCAGGTGATGGTGGCGGGAAACCTTCCCACCACCCAGGGACTTCTGGGAAGAAGAAGCCCCCTCCCTTCCCACTACAAGATGGGGACGAGGACAACTGCCACACCACAACCTGCTCGGCCGGTAAGTTGGCCAAGCCAATTTGTGTTGGTTCCCTGTGTGAAAACTCCGCCATGAGACAAATTTTATACACAGATGGTGTGACTTAGAAAAGTTATTTGGAAAAGTTACTTTCTTAATTACAACTCCCAGAATCCACCAGCCACTATGGCCTGAATCTGGAAAAAGCTTATGTTGCACCTCAGACCGTAGTTAGCTTCCCCCGAGCACACACACCAGGCCAATGCAATACATGTACTTTTATTTAGAATAAAGGATAGTCCAAGGATAAAAAGATAAATGTAAAGCAGTTCAAATCAAAGTCCAAAAGCAATTCAATAAAGTTCCAAAACGGTGGCAAAGAACACTGGCAATAATCCCATGGAAAGCAATGTTGCAAAGTCAAGGCAAACCGCTCCTGCGGTTGAACATGAACCGGAGATCCCGGACCCAAGTCCTCTCCAAACTGAACGTAGCTTCAGGTCTGACGAAACCCCCCTCAGACCAGTCTAATAAAGGAATCTAACTCTTGTGCGTCCACCGCATCCCCTTCCTCCAATCTCTCCGCGAAGATCTGATACTGTCCCTCCTGTTGAATTCCCGCTCGTTAGCATCACTATCAGAGTGAGAAGCAGGAAACCCCCTTTCTCCGGAATGCTCATCTGGAACGGGAGTAGAAACTCTCTCTTGGGAACCAAGCCCACCAGGCCTCTCATAGTCTGATCCGGAATCATCTTCCATGGAATCCTCAGTAAACTCCTCTGCAGTCCTATATCCCTCCAGCCATACATTGTCCCATTGCAAACTCTCGTTTGGAGACCCATACCCATCTGGCCAATCTTCATCATCACTCTGCCCCTGGTCAGCTAGCACATCCTCACTTTGCCCCTGGTCAGCTGGCACCTGCCTTGGCACCCCCGGGGTCTGTCGATGCCCACCAGGCTGGAACACCACAGCTTATTTGAATACTTCTTGTCACGACTCCCACAGATGGCAAAGACAACGCCAAGCTAGTAAAAATATATACAGTTTATTTTTAAACAAACATAGCCTCAGTCCGGCATTCCAAAAAAACCCACACCCAAAACCGAAAGCAAAATAGATAAGCCGTCCGTCTTCAGAACGAATCTTGAACTGTAAATCGGCTTGCAGTCTGTGATGCGAAGACCCGTCCAGAGAAGGAAAGAAGGAGTGCTTCACATTCCAGGAGCTGAGTATGCAAACAAACACATGAAAACCCCCGCAACCCACAGCAAACTCCCCTTCACCCTCTATACAATACCAGACACTCACAGCAACACAGGAAATGTTCAAACAGGACACCCCCCAACATGCAACAATGTCAGCTAGAGCTGCCATAACAGCTCCCCCAGAACCCAGCATGAACACAGCCCAAATACTCACAGCTTGCTGGGAATCAAGAACCAGGACACGAACCCACAAAATCCCAAGATACAGGACCCAGCAACCCACAGCAACACCTTGGCCGACCGCAGATTCCCAAATCCCCAAGCCTTACTGTTATACCCTTACAAATCAGAGTCATCAGACTCCACACCCAAATCTGCCCTAGTGCCCTCAGCTGCAGCCCTGGGTGTGTTCCTCCAATTGTCCCATCTTTGCTCTGCAGTTAAAGGGCCCCAGTCCAATTCCACATTCCCACTAGGCCAACTATTATCACTGGAAAAACCAAAAAATGAACTTTCGCTGGACTCAGCATTTAACACATTCCTGACATCCTGCACCAGTGCTGAGTCCAGCTCAGTATCACTGTCTTCTGAGGGTAACTCCACGTCAAACCCCTCAAAAGTCTCATCACTGGTAGGCTCCCTAAGTATTTGTCGGACCTTCCTCCTATGTTCTGCCTCTTCCAAATGCTCATCACTTGCAGCCCTCTTTCTCCCAGCTGCAGGAGGCCCGCCCAAACCTCCCTCTTCCAAGGACATATCTGACAAACTCTCCTCTTCCCAATTACTACCTGTAGCAACCACAGGCTCAGGTTGCTCAACCACAACAGTTCTTTTTCCAGAAACTCTGCAAATGGTTAATTTCAAGCAATTTTATGTACATGTATTATGTAAGTTGGGGCTATATATAAATAAAACTATGCAGAGACTGTCTGCTTCATTAGCCTTCCTCGGATTATTATGCCCACAGGAAGTAACACCAGTCAATTTATCAAGATGCACAATCTCTTAATGATAGAGTCTGAGAATAATGTGCATTTAAAAAACAGTTTGTTCCACCAGGTCTCTTGCAAATAAATGTCCTGAATATTTCCATAAATCATGCAGATAACATTATAAGCATGATCAAAACTGGCTACTGGAGAAAGACATCTCAAACACCAAACTCCCATTATAAAGCCAAAAGCAGTGCAAAACCCCATATAAAGGGGCAATTTGCGTCTTTACAAGATTCACAAGATTTGGTAATCCTGATTTGTTACTAAAATTGCCTTCATTTTCCAACCCTTTATTCTTTAAACTGTGTTACAAATATATAAGAAAACAAGAAAACATAACAATCCCCTTGCTGGATTACATTGAAGATTTATCCAAATTCTCTTCTCACAATGGGAAGTCCACAAGCAGTCCACAAAGATCATTCTTAGAGAGAGAAGAAACGAGTAGCAAATATTGTAAATCTTGTTCACAAGGTGAGAGAGGCACACACATTTTTCTTTATACGGGGATTTTTACCACTTGTACTTCTGTTTCTCTGCAGTGTGTCCAGAATTACATTTCTTTCAGCACTAAAGCAAATGTAAGCAATGTCTTGTGGTGGCTTGAAGTGCTGCATTGGGACTTGAGCTCAGGTCCCCCACTAGGCGTGGTTGATCCATTAAAAATTTGATTCTAAACTCGTTTGGGGGGGGTTCCCTTGCTGGGTCATTATAGAAATTATTCTGAAAAATTTTAACTAAATTTCGTAATTAAAACGTAATTACTAACGAATTTCCTTTTTTATTCGTTAGGCCAGCTGGGAGGCTAGAATGGAGGGCTTGCTCTCCACTCCTCCCTCCCTCCCCCCCCCAGCTCAGTATTATCACACATTATATTTAATGCACGATGCCTCTCAGCTGGGGGGGGGGCAGGGAGGGAAGAGTGGATGGCAAGCCACTCCCTCCACCTCAGAAGCATCCCGAGTTAAATATAATCCGGTATGCCTCTGAGGTTGGGGGGGGGGGGCGGAGGAGTGGGATGGCTTGTAGCCATCCGAGTCCTCCGTTCCTTCCCAGGCACAAGCTCAGAGGCATACCAGGTTATATTTAACCCGGTATGCCTCTGAGGTTGGGGGGGGGGACGGGACGGAGAAGCGTTGAGACGGGTTATTTCCACACGGGCACCTCCTTTCCCTGCTAAGAAAGAATGCCTCTGAAGGGAACACGGTTTGGAGGTGACTCGGGGGAAGGGAGGCAGTGATGCCACCCTTTGCCCTTGCGAGCGTCCAACCCGTGTTGAGACATGGTTATTTCGAGGGGGGAAGGGAGGCGGGCGACCACCCTTTGCCCTTAAGAGCTCAGAATCCAACCCGTGTTAAGGGAACATGGTTTGGTGTGACCTCGCAGGGGGGAAGGGAGGCAGCGATGCCACCCTTTGCCCTTGCGAGCTCAGAATCCAACCCGTGTTAAGGGGAACATGGTTTGGATTGCGACCTCGCAGGGGGGAAAGGAGGCAGCGATGCCACCCTTTGCCCCTGTGAGCTCAGAATCCAACCCGTGTTAAGGGGAACACGGTTTGGACTGTGACCTCGCAGGGGGGAAGGGAGGCAGCGATGCCACCCTTTGCCCCTGTGAGCTCAGAATCCAACCCGTGTTAAGGGGAACACGGTTTGGATTGTGACCTCGCAGGGGGGGAAGGGAGGCAGCGATGCCACCCTTTGCCCCTGTGAGCTCAGAATCCAACCTGTGTTAGGGGAACATGGTTTGGAGTGTGACTCGCAGGGGGAAGGGAGGCAGCGATGCCACCCTTTGCCCTTGCGAGCTCAGAATCCAACCCGTGTTAAGGGGAACATGGTTTGGAGTGTGACCTCGCAGGGGGGAAGGGAGGCAGCGATGCCACCCTTTGCCCTTGCGAGCTCAGAATCCAACCCGTGTTAAGGGGAACACGGTTTGGAGTGTGACCTCGCAGGGGGGAAGGGAGGCATCGATGCCACCCTTTGCCCTTGCGAGCTCAGAATCCAACCCGTGTTAAGGGGAACACGGTTTGGAGTGTGACCTCGCAGGGGGGAAGGGAGGCATCGATGCCACCCTTTGCCCTTGCGAGCTCAGAATCCAACCCGTGTTAAGGGAACACGGTTTGGAGTGTGACTCGCAGGGGGAAGGGAGGCAGCGATGCCACCTTTGCCCTTGCGAGCTCAGAATCCAACCCGTGTTAAGGGGAACACGGTTTGGATTGCGACCTCGCAGGGGGAAGGGAGGCAGCGATGCCACCCTTTGCCCTTGCGAGCTCAGAATCCAACCCGTGTTAAGGGAACACGGTTTGGATTGCGACTCGCAGGGGGGAAGGGAGGCAGCGATGCCACCCTTGCCCTTGCGAGCTCAGAATCCAACCCGTGTTAAGGGGAACATGGTTTGGATTGCGACCTCGGGGGGAAGGGAGGCAGCGATGCCACCCTTTGCCCTTGCGAGCTCAGAATCCAACCCGTGTTAAGGGGAACACGGTTTGGATTGCGACCTCGCAGGGGGGAAGGGAGGCAGCGATGCCACCCTTTGCCCTTGCGAGCTCAGAATCCAACCCGTGTTAAGGGGAACACGGTTTGGATTGCGACCTCGCAGGGGGGAAGGGAGGCAGCGATGCCACCCTTTGCCCTTGCGAGCTCAGAATGCAACCCGTGTTAAGGGAACACGGGTTGGATTGCGACCTCGCAGGGGGGGAAGGGAGGCAGCGATGCCACCCTTTGCCCTTGCGAGCTCAGAATCCAACCCGTGTTAAGGGGAACACGGTTTGGATTGCGACCTCGCAGGGGGGAAGGGAGGCAGCGATGCCACCCTTTGCCCTTGCGAGCTCAGAATCCAACCCGTGTTAAGGGAACGCGGTTTGGGTTGCGACCTCGCAGGGGGAAGGGAGGCAGCGATGCCACCCTTTGCCCTTGCGAGCTCAGAATCCAACCCGTGTTAAGGGGAACACGGTTTGGATTGCGACCTCGCAGGGGGGAAGGGAGGCAGCGATGCCACCCTTTGCCCTTGCGAGCTCAGAATCCAACCCGTGTTAAGGGGAACACGGTTTGGATTGCGACCTCGCAGGGGGGAAGGGAGGCAGCGATGCCACCCTTTGCCCTTGCGAGCTCAGAATCCAACCCGTGTTAAGGGGAACATGGTTTGGATTGCGACCTTGCAGGGGGGGGGAAGGGAGGCAGCGATGCCACCCTTTGCCCTGTGAGCTCAGAATCCAACCCGTGTTAAGGGGAACATGGTTTGGATTGCGACCTCGCAGGGGGGGAAGGGAGGCAGCGATGCCACCCTTTGCCCCTGTGAGCTCAGAATCCAACCCGTGTTAAGGGGAACATGGGTTGGGTTGTGACCTCACAGGGGGGAAAGGAGGCAGCGATGCCACCCTTTGCCCCTGTGAGCTCAGAATCCAACCCGTGTTAAGGGTAACACGGGTTGGGTTGTGACCTCACAGGGGGGAAGAGAGGTAATGCCTCCCTTCCCCTCTGCTAGCCCAGAAACCAACGGGTGTTCCAACCCGCATGTCAGATGGCGAGAGGAGGGTGGAGGGGGCAGCCTGGCACCCTCCTCTCACCAGCTGAGACCCAAACGGGGGTTATTTTAACCCGTGTTTGGGTGTTATCTGTCGAAAGGAGATGCTGCCTTCCACCCTCCTCTCGCCAGCTGACAACCAAAGGCGGAAACGACCTAATAACGCCCTTTATGTAAAATGGCTGACCCGGTTTCGATTTAGAAAGGTCACTTCCGGGTTGGATGCCGAGGATCAATATAGGGTTGAATTAATTTCAAATACGAAATTAAACGGATTTCTAAGTATTTTAAATCGGAGATATCCACCCCTATTCCCCACTGAATCCTTATTTATTGCATGACTATGGACCAGTCCTCCTTACCCTTGGCCTGAAACAATAGTGTTGTTATGATGATAAAGATCCAAATCCCTTTGTTAGTTCCAACTTCAAGATACCCATGGAGACAAAACAGACATTCTGTTGCTTGATGATGAAGCTAACCTGCAACTGGGTTTGCAACATGTTTTCATTCCCTCTAAAAATGTGGTTCACAGCTTGGGGTGCTGTTGGAGTCAATATGGGTCCAAGTAAGGCTACGTGTCTGCTGTGGCCAGGAGTAGATTCGGTTTATGCATATTTGCACCTCTTTCTAAGGAACGTGGGTTTAGTCGGTCGCATGTGGTTCATGCTTTCATCCCCACCCAGTATTGTATTTTATAGAGCGGAAGCCAGAGGGGGTCGGAGCCAGGCCATGCCAAGCCCCTCCCCCTCCCCTCTGGCTTTGGAGCTCCCAGCAGCTTCTCCAGGCTTGAGGATGGCAGTGCCAAGCCAGTCTTGTGGTAGCTATGTTACCACTGGCTTGGCACTGCCATCCTCAAGCCTAGAGAAGCTGCTGGGAGTGCCGAAGCCAGAAGGGGGTGGAGCCAGGCCATGCCAAGCCCCGCCCCTCCCCTCTGGTTTGGAGCTCCCAGCAGCTTCTCCAGGCTTGAGGATGGCAATGCCAAGCCAGTGGTAACATAGCTACCACAACACTGGCTTGGCACTGCCATCCTCAAGCCTAGAGAAGCTGCTGGGAGTGCCGAAGCCAGAAGGGGCGGAGCCAGGCCGTGCCAAGCCCCGCCCCCTCCCCTCTGGCTTTGGAGCTCCAGCAGCTTCTCTAGGCTTGAGGATGGCAGTGCCAAGCCAGTGGTGGCATAGCTACCACAAGACTGGCTTGGCACTGCCATCCTCAAGCCTAGAGAAGCTGCTGGGAGTGCCGAAGCCAGAAGGGGGCGGAGCCAGGCCCTGCCAAGCCCCGCCCCCTCCCCTCTGGCTTTGGAGCTCCCAGCAGCTTCTCCAGGCTTGAAGATGGCAATGCCAAGCCAGTGGTGACATAGCTAGCACAAGGCAGGCTTGGCATTGCCATCCTCAAGCCTGGAGAAGCTGCTGGGAGTGCCAAAGCCAGGGAGGGGGCAGGGCTTGGCGCGGCCTCGCTCCGCCCCCTTCCCCTCTGGCTTTGGACCTCCCAGCAGCTTCTCCAGGCTCGAGGGTGGCAATGCCAAGCCAGTGGTGGCATAGCTAGCACAAGGCTGGCTTGGCATTGCCATCCTCAAGCCTGGAGAAGCTGCTGGGAGTGCCAAAGCCGGGGGAGGGGGCGGAGCTTGGTGAGGCCTGGCTCCGCCCCCTCTGAGAAGCACCCCATCCGGCTGGGATCGACTTCCTTCGGACCGAGGATCAACTGGTCGATCGCGATCGACTTCCTGGGCAGCCCTAGTCTACATGCACAAGCAAAGGGTTCCTTGCAAACTTAAGGAGTGGTGGGATTGTTGGGACTGGTGTGTGACGCTGATTTGATTAACAACTAAATGTATCAACCCAGAGTAAAGTGGTACACTGTATGTGTGGGATAGCAGCCTCCTTTATTGAATTTCTTTCCCTGCCAAACTTCATCAGTAACCTACCTACCTACATGACCTCTAGTTGTCACTAGGGTTTCCATATGTCCCTTATTCTAAGGGACGTCCCTTATTTTGGCCCTAAAACTTGTGTCCCGTTTTTTCAGGCCCTGTCCCTGCAGGGCAGGACTGGACGGGGTTGACCAGAGGAAGGTGCGTGCTGTGGTTTCCACGGCAATGCCTGCCCAGGGATTCCAACTCGCAGGGCAGACTGACAGTTGCGCGCTTGCGAGTGTGTGCCCGCCTGCGTCCCTGTTGGAAGGAAGGGGCGATACAGGACTTTTTCAAAGTACAGTAGACTCAATTAACCGTTACCCAAGGGGAATGTTAGATCATGTTGGATAAAGATAGTTTCTGGTTGCTTGAGAGTTACTCTTAAAACTCTATAGCAGTGCTGTCCAACTTCTGGCGGGTCCAGGGCCGGATAAGAGGTCACTGATGACCTGCGAGGCTGCTCGGCCCCGCCCCAGGCCCGCCCCAGGCTCCGCCCCAGCCCAGCCCCCGCCCCTCCTAAAGCCGCCGAAAAAGGAGGAGTAGGCGGCGCCAAGAGCAGCGCGTCACAGGCCTGGCGTGACGCGCTGCTCTTGCACCACCTACTCCTTTTAGGGCGCCCTCCTTCCTAGGCCGGGGGCTGCCGAAAAGGAGGAGTAGGCGGCGCCAAGAGCAGTGCGTCATGCCAGGCCTGTGACGCGCTGCTCTTGGCGCCGCCTTCTGCCCCCCTTTTTCGGCGGCTCCCGGCCTAGGAAGGGAGGGGGCGCGAAAGAGGAGTAGGCGGTGCCAAGGGGCAGCGCGTCACGGCAGGCCTGTGACGCGCTGCCGTGGCGCCGCCTTCTGCCCCGGCACCCCTCCCTTCCTAGGTAGGAGGGGCGCAAAAAGGAGGAGCTAGCTCTCTTCCTCCTCCCTGCCCCGCCCCCCTCCCCCGGCCGCCATTTTTTTAAATAAAAAAATCGATTTTTTTTAAAATTTAAAAATGGCGGCTGAGGGCCTAGGTGGGGCCGTGTCCAACCGGCTACGGGGCCGGCTCCGGCCCCGGGGCCGCCAGTTGACAGCCCTGCTCTATAGTATTGGGGTACACTAGCTGTGTACCCCAATACTATACAATGCTGAGTATTCCATACTATACTATATCATTAACTATTAACATAATATTGAAAATGTACTGTCTTATAAATTTTATTTTATTTTAATGTTTAGACAGTGCACTTTTAAAGTCAGCAAAGTCAAGTACTAAATACAGATGGAGAAAATAAGGTAGTTCTAATAATGTTTTTCTGCATGACAAAGCATACAGAAACACACCATGTACTGTTAATAGGGTGCAAGTCAGTTTCTTTTGTGAGTTTCAATCATTACCACAAAGGGTGGTAATAAACGGACATTTCTCTGGGTGGAAAGAGGTGAGAAGTGGCTTACCCCAAGGTTCAGTTTTGGGTCCGTTACTTTTTAATTTATTCATTAATGATCTGGATGTAGGAGTGAATTCTGAGGTAGCAAAGTTTGCAGATGACACTAAACTGTTCAGGGTAGTTAAAAATGAAACTGATTGTAAAGAGCTCCAGAAAGATCTCTCGAAATTGAGTGAATGGGCAACAAAGTGGCAAATGCATTTTAACCTAAACAAGTGTAAAGCCATGCACATCGGGGCAAAGAACCCCAAATACACCTACCAATTGATGGGGTCAAAGCTTTCCGAGACAAACCAGGAAAGGGATCTTGGGGTTTTGGTGGACAGCTCAATGAAGATGTCAACCCAGTGCGCTGCAGCAGTGAAAAAAGCAAATTCTATGCTTGGCATGATCAGGAAGGGAATCAAAAATAGGTCGGCAAATGTTGTATTGTCTCTCTACAAATCTATGGTGAGGCCACATCTGGAGTACTGTGTACAATTCTGGTCTCCGCACCTCAAGAAGGATATAACGGAACTGGAAAAGGTACAAAGAAGGGCAACAAAAATGATCCAAGGGATGGAGCGGCTCCCTTATGAAATCAGGTTACAACGCCTTGGTCTCTTCAGCCTTGAAAGATGGCGTTTAAGAGGCGACTTGATCGAAGTGTATAAAATCATGCATGGGATAGAAAAGGTGAATAAAGAAAAAATATTTTCTCTGTCACACAACACTAGGACTAGGGGGCACTCCCTAAAGCTCCAAGGTAGGAAAGTTAGGACTAATAAAGGGAAATATTTCTTCACCCAGAGGGTCATTGGGTTATGGAACTCACTTCCAGAGGAGGTTGTGACAGCGGTCAGCCTGGACAGCTTCAAGGCAGGATTAGACAGGTTCATGGATACCAAGGGAATCAGTAGTTACTGAAATGGGCATCCAAGTGCCACCTCTGTGTTGATGGAGGCAGGCAGGATCTTCCCCGGGTACTAGTTGGGGGGTCGGGAGCAGGTGAGGGTTTTGCCCTCCTTTCTGCTAGAGATCCCCGTGTACAACTAGTGGGCCACTGTGTGACACAGAATGCTGGACTAGATGGGCTGAGGCCCGATTCAGCATGGCTCTTCTTATGTTCTTATGTTCTTATTATCTTACTCTGTTAATAAAACTATTTATACCTAACATTTGAGCTTCAAGTTTTTATGAAGTGTCCCTTATTTTTGTGAAAAATCCCATAAATGTCCCTTATTTCTTATATCAAAAAGTGGCAACCCTAGTTGTCACCACTGCAGCACTCAATATAATACGGACAGTAGAGATTACTGTGCCCTAACTGTTTTATTTGTACCTCTCTCCTTGTTTAGGAATTTGTCTTACTTTGCGACCCAGCACAGCCCATCCGCTGTCATTTTGGACTTATGGGAAGCCAGGCATCAGCACGATGGTGACCTAGACTCTCTAGCCTGTGCTTTGGAAGAGATAGGAAGGACACAGCCCCAAATATCGGACCTCACAGAGACTCAGATTGAAGAATCCAACTTCAGCTACAGCAGACAAAACGGACTTTAGTTGTCGCTTTCCTTGTGAAGAACTGAGGCCTGGGTCCAACTTTGTACTTGATGGAAATTCCTGTTGGCGGAGAAGAAGCTACAAACCATACTATGATTTCATGCTCACACATGCACACAAGGAAAACACGCAAACTTAACTCGCTCGGTATTTCCTGCAGTGGTTCACTCCTTCATGCCGCCAAACCAATTTCAAGTCAGAGGAAGATAATAATCGGCGAAACTCCAAGGAAAACATATGCCTCTCTATGAGAGGAGGAAAATATTGTCTCCTGATGCTGAAGGTTGAATTTGTTTTGGGTTCATCTTTATGGCACAAAATGTGAAGTTCTTTGGTATCCAGGAGAGGGAAATGGGTGAATGCGCCAAGATGCCTAAAACGATCTACAATCTAGATATTTCTGTGTCTTAGATTTTGTCACGTGATTTCCCCCCCCCCCCTGTTGTTCTGTTATTTATGGTTTAGTTTGTAACTTAAACTTAAGACATGGCCCTGTAGTGGGAACAGGTAAGTGCGGGTATTTTGTTGGGAAAAGTAGGGAGACAAAAATATAATTTACTGAAGATGAACCTCAAGATGGAAAAATCTGAAGTCGAGGCAGATTTCTCAGAAGTCCTATGTCCTAGAAGAATTCCTAGATATTTTTTTTTGTAGTTGCCCTCTTAAGAAAAACGGCACTTTGCAGAATTTTCTCCAGTGTTTTGGATATGTGCAAAACTCTAGAACAGGGCTGCCCAGGAAGTCGATCCCAGCCAGTCAATCCCGGGAAGCTCTACCAGCAGCTTCTCCATGCTTGAGGATGGCAATGCCAAGCCAGCCTTGTGCTAGCTATGTCACCACTGGCTTGGCACTGCCATCCTCAAGCCTGGAGAAGCTTCTGGGAGCTCCAAAGCCAGAGGGGAGGGGGCGGGGCTTGGCGCATCCTGGCTCCGCCCCCTGGCTTCTGCTCTACCACCACTGGTCGCACCAAGCCCTGCCCCCTCCCTGGCTTTGGCACTCCCAGCAGCTTCTCCAGGCTTGAGGATGGCAATGCCAAGCCAGCCTTGTGCTAGCTATGTGACCACTGGCTTGGCATTGCCATCCTCAAGCCTGGAGAAGCTTCTGGGAGCTCCAAAGCCAGAGGGGAGGGGGCGGGGCTTGGCGCAGCCTGGCTCCACCCCCTGGCTTCTGCTCTACCAGCAGCTTCTCCATGCTTGAGGATGGCAATGCCAAGCCAGCCTTGTGCTAGCTATGCCACCACTGGCTTGGCACTGCCATCCTCAAGCCTGGAGAAGCTGCTGGGAGATCCAAAGCCAGAGGGGAGGAGGCGGGGCTTGGGGCCGCCTGGCTCCACACCCCTGGCTTCTGCTCTACCAGCAGCTTCTCCATGCTTGAAAATGGAAATGCCAAGCCAGCCTTGTGCTAGCTATGCCACCACTGGCTTGGCATTGCCATCCTCAAGCCTGGAGAAGCTGCTTGGAGCTCCAAAGCCAGAGGAGAGGGGGCAGGGCTTGGCATGACCTGGCTCCGCCCCCTCTGGCTTCCGCTCTACCAGCAGCTTCTCCAGGCTTGAGGATGGCAATGCTAAGCCAGTGGTGGCATAGCTAGCACAAGGCTGGCTTGGCGTTGCCATCCTCAAGCCTGGAGAAGCTTCTGGGAGCTCCAAAGCCAGAGGGTGGGGGCGGGCTTGCCGCGCAGCCTGGCTCCACCCCCTGGCTTCTGCTCTACCAGCAGCTTCTCCATGCTTGAGGATGGCAATGCCAAGCCAGCCTTGTGCTAGCTATGCCACCACTGGCTTGGCACTGCCATCCTCAAGCCTGGAGAAGCTGCTGGTAGAGCAGAAGCCAGAGGGGGCGGAGCCAGGCTGCACCAAGCCCCACCCCTCCCCTCTCTAGCCTTGAGGAGGTAGGTAGATCTTTCTGACTTGGTTTTATTATAAGTAGCTCCCATGTTGAAAAAGTGTGGGCACCCCTGCTCTAGAAGAAGCAACCGTGATGAAACTGATTTTGTTCTCAAACGTCAAATATGGTTGGAGGAATGGGAGGACAAGCGTATGAAGTACAATGTTAGCATTATTATAACTGCTGTCAAAATATCTAGATAAATTAGCATTCTTTTTAATACACACATGGAATGTTAGACAGGGAAAAACATGCTTTTTTGTAGGTCATATAGGTTGAAAGGGGCCCCTGGTGGTCCAGTGGTTTAACTGCTGAGCTGCTGAACTTGCGGACCAAAAGGTCAATGGTTCAAATCTGGGAGGGTGGGGTGACCTCCCACTGTTAGCCCTAGCTTCTGCCAACCTAGCAGTTCAGAAACATGCAGGTGTGAGTAGATCCGTAAGTACCGCTTCTGCGGAAAGGTCATGGCACTCCATGCAGTCATGCTGGCCACGTAACGTTAGAGGTGTCTATGGACAACATCGACTCTTCGGCTTTGAAATGGAAATGAGCATCACCCCCCAACCCCCAAGGGGAAACCTTTACCTTTACTTATAGGTTGAAAGATTCCTACATTGAAGATAGACTATTCAATGTTTTTCCCCATCCAAATTCCTAACTAAATAGACAAGAAAATGCCACGAAGATAGACGAAACATTCATTTGATGTCCGCATTTTGTCGCAATTTTAAGACCATAAAATGCTCTCAAAAGCACATTTTCTGAGTGTTCTGAGGCTTTAAAAGAGAGAGAGGGGAGAGAGAGATATATAATGCCATCTAAAGTATTTAAGGTTCCTTATCTTAAAATAGATGCCAGTTATGGACTCTTTATAGCCTTTTGAACTCACAAAGTACTGAGGTAGCTGGACTGCGCATGTGCACTGGTCTATATAATGGCTACATTATATCACATTAACTGTAATGCATATACTCATGTATAAATTGGCCTCATTTATTTTGGAGAAGCTTTGGGGGCCAAAATTACAGATTTTGATGCGACCCATGAATATGTCAAGGCTGTTCCGTGGCGAGGAGAATGGGGCTGCCATTTAAAAAAGCCAAAAATGGCACCACAGTGGAGAAGACAGAAGAGTCAATGGTTATTTTGGGTTTTCCGAGGACAGGGGTGCTCATTAGGTAGATTAGGTCACGTAGGGCGTCCTGGTAGATCGCAGGCAGGGCGAGAGGAAGGCTCAGTTCCGCCCCGCAGGCTCCCAATGCCGCCCAGGTGCAGAAGGAGGTTGGACTGGATTGCTCTTGGAGATCTCCTCCTATTCTAGGAACCCATTATTATTATTATTATCAGAGGCTGAATGGCCATCTGTGAGGAATGCTTTGATTGTGTTTTTCCCTTATGGCAGAAGGAGGTTGGACTGGATGGCCCTTGGAGGTCTCCTCCTACTCTAGGAACCCATTATTATTATTATTATTATCAGAGGCTGAATGGCCATCTGTGAGGAATGCTTTGATTGTGTTTTTCCCTTATGGCAGAAGGAGGTTGGACTGGATGGCCCTTGGAGGTCTCCTCCTACTCTAGGAACCCATTGTTGTTGTTGTTATTATTATTATCAGAGGCTGAATGGCCATCTGTGAGGAATGCTTTGATTGTGTTTTTCCCTTATGGCAGAAGGAGGTTGGACTGGATGGCCCTTGGAGGACTCCTTCTACTCTAGGAACCCATTATTATTATTATTATTATTATTATTATCAGAGGCTGAATGGCCATCTGTGAGGAATGCTTTGATTGTGTTTTTCCCGTATGGCAGAAGGAGGTTGGACTGGATGGCCCTTGGAGATCTCCTCCTATTCTAGGAACCCATTATTATTATTATTATTATTATTATTATCAGAGGCTGAATGGCCATCTGTGAGGAATGCTTTGATTGTGTTTTTCCCGTATGGCAGAAGGAGGTTGGACTGGATGGCCCTTGGAAATCTCCTACTATTCTAGGAACCCATTATTATTATTATTATTATCAGAGGCTGAATGGCCATCTGTGAGGAATGCTTTGATTGTGTTTTTCCCGTATGGCAGAAGGAGGTTGGACTGGATTGCCCTTTGAGGTCTTGTGACGCCCCCATGGGGCTGAAATTACATCTGCAGTTTGTATTTTGCTGCCCTTACCTGCAAAGGTCTTTGTTTCTTTGTTTGGCCATGTGCTTTTTTGTTTGGCCATGCGGTCACTCGGATAGAGCTGCTCCCTGGCTCCGAACCTGGTGTCTCCGCCCTCAACTCCTCCCTTTACCGGAGTTTACCTAAGTGCTGGATGTCCCTTCTGGGCTCACTTCCAGCATAGCACATGGACAAAGCAGGCCGAAGTCTGGAGCTAGGCTCAGACAAAGCACTTCGGTTCACGTATAGCTTTCCAACGCTCTCAAGCCAAGAAATTCAGCTATAGGAAGGGCCAGCCCTTCAACAGAGACTATATTTCGTTGGGGACCAAGGACTTCGTGTGCCAGAGGACCATTTGAGAAGCTACAGGAAAACCTGGAACTTAATAGAGTCACCTTCACGATGCATAATGCAAGTGAAAGCAACCCCTTTGTTTAAAGCAGTGTTTCCCAACCTTTTTTGAGCCGCGGCACACTTTTTACATTTACAAAATCCTGGGGCACACCACCAACCTAAATGACACAAAATGAGACTCTAACACAGTAATACATATAGTCAATATGTTTTTAAATGTATTTATACACTCAGTGTGAAACCTGGGCCTGTTTCGATGAACACAACATAGAAATCCTGGCAGGAATGGCAGAAAGACACAAACTTCCCACACAGAACTCCCATCACCAAGAGAAAATACTATAAGAGCTTGGTGGGCATTGACCTTGAGTTTTGGAGTTGTAGTTCACCTATATCCAGAGAGCACTGTGGACTCAAACAATGTTGGATCAGGACCAAACTTGGCATGAATACTCAATATGCCCAAATGTGAACACAGATGGAGTTTGGGGAAAATAGACCTTGACATTTGGGAGTTACAGTTTCTGGAGGGGGGGGGGCTTGAAAGACCAGCACTCTCCCTCTCACTTAGGTTTCCCCCTCCCTCCCCGCCAGGCTTGAATTAGGATCGTGGGGAGCAGGAGCCTCACTCACCACCTGTGCAGCTCCTCGGGGGTCAGCGTAGCGGCCCGGGTGGGCATCTTGGGGCTGGTTAAGCAGGCAGGAAGGGCGGCGGCAGTGGCGGGCAGGGAGCCGGAGGGAGGCCGAGAGAGGTTTCGCGTGCACCGGAGAGGAAGGGGAAGAGCGGGGCCGGTGCTGGACTGAACCATCCGGCATTAGGCCCGGGGGGGAGGGAGGCAAGAGGAGGTCTCTACTTGGGAAAGAGAGGCTGGCCTTCCCAATGCATGGAGAGGGAGAGACCAAGTAGACAACGGGTGGAGAGGGGGGTGTTTGTAATTTTGTGCTGTTATCGAGGTAGGTCTCTTAGGGTTTTTATACTTCAACACACTAGACTCTCCCTCATCCCCTCCTGGAGGTTCCAACTTCCCACGACACACCTGATGATCACTCACGGCACACTAGTGTGCCCCGGCACACTGGTTGGGAAACACTGGTTTAAAGGACACTTTTGAAACCAACTAAGCCTTTTGAACCATCAGTTTACTGATTGTAAGCCAATAAACCTGTTTTGAGTTCGCCCTTTTTGTAGTCCTGAACTCATTGCTTAAAGAATCTTCAGGTTTTCTTTTATGGGAAGGCTGTAACGCGACCCCCAGGGCCCTAGAGAATTCGTCCATCCTTTTAAAGCCCCATTTTTGGCCCTGGCAGGGCGCCACAGTGGAGCGAAGTGCTTTGTCTGAGCCTAGGCGCCACAGGTCTCCTTCTACTCCAGGAACCTATTGTGGTTGTTGTTACTATTATTATTATTATTAGCAGAGGCTGAATTAATATTATCATCATCATTATTATTATGAATAAATTCAGGGGCTTATTATACTCACATTTAGTTGAATTCAGTCTTTAAAATATATTAAATGGCTCTCACTGAAATAAATATCCAAATATTTTGCTTTTATGGCTCTCTGAGTAGTGGGTAGGGAGGTCAGTTTGACTTGGTTGTTCTATAAGTAGCTCGCATGCTGAAAAAGTGTGGGCACCCCTATCCTAGGACATACTACGCTCTTGCCATTTGTCTCCGAACTCAGGGAAGGGGGTGTTTCCCTTTTCTGATAAGAGCTATGCTGCAATACTTACATTGACCTGTGGAAAGTTTGAAAGTTTGGGGCCAATTTGTTGATTTCAATGTCTTGATGTATACATGAGTATATGCCTAGTTATAGCAGAGGTATGAAAAAGCTTTCCTGTATTGCAGGGGTGCTCATTGCGTTGATCGCGAGCTACTAGTTGATCTTCGGCCCTCTTCCAGGTGATCTTTGGGCCTGACCAGCGGATAGGGTGCTCCCAGCATGTGCATGCACGGTCTGCGTGCACTTGCGCTCCCGCCGCTGGCCTTTGCTCCCGCGGTGCTTTTTTCGGCCGCGGGGCATTGCAGGAAGGAGAAAGCGAGGCGAGCCCGCCGCTGGCCTGCAATTGCTCCGAGGAAGCGTGAGGCGGTGCTCACCCGCTGCCCCTCTTGCCGGGCATTGCAGAGGGCGAGGAGTGTGAAACGGGGCATTGCAATGGAGGAGCTGGCAGAGAAAGCGTGAGGCGGAGCCTCCAGCGCGCCGCCACTTCTCTCGCCTGCTGCCCTCTTGCCGGGCATTGCAGAGGCTCCGTCGTCTAGCGCTCCCTCGCCCTCTGCAATGCCCCGCAGGAGGAGCTGGCAGCGAGAACGAGGAAGCGCGAGGCGGAGCCTCCCGCGCGCCGCCACTCCTCTCGCCCGCTGCCCCTCTTGCCGGGCATTGCAGAGGGCGAGGGAGTGTGAAACGGAGTCTTCGAGGGCTCCGCCTAGCGCTCCCTCGCCCTCTGCAATGCCCCGCAGGAGGAGCTGGCAGCGAGAACGAGGAAGCGCAAGGCGGAGCCTCCCGCGCGCCGCCACTCCTCTCGCCCGCCCGCGGGGCATTGCCCCCCAGGGGGTATTGCAAGAGGGCTGGCAGGAGAAGCGCAAGGCGGAGGGTGTTTGCCCGGGCTCACGCCAGAGGGTGAGGAGTGCGAAGCAGGGTCTAGCTCCGCCGCCCTCTGCCTCTTCAATTCCCGGAGGAGCTGGCAGCGAGAACGAGAGCGCGAGGCGGAGCCTCCCGCCGCGCCGCCACCTCTCGCCCGGGGAGTCCTCAGGGGGGCATTGCAGAGGCGAGGAGTGCGGCGGAGTTTTCGAAGACTCCTCTTCGCACTCCCTGCCCTCTGCAATGCCCCGTGGGAGGGGCGGAGGGTGAGAGGAGTGGCGGCGTGCAGGAGGCTCCGCTTGGCGCTTCCTTGTTCTCGCTGCCAGCTCCTCCTGCGGGGCATTGCAGAGGGTGAACCACCCTCGGAAAAAGCACCACGGGAGCAAAGGCCAGCGGCGGGAGCGCGAGTGCACGCGGAGCGTACACGCACATGGCGGGAGCGCCCTATCCGCTGTCAAGCCCGAAGATCACCTGGAAGAGGGCCGAAGATCAACTAGTAGCTCGCGATCAACGCGGTGCGCGGGAGGAGTGGCGCGCAGATGATGCGCTGGGAAAGTAGATTTTCACTTTTTCAAAAAAGTAGCTGGCATGCTCAAAAAGTGTGAGCACCCCTGCTGTATTGCGAAGACATGCAATGGGATACCAGCAAGAGTGCCGAATGCATATCGTCACCTGATGCACATTGGTTCTCAGTGGGCACCTGCCTCGTGCATTGATCCTGTTGTGCATTGGCCACCGTGCTAGCTGTCCTAGTCATGTAACAACAGATATGAACTTTACACGACTGCATTTTGAATTTCTACATATGTAAATCTACTTACGAAGATGTAAGACCCAAAAGGATTCCAGCTGCTATTTTGAAGCACAAACATGATTCTCCTGACTTGTTAATCTGTTTTTCTCTTACAAACAGTCTAATGCCAGTGTTGCAGTTGTACAATCAGATACCAGCTTTATGGGGCTTCTGCTACTACTCAATGAAATCCGCATTGAAGTCTATCAAGTAGGCCATGTTTCCTTTTTGTTGACAGGATTTGAAGCTAGATAAGACTTTAAAAGCATTGCCAAAACCTCGGAATTAATTTTCACAATTCTAAAGTCTGACAAAGCCGCCGTGCGAATCGCTTTGGAGGCAATGCATTATAATTTTTTTTGTCATCTCATTGAGAAATAAATTCCATGCCGGGGAGGGAACGGACTCGAGAAGAGGAGGAAAATATGTTTGTACATATCTAATATAATCCCATGTTTTACATTCTGGGAATAAAGCATTTATGAGATTAACTTTCTGTATTTGATGGGCACACAGGGCAGAATGAAACCCAGCAAACTCATTGTATGTGAGTGTGGTGTCTTCTTTCTCCTCCTCTGCTGGTGTCCAAAGTGGCTGAGATACGAGGGCGGGTCAATAAGTCCGTGACTTTTTGAATGAAACACAGGTTTTTGGGTAAAAAAAATCATTTTATTTTCCAACGTCGTCTCCTTTGAGCTCTATACACTTTGTCCAACGTTTCTCCAATTTTTTTTTATTCCTTCCAAAAAATAAGATTTGTCGAGGTCATCAAAATAGGTATTTGTTTGCGAGATGGATTTCATCGTTGGAGTCAAATCTCTTTCCGCCGAGCCATTTCTTCAGGTTTGGAAACAAGAAATAGTCACTCCGGAGAATAGGGCGGATGAGGGAGCAATTCGTATCCCAATTCATGGATTGTTGCCATGGAAACTGCACATGTGTACACCCTTGCATTGTGTGCACCTTTGTATTGTCCTGGTCCCATCTTGCGGAAAGCTTTCTCATACCCAAGTGATCATTTAAAATTGAAACCACTGAGTCATGTGAGATGCCTATGACTTCCACAATCTCTCGCACTTTCAATCTCTGATTGGCCAACACCATATTGTGATTTTTTTCAATTGTTTCGGGTGTAGAGACCTCAACTGGGCATCCAGAATGTACGGCATCTTCCGTGCTTGTACGTCCACAACAAAATTCCGTAAACCACTTTTTTACCATTTAAATTGATGGTGCAGAGTCCTGATAGTATTTACCAAGCTTAGCCTTGGGTTGAGTGATGGGGTTTTTTTCCCACAAACAATAATGCTTAATAATGCACACAAAATTCACTTTTTTCCATTTTCTCCTCGAATCACGCGGTAGTCTGCTATCAGTGCCTGTCAAATACAAACTAAATGACACAGCTTGTTCAAATTTTGACAGGAGTCAACTGACAGGTGCCTCTTGACAGGACCACTGTTGCCCTTTCAGTTAAGAGGCGGGAAATTCAAAAAGTCGTGGACTTATTGATCCACCCTTGTATATAGGGTAGGAATGTCTTCTGTACAGCCAAACGGCATCACCAAACAAACACACGCGAAGCCTGACCTACAGCTAACTCTAAGCTCCGTGTTACTAATGTACAAAACATGCCTACACAGAAGTAAATCCTTTCACATTCAGTGGGATTTACTCTCTGGTAAATTTATCTAGGACTGTAACTTTTCTTCAATGAGCTTAATCCCCAGACAGTATGGGAAGGATACAATAAAGTGTCAATAGGAGATCAAGACATTATCCCCACTTCCATTTCTAATCCACTTTTCTTATGCAATTGCATAGCAATACACAGCAAAAAGTAAAGAACACACCATTAGAAGAGTATTCTTGCACCAGTGTTTCCCAACCTTTTTTTTGAGCCGCGGCACACTATTTACTTTTACAAAATCCTGGGGCACACCACCAACCAAAATGACACAAAATGACACTCTAACACAGTAATACATATAGTTAATACGTTTTAAATGTGTTTATACACTCAGTGTGAAACCTGGGCCTCTTTTGATGAACACAACATAGATATCCTGGCAGGAATGGCAGAAAGACACAAACTTCCCACACAGAACTCCCATAACCAAGAGAAAATACTATAAGAGTTTGGTGGGAATTGATATTGAGTTGTGGAGTTGTAGTTCACCTATATCCAGAGAGCACTCTGGACTCAAACAATGTTGCATCAGGACCAAACTTGGCATGAATACTCAATATGCCCAAATATGAACACAGATATAGTTTGGGGAAAATAGACCTTGACATTTGGGAGGAAGGCTGAGGAAGGCTGGCGATGGAGTCCCTCACGGAATTCCACCTGCCTTTCCTCCTGCCAGGCCCTGACCCTTTCCCCCCGCGAAGGAAGGCCCTTTCTCCCCTTTGGGGCCTTTCCTCCCTGAGGGGCTTTCAGGGGGGCCGGGCCAAGGGGAGGGGCGCCCCGGGGCCTCACCTGGGATGCAGCAGGGCCTCCAGAAGCAGCTGGCTCCTTCGCTTCCTTCACCGCCGCAGGAGGAAAGTGAATGCGTCTGCTATCCCCGAGACCTAGAGCGCATGCGCCCAGACAAGCGCACTTCCGCTTCTGCTTCCGTTCCCCGCTCTCTCTTGATTGGAGGCTGGCTGGGGAAACGGCTGAAGGAGGCAGCACCCCGGCTCCTTCTTCTTCTTCACCACCGCCGCCGGGCCCTTCCTCCTCCTCAGCAGCAGGAGTTTGGCAGGAGGGGGAAGAAAGGGGGAAAGAGAGGTTTTCCCGCGGCACACCAGGTGATAGCTCACGGCACACTAGTGTGCCACGTAACAGTGGTTGGGAATCACTGTCTTGCACAATGCTAGAATGACAGCTAAAACAATATATCAACCAGAAGTGGACAACAGTGGGAGGCTGGAGGGGGGCACATTAATCCCATAGAAGACCTTGAGAGACCATGCCCCCAACTATAGAATATATACGGGGAGTGGGAAAAGCCAATGTTGGAGAACCACCAACCTTTGGTATCCTTAGTATGTCCTTAGAACGGTCAATGAATTTTAGATGTAATTTAATTTTGTATCCAATTTTAGATCTAATGGTACAACTGCCCTGTTAAGTAGTGTTTTACTTACCTCCCTAACCCTTGGAGATCTAGTGTGGGTGCTTGTGAGTGTTTAAGGATTCCTAACCACTCCATCATCAATACTCACCATTCCTGAAGTTAGCATACCTTTACTCAGATCAACACAATTTTCCCCAAGATTAGGAAACCAGGTCTCTGCTCGGCTAAATTTGTTTTCTCTTTGCAACTTCAGAAATAATGGCTGGCATCCTCAACAGTATGTACAACAGATTGATTGTTGATCTCATGCATTCACATTTATGATCATGGCACTAGGGTTGGGTTTTCGGATGAAGAAATTAAATTAGTTCGTATTAGATCCGTTCAAAATGCTAATTTTGAGCTTTACCGCACTTCTCCTGCCAAACCGGAAGTGGACTTTGTTTACCGAACTTCGTGGGCCCATATTTTCGTTATTATTGTAATTATTTCGTATGCCCCTCTAACAGGAAAATTATCCCCTCCAAAATAGCTTTCCAGACATTACTCACAGTCAGATCAGGGCCCTTGCATGGTCGGAGCCTAAATTAAGTGAAAGGCCTTCCTCCAGGAAGTGAAAAAGGATCCGGAACCATAGAGAACCACAGCCCTACCCCTAGAGTGGCTGGGAGGACTGAGAGGAAAAAAGCCGTTTAAACCCCCAGGAAATTAGGCTAGATAGAAGGACAGAGGAGAAGGACATAAGTGAGGCTGAAAGAAGGGGAGCAGGGAGTGAGAAGAGCATGGAGAGAAGAAGGAAAACTTCAGAAGAAAGAAACCAGAGAGAACAAACAGAGGTTCCTAGAGTGGTTTGGAAAACTGAAGGTGGAAAAGCTGGAGTGAGGGAGTGAGAAGAGCACTAGAGAAGCAAGTCCTAGACCAGAGGTGGGCAACTATTTTATAATAATTTTAATAATAATAATTCATTAAATTTCCCTGCAAGGGTTCCCCAGGCATTTTATAATAATATTAATAATAATAATTCATTATATTTCCCTGCAAGGGTTCCCCAGGCATTTTATTATAGTAATAATAATAATATTCATTATATTTCCCTGCAAGGGTTCCCCAGGCGTTTTATAATAATAATAGGTCCCAGTGAATTGCACTCCAGAGAAGAAGGGAAATGTTGCCCCTTGATTTGCCTGTGCTTAAAACAGTGTCAGTCCTGTTTCCCTGCTTTGGACAATTTAGAACTAATTACAAAATTTTGTAAGTAATAATATATCAAATAATAATTTTTTGAATTTTTTTGTAATTCATTACGTTAAGCATCAACCCCCCCCCCCTTATTTGTTTTTAGAACCACAATTTTTGGGTTCTAAACCAACCCTACATGGCACTATGGCCATATTTGCAGATGTCCACTAAAACTCCCTTAGAAACCAAATACCTGCACAACCAAAGGGGTTCTATATAGAGTAGGCAAACAAGGCACTGAAGGATGGCGTGGACAGCCAAGAGGCATGCCAATCAAATATTTGTCACGAGCACTTTCCATCTGGAAATCTATATCCCACATGTGAAAGACCATGTGAAACCAAAATAGGTCTTCACAGTCATTTATGGATCCACTGCCAAGACTCTACCTCTGGGAAACAATCATACTCGGCCATGAGAGATCGCCCATGACAGTCCCTTCCTGCCAGCAACCCATAGGGACCTGTCATAATTTATTTACTGTATTTACGTGTATTCCACCCTTCTCACACCGAAGGGAACTCAGGGAAGATCACAAAACACATATACGGCAAATATTAAATTTTGTTATACACTGACAGGACATACACAGTATATACAACAGACACAGTACATAGATAGAGATATCTAATCTTAATCTTCGGCGTCTTGGAGGTTGTGCTCAATTACAACCACGAGGGGGGGGTGTGCTGTCACTCCATCCACCATGCCAAAAAGCCCCTTTCACAAACTTCCTCCTTTTTAATAATAATATAATAATACTGTTTATTTATATTCCGCTCTTCTCACCCCGAAGGGGACTCAGTGCGGATTACATTACACATACAACATACAGTCCCTGTCGGAAGACATACAAAGACATACAAATTACAGTACACAGTGCAATTATAGAAGGATTTCTTCTTCCTGACTGGGGTGTGCGTCACAGGGTGTGGTTGCTCCATTACGTCGTTGTTGTTATGTCATTGCCTTGTTACGTCACAAGGGGGTGCTGATGTTCCATCCTCATGACGGGAGCTTCTGTTTCCGCATTCCACCTTCCCGACAGCCAAACTTTTTCAGGCGTTGTACAGTCCTTTCTGTAAAAATCCTTCCCCGCTTCGTGGTTCCCAGTTTTATCTACTCACAGCTGGGCTGCTTTCGAACTGCTGGGTAAGCAGTGGACAGGGCTCATAGCTGGTTGTCCAAGCCAGCTCAGGGAATCGAACTGGCAACCTTGAGATTGCAAGCACAGCTGTGTTACTGATGTGCTATCTCCCCGGCCCTTTTAATCATATTGCTGGCATTTTTCTGGTATTTCCTTATGGTGCCATTAAAATACCTCCCTGCATTAAGCAGTACCTATTTATCTGCTCACAGCTGTTTTCAATCTACTACAGTGTTTCCCAACCTTTTTTGAGCTGCGGCACACTTTTAACATTAAAAAAATCCGGGGGCACACCACCAACCAAAATGACACAAAATGACACTCTAACACAGTAAAGAACGTCTGGGGGATGGTGGCCTGCTGGGAGCAGCTGCTGGGAGTGCCGAAGCCAAGGGAGGGAGAGGAGCCAGGTCCGCACCATGCCCCGCCCTCCACGCGGCTTCAGTTCTCCCACAGCTTTGCCAGCCTTGAGGGGGGCAGTGCCAAGCCAGCGGTGGCAGAGCCAGCACAATGCTGGCTTGGCACTGCCCCCTCAAGGCTGGCGAAGCTGTGGGAGCGCTGAAGCCGGAGGGCGGAGCCAGGCCGCGCCATGCCCCGCCCTCCCCGGCTTCAGTTCTCCCACAGAGGAGAAGCATGAGCGGTGGACGGGCTTCAGTAGGCAGGGCTCCTCCTCCGCGCAGCTTCAGCGAGCGAGGGGTGAGAGTCGTGGCGGGAGTCATGGCGGATTGGAGGCTGGCTGGGGAAACAGCTGAAGGAGGCGGCGCCCCGGCCCCTTCTTCTTTTTCTTCGCCGCCACTCGGCCCTTCCTCCTCCTCTCCCAAGCAGCAGGAGTTCGGCAGGAGGAGGGGGGAAGGAAGGGGGGCAGAGAGCTTTTCTCGCGGCACACCTGATGATCGCTCACGGCACACTAGTGTGCCACGGCACACTGGTTGAGAAATACTGATCTACTAGGTGGGCAGTGTGCTGGGCAGAAGGTCGGGCGCTCACCCCCACCCTGGGCTTCAAACCGCCAACCTTTCGATTGGTAAGATTTATTACAGCTGGTGGTTGAGCCCGGCCTGGTGTACTGCAGCTCAGTGGCAGAAGGGGATTGGATGTGCCGTGCATCATTACCCACTTTCTAGCATCACAATCTCCATTAATTGATGTATCTGCCTGCCTTTTAAGGTGGGTTTTAGTGGGTGGATTTGAGGACAAATTATACCTACAACATTGCAGTTATGTCTCTCATGAAGAATATAGAAATATTTTTATTATCTAAATGCCTTCAGGAAAAATGCCCACACAGTAATGCGAAGTGGCCATGGCAAGGCGATAATGAGTGCCTCGTGTATGCACTCAGTATGGTGAAGCAATTCTATGGCTGAGCCTAAATTCTCAAAACGAAGAGGAAATATTGCTTGGCTAACCATTTAAGCTGTTTACATTTTATACCAGACAAAATTAGCTTCCAGAACCATTATACCCAAAGTATGGGCATCTACTGCCTGTACTGGTACATTAACTGAACAAGAGCTGTAAACAACTTACTTTAATGCCATGACAAGTAACAGTTCTAAACAGGAAATTTGTATTCCAAAGCAAGTTGCCGACTTATCCTAGCTTCATCACACCTCTTATTACCCAAACCACTGATGCCTGGAATTAGCTTACTGCTGAATCTTAGCAAAGGGTGAGAAGAGGAAAACATTCTTTCATTACATTTTTCAGAGGATGCTGCGAACTAACTGATAATAAAATAATTTAATCTGGACTTGCAGACCCAGTTACGGAGAGTCAAACTGCAGATGGCATGAGACATGTGTGAATTAGGGACGGTTGAATGTTCTCTCGCTTCTCCTCAATGTGCCTCAAGCCTTTGGAATATTCAATTGAACACCCATTCCTGAAATGCCTTCTACCTGTGTGTTACCTGTCTCCAAGGAAAAATGGGAAGAAATCTTAGATCTGCAGGTAGAGGTTGGAGGCTCTATTGACGTATGGAGTGCCAAATTTGTCTAGTGGAATTATAGGTTTTAGCCCCCGGTGGTGCAATGGGCTAAACTCTTGTGCCAACCAAAACAGAGCGTGAGATGCGTAAACGCCAAACTATTACACAAAGGCAATATTTCTATATCAAAATATATTATATCGGTAAAGAGGACAACACAAATCACATTAGGAACCAAATGCACATATTAGTGACCCAAATAGGAAGGTAAAGTCCGCATGACGGTATCCAACCTTAAAAAAATTATGATGTGAAATGTTTTGCGACTTGCGCCTCTTCGCGCGTCACGTACTCCATCTCATGTTCATGCCCTATGATTTATGTTGGAATTACCTCGAGGACATTGCGTCAAAGGTTGATAGAACATCGCAGTAGAATTAATACAGGCAATGAGGACTTACCGTTTTATGTCCATTGTAAATTCCTGAATCATACTCCTGGCTCTTTAAGGATCCAAGCCCTTGAAAAGGTAGATCCAGCACCTCATAGTAACATTCACCAGGTGCTTAGGAAATTAGAATGTAAATGGATCTTACTCCTTGACACAGAGTACCCGAAAGGGTTAAATGAACCCATTAGTGTGCAATCGCTATTCACTGAATTAACCAGCTGCCTATTCTGTATATAATTCTGTATCGGGTTCTACGAACTTACCTTTATGGTCACCTCGTGCCTGTAGCGAGGTTAGGCTCTTGAACATCTCCATGTTGGTATGTATATTGAAATAACCTTATTTATGGGTGTTTTACATTAGGCTTTTTCGATGCTATGTAATATTCTCTTTCACAGAGAAGGACAGACAGAATTATTAATATCGGAGGCCTTGATAAAGCTCCGTCCGGGAGCGAAACGGAGTACAAGCGCCCCCATATTCTTTGGCATCGCCAGCCCGTTGGCCCCTGGTTAATAACAACATTTATGGAGTAAACTCTTCTCCTTTGTGTCCTATTGCCTTTTGGATTTAGCCTACTGGGTTTAAAGAACTATTTCATTTATACTTCCATCATCGAACTTTGCGGGTCCTTTTGCGGACTTTATTTGCATGACTGCGGACTGATATACAATATACTCCGGATTACCGGAACTGGAACTTTTAAGGTTGGATACCGTCATGCGGACTTTACCTTCCTATTTGGGTCACTAATATGTGCATTTGGTTCCTAATGTGATTTGTGTTGTCCTCTTTACCGATATAATCTATTTTGATATAGAAATATTGCCTTTGTGTAATAGTTTGGCGTTAAATTATTGTGCCGGCAGGACTGCTGACCAAAAGGCCAGTGGTTTGAATCTGGGAAGAGCAGGTTGACCTCTTTTTGACAGTTCCAGCTCCCCACACAGGCACATGAGAGAAGCCTCCCACAAGGATGGTAAAACATCAAAATATCCGGGTGTGCCCTGGGTAACGTCCTTGCAGATGGCAAATTCTCTCACACCAGAAGCAACTTGCAGTTTCTCAAGTCGCTCCTCTCTCACACACACACCCCTACAAATTCAGGAAGCTTGCTTTACCATTTGAAGGAAAATGGATGGGTCAGGAAAGAGTAGAAGATTATTAGTTGTTTTAAATGTCATAAACTGCAGAGACATCCCCGGTTTGGGATACTTACGTATCTTGAATCAATAATAATAATAATACACTTTATTTATATTCCGCTCTTCTCACCCCGAAGGGGACTCAGAGCAGATTACATTACACATACGGCAGACAGTCCCTGCCGACTGACATACAATTACAATACATTGTACAGACAAACATGTGCAGACAAACATGTGCAATTAGAAGGTTTTTTCTTTTCTGGCTGCGTCGCGGGTGTGGTTGCTCTATTACGTCACACCCGCAACGCAGCCAGAAGGTGCTGTTGCTTCATCCTCAGACGAGAGCCTCTGGTTCCACATTCCACCTCCGCATTCCACCTCCGGCGGCCGATCTTCCTTATTTTTATTCAGGTGTTGTAAAGTCCTTATAAAAATCCTTCCCCGCCGAGCGGTCCCTAGTTCATCTACTCACAGCTGGCATGTTTTCGATCTGTTAGGTGGACAGTGGACAGAGCTCACAGCTGGGTGTGCAGACCATGCCGGGAATCGAACATGCAACCTTCTGATTGCAAACACAGCTGCTGTTACCACTGTGCTATCTCTCCGGCCCCAATCAATCAATCTCTCTCTTCATCCATCCAGTTATACTAATAGCTAGCTAGTTGTGGAAACATTATTGTCTCCATGTATAGTGTTAATTTTGACAATGAAACATTTTTTTAACATCCAACTGCCTTTCTTATACTTTTGATAAAAGATAATGAAAAATGCCAAAGTAGTAATTGTAACGAGCAGGGCCGGACTAAGGTAATTTAAAATGGTAAGTGAACATTATTTTGGCGCCCCCTCGCTCTCCGACCTCATGGAGGGTGCGCATGTGCACCAGGAGTGCATGCACGGAGCCAGCCACCCTTCACGAGGTCGGAAACTGAGGAGGAGGGTTTGGCGGCCGGTGGTGGAGGCTCTGTGCATATGGTCTCCAGCCTCGTGGAGCCGCTGCAGGCGGCTCTGGCCTGCTCGCACCGCATTTGACGGGCCGCCTTCCACAGTTCCGGAGACTGAGAAGAGGCGTTTGGTGGCCGATGCGCCCCTGAATATATGGCGCCCCACGCGGGCGCTTAGTTGGCGTAACGTAAGATCTGGCCCTGGTAACGAGCCCATCCTCCCCTCTCCCCTTATTTTTATTTAATATTAAATATAAATATATTTAATTCCATCCTCCCCTCTCCCCTTATTTTTATTTAATATTAAATATATTTAATTCCATCCCCCCTTATTTTTATTTTAATATTAAATATATTTAATTTCCCATTATTTTAATTTAATATTAAATATATTTAATTCCATCCTCCCCTCTCCCTTATTTTAATTTATTTTTATTTTATTTTAATTATATTTAATTCCATCCTCCCCTCTCCCTTATTTTTATTTAATATTAAATATATTTAATTCCATCCTCCCCTCTCCCCTTGTTTTAATTTATTATTAAATATGTTTAATTCCATCCTACCCTCCCCCCTTATTTTAATGTATCCCATCTCCCCTTATTTCATCTTTAAATATATTTAATTTTATATTTAATACATGAGGGGAGATGGGGAGGGGAATGAGGAGCCCTGAGGAGCCCCTGCTTCTACCTTTCCAAACGCGCAGGATCCAGGAGTACCCAGACGACGAGAGAGGCGACGCCCGACTGAGTCGAAGAAGGTCCTAATCGTCTGTGGGCCTCAGCGATCCAGTAGTAGAGATCGAAGAGTATCGCGAGAATACGCATCCAAGACGGGATTTCGCTGTCAACGCCGGCGTGATCTCGCATTGACAGCGAAATCCGTGTGGATGATTCGCGATACTTGCTTCAACCCAGAAGTAGGTATTTTTTTTAATTTAATTTTTCAATTTTTAGTTTTTATTAAAAAGCTTAGGGGGCCGTAGGGAAGGGGCTGGGGGCCGTATACGGCCCCTGGGCCGCCAGTTGGACAGCCCTGTTATATTGTATACTTTAATACAGTTCACTTTTTTGATATTTATAAATATTTTTTGATATTTATTGTGTTGTTACATTGGTACTATAGCCTGCTCTGTATTACTCAAAGACACGTGAACACACATATTTGGTTTGATTCTGTAGTGTTTGTCATCTTAAAGCTACATTTATTTTCTCCCAGATTAATGAAATATCGAATTCTCCTCTCTGCCAGTATGGATTTAAACCACAGTACACTATTCTTAATTCCTTTGAAAGGTTGTCTTTTTCATGACACTGTAAATTCCCCTTTTTGAGAACTCTTGGATGCCCGTGTCAGCTTTAGGACCATGGTGAACACCTTAAACCAGGGCTGTCCCACTGGCGGCCTGGGGGCCGTATACGGCCCCCAGCCCCTTCCCTCCGGCCCCCTAAGCTTTTTAATTAAAAATAAAAATTGAAAATAAAATAAATAATAAAAATTGAATTAAATATATTTTAATATTAAATTGAAAAAAAAATACCTTCTTCCGGTTATATTTGACTGAGCAAGTATCGCGGGGGGAGAATACGCAATCCACACGGGATAGTCGCTTGTGCTTTGTCAACACGAGATCACGTCCGGCCTTTTGACAGCGAAATCCCGTGTGGATTGCGTGAGGGAAATTATTTCGCGATACTCTTGGAGGACCGCACCTAAAAGGGCTACTCTACTACTGGATCGCTGAGGCCCACAGACGCGATTAGGACCTTCTTCGACTCAGTCGGTCGTCGCCTCTCTCGTCGTCCGGGTACTCCTGGATCGTCCGGGGACACTGATTTCTCCTCTCCCCGCCGCCTTTCGCCTGTGAGCCACTACCTGTAGCAATGGGAGTGGCCGAGGCTGGCGGTGGGACCCTGGGCCGGACCCTGGGCTTGGTGGTGGCCCTCGGCCTGCTCTACTGCCTGAGGGGCCCGGTTGCCAAGTTTGGTCCAGATCCATCATTGTTTGAGTCCACAGTGCTCTCTGGATGTAGGTGAACTACAACTCCAAAACTCAAGGTCAATTAATTATATGTATTACTGTGTTAGAGTGTCATTTTGTGTCATTTTGGTTGGTGGTGTGCCCCCAGATTTTTTTTAATGTTAAATGTGTGCCGCGGCTCAAAAAAGGTTGGGAAACACTGTTATGAGCCATGAAAAAGAGGAAAAATGACATTTATTCACTATTTTTTTTACAAAACAATGGTTAACAAAATGTGAACATTTGTATCATTTGTGATTCTTTATATCCGGGGTCAGGAACCCTCAAAGAGACATAAAAGCATAAATTTATTTCAGTGAGAGCATTATAATAATAATGATGATGATAATATTCATTCAACCTCTGCTAATAATAATAATAATAATAATAATAACAACAATAACAAAAACAACAACAGGTTCCTAGAGTAGGAGGAGACCTCCAAGGGCCATCCAGTCCAACCTCCTTCTACCATAAAGGAAAAACACAATCAAGGCACTCCTCACAGATGGCCATTCAGCCTCTGATAATAATAATAATAATAATAATAATGGGTTCCTAGAATAGGAGGAGATCTCCAAGGGCAATCCAGTCCAACCTCCTTCTGCCATAAGGGGTCACAGATGGCCATTCAGCCTCTGATAATAATAATAATAATAATGGGTTCCTAGAATAGGAGGAGATCTCCAAGGGCCATCCAGTCCAACCTCCTTCTGCCATAAGGAAAAAACACAAAGCATTCCTCACAGATGGCCATTCAGCCAATAATAATAATAAGAACAACAGGTTCCTAGAGTAGGAGGAGACCACAAGGGCCAGCCAGTCCAACCTCCTTCTTTTATAAGGGAAAAACACAAAGCATTCCTCACAGATGGCCATTCAGCCATCTTGAACCAAACTTGGCACACTGAACTCTCATGAGACCAACAGAAAGTACTGAAAGGTCTGCTGTGCACTGACCTTGAGTTTGGGAGTTGTAGTTCTCCTACATCCAGAGAGCACTGTGGACTCAAATAATGATGGATCAGGACCAAACTTAGCATGAATCTTCAATATGCCCAAAGAGGCAGAAGAGGAGGAAAACAAGGTGGGAATGGAAGCGCCCCCCCCCGTGCGCGCTCTGACGTCGGCCCCGCCCTTTTCCCATTCTGGCCCCGCCCCCTCTCCATCGCTGCACTCTCGCTCCTTCCCTCTTCCGTTCAGGTGGTGGAAGGGGGAAGGAATGAAAAGGTGAAAGAGAGAGGGAGGGAGGGAGGGAGGGAGGGAAACAGGAAGACAGGAAACAGAAGGGAAAGAGCACCAAGGCAAGAGGGAGGGGGGGCACGCGAGGAGGAAGTGGAGGGAGGAAGAGGAGGAGAGTGAAGGCATGCTCTTGCTCCTGGCTGCCTCTTCCTCTTCCTCCTCCCTTCTCTTTCCCTCCACTTGCCTGCCTGCCTGCTTCTCCAAGTTTGTAGCCGCCCCAATGGGAGTTCACCTCCCTCTCTTCGGGACGAAGCCTTGAGGGAGCCAAGGGCCGGACAGCATCGGCTGCCGGGCCGGATCCGGCCCGCGGGCCGTAGGTTGCCCAGCCCTGATCTATGGGCTTGGCAAAATTAGACATAGTATCACTTGTGAAACTTTAGCTCACCGGTGGTGAAGTTAGAACAATCAATTCTACTTAATGCTGTTGAGCAGTGTAGTATTCTGAAATAAGGCTTTATACTTGCTTAATCTAGTCTTGTGTTTTTCTTAGAAGCGACATAGTATGCACTCAGTGTGAAGAACAATCAGTGAAATGCCATCAAAGTCAAAGCACAGGTCAAGAACAGTGTTAATAGGCAGGCGGCAGGGATTATGGATGCAACCCTTGTGTTTTGCAGGAATCAAGAAGACAAAAGCTGCCTTCCAACCATTCATCTCCTGCTGATTCGGCCAGTCCAACTCTCATACTATTATTTTCCTTCTTGGCATTTCACTCCACCCCACTCTCCATTGCAAGGCATCCTTTCTGTCTCATCTGATGTCATTATTTTTTTTCTGAGCCCCTTCTAGATTGCCATATAATAATAATAATAATAATACACTTTATTTATTCCGCTCTTCTCACCCCGAAGGGGACTCAGAGCAGATTACAGGTACACATACTTAGCAGACGATCCCTGCAGTTTTCCACAATACAGACATATAGACCGGTCCTGTCCAACAGGCGGCCCGCCAGCCCCTTGGATGCGGCCCTCCTACAAAAAATATTATTTTAAAAAAATTCCAAAAAAAATTCCAAAAAAGTGCGCATGCGTGCAGTTTTGCCCGCTTCTGGGGCTGTCGTGACGCTTTGGGAGAGAGGGTGGAGCCACGGGGCTCCCCATGGCTCCCGCCTCTCCCAAAGCATCCCGCCAGCCTCAGAAGTGGGCGAAGCCGCCACTTCGATTCTGGCGTGACGCTTTGGGAGGGAGAGCGAGCCATGGGGAGTCCCCCGTGGCTCCGCCCTCCCTCCCAAAACGTCACGCCAGCGTCAGAAGCGGGCAATACCGCCGCTTCTGACGCTGGCATGACGCTTTGGGAGGGAGGGCGGAGCCATGGGGGACTCCCCCGTGGCTCCGCCCTCCCATTGGCTGGCTCAGCCTCAAGCGGGCAAAACCGCCACTTCCGATTCTGGCGTGAAGCTTTGGGAGGGAGAGCAGAGCCATGGGGAGCCCCCCGTGGCTCCGCCCTCTCTCCCAAAGCGTCACGCCAGCCTCGGCAGCGGGTGAAACCGGAGGAGGAGGGGGCAGGACCGTGGCCAAGGGTGTGCCTGGGGGGCGGGGCAGAGTGGCCCCCAGGTGATCAGTGACTGGAATTCCGGCCCTTGGGCCGGTAGAAGTTGGACAGTCCTGATATAGACAAACAGAGGCAAACTCTGGCCACCAGGGGGAGCTGACGCACTCCTCATCTCTCAGCGTCCCAGCGTCTCTTGTTGTTCCTTCCACGTTCCTCAGTGTTCCTGGAGTTCTTTAATGTTCTCATAATTCAGTCAAAATTTGCCTCCCCACTTAATCTGGTACCTTTATCTCCTACTTGACAGATGCAACTGCCTTTCGGGCTGCAAAGGTCGACAGCAGGCTACACTTAAAGGTCAAGCACCCACCTCGACCCGGGCAGGCCTCGAACTCATGACCTATTGGTCAGAGAGATCTTATGCAGCTGACACTTAGCCAGCTGCGCCACATTCCCGGTGCCATATAATCCAGATTATCTGCTTTAAACTGGATTATATGGCCACACTGCCATATAATCGGATTCAAACAGATAATCTGGATTTTATATGGCAGTGTAGAAGGGACCTGAGACATTCAATTTTTTAGTCCAAGATACTGATAGAAATAATATTTTTTAAATGGTCCAAATAATTTTTTAAAAAATGTTGACAACCCCTCAATGAAAATAGTACTGGATTCGTCACAGCAGGAAGAAAACTATTCATTTTACTCAATACTTTCTTTGAAAAGAAAAATAGAGAAGAATTATATCTCTAGAACTTGCAGGATGTTGTCCAATCTCCCTTCCACACAGAATAACCCAGAATATCAAGGCAGAAAATCCCACAATATTATTATTATTATTACACTTTATTTATACTCCGCCCTTCTCACCCCGAAGGGGACTCAGAGCGGATTACAGGGACACATACTTAGCAGACAATCCCTGCCGTTTCCACATACACACATATAGACGAACAGAGGCAAACTCTGGCCACCAGGGGGAGCTGACGCACTCCTCATCTCTCAGCGTTCCCAGCGTCCCTTGTTGTTCCTTCCGCATTCCTCAGCGTTCCTGGAGTTCTTTCATGGTCTCATAGTTCAGTCAAAATTTGCCTCCCCTCCCCTCCGTCTTCTCTCCATCAAAGACGGAGATCCAATGGCTGCGTCATCCTGGCATTGGTGAGTGCTGGTTGCCTACTCTGGATGGCGAGCGTTTAAGCCCGTCGTCTTTGGCAAAAAGCTGGGGGTCCAACTAGACCCACTGCTATTGATGGAGACTCAGATCTCCACGGTTAGCAGGTCCGCCTTCTTACATCTCTGACAGGCTAGGCGACTAGTCCCTTATCTTTCCAGGAATGACCTAGCTATGGTGATCCAAGCGACGGTCATCACGAGGTTAGACTACTGTAACGCCCTCTACATCGGCCTTCCCTTGTCAACAACCCGGTGCAAAATGCTACGGCTCGATTGCTGGTGGGAGCACCTGCAAGAGAGCACATCACACCAATTTTACAGCAATTGCACTGGCTGCCAATAGAGCACCGGATTGTTTTCAAGGTGCTAGTTTTGACCTTTAAGGCCATGCATGGTGTAGGGCAGGCCTGGGTAAACTTCGGCTCTCCGGGTGTTTTGGACACCAACTCCCACAATTCCTAACAGCCTACTGGCTATTAGGAATTGTGGGGTTGTAGTCCAAAACACCTGGAGGGCTGAAGTTTGCCCAGGCCTGGTCTAGGGCCAGTGTACCTGAGGGACCACCTCACCCCATACGTTCCCCCGAGATCACTGCGATCAGAAGAACAAAATCTTCTGGTGGGATTGTAAGACTACCCTCTTCCGGCAAGCATTCAATCTTAACGGCCCCTTTTAAAATTCATAGAAACTTGGTTTTATATGTATTGCTTTTAATGTATATGCTTTTAGATTTTGTGAACCGCCCCGAGCCTGCGGGGAGGAGCAGTATAGAAATTGAAATAATAAATAAATAAATTTGTTAACATATTGCATCAATTGAGTTGTTCAGCTCCATTCTTTCGCAGTTACCTTCCCACCAGTTCTACATCATTCAACATAAAGCTCTCTTTGGTCCCATTGTGAGTGTGTATTTTAGTAGTCGGTGTGTAAGTAGATACTAGACATGGTTTAGAACCCAAAAATAGGAAATCGAAAATCTAATGGGGGGGATTTTTTTGATTAGTAATAGAAAGACTTACAAAAAATTTTCCAAAAATTTCTAAAATGTAACGTAATTTTCATTAGTAGTTCGTATGCCAGCGCATGCGCATTCCAGATGGTTTTGGCCTACAACTCCCAGAAATCCTAACAGCTGGTGAATTGGCTGGGATTTCTGGGAGCTGTAGGCCAAAACTTGAATAAATCACACTGAATTCTAGATGGGACTCTCCAAATAGGAAGGAGGGAGGGAAGGAGGGAGGAGGGGGTACTCTATTCTTGGAAGCAGCAAAAAAAAGGAGGAGGAGGCCCCCCTCGCTCCTCGCTGCCTCTCTCTCACTCCGATCCTGAGGGCCCAAGTTTGTCCAGGCTGAGAGGAAAAGGAAGAGGCCTGAGGCTGTGAGGAATGGTGGGAGTTGACGTCCAAAACACCTGGAGGGCTGAAGTTGGCCCGTCATGAAGCCTCGGCTTTAGATCCTGGCAGGCAGAAGGGGCAGGGAGGTCCACTCCTCCTGCCCTGCCAGGATCTAAAGCGCATCAAGGCTTGGCACGCTTTAGATCCTGTGAGAAACCAACCTAATGTATAATAGAATGAATGCTAACTTATAGAGTAAGTGCCTAAATATTATAAGTAATCCAACCGGTCATATACCTACATTCCATGCACATGCAATAATACAGCAGTAATAACAATGGGTATAAGAAGAGGTAAAATTCAAACCAAAGTATTCTGACTGGTCCCTCCTCAAGCGGTGCAAACGGGCTCTTCTCTATGCGCCCGGGATTCTGCAGCAAATCCCCCCCCCCCCCCAAAGAATATGTATGTGCACCCAGGCAGCAAACACTGTGCCCGGGCTTTTGGCTTTTCCTGGGAGAGGCTGCCTCCCGGGCTCATAGAGAAGAGCTGTTTGCAGTTTGCACCGCTTGAGAAGGGACCACACTCAGAATACTTCGGTTTGAATTTTACCTCTTCTTATACCCATTGTTATTACTGCTGTATTATTGCATGTGCATGGAATGTAAGGTATACTACCCCAATACTCTTTGATGCTTTAGATCCTGGCAGGCAGGAGGGGCAGGGAAGCCTGGAAAAATGTAAACAGAGAGGTTTACCAGAAGTAAATCCACAAGGAGGGCACTTCATCCAAAGTGCCCTCCTTTTGATTTACTCATGAGTAAACCTCTCTGTTTACTTCCTTTGCAGATTTACTTCTGAGTAAACCTCTCTGTTTACATCTTTCCAGGCTTCCAGCCGAAAGAAGGAGCGAGTTTAGGGCTTGCCTTGCCATAATACTTATTGGCAAGGGAGGCGGGAGGGTGGTGAGAGAGAAGGAAGGTGCCCCCCCCCTTACGACCTAATAACGACACTTAAGAAAATCCTGCCCCCCGAAGTTCTATAAAGAAAGTCCATTTCCTGGTTGGCGTTCCAGATGCGGAAATACTCAAAAGTAGCATTTCTTACTAATTTCTTACGAATCTTTTAATTTTCATAACTTTTTTCTCATGCCTAGTAGATACATGTTAGAAGTACAATCAAATTTTAAGAGCCAAGTCATTCTGACCAGCATGACAAAGCATCAGAAATACATACGGTTGTATTTTACGCCCCTTTTTTTTTTCTCTCTCTCTCTCTGGAATAAACAAAAACAAACCTGTGTAAAAATAATTAAGAATTTCATGGGAATTTCCTTGCTAACAGAATGTACATTATATTTCTTCATTCATTTTATCAGATCTTGGATTATGGATGATATTCAGATTTGATTGTAATTAGAATAGACCCGTGATTTTCAACCAGTGTGCCGGGGAACACTATTGTGCCGTGAGCGATTATCGTGTGTGCCGTGGGAAATTACAGTGTAGAGAGAGAGAGAGAGCCTAGCAGGAAACTTCAGGCAGCGGAAATGAGGCTTTCCTGGCCGAAGCAGCAATGCCAGCCAGGGAGAGCCCTCAGTCAGGGAGAGCCCTCCGCGTCCAGAACTTTCCTCCCTCCCTCCTCTCTCTCATTCCCTTCCTTCCTTCCCTCCCTCTACGTGCTAAGGGCTACCTGGCCGGGCTGCTTAGCTAAGGGCTACCTGGCTGGGGGGAGGCTGTGACTCCTGCTTTCTGGCTCCTGGGCGCTCTTCTGCCCTCCTCCCCTCTGGCAGCAAGGAGGATGAGAGGGAGGAGGAGTCCGTGGGAGCTGCCCCCGTCCGACCCCGCTCCCGGAGGCTCGAGGAGAGGCTTTCTGCCCGCTAGCCCCTCCGTGCCAGGGAAGGGGAGCAACCCCTCATCTTCTGGCCTCTCCTGGCTGGGCTCCGGATTTGCTGCAGAGCAGAGACCGGGATGCGCAGCTACACAGCCCAGCTTGGTTCCTTCCCAATCTGGCCCCAAGGCGACAGCAGGGAAGCCGAAGGGACACGGGGGGGGGGGGGGCTGAGGCACTCATGGGCGGTCCTGCAGGTAGGCCAAGGAAACGGCTGCATGGGGCGCCATCTGGGAAGGGGCGAATTCCCCCGCCCACTGGGCGCCGGTGCCATACAGCACCCTGGCCCTGCCGATGTTCCTCAGGCAGCGCTGCGGCTGCCTGCTTTTGGGCCCCGGCCTTATGCGCTCCGACGCCGCTTCTGGGCATGCGCGGAGGTTTTTGTGCAGGCGCAGTTGCTCCGGAGCTGAAGTTGAGTGCAGGAGCAACTGTGCATGTGCGAAACCCTCTGCGCATGCCCAGTAGCTCCTGTGCGCAGAAGCCTGTAAGCAAAGCACTCCCTATCGGGCAGGCAGGGAGTGCTTCCCCTCTCCCTTTGTCTCCGCCCTGCTGCCGAATACGGTGAACTACTTGGGCAGGCAGAGGGCAGAGACAAAGGGGGAGGGGAGGGGAGCCAAAGGGGTCTTGGCGACGTATTGCCCTCTGACAGCCGCCACTGGAAGTAGCCGTCGCACGCTGAGGTGAACTCCCTCGCCAGGCCCAATCACAAGTGAACCCTACCACAACCGCCCACCTCCCCGTGCGCGCGCCGGCAGGGAGCATCAAGGAGAGACAGGCGCAACTGCGCAGGTAAATAGTAATATATTATATTTTATTTTACTTTATTTTGGGTTATTTGAGTTTAAGAGGAGTAATGAAAATATTTAGTAGGGAATAATTTTATTTAAACAAATAATTTTATTTATTATTTTATAATAATAATAATAGAATAGAATGTTATATTATATTATAATGTCAATATATTATAATATAATTATATTGTAATGTAGTATAATATAGTTATGATATAATATAGTATGAGTATGTACTATAATATATTGTATATACATTGATACAATATAATACTACTAATGGTATTGTGATATTATAATTGTATATTTGTTTTACATGGGGGGGCGCCAAAATAATGTTTTTGGGGGGCGCCAAAATAATGTTCGCTTACCATATAAAATGACCTTAGACCGCCCCTGGAGGCACTCCTGGTGGGGCCAAACCCATTTGGGAAGGAGAGCTGGGGGTAGCGACGGCTGCGAGCCTCTGCCACAGTTTTTTCCGAGGCTCGGAGCCACCCCATGCGCTCAATTCCTATTCGTCCTGCTCAGCCGAGCCCGCGTTCACTTCGGCCACTCAGCGCAGCCCTCCCACGTGGGATGGTGACGGGCCTCCTGTGTGTGGGCCTCTCGGGGGGTTTGGCGGAAGCAGCAAGGGGAGGGTGACCGTTAGTAAAATGACAGTCATTTTGTGTCCTTTTGGTTGGTGGTGTGCCCCAGGATTTTGTAAATGTAAAAAATGCGCCGCGGCTGAAAAAAGGTTGAAAATCACTGAAATTAGTTGAATTTCCATAAGTCCTGCTAAATAACATTCCTTTTAATTTTTATGCATCAAGGTGTTTAACCTTTTGCATCCGTTTTCGTGTATCTTTCAAAAATCATTGAATTACGGAACCAAAGTCCTTCGACATTACAAAATTAATTCCTAACATTTTGGCAAAGTTTATCGGCATAACATTTTGGTTACATCTTAACATTTGATGCCTCCTCGGAGATAAGGAAGTCTATGGCCTTGGCTTCGTACCACACTTTCTGTGCCTTGTATTATCAATGTAAATTCTGAATGTTGTACAGTCAATGCTGTTTGGGAAAGTCGCCATGGCTTCTTTTTCAGAACGTGTACATTTTGTATAAATCGGTATATACATCATATATGTATCTATGTATATGTATGCAAATATGTTTGTGTGTATAGATATATGCACACACACATATAGTAATGCCAAACATGCTATCTTAGTTGGACGAAGAAAATAAGAGAATCTGGATGTTTTATGTAGAGTTTGCCAGCATTGTATGGCTGCAAAAGCCTTTGAAGATGTACAGAATTACTGCAGATCAGTTATTTATTAATAAAGAAATCCTTTTGTTCACAGGCTGTAAAGGATGTGTTAATTTTGTAATGAACTACACATGTCTGGGAAAGCATTGAGTATGATTCATATTTCAAATTGTATATTGTTGCACCTCAGATCGTGGACAGCCCCCCTAGATCACACACACACAGGCGGATGCAATAATTCTACTTATATTTAGAACTAGCTGTACCCGGCACGCGTTGCTGTGCCCTATTTTGGAGATGCGAGGAAGTCTGAGTAGGTAAGGGTTGGAGTTGTTGTTAGTTATGGTGTTGTTGGGGTCATGGCTGTGTCGTTGTGGGTTGTTTTGGTGGGTGGGATGTTGGAGTCCTGTGGAATTGTTGTTGTGTGGTGTTGCTGGCGTTCTGCATAGCTTGTGGATATACAATGTTTTGTGTCTTTCCGTCTGGTGTGTTGATGTAGAGGTTGATGCGTGTGTGGGTGGGGTACTTGGGAAGTGAGTGGAGGTACTTGAAATCCCATTATCCATGGTGTGTACTCCTCTAATCTGCAGTCGGATGTAGTGTGGGTCATGGGGTGCATTGTTTGCCAAGTTTGGTCTTTATCGGTCTTGGTTCTTGGACACAGTGGTCTGTGGGGAATGATGGGTTTTGAAGTACTACAAATCCCATTATCCATGGAGGTACTTCAAGTCCCATAATCCATGGTCCACCCTCCTCCAAACTGTAGTAGAATGTAGCGTGGGTCATAGGGGCTCTGTGTGCCAAGGTAGGTTACTGTCAATTCAGGCCATACACAATGTCCCATGAGCTGAGGGCTAGTCAGGAACAGCAAGTTAATGAAGCCTTACTGTCAATTCAGGCCATACACAATGTCCAATGAGCTGAGGGCTAGTCATGGAAATTAAGTTAATGAAGCCTTACTGTCAATTTTGGGCGTGGTCTGTGATTTGTAGGGGTGTAAATTTTCTGTGGGAAGTGAATTGGGTGTTTGTGTTTGTGCCTCAGCCCTTTGCCTTATCCTTCTCTGACAGTTTATTATGGGTTAGAATGTTCATGTTGGCTGGCCCGTACAGGAGTTATGCAAATCCGCCCTTATTGGCAGCCAATCATGTTGTCAGAATGTAGAGGCTGGGAGAGTCGTTGACAGCACCGGAGGATGCTGGGAAATGTAGGTTTTTTTTACTCGTTGTTTTGGGGGCCTTTTAGGTTTTGGGGGGGAAGTTTCTTTGCTACAAACGTACCTTGTCTGAGGCCTATTTCTGTTGGCAAGTTTGGTGTCTCTGCGTTGTAAGGTTTCTCTGTTTGGGACGGTCTTTCCATGACGACTCTTCCTTTATATATAGATAAAGGATAAAGAATAGTCCAGGGAAGTAAGAATAAAGCAATTAAGAATAGTCCAATTTAGTTCTGTAGCTGCAAGCCCAAGCGGCTTAAATCCCAAGGAAGGCAAAGTTCCAAAACAAGGCAAACTGCTCTGGCGGTCAAATGTGGTACTTGAGGCAAACCGCAGCGGCGGTCAATGTGAACTTAAGTCCGTACCGCTCCAGCGGTCAGCTTGAGCTTGGAGACTTGAACGTGAGACTTGATCAAACTGAACGTAGCTTCAGGTCTGACTAGAATCCCCTAGGCAGAAGCTAATGAGGATGACTAGTTTCGATGTGCCTGTCGCACCCCCTTCCTCAAGCTCCATGTTTTCCTAGAATCCCTGATACTAGCCCTTCGGGGGCCAGTGTACCTAAGGGACTGCCTCTCCCTCTCCCAATACAATCCCCCATGACCACTGCGATCTGAGTCTCAGAACCTCCTGGTGGTACCTAGTTGTCAATCCATCCATTTGTCTACAACGCGGAGGAGGGCTTTTAGTGCTACTGCGCCAGCCTTATGGAACGCCCTTCCCTCCACAATCCGAGCACAGACCGACCTGCTAGCCTTCCGTAGGGCTTGTAAAACCCTCCTGTTCATCCAGGCGTTCGGTCCGTAGACATCCCTAGGCCGCTTACTGTAATGCAGGCCTAAGAGTTATTTTAATGTGTATCTGTTTGTTTCAATTTTAATATGCGGACATTGGTCCGTTGTTTTACAGTGCATATGTAAGTCGCCCCGAGCCTACCGGAAGGGGGGACTAACAAGTCGAAACAATAAATAAATAAATAAATTCCATCTCATTAGCATACCCAGGTGCATTACTATCAGAGTGAGAAGCAGGAAACTCCCTATCTTCGGAATGCTCATCCGGGAAGGGAGTGGAAACTCTCTCTTGGGAACCAAGGCCACCGGGCCTCTCATAGTCTGAGTCAGAATCCTCTTCCATGGAATCCTCAGTAAACTCATCTGCAGTCCTATATCCCTCCAGCCATTCATCATCCCATTGCAAACTCGTTTGGAGACCCATACCCATCTGGCCATTCGTCATCTCCAAGCTGACCCTGATCAGCTGGGACCTCCGGTGCCTGACTCTGACCGCTGGGCTGACTAGGCTGGAACACTACATATATAGACCACATGAATGCATTAGGGGTGGATATCTCCGGCCGTAATACTTTTAAAATTATTTTGACCCTATAACGACCCTTGGCGTCCAACCCGGAAGTGACGTTTCAAAATCGAGACCGTGATCATCATTTCTGTAAAGGGCCCGTTTTTAGGTTGTTATTTCTTGATTCTGAGGTGGAGGGAGGGAAGAGTGGAGTGCTTGCTCTTCATTCTTTCCTCCCTGCCCCCCCCCCCAGCTGAGAGGCATCCCGGATTAAATTTAATGCGCGATGCTTCTGAGCTCGGGGGGAGGGAGGAAGAGTGGAGGGCTTGCCCTGTCCCTCCCCAGCTGAGAAGCATCACACATTAAATTTAATGTGCGATGCTTCTGAGTTTGGGGGGAGGGAGGGAAGAGTGGAGTGCTTGCTCTCCATTCTTCCCTCCCTGCCCCCCCCCCCCCAGCTGAGAGGCATCCCAGATTAAATTTAATGCACGATGCTTCTGAGCTCGGGGGGAGGGAGGGAAGAGTGGAGGGCTTGCTATCCCTTCTTCTCTCCCTGTCCCTCCCCAGCTGAGAAGCATCACACATTAAATTTAATGTGCAATGCTTCTGAGTTTGGGGGGAGGGAGGGAAGAGTGGAGTGCTTGCTCTCCATTCTTTCCTCCCTGCCCCCCCCCCCCAGCTGAGAGGCATCCCGGATTAAATTTAATGCGCGATGCATCTGAGTTCGGGGGGAGGGAGGGAAGAGTGGAGGGCTTGCTCTCCATTCTTCCATCCCAGCTGGCGTAAGGAATAATAACAAAAAAATGTTATTAATTATGTTTCAATTACGAAATTTATTTAAAAATTTTCAGAATAATTTCTATAACGACCCAGTAGCGGAAATCCCCCCCCCCCCCCCAAAAAAAAACACACACAACTTTAGAATCATTTTTTTTATGGATCAACCACCCCTAGAATGCATATATAGTTTGTTAGAATGTGTATAGATCAATTGGTAGACTGCATTGGTTTCACAGCAGTTTTCTTCTAATTATTTCCAAAAAAATGTCTGATCTCTGCACAAAGATAATGACGATCTCGAAAAACCGAAATACCCTACAGCATTAGCATTAGCTGCAACCCTTTCAAAACAGTAACAAAATATGGAGCTATTCCAATTGGAACTGTTGCTATGGTTTCTAAAGGGGAAATTCACACTACCGGTCCAGCCCTTGCCTGCAGCGATTGCCATCATTTGCCCTTTGTTAACTCCTAGCTAATTTTTAGAACAATCTCTTTTGCACCCATTAAAATGTTGTTGGTTCATTAAAGCCTCCATTTATTTCAGTGTCTAGAGAGCCACGCCTTTCTAGGATGGCATTGAAATTGGGCTTGTGCAATCTGAGTAAACCGTGATTCGTTTCAGGGTCCAGACTTTCAGTGGTTAAAAGGTAAAAAATAGTAGTAAGCGAACCTTTTTTCAACCAAGCGCTTCTGGTGGAGGGAGTAGCGAAACGCACTCCGAAGAGGATGAAAAGGACGGGGGAATATTTTGCAGCCGGGGCAGAGCCTTCTGCCCCCAACTGCAAAATGTTCCCTGGCTTGTTCTTTTCATCCTCTTGGGAGTGCGTTTAGCAACTCCCTTCACCAGAAGTGCTCCGACCCGATGGCGTATGCATTAAAGTTTTGCGCATGCACTATTAAAACAGAGTGCTTCTGGTGGAGGGAGTTACTAAACGCACTCCCAAGAGGATGAAAAGAACAAGCCAGGGAACATTTTGCAACCGGGGCAGAGCCTCCCGCCCGCATGCTGTCCGCCCGCAGCAATGGTGCAGCATGATACGCCGAACCTGGCGGCCAAAGGGGCGTAGGAGAGACGTAATCCAGGAGCCAGGCCAAGGTCAAGGAGAGGAGATAGACGTAGAAGCGAAGACACAACCCACAGTCCAACTGGGGAGCAATCCAGTGGAGTTCAAAACCCACCACAGGAAGCAGCAGAATCAGTCTGGAAATAAGGCTTCAAGGTGCAAGATGACAAGATGCAAGAGTCCTAGGATCCAAAGGCATCTTCTTGCTAGCCACAGAGGTTAGTCCCAAAATGCCCACCTTTTAAGCTCACTACAAGTCAGTTCCACTTGATGAGGTCAACGCCCTACCATCATCCTCAGGTGTTACTCTCCCAGCAGCTGCTGACCTTTGACTGACCCTCCAAGATTTCCACCTGTGGTTAAGACTTAGAACATCCCACCCATTGTCTGGGGACTCTGAGGGCCAATCCTGATCATCAGTGAATCCTACCCAGGTGTCTAAACTTGTGGGCTCCTCACAAGCCCTCTGAATTTCTCTTACTTGAGCCCAATCCATTTCAGTAGAAGTGTCCTCTGTACTCCGACTTCCATCATTCCCAGAGAATCCCTCAAATGTCTCAGAGTCTGTAGGTGCTGTAATTATTTGCTTGACTCTCTTGAGTTGCAAGTGATCCTCTTCACTTGACTCACTTAACCCACGAGTAAGCCTCTTTCTGCAAACACCAGTACTCCTGTTACAAACAACCCCACCCAGTTCCATACTCTCCCCAGATGCTGAGCCATCAGAGTCTTCTGAATCACTTCTATCAGGAGCAGCTGGAGGCTCAATCACAACAATCCCACCCTGAGTTTTAACATTTTAACATTTTAGATATCTAGTTGTATATTGTTTTATTTATATGTATGTATCTTTTTTATTGTGATCATTGCTGGTGTTTTGATTTTATTTTATTGTAATTTGTTGTTTGGGGTTGGCCTCGTGTCAGCCGCCCCGAGTCCCCATTGGGGAGATGGGGCAGGGTATAAATAAAGATGATGATGATGATGATGAAGATGATGATTATTATTATTACACACCTGCTTTGAAGCTAGCAAACAATTCAATACTCAAAACCACTAGGCCAATAATTATTTACTGGAATCTTCTGTTATGGTCTATGTTACACAACTTTATGTATAATAAATCTTATCAGTGGATTGTCAAATAAATAACATGACATTGGCAAGCACCGGGAAGTGGCGCAGCTGGCTAAGTGTCCGTAATAAAGTTTTGTTGTTGTTGGCTAAGTGTCAGCTGCATAAGATCTCTCTGACCTGTAGGCCATGAGTTCGAGGCCTGCCTGGGTCGGGGTGGGTGCCCAACCTCAAGTGTAGCCTGCTGTCGACCTTTGCAGCCCGAAAGACCGTTTATCTGTCAAGTATTTATTTATTTATTTATTTATTTATTTATTTATTTGTTCCATCTTGTATTCCGCTCCTCCCTGCAGGCTCGGGGCGGATAACATCATAAAAACTCGGCAGGCATGTCACATCCATGCCGCCGTACAATAAAATACAACATAAAATACAGCGTAGGTCCCGAGATAAAATTATGTACATGCTAAAGCATTCCCTGAGCCAGGATGCTGATTAAGAAGATGAGTACGTTCGGTTTGCTAGCCTAGCCAAAGGCCAGTTTGAACAGGGCGGTCTTACAGGCCCTGCGAAACGGGATAAGCTCCGTGGCAGCTCGGACGTCGTCCGGGAGAGAGTTCCAGAGTACTGGAGCTGCCACAGAGAAAGCCCTTTGCCTGGTAACAGACAGGTGACAGGTGCGGACCGATGGAATCAGGAGCAGGTTCGACTCCTCCGAACGTAGTGATCTCGGGGGAATGTATGGGGCAAGGCGGTCCCTCAGGTACGCAGGCCCTAGGCCGTGTAGAGCCTTAAAGGTTAACACCAACACCTTGAAAACAATTCGGTACTCAATAGGCAGCCAGTGCAGCTGCCGAAGGATGGGCGTGATGTGCTCCCTTACCGACGTTCCCGTCAGCAAGCGAGCATTCTGCACTAGGTTGAGTTTCCGAACTGTCGCCAAGGGAAGGACAACGTAGAGGGCATTACAGTAGTCTAATCTCGAAATAACCGTCGCTTGGATCACCGTGGCCAGGTCGTCCCTGGAAAGGTAGGGTGCCAGTCGTCTAGCCTGTCGTAGGTGAAAAAATGACGCCCTGCTGGCCGCGGAGACCTGAGTCTCCATGGTCAGCAGGGGGTCCAATTGAACACCTAGGCTCTTAACAACAGGCGACAGGCTAAGCCGTTCGCCATCTAGGTAGGCACCCGGCACTCATCCCGCCCAGGCCGACCAGGCCACAAGATCTCCGTCTTCGACGGCTTCACCTTCAGCCGGCTGGCCCGCAGCCAACCAGTCACGGCCTCCAGGCACTGATGGAAACAATCGGGTACGGTGTCCGGCCTGCCGTCCATTCTCAGCAGAAGCTGGGTGTCATCAGCGTACTGATAACACTCCAGACCAAAGTCGCGGGCCAGCTGGGCCAGGGGGCGCATGTACACGTTGAATAATAAGGGGGGGAGAGAATGGCCCCCTGGGGAACCCCACAGTCAAGTGGGGATCTCCTGGAGACCTCCCCGCCCCCCTCCACCCGTTGTCCCCGGTCCCGGAGGAAGGAGGTCACCCATTTAAGGGCGATCCCCCCCAATCCCAGAACCGGCTAAACGGTGGGTTAACAATGTGTGATCTACAGTATCAAAAGCTGCCATCAGATCTAACAAGACGAGCAGTGCCGATCCACCCTGGTCCAGCTGGCGGCGAAGTTGGTCTGTAATGGCGACAAGCACGGTCTCCGTCCCGTGCCCAATATATCACGGAAGCCGGACTGGAAGGGATCAAGTCCAGCTGTGTCTTCCAAGAACTTCTGCAGCTGATCCGCTGCTGCCCTCTCAATTACCTTGCCTAAGAAAGGCAAGTTGGAAACTGGCCGGTAATTGGAGGGAGCCGAAGGATCTAAATTCGGCTTCTTCAGCAGCGGTCTCACCATTGCCTCTTTCAATCCCCCCGGGAAGACTCCTTGCTCAAGGGAGCTATTTATGATCGTGCCCAGGTAGGAGATAAAGGTACCACATTAAGTGGGGAGGCGAATTTTGACTGATTTATGAGGCCATAAAGAACTCCAGGAATCGCTGAAAGGAATGCGGAAGAACAGCAAGGGAAGCTGGAAAACGCTGAGAGAGATAAGGAGTGCGTCAGCTCCCCCTTGTGGCCAGAAATTTGCCTCTTTGTTCCTCTTTGTTTATGTTTGTCAATATATGTATATGTTGAACTGCAGGGATTGTCTGCAAAGTATATGTACTGTAATCCACTCTGAGTCCCCTTCGGGGTGAGAAGAGTGGAATATAAATGAAGTAAATAAATAAATAAGGGTGTCCCAATGTACAAAGGTTTAAATCCATTTTGTACAGTGGGTCTACTTTAGCCAGGGAGATTGGGGACAGCAAATCCATCTCCTTCTTAAATTCTGAGACTAAACCGGAATATGCCTTTGAGGGTGATCCAGTGGCGTGTGGCAGTGCAACAAACAGGAAGCTCCATATTCGAGTTCCATTTCAGCAAGTAAAACAGTTCAAATTTCAGAATTCAAGTTCAACACGCACAAATCCCTTTTCCAAAGTGGATTTCTGAATGTAACAACAGCTTTTAAGTAAGCGTTCATTATTTACTCCATTGTACATTGAAGCAAAAGAATGAGAACTTGTCACCTATTCATCAGCACCTTTTATTATATACATTTTAGTTATAGCCAGAGTGTCATACATCGTGGAACGTAATGATGGCATTTTTATATATAAATGGGACATAATCATTACTGCCTTTGAAGAGTCATTGTGGTATTAATAAAGATTAATTATGCTTATAGGTCAGAAACATGTAATATTGTGTCAAAGCTTATTGTGATTTAATGAGAAGCCATTTTAAAATAAGGCTGCATATTTATTTATTTATTATTTCGATTTTTATACCATCCTATCCAATAGGCTCAGGATGGTTTAAAGCATATCAACCTAAAACATTAAAACAGTAAAACACTAAAATCAAAATCTTAAAATCTGCACCGGGAATGTGGCGCAGCTGGCTAAGTGTCAGCTGCATAAGATCTCTCTGACCAGTAGGTCATGAGTTCGAGTCCTGCCCGGGTCGAGGTGGGTGCTCGACCTTTAAGTGTAGCCTGCTGTCGACCTTTGCAGCCCGAAAGACAGTTGCATCTGTCAAGTAGGAGATAAAGGTACCACATTACGTGGGGAGGCAAATTTTGACTGAATTATGAGGCCATTAAAGAACTCCAGGAATCGCTGAGGAATGTGGAAGGAACAACAAGGGATGCTGGGAATGCTGAGAGATGAGGTGTGTCAGCTCCCCTGGTGGCCAGAGTTTGCCTTTGTTCGTCTATATGTGTGTATGTGGAAACGGCAGGGATTGTCTGCTAAGTATGTGTACTGTAATCCGCTCTGAGTCCCCTTCGGGGTGAGAAGAGCGGAATATAAATAAAGTAAGTAAGTAAGTAAATAAATAAATAAATAAATAAAATAGTGTTATTATCCACAACCAGGAGTGGTTAGAGATTAAATGCCTGTTGAAAAAGAGCTGTTTTGCAGGCCTTTCGAAAAGCCGGCAGTTCTTTGATTGCTGTGACTTCGGCCGGCAAGGCGTTCCACAGGCTCGATGCCACAACGGAAAAAGCCCTCTGTCTAGTTGATGACAGGTGAATGGTTCGTATGGAAGGAATCTTCAGGAGGTTGTGATCCTCAGATCGAAGGGATCTCTGGGGAACATATGGGAGCAGACAGTCCCTTAAGTACACCGGCCCCAGTCCATACAAGGCCTTCAAGGTCAAGACCAACACTTTGAAGATGATCCGGTGCTCAATTGGCAGCCAGTGCAGTTGCTGCAGAGTTGGAGGGATATGAGCCCTAGCCGGCACCCCAGCCAGGAGTCTCGCTGCAGCATTCTGCACCAGTTTAAGCCTCCGGATGACTGACAAAGGAAGACCAATGTAAAGGGCGTTACAGTAGTCTAGCCTCGAGATGACCGTCACCTGGATCACCATGGCCAGGTCATTTCCGGAGAGGTAGGGCACCAGCCACATAGCCTGTCGCAGGTGGAAAATGGCAGCTCTGCTGACAGCCGAGACCTGAGCCTGCATTGTCAGCAGCGGGTCCAACTGGACCCGCAGACTCTTTACTAAAGACGACGGGCGTAGTGCCTCTCCGTACAGAGTAGGCAGCTGAAGCTCACACACACCCGGGTGACCCAGCCAAGGGATCTCCATTTTCGATGGATTCACTCTCGTAGCCAACCAGTCACGACTTCAAGGCATAGCTGGAAACAATCGGGTGCCCATCCTCAGCACCAGCTGGTGTCATCAGCGTACTGGTGACACTCCAGACCAAAGCTCTGCACCAAATTGGCAAGTGGTCGCATGTAGATGTTAAATAATAAAGGGGAGAGAATGACTCCCTGAGGGACCCCACAATTTAGGGGGAGCCTCTCAGAAACCATACCTCCCCTCTCCACTTGCTGTCCCCGATCTAGGAGAAAAGAGGACACCCATTTAAAAGCAGTCCCCCTAACCCCAGTCACAGCTAGCCGGTGGGTTAGCAATGTGTGGTCTACTGTTTCAAAAGCTGCCGTGAGGTCCAATAACACGAGCAGCGCTGATCGTCCTTGATCCAATTGGCAGATTGAGCAAAATGCTGCCGACAGGCTCCTCACAAAAACACCAATGAGATGCCACATCTCACCATCCCTGCAGCGTTTGCACTGGTTGCTGGTCGAATACAGAGTCCTCTATAAGACCCTGACCTTGACTTTCAAGGCCCTGCGGGGCCGGGGCCCTTCATACTTAAAAGACCGCTTGATCCTACCTGCCCACCCAAAAGTACCACGGCCAGCAAACGAGAACCTCCTCTGTGTCCCGGGTCCGAGAGAGGCTCATTTGGAGTCCATGAGACAGAGATCCTTCTCTGTTGCGGCCCCCGTCCTGTGGAACTCTCTGCCGCCAGACCACAGAGCCTCCCTCGACCTGCCCCAGTTCTTGGCGGCACTTAAGACATGGCTATTCAGGAAAGCCTACGCATAACATGGAACCAGCAACTCGGAATTCACCGAGTCTGATATTTTAGTATTTTAACCATTTAATATTTTAATATTTTTAATATTTTAATCGCTAGCTGTGTAAGTCGCCCGGAGCACAAACGTGGAGGGCGACTCATAAATAATGAAGTTCAGTTCAGTTCAGTTCAGTTGTCTGTGATGGCGACCAGCACAGTCTCTGTCCCATGCCCAATATGGAAGACGGACTAGTAGGGATCTAGTCCGACTGTGTCACTTAAGAACTGCTGCAGCTGAGCCGCTACCGCCCTCTCAATCACCTTACCCGGAAACGGCAAATTCGAAACTGGGCGGTAACTGGAGGGAACCGAACAATCGAAGTCTGGTTTTTTCATATAAAGGACTGTCAGAAAAATATGCACTATAAAAATGTAATATTTTGTTTGTTATAAATTATTATTATTGTCACCACCCCACTGTATCACCCCAAAGGGGACTCAAAGCAGCTCGACATAAAAGCATCAGCATACAATTGAAAATATACAACTGTACAAACACTAAAATAGAATTAAACACAAGCATTGCTTTAAAATCACAGTTAACATCCATCAAAACATATTCAATTTTTTTTTTAAAAAAATGGAGAGAGTTGCTATATTTGTGTTGTATTCATTTGGAAATGTTAATATTTTGTGTTCAAGAACAATTGGGGGGAAACCATTGCAAAGGGTTGTTTTTTTAAATTAAATGAGAATTAACCCTAGTGTGATTCTGGACTCATCGCTGAGCCTGGAACCCCAGGTTTCGGCGGTGACCAGGGGAGCATTTGCACAGTTAAAACTTGTGCGCCAGCTGCGCCCGTACCTTGGGAAGCCTGACTTGGCCACGGTGGTCCATGCTCTGGTTACATCCCGTATAGATTACTGCAATGCTCTCTACGTGGGGTTGCCTTTGAAGACTGTTCGGAAGCTGCAACTAGTGCAATGGACAGCAGCCAGGTTGATAACAGGAGCACCATTCAGAGAGCGCACAACTCCCCTGTTGTGCCAGCTCCACTGGCTGCCAGTTTGCTACCGGGCACAATTCAAAGTGCTGGCTTTAGCCTTTAAAGCCCTAAACGGTTCGGGTCCAACTTACCTGTCCGAACGCATCTCTCCCTATGAACCATCGAGATGTTTAAGATCATCCGGAGAGGCCCTGCTCTCGGTCCCGCCTTCTTCGCAGGCGCGACTGGCGGGGACGAGAGACAGGGCCTTTTCAGTGGTGGCTCCTCGGCTTTGGAACCCTCCCTAAAGACATCAGATCGGCCCCCTCCCTCCTGACGTTTCGCAAGAAAGTCAAGACCTGGTTATTTGAGCAGGCATTTGTTGATGAAATATAAGGCTTAATTGGATATATGGAATGACGACGATGTGATGGAAACTGATTTCAACATGACGCTGAGGCTGCAATTGTATGTTTTTAATTGTTAAATTGTTATTATATGTTTTGGGGGGGGGGGGGTTGACTTGTTGCTGTGTTATATTGAGGGCAGAGACTGCCTGTGTAAACCGTCCCGAGTCGCCTTCGGGCTGAGAGGGGCGGTATAGAAACGTGACAAATAAATAAATAAATAAATATTTATCTTATTTATTGTTTAGATTGTACTTTCAGTACAACACAAAAGGAAGAAAAGTATCAGGAGGGAATATCCTAGATACTCAATGCAATGCAAGACCAATACAGGTCATAAGCAAAAATATATAGGCATTTATTATAGTCCCAAAATGAAAGAATGTTGAGGCAATGAGCCTCCCCAGCAGTACTAACCAGTGAATAATCACTATATCATAGATACAAAGCACAGACCACGGATACACTGAATGCAATCACAGTAAGTCACCTCAATAACACAAAAAATATAAACATCAGTGAAGTACAAACATAACATGGCATGCAGGGGCTCCTCAAATGAGGGTGCTCCCTGGGCGAAAAATGAGGACAATCCCCCCAGTATTGTAGTACATACGGCTGGCCCCAAAGATCCGAAGCGCTGGCCTGGAGGCTGGATGGAGAAGCAGCAATAGCTGGGACACGCCTGTAAAACGGGCCGCCACTATGTGAACGCCCAAGCGCGGCTGCAGAGGCCCCTCTGCTCCAAATGGATCGGAGGGGGAGGTCAAAGGGAGACCCAAAATAGGGTGCCCCTTCGGTGGGAGCAAATGCCCCTAGGAATCGATAAGCAGCCCCCCCAGATGGTGGAGGCTCCTGGCAGCAAGGTCGACGCGCCAAACCAGGAAGTGGCCCGTGGCCAATGAGCAAGCACGGCGTTTCCCAGCGGTATGATACCAAGTAGTAAGAGGACGGAGTCGTCAGGAAAGATGAATAGGGAAACGAAGATCACAGGGCTGCAGGTGAGGATCCAAGGAAGGGGGAAATCCAACGCCGTTCTAGCCGCGGCTAGAACCTGGCATTTCATGGGGCTTCCCCCATGACTCTCCATTATCCATACAGATGTTATTGTGAAGCTTCCCATTTGGGCTTGACAGAGCTTCTACTCCACGGAACTTCACCTCGGTGTTAGATTTCCCCCTTCCTTGGATCCTCACCTGCAGCCCTGTGATCTTCGTGAACAACTTCAAGGCAGGATTAGACAGATTCATGGATACCAAGTGTATCGGTAGTTACTGAAAAGGACATTCAAGTGCCACCTAGGAGTTGGTTGAGGTAGGCAGGATTTCCCTGAGTACTGGTTGTGGGGGGTCGGGAGCAGGTCAGGGTTTTGCCCTCCCTTCTGCTCGAGATCCCCGTGTACAACTGGTGGGCCACTGCGTGATACAGAATGCTGGACTAGATGGGCTGAGGTCCGATTCAGCATGGCTCTTCTTATGTTCTTATGTTCTAGTACTGCTGGGGAGGCTCATTGCCTCAACATTCTTTCATTTTGGGACTATAATAAATGCCTATATATTTTTGCTTATGACCTGTATTGGTCTTGCATTGCATTGAGTATCTAGGATATTCCCTCCTGATACTTTTCTTCCTTTTGTGTTGTACTGTAATTTAGGCACCATAGCCTCATTCTTTTGGTGTGTTGTAGATTGTACTTTCAGTCATGACACTTACAGCTCTATGTGATCCCAAAAATAAGCTGTCCCTCTGAAGCCCAGATCTAGACCTATGTAGGTCTATGTATGTCTTTTTGCATCTTTGTTTTAGTGCCAGCGCGCAACGCGAATTTAAATAGGCAATTAACATAATGGTTTAATGTTCTCCTTTCTAACATACTAATTTAGATTTATGATTAGAACATTTGCTGTTTTCTGCTAACATTGCTATATGTGCTCTTCTTTTATAGTCAGATCATAAATAACCTTTCAGTTAGGTAGTTTTAAAAGTTTGTATGTTCACTCCAATCTGTTAGTAAGGGCCAGCACACATTGCCAATGATGCAACTGGAATAGAGCAGTGTTTCCCAACCTTTTTTGAGCCGCAGCACACTTTTTACATTTACAAAATCCTGGGGCACACCACCAACCAAAATGACACAAAATGACACTCGAACACAGTAATACATATAGCTAATGTGTTTTAAAATGTATTTATACACTCAGTGTGAAACCTGGGCCTGTTTCGATGAACACAACATAGATATCCTGGCAGGAATGGCAGAAAGACACAAACTTCCCACACAGAACTCCCATCACCAAGAGAAAATGCTATAAGAGTTTGGTGGGCATTGACCTTGAGTTTTGGAGTTGTAGTTCACCTATATCCAGAGAGCACTGTGGACTCAAACAATGTTGGATCAGGACCAAACTTGGCATGAATACTCAATATGCCCAAATGTGAACACACATGGAGTTTGGGGGAAATAGACCTTGACATTTGTGAGTTACAGTTTCTGGGGGGGGGCTTGAAAGACCAGCAGTCTCCCTCTCACTTAGGTTTCCCCCTCCCTCCCCGCCAGGCTTGAATTGGGGTCGTGGGGAGCAGGAGCCTCACTCACCACCTGCACAACTCCTCGGGGGGTCAGCATAGCGGCCCGGGTGGGCATCTCGGGGCTGGTTAAGCAGGCAGGAAAGGCGGTGGCGGGCAGGGAGCCGGAGGGAGGCCGAGAGAGGTTTCGCGTGTACCGGGGAGGAAGGGGCCAGTGCTGGACTGAACCATCCGGCCTTAGGCCGGGGGGAGGCAAGAGGAGGTCTCTACTTGGGGAAAGAGAGGCGGGCCTTCCCAATGCATGGAGAGGGAGAGACCATAACCAAGAGAAAATGCTATAAGAGTTTGGTGGGCATTGACCTTGAGTTTTGGAGTTGTAGTTCACCTATATCCAGAGAGCACTGTGGACTCAAACAATGTTGGATCAGGACCAAACTTGGCATGAATACTCAATATGCCCAAATGTGAACACAGATGAAGTTCAAGGGAAATAGACCTTGCCATTTGGGAGTTGTAGTTGCTGGGATTTATAGTTCCCCTACAATCAAAGAGCATTCTGAATCCCACCAATGATAGAACTGGGCCAAACTTCCCACACAGAACCCTGCCCCCCTCTCCTCCAACCCTCTCCTCTCTCTCACACACACACAAGGAGGCCTCAGAGCCTGCCTCACCCACTAGACCCGGATCCGCCTCCATCCGCTTGGCCATGGAAAACCCACGTTCCAACCAGAAGGGAAGGCACTCACTCGGCCACGGTTGCCTGCCTTCCTTCCTCCTTTCCCGCGGTTCGAAAGAAGCCGGTGGGCCTGCCTCGGACTCGGTCTACGCTCACTTCCGCTTCCGTTCCTCGCCCTCCCTCGATTGGAGGCTGGCTGGGGAAACGGCCGAAGGAGACGGCGCCCTGGCTCCTTCTCCTTCTTCGCTGCCGCCCGGCCCTTCCTTCTCCTCCCCCAAGCAGCAGCAGGAGTTTGGCAGGAGGGGGAAGAAAGGGGGGAAGAGAGGTTTCCCCGCGGCACACCAGGTGATCGCTCATGACACACTAGTGTGCCGCGGAACACCGGTTGGGAAACACTGGAATAGGGTATGTATCCTATATGGAGGTTAGTTCCAATGTAATCATTACCTTGGGCCGAATGGTTGGCAGGAAGAAGTGAAGACCCTAAACCCCAGATTTGTCTGTTCATTCAAATGAGTGCATACAATCTGTATACATTATAGCTACCCATGATCACCAACATAGTGATCAATCTTCCCCATCTTCCTGCCTTCTACAGAAGACTCACTGAAATTATAATTATTGGCCAACTGAAAAAAAATTATTTGCCTTATTGCCTAAAACAATCCACATAACAATGCTTTCAAAATAATAATAATAATAATAATAACAACACACACTCTCTCTGCATTACTTCGCGAATGAAGATTCTTAGGAAGGACTCATCCCATGCTTTTTACAAGCGCGCTGATGACTAAAAAGGCCAATCTGAGATAGGCACGTCTGGTTGCAGAAAGCACAGCAGAAAGTCTCCTTGGGTGATGTCGTTTCCAAGTCGCGGTTCTTTCTGCATTGTCCTTTCTCTTCGAGACCCATTCGGCGTGTCTTCTCGAAAGAGTGCCGCAGCATTGTGGATAGTGCGTCTCCATGCCTCCCGATGTGAGGCCAGGGTGGACCATTGTTGGTGATCAATCTGGCCGAGTCTGTGATGTTGTTTCAGGGAGTCCTTATATCTCTTTTTTGGAGGTGCCTCTCTTGCGCTGACCCGTGGCGATTTCCCCGTAGAGTACTATCTTTGGGAGGCGGTGGTCCTCCATCCTGGATACGTGCCCTGCCCAGCACAGCTGTGTTCTCAATAGCATGGCCTCAATGCTGGTGACCTCTGCTTGCTCAAGGATAGCAACATTCGTCACATAGTCGGTCCAGTGTATATTTAGGATTGTGCGAAGACAGCGCTGATTAAAGCGTTCGAGGAGTCGTAGGTGTTGGCGATAGGTGACCCATGTTTCAGACCCATAGAAGAGAATAGACGGTACGATAGCTCTGTACACACTGATTTTGGTGCTTTGCCTCAGGTGTTTGTTGCTCCAGACTCTTTTGTGAAGCCTTCCAAATGCACTATATGCCTTTGATAATCTGTGATCTATCTCTTTATCAATCTTGGCATCTGAAGAGATGATGCTTCCCAGGTAGGTGAACTGCTGAACAGACTTAAACACAAATTTGCCTATGCTGACGTGGGGATGATGGTGTTCTTCCTGCGGTGCGGGCTGGTAGAGGACTTCCATTTTCTTCAGGCTGACTTTCAGCCCAAACAGTTCTGCAGCTGCTACAAAGCAGGATGTTAGGCGCTGCAGGGCTGCTTCTGAATGGGCGGCAAGGGCAGCATCGTCAGCAAAAAGAAGCTCACGGACTAGATAGTTTAGAGCAGGGGTGCTCAGGAAGTCGATCGCGATCGACTGGTCGATCCTGGGCCCGAGGGAGGTCGATCCCAGCTGGATTGGGCACTTCTGAGGGGGCGGAGCCGTGCTGCACTAAACTCCGCCCCCTCCAGCATTTCCACAGCTTCTCCAGAGTAGGGAAAGGTTATGCCAAGCCAGTGGTGGCTATCTATGCCACCACTGGCTTGGCATAACCTTTCTGTACCCTGGAGAAGCTGTGGAAATGCTCGAGCCAGAGGGGGAGGGGGCAGAGCCAAGCCCTGCCGAGCCCCGCCCCCTTCCCCAGCTCCGCCCTGCTTCTCTCTTGGTAGATCTTTCTGACTTGGTCTTAGTATAAGTAGCTCGCATGCTGAAAAAGTGTGGGCACCCCTGGTTTAGAGTCTTAGTGCGAGCCCTCAGACGGCTTAAGTTGAACAAGCTACCATCAGTACGATAACAACAATAACAACAACAATTTTATTTTTGTTCCTTGCCTCAATCTCCCAAAAGGAACTCGGGGCAGTTTACATGGGGATGAGTCCTATCAACATAGTTAAAATATAACACATTAAAATACATAAATAACAACATAAAGCAGAATAAAACCAGCATTATAATAAAATACAAAAGCAAACATCAACCAACAACCAATTATCAGTTTCTGGGCATGGGTGGGCGGACTGGTGCAAATCAATTGTAAGGATAAGGCTGATGGATAAAGTGTGTAAGTCAATTGGCAAAAGCAAGGATAGAGGGCAGTGCCAGATTTAGCATCATAACTTTGGGTAGAAAACAACAGTAAAGTGCAAGGGACCTAGCTGGGGCCAAGTTTAATAAATAACTGTAAGCAACAAATAGTAGCAATTTGCATAAAATTGAGGAATCTATTATATAAAGGAGGTCCCGTCGACGAACGACTGACAGAGACAGAGAAATCATCCAACGCAGAGACACCAAACTTGGCAACATAAATAGGCCACAGGCAAGGTACGTTTTTAGCAAAGAAACTTCCCCCCCAAAACCTAGAAGGCCCCCAAAACAACAATACAAAAAAACCTACATTTCCCAGCATCCTCTGCGGCCGCCAACGAATCTCCCGGCCTCTACATTCTGACAATGATTGGTTGCCAGTGAGGGAGTATTTGCATAACGCCTCTATTGGCCAGCCAACATGAACATTAACACCCCATTCACTTCCCACAGAAAATTTAAACCCCTACAAATCACAGAACACACCCAAAATTGACAGTAAGGCTTCATTAACATGATTTCCCTGACTAGGCCTCACTTAATGGAATGCTGTTTAAGCTCTGAATTGACAGTAAGGCTTCATTAACTTGATTTTCCTGACTAGGCCTCAGCTCATGGGACATTGTGTATAGCCTGAATTTACAGTAACCTACCTTGGCACACAGAGCCCCTATGACCCACGCTACATTCTACTGCAGTTTGGAGGAGGGTGGACCATGGATGATGGGATTTGATGTACCTCCATGGATTATGGGATTTGTAGTACTTTCAAACCCTTCATTCCCCACAGACCACTGTGACCCAGAACCAAGACCGATAAATACCCAACTTGGCACACAGTGCCCCCATAACCCACACTCCATCCAACTGCAGTTTAGAGGAGGGCACACCATGGATGATGGGATTTCAAGTACCTCCACTCACTTCCAAAGTACCCCACCCACACAAGCATCAACCTCTACATCAACACAGCAGACGGAAAGACAAAAAACATTGTATATCCACAAGCTCTGCAGAATGCCGGGAACACCACACACCGACAACTCCACAGGACTTCAACATCCCACCCACCAGAACAACCCACAACGACACAGCCATGGCCCCACCAAGAGCGTAAGTAACATCAATTCCAACCCTTACATACTCAGACTTTCTCGCATTTCCTAAATAGGGCACAGCAACGTGTGCCGGGTACAGCTAGTATAATATATTCAAGAGGAACAGAACAAATAGGCCAGGAAATCAAAATTGGGTATATGTAACATAATGGGTGAAATGTAAAAAATGTGTACAGCTAATATGGTTGGCTAGATATCTCTAAGAAGTCCTCAAACAGGGCTTCTGCCTTGTGTTCTCCAGACGTTGGTATTCAGGAGCATAATACGAGGGCGGGTCAATAATTCTGTGACTTTTTGAATGAAACACAGGTTTTGGGATAAAAAAATCATTTTATTTTTCAACGTCGTCTCCTTTGAGCTCTCTACACTTTGTCCAACGTTTCTCCAATTTTTTTATCCCTTCCAAAAAAATAAGATTTGTCGAGGTCATTAAAATAGGTATTTGTTTGTGAGGTGATTTCATCGTTGGAGTCAAACCACTTTCCGCCGAGCCATTTCTTCAGGTTTGGAAACAAGAAAGAGTCACTCGGGGCTCAATCCGGAGAATAGGGTGGATGAGGGAGCAATTCGTATCCCAATTCATGGATTGTTGCCATGGCAACTGCACATGTGTGCATGGTCGATTGTGAGCAGACACGGCACCCATCTTGCGGAAAGCTTTCTCATACCCAAGTGATCATTTAAAATTGAAACCACTGAGCCACATGAGATGCCTATGGCTTCCACGATCTCTCGCACTTTCAATCTCTGATCGGCCAACACCATATTGTGAATGTTTTCAATTGTTTCGGGTGTGGAGACCTCAACTGGGCGTCCAGGCCGTTTGGCATCTTCCATGCTTGTACGGCCACAACAAAATTCAGTAAACCACTTTTTTTTACCATTGAAATTGATGGTGCAGAGTCCCCATAGTATTTATCAAGCTTAGTTTTGCTTTGAGTGAGTGTTTACTGCAGTGTTTCCCAACCTTTTTTGAGCCGCGGCACACTTTTAACATTAAAAAAATCCGGGGGCACACCACCAACCAAAATGACACTGTAACACAGTAAAGAACGGCTGGAGATGGTGAGCTGCTGGGAGCAGCTGCTGGGAGTGCCGAAGCCAGGGGAGGAGCCAGGTCACACCATGCCCCGCCTCCTCCCCACGCTTCAGTTCTCCCACCGCTGCGCCAGCCTTGAGGGCAGTGCCAAGCCAGCATTGTGCTGGCTCTGCCACCGCTGGCTTGGCACTGCCCCCCTCAAGGCTGGAGAAGCTGAGGGTGCTTAAGCTGGGGGGGGCGGAGCCAGCCCACACCATGCCCCTCCCCTCCCCCGGCTTCAGTTCTCCCACAGCTTCACCAGCTTTGAGAGGGCAAGCCAGCATTGTGCTGGCTCTGCCATCACTGGCTTGGCACTGCCCCCTCAAGGCTGGAGAAGCTGTGAGGGCGCTTAAGATGGGGGAGGGGGCGGAGGCAGGCCACACCATGCCCCCTCCCTCCCCGGCTTCAGTTCTCCCACAGCTTCACCAGCTTTGAGGGGGCAAGCCAGCATTGTGCTGGCTCTGCCATCACTGGCTTGGCACTGCCCCCTCAAGGCTGGCGGAGCTGTGGGAGTGCTGAAGCCGGGGGGGGGGGGCAGAGCCAGGCTGCGTCATGCCCCCTCCCCCCCGGCTTCAGCTCTCTCACAGAGGAGGAGCATGAGCGGTGGATGGGCTTCAGTAGGCGAGGCTCTTCTGCGCGGCTTCAACAAGCAAGGGGCGAGAGTCATGGTGGGAGTCATGGCAGATTGGAGGCTGGTTGGGGAACGGCCAAAGAAGGCGGTGCCTTGGTCCCTTCTTCTTTTTCTTTGCGGCCGCCCGTCCCTTCCTCCTCCTCTCCCAAGCAGCAGGAGTTCGGCAGGAGGGGGGGGGAAGGAAGGGGGGCAGAGAGCTTCCCCGCGGCACACCTGATGATTGCTCACGGCACACTAGTGTGCCACGGCACACTGGTTGAGAAACACTGCTTTACTGTGTTACAGTGTCATTTGGGTTGGTGGTGTGCCCCCGGATTTTTTTAATGTTACAAGTGTGCCGCGGCTCAAAAAAGGTTGGGAAACACTGGCTTAATGAGCACACAAAATTCCCTTTTTCCCATTTTCTCCTCCAATCACGCGGAAGTCTGCTGTCAATGGCTGTCAAACACAAACTATATGACGCAGCTTGTTCAAATCTTGACAGGAGTCAACTGACAGGTGCCTCTTGACAGGAGCAGTGTTGCCCTTTCAGTTAAGAGGCGGGACATTCAAAAAGTCACGGACTTATTGACCCGCCCTCGTAACCGGATACTGCCAGGGTTATCTGCTTCTCCCTTATTTTTCATTGCCTTTGGATAAAATGTCTTTGCTGCTTCAAAATTATGTCAAAATCTTCATCATCACCTAGGAATTGTTATACAGAAAGATTCCATGCTGTCCAAGTATTACCACTGAATATAAAGTAGCCTTTCTGTAGCACTCTGCGTTATGTGTCGCCATATGCACTTTCTGTAATTTTGCTCATTATTCTATTAGGCTTTAATGGTGCTCACAGGTTGTTCAGGACTAATGAGGCAAATGTCTTCAATCAAGAAAGCTGATTGCTAAGAACTGATTGCTAATTCTAATTTTATAATTTACTAGGAGCCAATCTTTACCCTACCAGCACCACCAAAAAAAAGCAAGGTGTTGAAAATTAGCAGCTCTATTTGCTCTTAAACAAGGGAAGCTTGGCTGGGCGGTTTGACGGAGAGTCTCATAATGGGAAATCATCCAAATTGAACCCTGAGTAAGAAAGCATTTGCTTTGTGTCCAGGCCCGGATTACCCATAAGGCCAGACTAGGCCATGGCCTCGGGCGGCAGGTTTTGGGGGGCAGCGGATTCGGCCCCCCCAAAAACATAATTGCTCGTGGGGCTTCCGCCCGCCGCCTCCTCCTCCTTCCGCGACCGAAAGGAAGGCGCGAGGAGGAGGAATGGAAGTCCCGCCCTCCTCCTCGCCCTCCTTGGTCCCAGAATGGTGGGAGGTGGAGGATTAGGCGGTGGACGGAAGCCCCACGAGCAGTGCCGCGCGGCTTCCATCCACCTCCTCCTCCTCCTCCCGCCTCCTGTAAAAGGAAGGCGCCTGAGGAGGTGGACGGAACCTGTCGCGGGAGGTGGAACACGGAAGCGAGCAGTGCGCAGCAGCTTCCGTCCACCTCCTCGGGCCGTCCCCCGGTTATAGGTGGAGGAGGTGGCGGTGAAGCTTCCGTCCACCTCCTCGGGCCGTCCGTGGTTACAGGAGGAGGTGGCCGCACATGCGCAGCAGCGCCCTGGGGCGTGGCTTTCCGTGGCTTTCCCCCCTGGGGCGCGGGCGTCTTGACCTCGGGCGGCCGAAGAGCCTAATCCGGGCCTGTTTGTGTCACCCTCTTCTTTTTGCACCATTCTGGAACCACCATAGTGATCACTGGACACATACTAAGAGTGTTGCACTTCAGACACGGAGTACCTCCCTAGTCACACACACAACAGACAGTCTTTGAATAATAGGCTTTTATTGAAAACAAATATAGTGTCCAACAAAAGGGTTAAAAGAGGATCAATAGTAGAATATGTCCAAGGTAAAATACACAGCTCTATTAGTCCCAAAATCCAAGGCAAAGATAGAATTCCAAAATCCAAAGGCAAGGTATAATGCTTGATGAAAATCCCATGAGGATAAGAACATAAGAACATAAGAAGAGCCATGCTGAATCGGACCTCAGCCCATCTAGTCCAGCATTCTGTATCACACAGTGGCCCACCAGTTGTACACGGGGATCTCGAGCAGAAGGGAGGGCAAAACCCTGACCTGCTCCCGACCCCCCACAACCAGTACCCAGGGAAATCCTGCCTACCTCAACCAACTCCGAGGTGGCACTTGAATGTCCTTTTCAGTAACTACCGATACACTTGGCATCCATGAATCTGTCTAATCCTGCCTTGAAGTTGTTCAGGCTGACAGCTGTCACAACCTCTTCTGGAAGTGAGTTCCAAGTGAGCAATACAAGGCAGCTATGGAGCAAAATGTGCACAAGGCCTAGGCAAAAAATCAGGAGCTTGGAGTCAAGACAAAATCTGACATGGTTTTCTAAATGAAGCCTGGAATCTAAAAGACAATTTCCCAAGCAAGCTCTAATAAGGACAACTCAATTTCGATTTCCCAAACGGCCGCTGCGTCGTAGACTGGCAGCCTGCCGAGATTCAGGAAAGTTGTCCCTACGATTGAATGTAAACTCGTTAAAATTACCAGGTGTTCCGTTTTCAGTCTGAAGGCCTTTAGACTCCTGAACACAAGAATTGTCATCTAATACAGCCCTGGGAATTAGCCTATTCTCAGGAAAGCAAGCCTCACCTGACAGTTCACTTTGCAATTCAGAGTTCTCATCATCAGCATTTACATTAACAGCATTTTCATCATCAGCCCCATCATCCCTAGCATGCACATGAACACCAGGCTGAAACACCACAAAGTGATCGCTGGACACATACTAAGAGCACTGGGTTCAGGGGAACCAAATCCCATCTACACTGAGGCTGCATTAGTGAGACCCCATCCACACCGCCACACAATGTAGTTTCTAGGCCTGTTTAGGTTCGTCAGATAGATCCGAAATTTGGATGTAATTCGGATGTTTTTGACTTATTAAGGAAACAGTGGATTCACAATTTTGAAGTCTCCATCGCCACATTCGGATAGGGCTCGTCTGTCATTTCCGCCCTTCTCTAGCTGCCTCTCCTCATTGGCTGATGGCGAGCTGATGGTTTAAAATGTTTATTAATGTGTAAAATGTGTTCAATATTTTGTACCAGTGTGGTTAGTTTTGTCAGTAGTAGCGGTCAAAAGCGGAGGGAAAGGGAATCCCCCAAGTTTTGACTGTCCCTCCTGCAGGTTTCCACGCATTGCGCAATCGCGGACGCCATTAAGGAAGCCATTCCGATTTTCAGAAGTACATCCAAATCAATTTTTTAAAACATTGAAAACTTCAGAAGTCTATCAGATATATCAGTCTATCTGAGGCAAGTTTTGAAGCGGTTTTTTCCGCGATAAAACAGACGTAGTAGTTTCATAATGCATGTTAATTTGTGGTAGCAGAAGGAACAAAGATTGGTACTACTCTGTTATCTGGGTGGAGGCCAAAAGGGGGCACTAGAGAGAGAAGGGCAATCTATGCTCTGGAACCGGTCACAGCGAGTGAGGAGGGGCGAGACTGTCTCTGGGGGTTCCCCCTTATATTGTGGGGTTCCCCAGGGGACTATCCTCTCCCCTCTGTTATTTAACATCTACACGTGACCACTTGCTCGGCTGGTACGTAGTTTCGGGCTGGAGTGTCACCACTACGCTGCTGACACTCAGCTCATTCTGAGGATGGAGGGCCGGCCCGAATCCGTACTCGATAATTTCCATCGCTGCCTTGAGGCCATTACTGGATGGCTGCGAGCCTATAGGTTAAAGGTGAATCCAGCAAAGACGGACATCCTGTGGCTGGGTCGTCCGGGTGATGGGGATGTTCAGCTTCCAACCCTGGACGGCGCGACATTATGTCCATCGTCGTCAGTAAAAAGCCTTGGTGTTACCTTAGATTAGGTCCTCAGCTGTCGATGGAGTCCCACATCTCCACCGTCAGCAGAGTGGCGTTCTTCCATCTCCATCACCCTATCTATCCCGGCACGATCTGGCCACAGTGGTCCAAGCTATGGTCATCTCAAGGCTGGACTACTGTAACGCTCTTTACATTGGCTTTCCTTTGTCGGTGATCCGGAAACTTAAGGTGGTGCAGAACGCTGCAGCCCGGCTGGTCGCGGGAGTCCCGACGAGCTGCCATATCACACCGATCCTGCGGGAACTGCACTGGCTTCCTGTTGAATGCCGGATTGCCTTCAAAGTGTTAGTTTTGACTTTTAAGGCCTTGAATGGTCTGGGGCCAGTGTACCTAAGGCAGTGTTTCTCAACCAGTGTGCCGTGGCACACCAGTGTGCCGTGAGCGATCATCAGGTGTGCCGCGGGGAAAGCTCTCTGCCCCCCTTCCTTCCCCCCCTCCTCCTGCCGAACTCCTGCTGCTTTGGAGAGGAGGAGGGAAGGGCGGCCATAAAGAAAAAGAAGAAGGGACCAAGGCACCGCCTTCTTTGGCCGTTTCCCCAACCAGCCTCCAATCTGCCATGACTCCCACCATGACTCTCGCCCCTTGCTTGTTGAAACCGTGCAGAAGAGCCCCGCCTACTCAAGCCCATCCACCGCTCATGCTTCTCCTCTGTGGGAGTGCTGAAGCCGGGGGGAGGGGGGCATGACGCAGCCTGGCTCTGCCCCCTCCCCCCGGCTTCAGCACTCCACAGCTTCGCCAGCCTTGAGGGGGGGGCAGTGCCAAGCCAGTGATGGCAGAGCCAGCACAATGCTGGCTTGCCCCCCTCAAAGCTGGTGAAGCTGTGGGAGAACTGAAGCCGGGGGAGGGGAGGGGCATGGCGTGGGCTGGCTCCGCCCCCTCCCCCAGCTTAAGCGCCCTCACAGCTTCTCCAGCCTTGAGGGGGCAGTGCCAAGCCAGCGGTGGCAGAGCCAGCACAATGCTGGCTTGGCACTGCCCCCTCAAGGCTGGCGGTTGTGTGGGAGAACTGAAGCCGGGGAGGAGGCGGGGCATGGTGTGGCCTGGCTCCTCCCCCTGGCTTGGCACTCCCAGCAGCTGCCCAGCAGCTCACCATCCCCAGCCGTTCTTTACTGTGTTACAGTGTCATTTTGGTTGGTGGTGTGCCCCCGGATTTTTTTAATGTTAAAAGTGTGCCGCGGCTCAAAAAATGTTGGGAAACACTGACCTAAGGGACCGCCTGATCCCATACTGTCCCACCAGATCTTTACGCTCTGAGGAACAAAATCTCCTTGCTGTACCAAGTATTAAGGCATATCACCTGACAGCAACACGGAGAAGGGCATTTTCAATCACAGCCCCAGTTCTTTGGAACACGTTGCTCTCCGAAAGCCGTGCCCTTCAGAGCCTTCCAGCATTCCGGAAGGCCTGCAAGATTGTTCCGGCAAGCTTTTGGGTCCTGAACAATTGCTGGATTCCCCTTCTGTTGGTAATGCTGTTTTATCGTTGATGCTGTTTAATGTGTTTGATGTTGTTTTAATGTGATGTTTTGATTGTTTTTAATGTGATCGGTATGTGAGCCGCCCCGAGCTGGCTGGGAGTGGCGACGAATATAAAAATAATAAATATTTTATGAGTGGGTGTAGAAGGAGTAAAACTATTTCCCCTTGTTTTCCTGCTATTTCCCTCACCCATGTCCTATGTCAGGGCTGTCCAACTGGCGGTCCCGGGGCCGGATCTGGCCCCGTAGCCTGTTGGACACGGCCCCACCTATGCCCTCAGCCGCCATTTTTAAATTTTTTTTAAAAAATCGATCCATTTTTAAAAAATGGCGGTCGGGGCCGGGGGAGGGGAGGCGGGGCAGGGAGGAGGAAGAGAGCTAGCTCCTCCTCCTCCCGGCGCGCCCTCCCTACCTAGGGCGGGGAGCCACCGAAAAAGGGCAGAAGGCGGCGCCAAGAGCAGCGCGTCACAGGCCTGGTGTGACGCGCTGCCCCTGGCACTGCCTTCTGCCCTTGTCGGTGGCTCTCCGGCCCAGGTAGGGGAGGGGGGGCACCAAAAGGAGGAGTAGGCGGCGCCAAGAGCAGCGCGTCACAGGCCTGGCGTGACGCGCTGCTCTTGGTGCCGCTTACTCCTCCTTTTTCGCGCCCTCCGCCCTAGGAAGGGGGGCGCCAAAAAGGAGGAGTAGGCGGTGCCAAGGGGCAGCGCATCACACCAGGCCTGTGACGCGCTGCTCTTGGCGCCGCCTTCTACCCTTTTTCGGCCGTGTTAGGAGGGGGCGGGGCCTGGGCCTGGGGGCGGGGCCTGGGGGCGGGGCCTGGGGCGGGGCCTGGGGCGGGGCCTGGGGCGGGCTGAGCGGCCCCTAGGTCATCAGTGACCTCTTATCCGGCCCTGGACCCCATAGAAGTTGGACAGCACTGTCCTATGTCATTCATGACATAGGAAGTAAGGAGGGGTAATAACCAGCAGAAACTGGGAAATTGTTTTCCTCCAAACCAGCCCCCCATCCCAAGTGGATGATACTTCCCCGTTTAGGCCCCCTTTTGGAGTCTGCCCGAATAATGGAACAGTACCCAAATAATATTATAGCAAATATTGTACACATTGGTATGGTATATGTTTTCAATTTCTATACAATCTCTAGAGTTACATTATATTTTCCCCTTTTTCAGTGAACTCCAAAGATGTGTCCATGATTTACCTGCCTATTTCATTTTCAATTTATCACTTAGCGAATCTCTTGGATCAATGGATCGCCTAGGCCCAAGTTTGCGATTTTCATCACGTTGGCAGAGCAATTGAGTTTAAACTAGTAAATTAGTGCCGGTATTATGGGATGATATTGCCGATCACCTCCTGTGGCCTGCATTCCAGCAGACGAATGGCCATTGATCACCACAGCAATAGTGGCATCAATATGGCCTGCCCTCTCCTTCTCGGTGGCAGCACAAATTGGTCCCATCGGAAAATGTAAATTGGGCAAGAGTGACAGTGGCAGGAGATGAGCCAACTCAGGTATGTGACCCATAAATTGTATGTTGTACAAGGCTGTCACCTGAGGAAAAGGATAGACCCAATCGTAATCCTGGTTCTTGTTTGACTGATTGATCTTAGTGTGATGTGAAGCTTGAAAACCTTTGCCAGCCACTCAGTCTGTTTCCAACAGACCTCTCAGTTGCCAAGACAATTTCGGTAATCAATAGACCCAACATGTAGAACTAAATCGATGCCAAGCCTTTTCCAAATAGCTCCTAAAGATGACATCCTGCTGTTATCGTGTGCTGCTTTGGGTGACAAGAATCTTTAAGGAAGCACGAATATTCCAGCATAATAGCAGTACTGGTTGTCAGTCCATGGGGCAGGAGGAGGAAAGGGGACCGTATTTCCCATAATAGCAAAGTTGTTTCTTTGTTATATGTGTTATGACTTAATATGAAAACATACACATATCAACATCACTAGCAACATATCTACTCATGCTTTATCACAGTGTTTTCCAACCGCCGTTCCGTGGCACACTACTGTTCCATGACGGATCATCTGGTGTGCCTCCAAAAACGTCTCTCCCCCCCTTTCTTCCCTTCCTGCCAAACTCCTGCTGCTTGGGGGAGGAGGAGGAAGGGCCAGGTGGCGACGAAGAAAAAGGAGAAGGGGCCAGGGCGCTGCCTCCTTCGGCCGTTTACCTAGCCAGCCTCCAATCGAGGGAGGGAGGTGGGAAGGGTGATGTTGCTTGGGCCCCGCCCCCTTCCCAGCGGCGGAAGCTTGCTCGTGCCTGATTGAGTCCCTGGCGCCGGCCTCCACCATGACTCCGGCCCCTCGCTCGCTGAGGCCACGCAGAGGAGGAGGAGCATGAGCGGTGGGCGGGCTTCAGTGGGCGGGGTTGAAGTCCGTCCACCGCTCATGCTCCTCCTCCTCTGCGTGGCCTCAGCGAGCGACGGGCAGGAGTCATGGTGGGAGTCATGGCGGAGAGCTGCCCCTGTCCCCGGCGCCACTCTCCGCCATGACTCCAGCCCTCGCTCGCTGAGGCCGCACAGAGGAGGAGGAGCATGAGCGGTGACCGGGCTTCAGTCCCGCCCACTGAAGCCCACCGACCGCTCATTCTTCTTCTCCTCCCCGCGGCCTCAACGAGTGAGGGGCCGGAGGCATGCCGGAGAGCGGCCCCCATCCCCGGGCGCTCTCCGTCATGACTCCCACCATGACTCAATCAGGCACGAGCAGGCTTCTGCCACTGGGAAGGGGGCAGGGCCCGAGCGACGTCACCCTTCCCTCCTCCCTCCCTCGATTTGAGGCTGGCTGGGAAAACGGCCGAAGGCTGCACAGAGGAGGAAGAGCATGAGCAGTGGACAGGCTTCAGTGGGCGGGGCTGAAGCCGTCCAGTGCCATGCTCTTCCTCCTCTGCGCGCCTCAGCGAGCGAGGGGCAGGAGTCATGGCGGGAGTAATGGTGGAGAGCGGCCCCGTCCCGGTGCAGCTCTCCGCCATGACGCCTGTCATGACTCCTGCCCCTCTGCTAAGACGCTGAGGAGGAAGAGCATGAGCAGTGGACAGGCTTCAGTGGGCGGGGCTGAAGCCCATCCATCGCTCATGCTCTTCCCAGCCGATGGCGCTCAGCGAGCGAGGGGCAGGAGTCATGGCGGAGAGCGGCCCCCATCCCCGGCGCCACTCTCCGCCATGACTCCCACCATGACTCCTACCCCTCGCTCGCTGAGGCTGCGCGTAGGAGGAGGTGCATGAACGGTGGACGAGCTTCAGTGGGCCCACTGAAGCCCATCCACCGCTCATGCTCCTCCTCCTCTGCGCGGCCTCAGCGAGCGAGGGGCAGGAGTCATGGCGGAGAGTGGTGCCGGGGACAGGGAATTGCTGCCTTCTCCCTCTCCCCTGCTGCCCCTTTCGTCCGTGAGCCACTACCTGTGGCAATGGGAGTGGCCGAGGCTGGCGGCAGGACCCTGGGCTTGGTAGTGGCCCTCGGCCTGCTCTACTGCCTGAGGGGCCCGCTTGCCAAGTTTGGTCCAGATCCATCATTGTTTGAGTCCACAGTGCTCTCTGGATGTAGGTGAACTACAACTCCAAAACTCAAGGTCAATTAATTATATGTATTACTGTGTTAGAGTGTCATTTTGTGTCATTTTGGTTGGTGGTGTGCCCCCAGATTTTTTAAATGTTAAATTAGGTTGGGAAGCACTGCTTTATCACATGTTCTTGGTCACATTGGAATTATACTTTGCGCATCCTACCAAATATCACCAGAAACATGTCTTGAATGGATGGGGTTAGGTTTTAGTGCTTGTCGGGGTTCTTTTTGTTGATGCTTCATCAAATTCTGGAATTTTTGGAATTTAACTCAAGAATTATTGACTTTAACTTAATTCAAGGATGTCTCCGGGGGTTTCCCGCTTCTTTGCGGGGTTCCTCAGGGGGCTATTCTCTCCCCCCTCTTATTTAACATCTATATGCGACCACTTGCCCAGCTGGTGCGTAGTTTTGGGCTGGTGTGCCATCAGTACGCTGATGACACCCAGCTTATCCTGAAGATGGAGGGCAGCCTCGAATCCGTACCCGATCATTTCCATCGTTGCCTTGAGGCCGTCACTGGATGGCTGCGAGCCAGTAGGTTGAAGGTGAATCTGGCAAAGACGGAGATCCTGTGGCTGGGTCCTCCGGGCTGTAGGGATGTTCAGCTTCCAACCCTGGACGGCGTGACATTATGTCCGTCGCCCTCTGTTAAAACTTAGAGTAACCTTGGACCCCCTGTTGTCGATGGAGGCCCACGTCTCCAGCGTCAGCAGGGTAGCATTTTTCCATCTTCGCCAGGCGAGGAAGCTGGCCCCCTATTTGTCCCGGCGCGACTTAGTCACAGTGATCCAAGCCACGGTCATCTCGAGGCTGGACTACTGTAACGCTCTTTACATTGGCCTTCCTCTGTCAGTAATCCGGAGACTCAAGCTGGTGCAGAACGCTGCAGCGCGACTCCTGGCGGGGGTCCCGATTGGCCACCACATCACGCCAATCCTGCGCGAACTGCACTGGCTCCCAATTGAATGCGGATTGCCTTCAAAGTGTTAGTCCTGACTTTTAAGGCCTTACATGGTCTGGGGCCAGTGTACCTGCGGGACCGCCTTGTCCCATACCATCCCACCAGATCACTGCACTCCGAAGAGCTAAACCTCCTGGTCATCCCAAATGTGAGGACCTACCATCTGTCAACCCGCCACCGGGCTTTCTCTGTTGCAGCCCCAACCCTGTGGAACGCACTGCCCGCCGGCATCCGTGCCACCCAGGGCCTCCTCCCGTTCAGGAGAGCAGTTAAGACATTGCTGTTCCAACAAGCCTTCGGGGTTAGCTAAACTTTAGCTCCCACCGTCTAGCTGTCAGCCCACGGCGACTCCATTTGTTGCTTCAACTGTTCTAATTGTAATTCCATCTTAATGGTATTACTGTGGTTTATGAGTTATCTGACAATTGTATTTTACGAACTGTTGTAAGTCGCCCCGAGCCGTGGAGGGGGGGACGGGGACAGACAAATGCGAAATAATAAATAAATAAATAACTTCTTGTTCTACTCAATCATCCTGGTTTCTTGCTCATTTCAGGTTTTGTAATAAAACCGGACACGTCCCCATCCATTCCCCATTGATCCTTTAATTATACACGGGCTCTTATGAAACCTTGTCATGTTGTCATAAGAGGCCTTTGAGCGGAACTTTGTCATGTCAGGCCAGTTTTTATCATTCATAAATATTTCAGCGTGCACCAAAGACATCTTATGAATGATTGATTTTTTACACTTCGCTGACCTTTCTTATGAGGATTTCTATTAAAGTGGAGAGAAAAGCCATCCTTTAAAACTTGACCATCATTAGTTAATACTATATGCTGCCCCAAAGGCAAAACTGATTAGAAATGGCACATCTGCCATTTAAAATTATATACATTGCCTTTAAAAAAAATTAAAGCAAGAAGTGATTTCAGATTCTGGCTCAAGAGAGTGATGTGCTCCAGAGCAGGGCTTCTCAAACTTTAGAGCTGTGGAGCCCTTTTGGAAGGAAAGGTTTTCCACGGAGCCCCAAGTAACTTTTGGACACAGGGGCAACATTGCATTGTAAAATTTGACAGATGGGTCGGGGAGTGGCAGATGGATGAAAAATGGTTGTGTGAACTGATTGGAGAGAAAAAAAATTGAAAAATTCCTATGCACACTGAACATATCTTGTTTGTAATGCAAAAAAGAGAAAAAAGTAGCAATACAATATTTGATATGAAGAACAATTTTAACCAACATAAACTTAACAGTATTTCAGTGGAAGACCCCAGAGGCCATTTATCTTTTGTAATAGTAGTAGTAGTAGTAGTAGCAACTAGGCCTGGGCAATCATGGTTCTAAGTGGTTCTAAAGTACTTACAAAACTAAAGTTCTGGTGGTGAACACTAGGTGGCGGTGGTGCTTTGCTTCTACAGTGTTGCTAAAGTTCTGGTGGTGAACACTAGGTGGCGCTGGTGCTTTGCTTCTACAGTGTTGCTAAAGTTCTGGCGGTGAACACTAGGTGGCGCTGGTGCTTTGCTTCTAGAGTGTTGCTAAAGTTCTGGTGGTGAACACTAGGTGGCGCTGGTGCTTTGCTTCTAGAGTGTTGCTAAAGTTCTGGTGGTGAACACTAGGTGGCGCTGGTGCTTTGCTTCTAGAGTGTTGCTAAAGTTCTGGTGGTGAACACTAGGTGGCGCTGGTGCTTTGCTTCTACAGTGTTGCTAAAGTTCTGGTGGTGAACACTAGGTGGCGCTGGTGCTTTGCTTCTACAGTGTTGCTAAAGTTCTGGTGGTGAACACTAGGTGGCGGTGGTGCTTTGCTTCTACAGTGTTGCTAAAGTTCTGGTGGTGAACACTAGGTGGCGCTGGTGCTTTGCTTCTACAGTGCTTCTACAGTGCTTTGCTTCTACAGCCAGGTTACCCATTGTTAGGATTTCTGGGAGTTTAAGGCCAAAACAGCTGGGGACCCACAGGTTGAGAGCCACTGATTTAGAACCATGAATGCCCAGGCCTATTAACTAACATAAACTTAACAGTATTTCAGTGGAAGACCCCAGAGGCCATCTATCTTTTGTAATAGTAGTAGTAGTAGTAGTAGTAGTAGTAGTAGTAGTAGCAACCCAGGGGCCACCCAGTCCAACCTGTTTCTGCCATGCAGGAAAAGCTCAATCAAAGTGGTGGTAGGGAGGCCTTGCAGGCCATGGTGGCAGGAAGATCGCCGAAGAGGGGACAGAGAGGTAGTGGCAGCAGGGCTTCACAGAACATGTGCATCCTGGGCAGAGGGGGTGAGGGGCATGGGTGCCCCATGTAGCTCCTGACTGTGCTTCACTGAGCGCTAAGGGCTCAGCAGAGCACAGTTTGAGAACTCCTGCTCTAGAGAAAGAGTTCTGGCTAAATGTGATTTTCAGAATTGAATAAAGATCCTCACATAAGACCAGTGTTTCCCAACCGGTGTGCCCCAGCACACTAGTGTGCCTTGAGCGATCATCAGGTGTGTCGTGGGAAATTGGAACCTCCTATACCCTTTCTTCTCCCTCCTGCTTTTTTCTTCTCCACTTGGGCTCCCTTCTTCCCAGCCTTGCTCTGCTCTAGTTGCTCATGCTGCCGCTTCTGCCACCATTTTGATCCGAGGAGGCAGCGTGAGCGTGTTCAGGAGGGGAGGGGGGAGGGAGGAAGAAGTGGGGTGAGTCTGCACCCAGAACGAGAGGCCAGTGGAGCCTCTCCTACAGTATCCCATGCCTGGCTGTAAACGCACCCATCTAGCTATGCCTCCTCAAAAATAACTCCCACTCAAGTCCTCCCAGGGAGTAGGCATGGGCTCAGAATGGATTGGAGCATCCCTCATTCCTCTCCCTGGGGTGGGAGGGGAGAGACTTCAAAAGGTCCTGGAGCATGCGCTTGCTTGTTCGAGGGCTGAGAAAGGGAGCTGCGAGCGGAGCCCGATGGCGTGAGAGGGGGACCCAGACATGCGCAAGTGCGGGCAGCAGGGAAACAAAGCGCGCTGATTGGCCCGAGCGTCAGTCAGATGGAGCGTGAGCCTAGGGAAAGTGGTTCCCCATGCAGAGAGAGAGAGGAGCAAAGGAGGAGCCCAATCACAGCAGAGGCCTGACCTCACAATCCCCCCCCTCTTCCTCCTCCTCCTCTAGTCTGGGTCTGGTTGTCACGATGCAAGACCTAGGCCGGCCCCTTAATCACACACACAGAGACGGGAATCAGCTAACTACTTTATTGTAGGGTAAAAACAGTTGAAAAGGGTAATTGTCCATAAAAGTATCAAAAGTAATCCAAAAGGTAAAAGGTATAGTCCAAAAGCAAACTTGGCAGTAAAATCCAAAGACTTGGCAAGGCTCCGCTTAACTAGCGGATCAAAGGACAAAACAAGGTTACAAGATACAAACTCTTCTTGGCAGGCCACTAGCCCCAAACTTAGCTACGTGGTCTTGGCTTCGCTACACATCTGTATAGGATAGACGTGGCCGAAGTACTGAGGATCCGTTCCCACGGATCCTATACTTAATCCTTGGCGAGGCCCCGACGCTCTAGGCTTCTCCTCCCTCCAATCTGTGCTGCGAGCCCTCGGTCGGTCTAGGCTGTGGAACCAACCCCTCCTGCTAGCCTCAATGCTCCGTCTCCTATCAAACGTTCGACCTTGCCTCCCAGCACCTGGTTCCCTATCTTCGTGAGAGTCGAACTCCCCATCTGCTTCCCGGGCCTCTCCCTCGGTTGTTTCCCACATTCTTTCTTGCGAGCCTCCCCCCCGGCCGTTCATAATCTTCACTATCACTGCTTTCGAATTCCGACTGGCCTTCCTGCCTCTCGTAAGGATCAGGCCAGCCGTCATCCCAGGCCAGGCTTTTTGTGGGGGAAGAAGGCCCAGCTACCTCAAAATCCCCTTCTTCTAGCCCCTCCAAATCCTCTTCAGAATCAACTGGCTCCAACGCGAGTGGGACCCCCGGTGCTGCCCCCTGCCTCCCAGGGACAAACGAGAACTGGTGTGCTACACTGGTGCTGCTCCGGGCGCCCGGCGGTGGAGGTCGGTGGGTGGGAGGCCATGCGGCAGAGCCCCCCATCACCCCTCCCGGCCGCGTGAAGGAGGAAGATGATTTGGGACCTGCCCGGCGCCTCGCTGCAAAAGGCTTGCCGCCTCCTGGTGCTCTACTGCCTGCTCCACCTCCTGGCCGTGCTCTTCTACTGTGTTGAGTGTCATTTTGTGTCATTTTGGTTGGTGGTGTGCCCCAGGATTTTGTAAATGTAAAAAATGTGCCGCGGCTCAAAAAAAGGTTGAAAGACACTGCATTAGACTTTTGTAGCATGGTAGCTAAGAAATGAAGCCGCAAATGTAAAAGGTCTCTGATTCAAATCCTATCTCTCCCCTGAACTCACACTAAACAGTCTCTTCAGAATTTGCAAAAAAACCCCCAAAAAACCAAACCACCCCCCAAACCCAGCACAACCAGAAATAATAGATGATGCCTAGGCAATTATATAGACACCGACACTCTCAGAAAGGCTCACCTACAAAATGAGACTGAGAAAATATCTAATGCCAAGGGGGAAAACATGAAGCAATGTGAAAACACCATTTCTCTTTCTTGTTTCAAATATGAGCACGCAACATAGCCCAACAAAGAATTGACTCCTAAAGTGATGAAATCTTCTGAACGCAGTAACTTTGCAGCTAAAACACCGAGACAGATACTGTACTCTCTGCGGATATTTTGTGTGCAGAATGGGCTCTACCCTGCTGTATCAATAAACTGGAAGAGATGGCTCCAAGTTAATATATTAAGGTTGCCAAAAATTAGTTGTAATTCAATAACACGAATTAAATAAAAATATCCTTTCACTACAATTCCAACTTTTCACGATTTCCATGTTTTTCTGTGAGGTTTAAATGCATTGAATTAGACTTTGTTACTAGTACTTAAGAGCTTTAAGCAGGCCCAGATTAACACCTTTTGGCGCCCTTGGCCACACCTTGGAATTACGCCCCCTTTAAGCCAACCTCTACCACCCAAAACGGGCGGGTGGGTGAGTGAGTGGGCTAGCTTCTTAGCCATCCGGGAGGGTCCCTTTTTGGTTGCCTCAGCTTCCCTGACGGCATGGAAGCCCATCCTTAAAGGCACAGGCACCCCTTTGATCCAAACAGGGCTGGCTCTGCCCCAAAATGGGCAGGAAAAAGGGCTATTTCTGGCTCCGCAATGAAAGGGGGAGAGAGGTACACGCGTGGGGATGCAGCGGGTGGCACACACGGGTCTCACGATCGCTCACTCTCTTGCTCGGAAGGCAGGTTCCCCGTCTGCTCCTGCGGATGGGAAGGACCATGGGGAGGGAGGGAAACAGGCGCATGCAGAGCGGCCGGGGGCGTCCCTGGGGGGCGCGTGCTGCTGAGTTGGGAGAGAGCCCAGGGGCTGGCCATGGCATTTTTATTTGTTTCAACATTTTTTTGGTCCATGATATTGCCCCCCCCCCCTGGTTTACGCCCCTAGGCCATGGCCTAGGTTGGCCTTATGGGTAATCCGGGCCTGGCTTTAAGCTAAAATATTGTTGACATTTTTGATCAGAAATTTACTTGGCCCTCTGCTTAGAGGTGTTCCTCAGCTTTGATGCAAGACCTTGTCTAATCTGTATTGTTGCTCCAAGAAAAGCTGAATGGGTAGAAAGGAGTGAAAACAAAACATCCTGAGGCCACTGTCTGACTTTTCTGCAATGTGTTTTTCACTGAAAAATGTCTTCTGTCTACATCAAAAAAATTGTCTGGCTTCACTATGCACAGCTTGGGTGAAAAACACAACAACACAACAACCCTACAAATATTGCCGTTAATGCCTTTTTGAAGGAGAGGTACAGAAATGATCTCTCAAATTTCTTCACCCAGTTTTTGTGCAGAAATATTTAATTTCACCAAGAAACAGGATCTCAGGAATGGAGTTCAACGTAAGAAGTTGATTGGTGTCATTTCTGAGTGATGACGAACAGAAGGCTCCGTCCACACTGCTATATAATGCATTTTGAAACTGCATTATATGGTCAGTGCATACCAGGCATGGAGCCCCCTGCTGAGCTGCTAAACTTGTTGACTGAAAGGTCGCAGGTTCGAATCCATGGAGTGGCATGAGCTTCACCAAAGGCTCCCAAATAAGCTCTTCAGCCATGGAATCAGGGGACAGGTCTTGTCCTGGATTGGAACCTGGCTAAACTGTAGGAAACAAAGGGTGGTAATAAACGGACACTTCTCTGGGTGGAAAGAGGTGAGAAGTGGCGTACCCCAAGGTTCAGTTTTGGGTCCGTTACTTTTTAATTTATTCATTAATGATCTGGATGTAGGAGTAAATTGTGAGGTAGCAAAGTTTGCAGACGACACTAAATTGTTCAGGGTAGTTAAAAATGAAACTGATTGTAAAGAGCTCCAGAAAGATCTCTCGAAATTGAGTGAATGGGCAACAAAGTGGCAAATGCATTTTAACCTAAACAAGTGTAAAGTCATGCACATCGGGGCAAAGAACCCCAACTACACCTACCAATTGATGGGGTCAAAGCTTTCCGAGACAAACCAGGAAAGGGATCTTGGGGTTTTGGTGGACAGCTCAATGAAGATGTCAACCCAGTGCGCAGCAGCAGCGAAAAAAAAGCAAATTCTATGCTAGGCATGATCAGAAAGGGAATCGAAAATAGGTCAGCAAATGTTGTATTACCTCTCTACAAATCGATGGTAAGGCCACATTTGGAGTACTGTGTACAATTCTGGTCTCCGCACCTTAAGAAGGATATAACGGAACTGGAAAAGGTACAGAAAAGGGCAACAAGAATGATCCAAGGGATGGAGCGGCTCCCTTATGAAACCAGGTTGCAACGCCTTGGTCTTTTCAGCCTTGAAAGACGGCGTCTAAGAGGTGACTTGATCGAAGTGTATAAAATCATGCATGGGATAGAAAGGGTGAATAAAGAAAAATATTTTCTTTGTCACAAAAACACTAGGACTAGAGGGCACTCCTGAAGCTCCAAGGTAGGAAAAATTAGGACTAATAAAGGGAAATATTTCTTCACCCAGAGGGTCATTGGGTTATGGAACTCACTTCCAGAAGAGGTTGTGACAGCTGTCAGCCTGGACAGCTTCAAGGCAGGATTAGACAGATTCATGGATACCAAGTGTATCGGTAGTTACTGAAAAGGACATTCAAGTGCCACCTCGGAGTTGGTTGAGGTAGGCAGGATTCCCCTGGGTACTGGTTGTGGGGGGTCGGGAGCAGGTCAGGGTTTTGCCCTCCCTTCTGCTCGAGATCCCCGTGTACAACTGGTGGGCCACTGTGTGACACAGAATGCTGGACTAGATGGGCTGAGGTCCGATTCAGCATGGCTCTTCTTACGTTCTTATGTTCTTATGTTCTTCTGTTGTCAGCCCCAGCTTCTATCAACCTAGCAGTTCAAAAACATGCAAAAAGTGAGATCAATAGGCACTGCTCCAGCAGGAAGGTAACAGTGCTCCATGCAGTCATGCCAGCCACATGATCTTGGAGGTGTCTACGGACAACACCGGCAATTAGGCTTAGAAATGGAGGTGAGAACCAACCCCCAGATTCGGACATGACTGGACTTAATATCAGGGGAAAACATTTACATAACCTTTACCTAATAGACCCAATGCTTCTATTATGGACAGAATACTGTTTTTAACTTATGTGCATGTATATGATGTATTTTAATGCTAATTGTATTTTAATGTATTTTAATGCTAACTGTGTTTTAATGTATTTTAATTTTGACTGTTTTTGGTTTTCTATTATATGTATACTGTGTTTTTGGCATTGAATCCTTGCCGTTGTCAGGCCGCTCTGAGTCCCCCCTCGGGGGTTGAGAAGAAGCGGGGTAGGAATTGTGGAAATAAATAATAAATACATTTACCTAGACCTGTCATGGGCAAACTTTTTGCCTTGAGGCCGCATTGTGGGCCCGCCGGGAGAGTGGGCTAAGAGGGAGTGGTGCCGTTTGCGTGCCAGGTGGATGTGGGCCGATGAGGGGTACGGCCTGGGTGAGAGTGGGGCCAGGAGGGGGCAAAGCAAGGCCTTTGGTCATCAGATTGTCCTCGCTGCTTAAGGATGGGGCTGCTTGCCCCATCCTTATTTATTTATTTATTTATTTATTTATTTATTTGTTAGATTTATTGGCCGCCATTCCCAGCCGGCTTGGGGTGGCTTACATCAAGCACCACAATAAAACAACAAATCTACAACAGCAATAAAACCACAAAGATAAAACAATTCCTAAGAGATAACACAAATCCTAGAGGATAGCACATTACAACCCAAAGGCCTGCCGGAATAAGGCTGACTTGCAGGCCTTCCGAAAAGCCAACAGATTACGCAAGGCCCGAACCTCCAGGGGTAGTGCGTTCCAGAGAACTGGGGTGATGATGGAGAACGCCCTTCTCTGTGTTGGAAGTCAGGTGGTATTGTTTGACATTGGGCACGGCTAGAAGATTCCAGTCTTCAAATCTAAGTGTTCTCATAGGACAGTATGGGGTTAGGCGGTCCCTTAGGTACACTGGCCCCAGACCATACAAGGCCTTGAAAGTCAAGGCTAACATTTTGAAGGTGATCCGGTACTCGATAGGAAGCCAGTGCAATTCCCGCAGAATTGGTGTAATGTGGCAGCTCGCAGGAGCTCCTGCGAGCAACCGAGCTGCGGCGTTCTGCACCAGCTTGAGTTTCCGGCTCACCAACAGAGGCAGGCCAATGTAGAGAGCATTACAGTAGTCTAACCTTGAGATGACCGTGACTTGGATCATCGTGGCCAAGTCGTGTCGAGACAAGTAAGGGACCAGTCTCTTGGCCTGGCGAAGATGGAAAAATGCCACTCTGCTGACAGCGGAGATTTGCGCCTCCATTGACAGCAGAGGGTCCAAAAGAACTCGAAGGCTCTTTACTGAAGACGACGGGCATAACGCCACGCTGTCCAGGGACGGAGGCTGGACATCCCTACCGCCCGGACGACCCAGCCAGAGGATCTCAGTCTTTGCTGAGATGCATATAGATGTTATATAATAGAGGAAGGTGAGACATGGCTCTCAGCTGCTACAGGCTGCCATGTCCTTATGTCAAGAGAACAGGGTAAATGAGGAGGGCCTGAGGTTATCACCCCGGGGGCCACACCCAGCCCCTGGACTTTCGTTTGCCCATGCCTGGTGTAGACTCCTATAGTACAGTTCAATTTCTCAAATGCTGGACTGACTTTCAGATTCACATTTCTGGTAGTAAGACATAAGCAACTGCATTGTTTGAGGTTGCCATGAAGCTAGAACACACAGCCTTATTTCACTTCTGGAAGATTTATTTATTATTTATTATTTATTTATTATTTCGCATTTGTCTGTCGCCCCCCCCCCCCCCAACGGCACGGGGCGACATACAACAGTCCGTAAAATACAAATGTCAGATAACTCATAATAACTCACAGTAATACCATTAAGATGGAATTACAATTAGAACAGTTGAAGCAACAAATGGAGTCGCCGTGGGCTGACAGCTAGGCGGTGTGAGCTACAGTTTAGCCAACTCCGAAGGCTTGTTGGAACAGCAATGTCTTAACTGCTCTCCTGAACGGGAGGAGGCCCTGGGTGGCACGGATGCCGGCGGGCAGTGCGTTCCACATGGTAGGGGCTGCAACAGAGAAAGCCCGGCGGCGGGTTGCGGACAGATGGTAGGTCCTCACATTTGGGATGACCAGGAGGTTTAGCTCTTCGGAGCGCAGTGATCTGGTGGGATGATATGGGACAAGGCGGTCCCGCAGGTACACTGGCCCCAGACCATGTAAGGCCTTAAAAGTCAGGACTAACACTTTGAAGGCAATCCGGCATTCAATTGGGAGCCAGTGGAGTTCGCGCAGGATTGGCGTGATGTGGTGGCCAATCGGGACCCCCGCCAGGAGTCGCGCTGCAGCGTTCTGCACCAGCTTGAGTCTCCGGATTACCGACAGAGGAAGCCCAATGTAAAGAGTATTACAGTAGTCCAGCCACGAGATGACCGTGGCTTGGATCACTGTCGCAAAGTCGCGCCGGGACAGATAGGGGGCCAGCTTCCTCGCCTGGCGAAGATGGAAAAATGCTACCCTGCTGACGCTGGAGACGTGGGCCTCCATCGACAACAGGGGGTCCAAGGTTACTCCTAAGCTCTTAACAGAGGGCGACGGACATAATGTCACGCCGTCCAGGGTTGGAAGCTGAACATCCCTACAGCCCGGAGGACCCAGCCACAGGATCTCCGTCTTTGCCGGATTCACCTTCAACCTACTGGCTCGCAGCCATCCAGTGACGGCCTCAAGGCAACGATGGAAATTATCGGGTACGGGTTCGAGGCTGCCCTCCATCTTCAGGATAAGCTGGGTGTCATCAGCGTACTGATGGCACACCAGCCCAAAACTACGCACCAGCTGGGCAAGTGGTCGCATATAGATGTTAAATAAGAGGTGGGATGTTAAATAAGATGGTTTCATTTCCAATTTTGTTGTTCTATCAAAAGGGAGAAAAACCACGAGCAATTAACCATACAAGCTGATGATATGTAGAACTCATAAACCCCTAAGGCTTTTGTTTGCAATACTGCTCCTGAAGTTGGTGGTTAAAAAAAATCAATCTGTATTCACTGGATTGATTGCTGTGTACTAATTTCATCAATACAAGCCCCAAGGTCTATGGAAAGGGGGTAAGCCCAAAAGTGCACAGGCCTTGCCGTTTTTGCCATGCAAAACATTGTGCTGAATGCAAACCAATCTGACGGTCGGGCGCTTGTCTCGCTCTTTTGATTTCCCCCCTTCCTTCAAAAATAACAGGCTGTACCTTTTCACCTAGGATCAGAATTATTTATTTGCAGGTGAATAGATAAACAGACGCACATCCCACCTCTTGCGCACCCGTGCATACAATTTCATTTACAGAAGAGTTGCTGGGCTCGGGTGCATGTACAATGAAAAACAAATGGGTGCTTGTGAAAGCCTTGATTGTGATGATAGACCAATTTCACTTAGAGAATATAAATAAATGGCAGCCAATTCTACATTATTTAGATTTATCTCACTTCAGTGTCGGGAAAGAGAGCAATTGTCCCAGAAAGCTAATTTTCTGTCTCTTCTTTGGCATGCACATGCCTTTACATGGAAAGAGCATTTGTATGAGGCAGGGAGCCTGAGAATGAAACATGAAGCAACTAAGCAAGCGGGAAGTGCGGAAAGGAGAGTAGTTCAAAAGGATGTTTGAAAAAAAGTTTATGCCAAATGCATCAGAGATCGTCCTTTCTGAGAAAGTCATCACAGGGATGTGATTAACACATGCCTGGGCAGGGGCGGTCTAAGGTAATTTTAAATGGTAGGTGAACATTATTTTGGTGCCCCCCCAAAACATTATTTTGCCCCCCCCCATGTAAAACAAATATACAATTATAATATCACAATACCATTAGTAGTATTATATTGTATCAATGTATATACAATATATTATACCATACTCATACTATATTATATAATTATATTATACTACATTACAATATAATTATATTATAATATATTGACATTATAATACAATATAACATTCTATTATATTATTATAATAAAATAATAAATAAAATTATTTATTTCAATAAAAATATCCTCTACTAAATATTTTCATGACTCCTATAAAACTCAAATAACCCAAAAGTAAAATAAAATATTATATATTACTATTTTGTACAATACCACTATACTGCAATATTGTTTGTAATATTACATGTAATATAAAATATATCATTATTCTATTGTTATATTGTATTTTTATTATATTGTATGACAATATTAAGCAGAACTGTATAATAATCAACAAGAAATGCAATGTAAATGCATCAAAATCAGAATATATTACCTACCACCTGTCTCATAATTCATAGGAGTCTCCCATAAGTCCAAAATTAGGATCCCAATGTAAATGTAAATAGAAAAACAGCCCAAATGTTCAAATGAGGTCGAATACAGGCAGCGCGGCCTGGGCAAACTTGGGCCCTCCCTCCCTCCAGGTGTTTTGGACTCCAACTCCCACAACTCCTCATAGCCTCAGGCCCCTCAGGTCTAGACAGAAATAGAGCCGAAGAAAGGAAGGAGGGAGAGAAGAGGTCACAGAGGAGGAGGAGGAAAGCCCTTCATTCATTCCTTCACTTACACTTCCTTCACTGATTCTTTTCTCCTTCCCGCAAAACGCGTGCGCGGCGGAGACAAAGGGAGAGGGGAAGCACTCCCTGCCTGCCCAATATGGAGTGCTTTGCTTACAGGCTTCTGCGCAAGGGAGCTACTGGGCATGCGCGGAGGTTTTCGCGCTCAATTTCAGCTCTGGAGCAACTGCGCCTGCGCGAAAACCTCCGCGCATGCCCAGAACCGGCATCGGAGCACACAAGGCCGGGGCCCAAAAGCAGGCAGCTGCGGCACTACCTGAGGAACATTGGTAGGGCCAGGATGGCGCCCCCTTCCCAGATGGCGCCCTAGGCAGCCGCCTACTTGGCCTACCTTGTAGGACCGCCCCTGCGCCTGGGCAAACTTGGGCCTTTCAGGTGTTTTGGACTTCAACTCCCACAATTCCTCACAGCCTCAGGCCCCTTCCAAAGGCGTGGATTAACACTTTCTGTTTTCTGGGGCAAAATATAAATTTCCCTTTTGCTATACTTTGCTTTGCCTGCTATATGTTTTATTTGGAAGTTCTGTGAGCTGCTTTTTGCTGACGATGCTGCCCTTGTCGCCCATTCAGAAGCAGCCCTGCAGCGCCTCACATCCTGCTTTGCAGCAGCCGCTGAGCTGTTTGGGCTGGAAGCCAGTCTGAAGAAAACGCAAGTCAGTGTTTCCCAACCTTTTTTGAGCTGCGGCACACTTTTTACATTTGCAAAATCCTGGGGCACACCACCAACCAAAACGACACAAAATAACACTCTAACACAGTCATACATATAGTTAATATGTTTTTAAATGTATTTATACACTCAATGTGAAACCTGGGCCTGTTTCAATGAACTCAGCATAGATATCCTGGCAGGAATGGCAGAAAGACACAAACTTCCCACATAGAACTCCCATAACCAAGAGAAAATGGTATAAGAGTTTGGTGGGCATTGACCTTGAGTTTTGGAGTTGTAGTTCACCTATATCCAGAGAGTACTGTGGACTGAAACAATGTTGGATCAGGACCAAACTTGGCATAAATACTCAATATGCCCAAATGTGAACACAGATGGAGTTTGGGGAAAATAGACCTTGACATTTGGGAGTTACAGTTTGTGGGATTTATAGTTAACACACAATCAAAGAGCATCCTGAACTCTTGCAGGAATGGAATTGAACCAAACTTGGCATATTGAACTCTCATTACCAACAGAAAGTACTGAAAGGGTTTGCTTGGGAATTGACTTTGAGTTTGGAAGCTGTAGTTCACCTACACCCAGAGAGCACTGTGGACTCAAACAATGTTATGTTATGTTGTTGTTTGTTTTCTATCCAGAATCACAATGTTGGAAGGAGGCTCACCACTTTAAGGTCCCTAAAACAGGCATGGGAAAACTTCGGCCCTCTGGGTGCTTTGGATTCCAACTCCCACCATTCCTAACAGCCTGAGGCCCTTTCCTGCTTAAATGGCTGAGGGGGAAAAGAAAATGGCCTGAGGCTGCTAGGAATGATGGGAGTTGGAGTCCAAAACAACCGGAAGGTCCAAGTTTGCCCATGCCAGCTTTCGACAGAGACCTCTTCCTCCCCCTTCGTGCCCTTTCTCCCCCCTCCTGCCCAACACTTACTTTTTCTTCTACACTGCCGCTTCTGCCACCATTTTGATCCGAGGGGGCAGCTTGAGCGTGTTCAGGAGGGGAGGGGGAGGGAGGGAGGCGTGACCCGTGCAGGCGCTACTGCGCAGACTCGCCCCAGAGCAAAGCGAGGCAAAGCGAGCAGAGCGAGGCTGGGAAGAAGGGAGCCCTAGTGGAGAAGAAAAAGTGTTCGGCAGGAGGGGGAAGAAAGGGGATTGGAGGTTCCCATTTCCCACGGCACACCTGATGATCGCTCACGGCACACTGGTTGGGAAACACTGGCATAGACACCCAGAAGCTAGTTTTCACTCAAGGACCCCTTGTAGATGAGCTCTAAGTGCTGTTCCTGGAGGTAAAATAACTTTGTAACTCCATCAGTAGAAAATACTCAGGGTGGTATTAAAATGACGTAGGAGGAAAATGGCCAAGTACCACACCTCTTGTCAGATACTGCCTCATTATTTAAACTTCCAGATAAACCGCTGGTACAGATCTCTGCGCTCCGCAATATCACAATTAATACAACTGAGTGAACTTCAAAATGTGCGTTAAGTGGCAATGTCTTGGGTCATTAGTTTTAACAATGTCAGTGCTCTATTTGATTTACCATAATTGGTGTACTTATTATTATTTAGCATGCTTCACCTGCAGACAGCTCCCTTGACTCTTCGTAGGTGGAGAGCAGAGAGTACTGCCATATCAATCTAATCAAAAATTATCCCAAATAATTAAGATCATGATTCATATCTAAGTTTAAGAGAGAGAGAGGAGAGAGAGAGAGATGACTTAACATACAGACCAAAGCAGTTGTACTTCCCGATTGAATTTAGGGCCTAAATGTATTGAGACCACCCTCAATACTTGATGGACCTTCACATTTGGGAGTTGTAGGTAATGCGATGTATAGTTCACCTGCAGTCAAAGAGCACTCCAAACCTCACCAACAATGGACCTGGACCTAACCTGGCACGCAGAACCCACATGACCAAAACAAATGTAAACTGGAGGGAATTCACCTTGATTTGGGAGAGTTGAAGTCCACCTACATATGGAGAGTACTGTGGACCCAAACGATGATGAACCTGGACCAAACTTGGCACACAAATCTCATATGCCCAAATTTAAATATTTTTTAAGTTTTTGTTGCAGATATTATATCGTAAGTAGAAATTTAACAAGGTTGATACAATTTATTTATTTATTTATTTATTATTTATTTATTTATTTATTTATTTATGTCAGGATTTTACCCCACTCTTCTCAACCCCCGAGGGGGGGACTCAGAGCGGCTTACAGTAAGGCTCAATTCGATGCGCACACAGTAACAATATAAGACCCCAGAACCCTTCGACAATTAAAATACATTAAAAGACATTAAAATACAATTACCTAAACATCATGCGCATTCATTCCAGATTAAAACAATGTTCTGTCCATAAAAGCATTGGCCCTATTCATCCACTTTCCATTAAAATCCCATCTAAAGTGCTGCCTTGTGCTGGTGTGCAAACGCCTGGTCCCACAGCCAGGATTTTACTTTTTTCCTGAGAGCCAGGAGGGATGAGGTGGATCGTACATCGATAGGGAGCGCATTCCACAGGCGGGGAGCCACCACCGAGAAGGCCCTATCCCTCGTCCCCACCAGCCGCATTTGAGAAGTAGGCGGGAGCGAGAGCAGGGCCTCCCCGGATGATCTTAGATTACGAGGTGGGATGTAGCGGCTGATGCGTTCGGACAAGTAAGCTGGGCCAGAACCGTATAGAGCTTTAAAGGTCAAAACCAGCACAATGAAAAAATTGTACACCCCTAATAAATTTTCAGGCATCTTTTCATTCTGTCCGATTGTATAGATGAAGAGGATTTGTGGGGGAAATGTAGAATAAAAGAATGATCACCCAGTAAAAGTATTTTGAAAGCTCTAGTCCTTGAATGTTTTAGAATACCTGCGGATGATGATATTTTATTTATTTATTTATTATTTCGATTTCTATACCGCTCCATTCCCGTAGGCTCGGGGCGGTTTACATAATATAAAACCAACACAACAACACGAAATAAAAGCAACCTTACTATTCAACACTACAGTGGATTAGATTGAACCAGAGATGTTACAATACTTATACGGAGATATAGCACAGCAGTAACACAGCTGTGCTTGCAATCTGAAGTTTGCAAGTTCGATTCCCGAGCTGGCTTGGACAACCAGCTGTGCGCCCTGTCCACTGTTCACCCAGCAGTTCGAAAACAGCCCAGCTGTGAATAGATAAACCTGGGAACCGCGGAGCAGGGAAGGATTTTTACAGAAGGACTTTACAACGCCTGAAAAAGTTCGGCTGTCGGGAAGGTGGAATGCGGAACAGAAGCTCCCCGTCATGAGGATGGAACAACAGCACCCCCTTGTGACGTAACGATGCAATGACATGATAACAATGACGTAATGGAGCAACCACACCCTGTGACGCACATCCTGTGACGCAACCAGAAAGAAGAAATCCTTCTAAAATTGCACTGTGTACTGTGTATTGTAATTTGTATGTCTTCCGACAGGGACTGTCTGTCGTATGTGTACTGAGTCCCCTTCGGGGTGAGAAGAGTGGAAAATAAATAAACAGTATTATTATTATTATTATTTACTTTATACCAGTGAAAATGCTTGATGGAAGAGAACCGTATTTTAGGCAAAAACCCAATCAAGATATATATGGGAGAAATATCTGAACAAAGACAGCTAAGAATCAGGGACAACGATTAAGAATTGCGGAGTTACATACATGTGTAAGATGCAGGGAAATGTAATAGCCAACTTAGCTTTTCAATATGAGGATCCGAAGAACGATTTATGGATTCTGCACGAGGGTTTATCTCGGTTCAGCAAATCAGCCCGTTCCCTGAAGACATGGAGCAGTTGGCAGGAACAGTGAGCTCTTTGCCGTTTGTGCTGCCGGTAGCATCCCATGGCAATCTTTTGTCAGTGGCACAAGTGTAACAAATTGCATCTATTTATTTCTGCTATTGTCTCAAAGGCAAAAGCACGCAGCTTTTCAGTCTGAGTTCTTCCCACACATTTACTATGAGATCAGGTTTGCAATTGTGAGGAAGTTGGACACTGAAAGATATGTCGGATGGATGCCAGCGTTGCTCAAGCAACAATCTCTCAAACATTTTGAAAAAGCCAAACAAGTAATGATGCTTGGGTGGAGGAGGGGGCTCGGCCATCTTAGTGGAAGCAGATGGAAGTTTCTTAATTGCTTGTAAGTCTAGATTTGTGCTAAAAGGGTCTGGTTGACTGCCATAGCTACCGCCAACATTTTGACTCAACCTTGGTGACAGATGGGGGGCCATCTGTCTAGTGACATACACTAGTAAGCATTAGGCCTAGATATCTCCGGATTTTAATTCTTTGAAATCAGTTTAATTTCGTATAAAGAATTAATTTCATAGTTTTTTGACCCTCGTGGCCCAACCCGGAAGTGTAATTTCTATACCGAACCCGGGCTCGCCATTTTTTTGTAAAGGTCGCGTTATTCGGTTGTTTTTTTTCCTCTCCTCAGTTCTCAATTCGCGAGAGGAGACTGGAGGGCAGCAGCACCCACCTTTCTCCTCTCGCGAGCTGAGGCGAGCGCTTTATTCCAAAGCAGGGAAGGAAGTGGGGACGCAAGTTCCCTCTTCCTCCTCTCCATGGAAAAAAAGCGAGACAAGCCTGTCTCGCGTTATTCCCATGGACAGGAGGAAGAGAGGAGGTGAATCCCATCCAGGAAGGAGGGGGGTTTTCGCCTGCCATCCTCTGTCACGATGCACGGACTTGGCCGGCCCCTTAATCACACACACAGAGACGGACTGAAGGCTAACTAGTTTATTGAATATAAAAACAGCTAAAAGATATTGTCCATAAGAATAGCAAACAATCCAAAGGGTTGAAGTAACAATGTCCAAAAACGTGGCAAGGCTTAAAGTTCAGCAAGGCTTAAAGTTCAGCAAGGCTCCACACAACGGTGTGGATCAGGATACAAAACAAGGCTCCGCAAACCATGCGGATCAGGAACAAGGCAGGACAAGGCAAGGCAAGGCTTGATAACCACGGGCTAGCTTAGCTTCGTAGTCCCACTCCGCTTCGCGCCTATTCAGCAAAGACGTGGCCGGAGCACTGAGGATTCGTTCCCACGGATCCTATACTTAATCCTTCGGCCGAGGTCCTCAACGCTCTAGGCTTCTACGTCTCCAGTCGCTGCTCACGGACCTCAGCCGGTCTATGCTCTTAGACCATTCCCTTCTGCGAGACTCTATGTTCCGTCTCCTATCAAAGGTTCGGCCTTGTCTCTCCGCAGCTGTGTTACTATCTCCCTGGGAGCTTTCCTCCCCAGCCATTTCCCAGGCGCCTTCTTCCATGTTTACCTCCGGAGGCTCCTGGGAATTCCTCCCACCCGGGTGTTCATAAGATTCCGCTTCACTATCCGTCTGCACCTGGTTATCTGAGTCTCCGCTTGGGCCAAACAACATTTCTTCCCATGCCAAGCTCTCTGTGGGCGAAAGAGGCCCAGCAGGGGAAAGCTGCCCTTCACCCCAACCATCTAGCTCATCCTCTGAGTCCAGTTCTGGCACTGCTGGTTCTAATGCTAATGGGACCCCAGGCCCTGGCCCCTGCCCTCCAGGCACAAACGTGAACTGCTGTGCTACATCCTCCTTCCTTGGATGGGAATAACTTGCATTATTCCCATCCAGGGGAGGGGGGGGGTTGCCTGCCCGCCTCCTTCCCTGGATGGGAATAACTCGTGTTATTCCCATCTAGGGGGGGGTTCATCTGCCCTCCTCCTTCCCTGGATGGGAATAACTCCCCGTTATTCCCATCCAGGGGAGGAGAGGGGGAAGCACTCCCTTCTTCCTTCCTTGCCCCTCCCAGCTGACAGGCATTGCACATTATATATAATGTGTGATGCTTCTGAGCCAGGGGGGGGGGAGGGAGGGAAGAAGGGAAAGCAAGCCCTCCATTCTAGTCTCTCAGCTGGCATAATGAATAAAAATAAAAAATCGTTATTAATAACATTTCATTTTTTGTATTAATTTCTATAACGAACCAAAAAATGAATCCCCCCCCAACCGAGTTTAGAATCAGATTTTTCATGGATCAACCACCCCTAGTAAGCATGTCAAACTTAACAGAAGACTCAGAAAACCCACAATGTAAAGGTAAGGTAAATCTTATCTGGTATAATGCCTTATCTACAACTACATCACATAATGCATCAACAGGGCATTATTACATAGATCAGGGGTGGGCAATTACTGGCCCTCCAGGTGTTTTGGACTTCAACTCCCAGAAATCCTAACGGCTGGTAAACTGGCTAGGATTTCTGGGAGTTGAAGTCCAAAACACCTGGAGGGCCGGTAATTGCCCATCCCTGACATAGATTCTCAATTAACCACCATCCATGAGGATGCTGGATATTGGATAAGCTGGATAATAGCAAATTTTGGGAACATATAATACTAAAAACTACACAACTAATTCTACCTACTAATAAAAAACTAAAACTCAATATATTGCCAAAGGCTTTCATGGCTGAAATAGGTATTGAGTTGTTGCAAGTTTTTTGGGCTGTATGGCCATGTTCCAGAAGCATTCTCTCCTGACGTTTCACCTTATTTATGGCAGGCATCCTCAGAGGCTGTGAGGTCTGTTGAAAACCAGGAAAATTGGGTTTATATATCTGTGGAATGTCCAGGATGGGAGAAAGAACTCTTGTCTGTTGGGGGTAGGTGTGAATGTTTCCATTGGCCACCTCGATTAGCATTTAATGGCCTAGCAGTTTTCAAGGTGTGGCTTCTTACTGCCTGGGGGGAATCCTTTGTTGAGAGGTGATTAGCTATCCCTGATTGTTTCTTTGCTGGAGTAACCCTCTTTTTAATTTATTTTATTTATTTATTATATCGATTTATATACTGTCCTTTCCGATTGGCTCAGGATGGTTTACAGCATATCGACCTATAACATTAAAACAATAAAACAACAAGATATCAGAACAATAAAACAGTAAAACAGTGTTAAACCACAACCAAAGGTGGCTAAAGGTTAAATGTCTGTCGGAAAAGAGCAGTTTTACTAGCTTTCCGAAAAGCTGGCAGCTCACTGATTGCACGGACTTCAGAAGGCAGAGCGTTCCACAAGCTCGACGTCACAACAGAGAAGGCCCTCTGTCTAGTTGATGATAGATGGATAGTTTGTAAGGAAGGAATCTGTAGGAGGTTGAAATCCTCAGATCGCAGGGATCTCTGGGGAACATATGAGAGTAGACGGTCCCTCAAGTACACCGGCCCCAGACCATCAAGAGAAACACTTTGAAGATGATCCGGTGCTCAATTGGCAACCAGTGCAGTTGCTGCAGAGTTTTGAATGTTGTTCTTTATTTACTGTTATGGTTATAGAGCTTTTGTAATACTTGTAGCCAGACTTTGTTCATTTTCATGGTTTCCTCCTTTCTGTTGAAATTGTCCACATGCTTATGGATTTCAATGGCTTCTCTGTGTAGTGTGACATGATGGCTGTCAGAGCGGTCCAGCATTTCTGTGTTCTCCAATAATATGCTGTGTCAAGGTTGGTTCATCAGGTGCTCTGCTATGGCTGACTTCTCTGGTTGAAGTAGCCTGCAGTGCCTTTCATGTTCCTTTATTTGTGTTTGGGCAACGCTGTGTTTGGTGGTCCCTATTAGGGGTGGATATCTCCAGTTTTAAATACTTTGAAATCCGTTAAATTATGTATTTAAAATTAATTTCAAACTTTTTTGACCCTCGGGGCCCAACCCGGAAGTGTAATTTCTATACCGAACCTGGGCGCCACCATTTTTCTAAAGGTCACGTTATTAGGTCATTTCCCCCCTCTCAGTTTTCAATTTGCGAGATGAGACTGGAGGGCAGTAGCACCCTCCTTTCTTCTCTCGCCAGCTGAGAGCTGAGGCGGGCGCCTTGAGTCGCATTAGTTCTCGGCAGGGAAGGAAGTGGACGCACCTCTTTCCCTGCCAAGAACTAACGCGAATCAAGCCTTGAGTCCACTCCTCCTCCCCTGCCAGGATCTAAAGCGCGTCAAGGCTTGGTGTGCTTTAGATCCTGGCAGGGAGGAGGGGCAGGGAGGGCCCCGTCCATTCCTCCTCCCCTGCCAAGATCTAAAGCGTGCCAAGCCTTGAAGCGCTTTAGACCTTGGTTGGGGAGAAGGAGTGGACGGGGCCCTCCCTGCCTCTCCTCCCTGCCAGGATCTAAAGCGCGCCAAGCCTTGACTCGCTTTAGATCTTGGCAGGGGAGAAGGAGCAAACTCAAGGCTTGATTCGCGTTAGTTCTTGGCAGGGAAAGAGGTGCATCCACCTCCTTCCCTGCCGAGAACTAACGCGACTCAAGGCTTGATGCACGTTAGTTCTTGGCAGGGAAAGAGGTGCGGGCACCTCCTTCCCTGCTGAGAACTAACAGAAAATAATAATGCATTTTCATTATTAATTACGTTTCAATTACAAAATTTATTGAAAATTTTTCGGATTAATTTCTATAATGACCCAGCGACGGAGATTCCCCCGAGTTTAGAATCATTTTTTTATGGATCAACCACCCCTAGTCCCTATGTAGACTTGTCCACAGTTGCATGGTATATGTGTTGCACCCCAGACCTGAAGGATCCCTCAGAAAACCACTTGAGACCGGCCGTGATTAAATGCTTTATTTAGAATAAATGAAAAGAAGCAAAGAAGATAGTATTTTAGTCCATTGATGCTCCCAAGCATCCAAGTATTGCAAAGCAATAGTCCCAAGACAAAACAGAATAAAAATGTAAAAGAGTCTTGATGCCCCAATGGGCTAAATCCAGGATAAGTTCTTGGCACAAAGACTGGCATTAGAGTCCAAAGGCTGGAAGGCCCAATGGCCCAGGCAAGGTTCCATGGAAGCTTGGCATGGAGGCTGAACGCTGGCGAGAGATACCTGGAGCCAACGGGAAGCAGCTTAAATAGGTTCTTTCCCTTGAAGACGCATGCTGCGTCATAACTTCTTCTCAGGCTCTCTTGCTGGGCTTACCCCTCCCGGGCCTCTCGGCCGAAGCTGAAGTGTCAGCTCATTAGTGAAGACATCTGGGCCTTTGGGAGGCACTGCTGCTTTGTGGTACCAGGCTGTCACGATGCACGGACTTGACCGGCCCCTTAATCACACACACAGAGACGGACTGAAGGCTAACTACTTTATTGAATATAAAAACAGTTCAAAAGATATTGTCCAAAAGAATAGCAAGTAATCCAAAAGGCTTGAAGCAATAATGTCCAAAACAAACGTGGCAAAATCCAAGGGCTTGGCAAGGCTCCGCGCAACACTGCGGATCAGGAAACAAGGCAAGGCAGATGCAAGGCAGGACTTGATGACCACTAGCTCACTTAGCTCCGTGGACCCACTTCGCTTCACGCCAAAGAGACGTGGCCGAAGCACTGAGGATCCGTTCCCACGACTCCTATACTTAATCCTTCGGCCGAGGTCCCCGACGCTCTAGGCTTCGTCGTCTCCAATCTCTGCTGACGGACCTCGGCCTGTCTAGGCTGCAGTACCATCCCCTTCTGCGGGACTCAATGCTCTCCTATCAAAGGTTCGGCCTTGCCTCTCACCATCTGGGTCACTATCTGCATGAGAGCTTCCCTCCCTGGGATCTTCCCAGCCGCTTGCTTCCATGTTTTGACTCAAAAGCTCCTGGGAACCTTTCCCACCCGGGTGCTCATAACTCCCACAATCACTGCCCTCCATTTGCACCTGGTTATCTGAATCTATGTCAGGGCCAAACATCAATTCTTCCCATGCCAAGCTCTCCGTGGGCGAAGGAGGCCCACTGATGGGAAACTGTCCTTCTCCCCAATCTTCCAACTCATCCTCTGAATCTGGTTCTGCAGCTGCAGGGCCTAATGCTAATGGGACCCCGGGTCCTAGCCCCAGTTCTCCAGGCACAAAGGAGAACTGCTGTGCTACACAGGCCTCCTTATCGGCTTGGGAAACAGTAGGGCTGCGTTTGCCCTTGAACGCTTGGTGAACTAGAGGCCTCTGCAGAAACTTGCTCTCAGGCCTCACTGAGGCTTTGGATTTAACATGGCGTTGGTCTTGCTGTGGGCCAGAGTCAGGCTGGGGCATGGCAATATGGTAGACTCCTACAGAGGTGAGAGGATCCCTCTTGTCCTTTGCTGAATGTAGCATTTGTTGGATTTTCTTAGAGGGCCTGTAGATAGTTTGTATGTTGTGTTTCCTTCAGCTTCCCTGTGCAGTCAGTGGTTCCCTTGATGTTAGTGTTCCTATATGTCCCTTATTCTAAGGGGCGTCCCTTATTTTGGCCCTAAAATTTGCGTCCCTTATTTTCAGGCCCTGTCCCTTATTTTTGACTAGTAGGACAGGACTGGGCAGGGTTGACCAGAGGAAGGTGCGCGTTGTGGTTTCCACGGCAATGCGAGATTCCAACTCGCAGGGCAGCCTGCGTCCCCCTTGGAAGGAAGAGGCGATACAGGACTTTTTCAAAGTACAGTAGACTAATTAACCGTTACCCAAGGGGAATGTTGGATCATGTTGGATAAAGATAGTTTCTGCTTGCTTGAGAGTTACTCTTAAAATAGGCCTAGCTATGCATCCCAATACTATACAATGCTGTATAGCCCATACTATACTATACCATTAACTATCAACATAATAATCATGAAGATGTACTGTCTTATAAAATTTATTTCATTTTAATGTTTAGACAGTGCACTTTTAAAGTCAGCAAAGTCAAGGACTAAATACAGATGGAGAAAATTAGGTAGTTCTAATAATGTTTTTCTGCATGACAAAGCATGCAGAAACATACCATGTCCTGTTAAGAGGGTGTAAGTCAGTTTCTTTTGTGAGTTTCAATCATTATCTTATTCTGTTAATAAAACTATTTCTACCTAATGTTTGAGTTTCAAGTTTTTAATGAAGTGTCCCTTATTTTTGTGAAAAATCCCGTAAATGTCCCTTATTTCTTATATCAAAAAATGGCAACCCTACTTGATGTATGACAAGAACACTTTTCTTCTGGGTGGATGTTTGCCTTTACTCTTGTGGCTTGTTCTCGGTCTTGCAGCTCTTCTGCAGTCTGTGGTGGGGTATCCATTGGCTTGTTAAGCCCAGTTTAGGTGGTTCAGTTCGTCTTGGAGGAGGTGGGGTTCACAGATTCTTTTTGCATGGTCTGCCAGGGCTTTAATTGTGCTTCTTTTTTTTTTTACTTGGGTGATGGTTGGAGTTTTATGTAGTTATTCCACAGAGATATAAACTCAATTTTCCCAGTTTCTAACAGACATCACAACCTCTGTGTCAGGATTGGGAGACTTGAGCTTAGGTGAAGATCAAGCTCCCAGCCTGGCATGAGATTACATCGACCTTTGCCCTAGTTCTTGGGTGACCTTGGCTCCAGTTATATAAGACTGTGCTGAGTCATGTGGAAGTGAGGTAACTTCCAGATGTGTGCAAGGCTGTAGAGGGAAGTGATGTAGCTCCTTCGAGCCTGGACATTGGACAATTGGACTCATGCTGCTGACTCATGGGGCTGTGAGGTCACGTCCCTTTGGACTGGGGAATATGCTGAATCACGGATATGGTGCAACCCTGCCTGGACATTGCATGGGCGATGGGAGGGGGGTTGGGGTATATAAGTGGTGTTTGGTGGTGGGCAGGTGCTTTTGCTTCACATGTGTCGTACCTGCAATAAAATCGTGTTGGACCGTGCTTCAATCTACGCGTGATCCTTACCGAGTGTTGGAGAGTCGTTACAGAAGCAAAAGCCCCTTTTCAACTATCCCAGCAATGGAGAGGTTGGCTTGGAAAGAAGAAGAATATATTGACAGATGGGATTCGGCTCCTGAGGAAGTCCGGCGTACCATGGAGTGGGATTGGACCACCCTTGACCAAGTGGGATGCCCGGATGAGCACCGTGAGATGATGGATGGTGCCGTGGCCCAGGAGGTGGAATTTGAGGAGCGGAGCGACTCTGGGAAGCTCAGGTGAGCTTGGAAGTTGCCCGGCGGAGAGAGAGATTCGACTCCAGACAGGCAGAGGTCTGGAGGAACGAAGGGATCGGAGGAGCTGTTCCGAAGGACTGGTCAGTTCAGGTAGATCCAGAAGTGTATGGGACCAGGGAGACTGTGCCGAAGGACAGGCCAGCTCAGATGGAGGTCCGAAGGGCAGAAGTGTATGGGACCAGGGAGACTGTGCCGAAGGACAGGCCAGCTCAGATGGAGGTCCGAAGGGCCGGAGGGATCGGAGAAGCTGTTCCAAAGGACTGGGCAGTTCGGGCGGATCAGAAGTGCGTGGCCCCAGAGAGACTGTGCCGAAGGACAGGCCAGTTAGGGTGAGCTTGATGGAATGTGGCAGTGAGACCACGGGCCGGCATCACCCTCAGAGTTGGAGGTGATGAAGTGGAAGTTGGAGGCCATGGAACAGACTATGAGAAGGATGTCTCGAGCCATGTCCCGGTGAGAGCCAATGGAGTCGGTTTGGTGTGCCCCGGGTGGAGAGACTTCACTTTTATTCGTGGATGGATGGCGGAGCTGAGCGTCCTAGATCTCCTTTGGGAGTGAGGACCGGTGGTGACCATTCGGGAGGAAGTCCGGCCCAGAGGAGGCGGCCCCTACAACCGGCCGGAAGGGGAAGAGGGGTTACCAGGCCTGAGGTCCCGCATGGAAGGGAAGCAATTTCCCAAGAATTCGGGGCCCGTTTGAAGAAGGAACCCTTAAGAGTTGAGTTTGAAGGGGAAGCCTGTAAAGTAGCCTTCTTCGCCGCTGCTGTACAAGACCATATGGAGGATTATGGACACCTTTATCCTAGCGACAGCAGCCGAGTGCGGGCCATCGGAGCGGTCTTCAAAGGAAGGGCGGCAGAATGGTATGTTCAATGCCATGACCGTCGAGACCCGTGTTTGCGTTCCGTGGGAGCCTTCTTGCAGGCAATACGAAGCCGGTTTCGAGATCCGTTGGAGAGGATTAAAGCGAAGGAAGCGTTACGCTGCTTGACTCAGGGATCCCGGTCTGTCACTGAGTATGCAGAGGAATTCATGGGGTTGGCCGGAAAAGTTGCGAATGGTCTCCAGCTACCCTATTAGAATTGTTTAAAGACGGCCTGCGGAAGGAGATCCTCGAGTGGTGTCTACATCGGGATGATCCTGGAGAGGTGGATGGCTGGATCCAGTTGGCTGGCAGTGTGGAGGGAATCCTTGCCCAGGTGCAGCGGCGGCGTTTTCAACCTGCGAGGTCAGGGGATCCGGTCGTGGTGTTGCTGATGGGCGATTCCGTGGAGGAGAGGCTAGACGTGGCAGTGACAACCGGTCCAGTCCAGCGAAAAGGCCATCGAAGGGACGAGGCCTTTGCTTTTTGTTCACAACCTGGTCATTTGCGTCCCAGTGCCGACAAAGGCAGGCACTGGAGCCGGTGAAAGTAGGATCCGCTAAAGCAGCTTGTGTGGACATTGACGATAGAAAAAGTATTGGGGTGAGCTCTAATATTCAATGCACATTGGGTTTGATTAAGGGGAATGAAATTGTGGAAAGAAAAGCTTTAGTGGACTGTGGGTGTTCAGAGAACATTATGTCCCCAAAGTTGATTGGGGATTTGGGCGGGAGTACGAAGCCCTTGGAAACGCCTGTTATATTTAAGCAATTGGATGGATCCTCTATTGAGGGGGGACCTTTCACTGTGGGGACTAAGGATTTGAAGGGTCGGGTGGGACCCTGGGAGGGGACATTGATTTTGTAGTGGCTCCCATTAAAGGTCATGAGGTGGTGTTGGGGTTGCCTTGGCTTGAGCAGGTTAATCCCAAGATCGATTGGAAAACAGGGAAGGTACAATGTTCCCCTAATAGGAGGGAGGAGGCCAGGAGTGATGTGCAAGGGGTGCCGGCTGAGTATTGGGATTATATGGATGTGTTTAACCCGGTATTAGCACAGGGACTGCCCCTCCCGCAACGTACAGTGTAGTATAGAGGTTAAGGAAGGGGCTGTGCTACCTAAGCCCAAGATATATGCTATGACGGTGAAGAAAAGGAAGCGTTAAGGGAGCAGATAGGCGGGTATTTAAGAAGAGGATATATCCAGAGGTCTGAATCTCCTATTGCAGCACCAGTGTTATTTCGCGAGAAGAAGGATGGTAGTTTGCGGATGTGTATAGATTATAGAGGTTTGAATGCTGTTAGTACCACCAATTGCTACCCTTTGCCACTAATTAAAGATTTGTTAGGTCAGCTAGGGGGTGGTAAGGTTTCTGAAGCTGGATTTGATTATTGCGTTCCACATGGTGAGAGTGAAGAGGAGCGACCAGTGGAAGACTGCTTTTTCTTGCCCCTCGGGCTCTACGAATGGGCCGTGATGCCATTCGGTTTGGCCGGAGCTCCGGTATTTTTATGCAGTTGATTAATGAGGTGTTGCACCCCCTTTTGTATAAGGGGTGCTTGTATATTTGGACGATATCGTGGTTGTGACGCGTACCAGAGATGAGCATGTTCATTTGGTTCGGGAGGTGTTAGAGAGACTGCGGAAGGCAAGTCTGTATGTAAAGTTGAGTAAATGTGAATTTGGCAAGAATCAGATTGATTTTCTGGGTTACCGAATCAGTGAGAATGGGGTTGCAATGGATCCGGCTAAGGTGGAGGATATGTTGAGCTGGGAGGCTCCGCAAAACCCGTAGGCAACTGCAGGCTTTTGGGGCTAGCCAATTTTTATCGCACTTTCATAGCAGGATTTTTGGCGATAGCCCTCCCGCTTACTGAGTTATTGAAGACCAAGGGTAAGGGTGAGTCAAGGAAGGTTAAGTCTCCAGGAGCTAAATTGGAGTGGACGCAGGAATGCCAGGAAGCTTTTGTGAGGTTGAAAGGAGCATTTACGAATGGACCCTTGTTGATGCATCCAAATGTGGATAAGCCGTTTGTGGTGCAATGTGACGCGTCTGCCTGGGCGTATGGCGGAGTGTTAATGCAAGAGGATGACCAGGGTATGATGAGGCCATGTGCGTATTTTTCTAAAAGTTCGGGAGCATGAGAGGAGGTGGCCAGTTTGGGAGAAGGAGGCGTGTGCTGTGCGCAACGCTTTGCAGACATGGAGACAGTTTTAGAGGGTGCTGCTTTCCCATTCGTTGTGATGACTGACCATCAGAACCTTCAGTATTTAAGGAATCCCCAGAAGCTATCTCCCAAGTTGGTGAGATGGGCACAGTTTTTTGCTCGGTTTAATTTCAGGCTCCAGCATATCAGAGGCGAGGAGAATGTGGTGGTTGATGCATTGTCTCGGTATCCAGTGTGGGTGAGAATGAAATGCATAAAGCGGAGGAAGTGTTTGCTAGGGAACATTGGGGTCTGGCAGTGCAGACGAGGTCTCAAATGGTGAATGAGATTAAGAAGGAAAAGGGAGTAGTAGATGAATGGAGTTTGGAATTGCAGAAGGGTTATGTAGGTGATGTATGGTTACAGAGTCATGAGAAGGAGTGCAAGTCGTTAGATGGTTTGTGGATTATGGGAGGTAAGGTGTATGTCCCTCAGAGTATGAGAGAAAAGGTGCTGAGGTTGAATCATGACCATAGGACTGCTGGGCATTGGGGAGTTACGAAGACTCTTTTGGCCTTGAAAAAGCGGTATTGGTGGCCCGCCATGAGGGCTGAGGTGAAAAGGTATGTGGAGTGCTGTGAGGTATGTGCCAGGAATAAAGTTCCCTCTGCGCGGCCGCAGGGGTTGATTCAAGTGGTAGTTACTCCTGTGAGGCCGTGGACGCATGTCAGCACAGATTTTGTGGGGAGTTGCCTTGAGTCGAGGTTATAAATACATTTGGACTGTGCTGGACATGTTTTGAAGCAGGCCCATTTTATTCCCTTGAAGGGATTGCCCTCTGCGGAGCGCCTAGCAGAGTTGTATGTGCAGCATGTGTATCGGTTGCATGGATGCCCGGAGCAGGTTCTGAGCAATCGTGGAGTGCAGTTTACTGCTCAATTTTGGGAGCGGTTTTTGGAGGTGCTGGGGGCTCAGAGGCGTCTTACGACCTCTTATCATCCTTGTTGTAATGGGGGTGTAGAAAGAACATAAAAATCTTTGGGGCGTATCTACGCATTTTTAGCAACAGGGAGCAGAATAATTGGTCTGATCTGCTACCCTATGCTGAAGTGGCATACAATAGTTCTGTACATTCCTCCACCGGAAAGTCTCCCTTTGAGATAGTCTATGGTCAGGAGGTGGCTCCTTTGCCCCAGTTGTTGGAATTGGGAGGGGAGGAGAAAGTGGAGTGGAAGATACGTGCTCGGGAGGATTGGAAGGAGGTGGCAGAGGCTCTAGGACAAGCGCAGCGCTCTTATACGATGGTTGGTGATCGGAAGAGGCAAGAAGGGGAGGAGTATAGCGAGGGGGGATTTGGTGTGGCTGTCCACACAGAATTTGAAATTGGGTTATCCCCTCTAAAAAGTTGAGTCCAAAGTATATCGGGCCTTTCAGAGTTGAGAAAGCGGTAAATAAGGTCTCCTATACCCTTTTGTTGCCCAAAAGTTTAGGGAAAGTTCATCCCACGTTTCATTGTAGTCTTTTGAAGAAATATGTGGGCCCCTTTCATCCTCCGGATTGAATGATGTTTTGTTTTACAGGGGGGGGACGTGGTGGAGGAGGCCGTTATGTCAGGATTGGGAGACTTGAGCTTAGGTGAAGATCAAGCTCCCAGCCTGGCATGAGATTACATCGACCTTTGCCCTAGTTCTTGGGTGACCTTGGCTCCAGTTATATAAGACTGTGCTGAGTCATGTGGAAGTGAGGTAACTTCCAGATGTGTGCAAGGCTGCAGGGGGAAGTGATGTTGCTCCTTCGAGCCTGGACATTGGACAATTGGACTCATGCTGCTGACTCATGGGGCTGTGAGGTCACGTCCCTTTGGACTGGGAATATGCTGAATCACCGGATATGGTGCAACCCTGCCTGGACATTGCATGGGCGATGGGAGGGGGGTTGGGGTATATAAGTGGTATTTGGTGGTGGGCAGGTGCTTTTGCTTCACATGTGTCGTACCTGCAATAAAATCGTGTTGGACCGTGCTTCAATCTACGCGTGATCCTTACCGAGTGTTGGAGAGTCATTACACTCTGAGGATGCCTGCCACAGATGCAGGTGAAATTTACAAGGAAACACTTTTGGAACATGGTCATACAGCCCCAAAAATTCACAACAACCCACTACAACTCAATACCTATTAAAATACCTAGATATAAACACAAAAATGAAACACGCATGTACACATACATAGAAACAAACACAAACTTAAAAAATAAAAAAGACAGATCTACTAACTTCAGATACAATATCTGATGGTATTTATCATTTACTAGCTTGGGGACCCGGCCCTGCCAGGGTTATTTGAGAAAGGCATTGTGTGCCAAGGTTGGTCCTTATCAGATGTTTACGTGGCTTGCAGTGGTCTCAGGAAGTTAGTGAAGGTACTGCAAGTCCCATTGGCCATGGTCCATCCCCCTCCCAACAGCACCAGGATGTAGAGTGGGTCATGTGGGCTCTGCGTGCCACATTTGGTCTTGATCATTCATTGGATGAGGGTCACAGTGGTCTCAGAAGGTGAGTGAAGGTACTTCAAGTCCCATCATCCATGGTCCATCCTCCTTCAAATGGCACCAGGATGTAGAGTGGGTCATGAGGGCTCTGTGTGGCAGGTTTGGTCTGTATTGCTAATTGGATGAGGGTCACAGTGCTCTCAGGAAGTGAGTGAAGGTACTTCAAGTCCCATCATCCATGGTCCGTCCCACACAAAACTGCACCAGGATGTAGAATGGGTCATGAGGGCTCTGTGTGTCAGGTTTGGTCTGGATCAGTCATTAGATTAGGTTTGCAGCAGTTTTGGGAAGTGAGTTAAGGTACTTCAAGTCCTATCATGCACGGTCTGCCCTCCTCCAAACTGCACCAGGATGTAAAGTGGGTCATGGGGGCTCTGTGTGCCAAGTTTGGTCTTGATCATTCAGTGGATGAGGGTGGCAGCAGTCTGGGGAAGTGATTGGAGGTACTTAAAGTCCCATCATCCATGGTCTGTCCTCCTTCAAACTGCAACAGGATGTAAACTCCCACCATGGCTGACTGCCTCAGGCCTTTGCCTTATCCCCCTCTGGCTGTTTAGAGTGTCTGAATGTTCGTGTTGGCTGGCCAATTAGAGGTGTTATGCAAATACTCCCTCACTGGCAACCAATCATGTTGTCAGAATATAGAAGCCGGGAGCCAATCAGAACGCTGCCACATACATACATACAAACAAACAAACAAACTAACATACAAACATTCCACTTTATTATATATAAAGATAGAGATTAGTCTGATATGGATTGTGTGTTTCGGTAAGCCAAAGTATGTGGGATGTTGAAGTGTCGAAACCCAATAATATGGTTCTTTTCTTTATGGTGATTTGAACAACTTGGCTCTGTTGACATTTTCAAATATTTAACAACTCATACCCTCAATTTTTAGTTTATTATAGTGAATATAATAAATGATCACATTGGCTGGAATTGCTCATGGTTCTTTTCTTTGTAAGTGGGAAATATAACTGAGCAGTTTTGATACATCTGATTGCGAACGGAATTTGGGGGTCTTGCCATGAAGGCAGACCGGCTAGACCCACCAAAGAGGGCCCATGTCAAACCTGGTGAGAAAGGAAGCAACCAATCCCATATTTTTCCTAAAATGTCTCAATTTAACAGATCTCACCAAAGCCTGAAGAGGGTGCCATTGAGGTTTTATTCAGCCCAGCTGGAAGGGATTACAGCCGCAAATCATTCTCCCATGCTGCAATGCAGCTACATTGGTGAACATCCCTTTTATAGGGCTACAGATTTGAATTTCCCTCTTCCCACCCCCGCTACTGATTGGCAGATGTCATGACTTGCAGGCGGGGCACAGGCGGTCCCTGTGCATGGCCCCAGCCAATGAGGGCGAAGGAGGAATAATGAGAGAAGGGGTGTTCCTGAGTATGCCATGAGGCTGGGCTTTTCAAACCAGTTTTTCTGAGTTGCAGAAAAAGGCCTTATAATCTGTGATTTCCTGTTGGCCAAGCAAGACCAAAAATCCTTTTGTGTGAGTTTCAGTAAATTGGAGGGTAAACAAAGAGCCTAGGGTGTAAGATAAGGTCTTTGCCCTTATTCTCTTCCTTCCTGTGGTAGGAAGGGAGATATCAAAAAGGTGCAATATTGACTGGATGGGACAATGATAATTATTTTGAAGGGCAAATGAATGTATGGTTAATGAGTCACAGGTCAAGAATGCAGCTTGGAAACCTTGCCCAGGGAGCCAGAGCAAATGTGGCTTTTTAAAGTGGCGATCCCAATATTTTCACTGTTACAGACATGAAAAACACATAAGGAAAAATCAGGGGTCATGTAGGGAGAGCACGCCACCTTTGACCATCCCTCCCTTCAACCCCACCCCACCCCCAGACCAGAGAGATATAAAGTTTATTACATTCACGAGATCAGTCCATAAGATCTTGAAAAAGGGAAAGAAAAGTCCTTAGCAAGTCTGCATGCTGCAGGGAAGTGTCCAAAGCGTTGGTATGATGAATCAGGAGCTGGAGTCATTGAATTATGGGGAAAGTTCATGAAAATAAGTCTTTAGGGAGTCCTTGGAAGTTGGGAGAAAGATCAATTGAAAAAGCATGTGCTGAGGAAAAGTCTTGTCCTTAAAAGTAGAAGTGAACTATAGGCCCCAAGCCATCTTGCCTTTCTGGGGCTCCGTTGGATTAGCACAAGGCAAACCCACATGGGGCACAGGCCTCTGGAATCTATAAATCATAAGAAATGTCCTTAAAACTGAACGGAAAGGGAGATAACTTGGTGTGTTTGGGTTATAGAAAACCTTGCCATGCGGGGCCAAGAGGAGAGCCTTAGGTTCCCACATAGAGAGGAAATAGGGGATTAATGAAGGTGAAGGTGAACCAGGCGAAGACGGAGATCTTGTGGCTGGACCGCCCGGGGGGGGGGTAGAGACCCAGTTGCCGACGTTCGACAGTGTGGCACTCTGCCCGCAACCGTCAGTAAAGAGCCTAGAGGTCCGGCTGGACTCCCAGCTGTCTATGGAGGCGCAGATTGCCTGCGCCTGCAAGACAGCGTTTTACCACCTGCGGCAGGCAAAACGTCTGGCTCCTTACCTCTCCCGTTGTGACCTAGCCACGGTGATCCAAGCCACGGTCATCTCGAGGCTCGATTACTGTCATGTGCTGTACATTGGCCTACCCTTTCGGCGATCCGGAAACTCAAGCTGGTGCAGAACGCAGCAGCACACTTGCTCTCAGGAGCTTCAAGATCCGCTCACGTGACTCCACTCTTGCGTGAGCTGCACTGGCTCCCAAGTGAATTCCGGGTCACCTTCAAGGTGTTAGTTTTAACTTTCAAGGCCTTATATGGTTTGGGGCCAGTGTACCTGAGGGAGCGGCTTCCCCCTTATGTGCCCAGGAGATCACTGCGTTCAGAGGGGCTCAACGTACTGGAGGTGCCTGGTATCAAGGTCTACAGGCTGTCTAGTACGCGCCAGAGGGCATTCGCGGTGGCCGCCCCAACCCTCTGGAACACCCTCACGGAAGAGATAAGGGTCATCCGCGATTTGTTGCCATTCCGTAGAGCCGTCAAGACCTGGCTATTCAGACAGGCATTTGGTCCATAACCAATGCCGTCCACTAGCACTGCACCCGTCGCCATTGTACTTCTGCTGCTTGTCGCAGTATTGTAGGAATGAAATTTTAATTGGGGTTTTATTTTGGTTTTACTGTGTTTATGTTTTACTTGCTATTTTAATCTTGTAAACCGCTCTGGGCTCCAGAGAGAGCAGTATATTAAGTGGAACTAATAAATAAATAAATAAATAAATAAATAAATAAATAAATAATGGACCACTCCCGTCTGGTGTCCTGGGTGAAACTATGAATCCCTTGGTTCTGAACTATCTTTAGACAGAGGCCTGGGGGTGGGTCACCCCTGATATCACATCTGTATGCATGCATATAGGTGTTGCTGTGGCACATCCAGTAAGCATGACAAGTTTCCAATGTGCATCAGGAATACAGTATATATTGGGACAATTGCTGGATACACATCTTTGAATTTCACATGTGGCTTCACTGCATTTCTGTAACATAAGAACATAAGAACATAAGAAGAGCCATGCTGAATCGGGCCTCAGCCCATCTAGTCCAGCATTCTGTGTCACACAGTGGCCCACTAGTTGTACACAGGGATCTCTAGCAGAAAGGAGGGCAAAACCCTCACCTGCTCCCGACCCCCCACAACCAGTACCCGGAGAAAATCCTGCCTGCCTCAATCAACACAGAGGTGGCACTTGGATGTCCATTTCAGTAACTACTGATTCCCTTGGTATCCATGAATCTGTCTAATCCTGCCTTGAAGCTGTCCAGGCTGACAGCTGTCACAACCTCCTCTGGAAGTGAATTCCATAACCCAATGACCCTCTGGGTGAAGAAATATTTCCCTTTATTAGTCCTAATTTTCCTACCTTGGAGCTTCAGGGAGCCCCTAGTCCTAGTGTTGTGTGGCAGAGAAAATATTTTTTCTTTATTCACCTTTTCTATCCCATGCATGATTTTATACACTTTGATCAAGTCACCTCTTAGACGCCGTCTTTCAAGGCTGAAAAGACCAAGGCGTTGCAACCTGATTTCATAAGGAGCTGCTCCATCCCTTGGATCATTCTTGTTGCCTTTCTTTGTACCTTTTCCAGTTCCGTTATATCCTTCTTAAGGTGCGGAGACCAGAATTGTACACAGTACTCCAGATGTGGTCTCACCATAGATTTGTAGAGAGGCAATACAACATTTGCCGACCTATTTTCGATTCCCTTCCTGATCATGCCAAGCATAGAATTTGCTTTTTTCACTGCTGCAGCGCACTGGGTTGACATCTTCATTGAGCTGTCCACCAAAACCCCAAGATCCCTTTCCTGGTTTGTCTCAGAAAGCTTTGATCCCATCAGTTGATAAGTGTATTTGGGGTTCTTTGCCCCGATGTGCATGACTTTACACTTGTTTAGGTTAAACTGCATTTGCCGCTTTGTTGCCCATTCACTCAGTTTCGAGAGATCTTTCTGGAGCTCTTTACAGTCAGTTTCATTTTTAACTACCCTGAACAGTTTAGTGTCATCTGCAAACTTTGCTACCTCACAATTTACTTCTACATCCAGATCATTAATGAATAAATTAAAAAGTAACGGACCCAAAACTGAACCTTGGGGTACGCCACTTCTCACCTCTTTCCACCCAGAGAAATGTCCGTTTATTACCACCCTTTGTTTCCTACAGTTTAGCCAGGTTCCCATCCAGGACAAGACCTGTCCCCTGATTCCATGGCTGAAGAGCTTATTTGGGAGCCTTTGGTGAGGGACTTGGTCAAAAGCCTTTTGAAAGTCAAGGTAAACAATATCGACTGGGTCCCCTTTATCTATGTTTTGTCAGGTTTGTAAGGTTACACACAACAACAACAGATTTGTAAGGTTACACACAACAACAACAGATTTGTAAGGTTACACACAACAACAACAACAACAACAACAACAACAACAACAACGCTCCAAGGCTGACATCCAGGGCTAATGTATAGCAATGCATGAGAAGGCATGAAAAGGAAATTCCTAATAGTAAGTCTTTAAGAAGAAAGTGGCCAATTTGAAAGTGATCAATTCCAGCTTGGTAATTGCCGCAGCGTCTGCTCTGAACACAGAAAGGAAATGAGCACAATATTGTATCATGTCCATGCCTTTGAAAAATTTATCACCTCCAGATTCAGCTCCTGCATGTGTTATTCCTGCACAAAGCTGACATCTGGCAAGAAGGTTGGATGAGGAGCGAGCAGTGGGGACAACCTTTAGAGAAGTTGCCAAGAAGATGTAATAATTCATTCCTCTGACATAGGACTGAGCATATCATAAATGTCAAGCACAAGACTAACAGCTGGAAACAAATGAAGGGAAATGAAGCTTTAATGCAACCTCTAGGCTTGTTGTCACAATATGATGCGACCTTGTGGCCTTTCCCCCCATCCTCCCCCACCACCTCTTCCTTTTAGCAACAACATGTAAGAATTGGTCTCATGGCTACACCACTTAAATTCTGCAAAGCAGATGCATAAGGAAGATGGAGCATCTCATCTGTGAAGGGAAGTTACTTCTAATGCATCATGATAAGAATCAGCAAGACCCCTGTAAATCAAAGGCAGGGCGCAGCTCTGTCTGCTGTTCCTTGCCGTCTGTGCCAGATTTCCTAACACCTCAGCCAAGAAATGTGATTTTGTTCTATGGCAGTGTTTTTCAACCTTTTTTTCCCAGCCGTGGCACACTTTTTACATTTGCAAAATCCTGGGGCACACCACCAACCAAGATGACACAAAATGACACTCTAACACAGTAATACATATAGTTAATATGTTTTTAAATGTATTTATACACTCAGTGTGAAACCTGGGCCTGTTTCGATGAACACAACATAGATATCCTGCCTTGTGTGCTTCAGACATAGATATCCCGCCTTGTGTGCTTCGGACATAGATATCCCGCTTCGTGTACTTTGGACACAGATTTCCCGCCTTGTGTGCTTCAGACATATATATCCCGCCTCGTGTGCTTCGGACATAGATATCCTGCCTTGTGTGATTTGGACATAGATATCCTGCCTTGTGTGCTTGTTGCAGCGGTCTCAGAAAGTGAGTGAAGGTAAAGCGGAATTGATGCTTTTAGCAGAAGCAATGCTAGGAGAGAGTGCTGCTCAGTATAGGCTTCAGAATACTGGGGTAGCTAGCCAAGTAATAATGACGGGAATAAGCTAATATGATTAGTAGAAAGGCACGAGCAGTGATTTGCCAGGGAACATCAAGTGCCTTTTAGATAAGAGCGGCCCAGATAGGCCGAATGCTAGCAACGTGCTTTTGTTGACAATGTTCTTGAATGAATAGATAGTGCGCATGGCAATTAGAGACTTCTCCGTGAATGTTAGGGAGAAGTTGCATAGATTTGTAGCAACTTGAGAACCAGAGCAGATAGCATAGCCTGAGAATCAGAATTAATACATACGCCATGCCTTTTAGCAAATAGGAGTGAGATGCTAGAATGCTTTGTTTGATTGGGTAATAAAATGAGTTCATGTGTGTCAGCCAATTGCAAGTGATGAAGATGGGAGGGGCCTGGGCTCTGCAGCCATTGATTGTATAAAACCTGTGTGCTTGAAATAATCTGGGCTCTGCCATTTTAGCAGTCTTATGCTAAGCAGACTCCGTCAGCTGATGTAATCAAATAAACTTGGCTTCATTTGGACCAGTATCAATTGTTGCGTACTTCGTTCCTGTGCCCGCACGAATGCCGCCGCTTGTGAGTCAGAACGTTACTGCCTGAAGGAGTTTTGGGACTCCAGATTTCCGCTACAAAGGTACTTCAACTCCCATCATCCGTGTTCCATCCCACTCAAAACTGCAGTAGGATGTAGAGTGGGTCATGGGTACTCTGTGTGCAAAGTTTGGGCCTGGTCTCTGATTTGTAGGGGCTGCAATGTTATAAGGAAGTGAATTAAAGTACTGCAAGTCCCATCATCCATGGTCCATCCTCCCTCAAACTGCACCAGGATGTAGGGTGCATCTTGGGGGGGGGGGGTCTGTGTGCCAAGTTTGGTCTTGTTCTGTGATTGTTGGGGGCCTAGTCAGAAAAATCAAATTGATTAAGCCTAACAGTATCCCATGAGCTGAGGCCTAGTCAGGAAAATCAAGTTAAGGAAGCCTTGCTGTCAATTTTGGGCCTGGTCTGTGATTTATAGGGGCTACAGTGTTGTTTTGGAAGTGAATGAGGTGAAGGTACTGCAAATCCCATCATTCGTGGCCCATCCTGCCCTAAACCATACCAAGGTGTGAAGTGGGCCATTGGGCCCCTGTTTGCCAAGTTTGGTCCTGATCCGTCATTGCTGTGGGCCGCAGTGGCTGACTGCCTGAGGCCTTTCCCTTTCCCTCTGAGTCACTTTAGAATGTTGGAATGTGGTTGGCCAATCGGAGTCCTTTATGCAAATACCATTTCAGTGGCAACCAATCCCCTCTGTCTGGGGCCATAGAATGTTGGAGTTCTGAGGCTGGCCTATCAGAGCCCTTTATGCAAATAATCCCACAGTGGCAGCCAATCAAAATGCTGGCACATATTCCTCCCTCCGCACCACCGCACCACCCACCACCCGCAAACACTGACTTTTATTATATACATAGAAGAAGGCAGGAAATTCAATCGAAGTCTTCTCCTAACAGCTCATTTAATGTGGCCTTCAGTGAGAATGAGACCATAAGTTCACCAATTTCTTTTCTTCATACTGTTTTGCAGATAAAAAAATATACAATGAAGCAAAATGGAGGGATAAACTATAGGAGAGCTAGGGTTTCTTGAGATTTGCTAAGGCAATCTGTGTTCCTTATGCTTTAGTTCCCTTTGATCGGGAAATTCTTCATTTGCTTTGCTTTGACTTTACTTCCTTGCATTCATAAGTAAGAAGCATGAGGTCATTGGAGTTCAAGATGACTAGTCTTGTTGTTGCCTGGATGGTCTGCATTGCAGATATGCTTAAATGGCCATTTCTCTTCTGAAGGAAAACCATCCATCTGGGGTCCCAGATCATATCCTGTATATTTCCTGACCACAGATTACATACTATTATTTTTGCCTTAACAATAAAGACAATGCTGAAGCAAACAAGGTGCCGATACCAAATACATGTGTACATATTTTGCTACTATGGTCTCTGCCAAAGTTGGCCAAAGAGTTGGGCTCCTCTCCCTCCTCTCCCTCCTTTCCTTCCCTCCCTCTGTGCACCAAGGGCTACCTGGCTGGGCTGCGGCTCCTACTGCTTCCTGGCTCCTGGTCGCTCTTCTGCCCTCCCCCCCTCTGGCAGCAAGGAGGAGGAGAGGGAGGAAGAGTCTGTGGGAGCTGCCCCCATCCGAACCTGCTCCTGGAGGCTCGAGGCGAGGCTTTCTGCCCTCTAGCCCCTCTGCGCCGGGGAAGGGGAGAAACTCCTCATCTCCTGGCCTCTCCTGGCTGGGCTCCGGGTTCGCTGCAGAGGAGAGCAGAGTCCGGGATGCGCAGCTCCACAGCCCAGCTTGGTTCCTTCCCGATCTGGCCCCAAGGTGACAGCAGGGAAGCCGAAGGGACGCGAGGGGGGAGGCACTCCTGGGGGGGGCAAACCCTTTTGGGAAGGAGAGCTGGGGGTGGCGACGGCTGCGAGCCTCCGCCGCAGTTTGTTCCGAGGCTCGGAGCCACCCCGTGTGCTCAATTCCTATTCGTCCTTCTCAGCCGAGCCCGCTTTGGCCACTCAGCGCAGGCCTCCCTCACGGGACGGTGATGGGCCCCCTGCATGTGGGCCTCCCAGGGGAGCGGGGGTTGGTGGAAGCAGTGGTGTCATGAGGGGGGAGGGTGACAGTTAGTAAAATGACAGTCATTTTGTGTCATTTTGGTTGGTGGTGTGCCCCAGGATTTTGTAAGTGTAAAAAATGTGCCGCGGCTCAAAAAAGGTTGAAAAACACTGGGCTGGAGGACCGAGAAATCCTCAACACAACTCTAAGGCAAGCTTCCAGCAGAGAGTAACACTGGAAGATATAGGAATTCTTAGACAGCTGTCCTAGCAGGTAATAAATAAATAAATTGTATTTTGAGTTGTGTTTCCCACCCCCCCACCCCATTTTTGTCAGGATCATGCATCTCTAAACCAAGTAAATGTGAGGGACCTGGTGGTGCACATGGACCACCAATTTTTCCCCAATGTAGTATGTAGTTTGGTGCTTTCCAAAATTGAAGTTAAAGAAAAAATAGTATATTATTTCCAACAATTTTCTATCACAACTTGAAACTTTTTACCTTTTCCTAATTATTAAGGTGTGGAAGAGTTTGCGGAGGCACATGTCCCCAATAAATGTTATTTAAAGGTCATTCGCCTTCAAAAAATATCAACACATTTTTAGCCGTGTATTTTGTTTTGATGGGGGGAAAATAATCTGCTACTAATTTTCCTGGCATTTGCTACATGTTTAGAAAAATTGCCGCAGGCTAACCTAGTATCTGAAGTATCAAGTGGAAAATAAATTTGGGAAAGTTGGAAGGTTTCTTATATTGTTTACTCACTTCAAACCCCAAGAGAATAAATACAGAAACAAAAAGGTTCCGATAAGTCAGGACGGCCCAGAATAGGTAAAGCACAGTCCAGTGTCACCCTATGGATTCAAATTACAAAAAGCTAAATACGAGGAAGAACAATTCCATATGGAAATGGATTTATTTACAAGGTGGTGGACTCACATTCTTTCTCATCACTGCATGGAAACTAGCGAAATCCTAACAGAAGGCAGAAAAAAAAATAGAGAACTACTCAACATCTTCTTCACCTCTGTGTTTTCCTAAGAAGACAACAGAAATCAACACGTGGAAAATGGAGCAGATGATGCAAAATGGGAAATATAGCACAAAACAGGGGGAAAGGAAGTACAGAACAGCTGGCTACTCTAAATGAATTGAAGTCTACAGGTCCAAGTGAATTATATCGAAGGATATTAAAAGAACTGACAATAATCTTAAAGATTTCCTGAAGAACTAGAGAATTCCCAGCAAACTAAAAAAAGGAAAATGTGGTCCCATCTTCAGAAAAGGGGGGAAATTGGGGCATCAGCAATTGCTGCCAAGTCAGCCAAACATCAATACTAGGAAAGTCTCTAAATCAGATTACTATAAACAGGTATGTTAAGCACTTAGAAAATAAAGCGATTATAACTGAACATCAACATGGGTTACTCAAAGTCATGCCTCTATTTTTGTAGAAACTGAAATTCGTTTTAATATGTAGCTATCTGTATATATAATAAAAAAGAATGTTTGTATGTGTGTATGTGTGTTTTTTTTGTATGTTTGTATGTATGTGGCAGCGTTCTGATTGGCTCCCGGCCTCTACATTCTGACAACATGATTGGTTGCCACTGAGGGAGCATTTGCATAACGCCTCTATTGGCCAGCCAACATGAACATTCCGACCCCCTAAACTGGCAGAGGGGGATAAGGCAAAGGCCTGAGGCAGTCGCCAACATGAACATTCCGACGCTCTAAAGTGGCAGAGGGGGTCAGGAAAAGGCCTGAGGCAGTCAGGCATGGTGGGAGTTTCAGACCTAAACACTTTGCGACCCCTTTGCGACCCCAAACAATGAGAGAACAAGACCAAACTTGGCACACAGAACCCTCACGATCCACTCTACATCCTGGTGCAGTTTGAGGGAGGATGGACCATGGATGACAGGACTTGCAGTACTTTAACTCACTTGCTTTACAGCACTCTGGCCCACACCATAGAACAGGGGTGCCCACACTTTTTCAGCATGCAAGCTACTTAAACTAAAACCAAGTCAGAAAGATCTACCAAGAGATAACAGGGCGGAGCTGGGGAAGGGGGCGGGGCTTGGTGGGGCTTTGCTCCACCCCCTCCTTCCTCTGGCTTCAGCATTTCCACTGCTTCTCCTGGGTAGAAGAGGGTAATGCCAAGCCAGTGGTGGCATAGATAGCCACCACTGGCTTGGCATTACCCCCTTCTACTCTTGAGAAGCTGTGGAAATGCTGAAGCTGGTGGAGGGGGCGGAGCTTGGCGGAGCTTAGCTCCACCCCCTTTTCCTCTGTCTTTAGCATTTCCACAGCTTCTCCAGGGTACAGAAAGGTTATGCCAAGCCAGTGGTGGCTATCTATTACCCTCTTCTGAGTATCTAGAATGTTGGAGTTCTGAGGCTGGCCAATCAGAGTCCTTTATGCAAATAATCCCACAGTTGCAACCAATCGAAACGCTGCCACATATTCCTCCACACCTCCACAAACACTGACTTTTATTATATAGATATTTGAGAAAGGCATTGTGTGCCAAGGGTGGTCCTTATGAGATGTTTACATGACTTGCAGTGGTCTCAGGAAGTTAGTGAAGATACTCCAAGTCCCATCATCCATGGTCCATCCTCCTTCAAACAACACCAGGATGTAGAGTGGGTCATGGGGGCTCTGTGTGTCTGGTTTGGTCTTGATCAGTCATTGGATTAGGTTTGCAGCAGTTTTGGGAAGTGAGTGAAGGTACTTCAAGTCCCATCATGCATGGTCTGCCCTCCTCCAAGCTGCACCAGGATGTAAAGTGGGTCATGGAGGCTCTGTGTGCTTAGTTTGTTCTTTTTTGGTAATTGGATGAGGGTCGCAGTGGTCTCAGTAAGTGAGTGAAGGTACTTCAAGTCCTATCATCCGTGGTCGGTCCCACTCAAAACTGCAGCAGGATGTAGAGTGGGTAATGCGTACTCTGTGTGCCAAGTTTGGGCCTGGTCTGTGATTTGTAGGGGCTTCAATGTTCTGTGGGAAATGAATCGGGTGAAGGTACTGCAAATCCCATCATTTGTGGCCCTACACTGCACCAGGTTGTAAAGTGGGCCAGTGGGCATCTCTGTGCCAAGTGTGGTTCTGATCCTTCTATGGCAGGGGTGCTCAGAAAGTCGTTCGCGATCGACTGGTCGATCTTGGGACCCAGGGAGGTCGATCCCAGCTGGATGGGACGCTTCTGAGGGGGCAGAGCCATACCGCGCCAAGCCCCGCCCCCTCCGCCGGCTTCAGCATTTCCACTGCTTCTCCTGGGTAGAAGAGGGTAATGCCAATCCAGTGGTGGCTATCTATGCCTCTACTCCTCTACCCAGGAGAAGCAGTGGAAATGCTAAAGCCAGAGGGGGAGGGGGCGGAGCCAAGCCCCGCCAAGCCCCGCCCCCTCCACCAGCTTCAGCATTTCCACAATAAGTAAAGACAAGACGGGGTGGTTGCAAAGCAATGAGTATCAAGAAGGATACAAACAAATAGTCAATGAGTAGTAATAAAGTTTATATAAGAGGCAACGTAAACGTGGAGAGACCCGCAGGCTGCGAATAGCGAATAGCAACAAAAAGCGCCAAGGCGCTGTAAACATTGGAGGCCCCACGGGCTGTAAATAGTAAGCAGAGATAGGAGTTATATGCCAAAGTACTAATAATAGTGTCCAACTTATAGGTGGGTGAAATACCCAAGGTTAGTCCATGATCCAAATAAAGCAATCCAAATGGAGACCACGGATGGAGAGTAGCCAAAGCGGTGGAGAATTGTAATCCAACACCCCGGTTGGGTGTATTTATAATCCACTGGCTGTATAGACAAGCCGGAGAATTGGAATCCGACACCCCAAGCGGGTGTATTTATAATCCACTGGCTGTATAGTCAGGCCGACGAGTAGAAGTATGGGATCCAAAGCTCGTTTCGACCCAATACGGGTCTTTGTCAAGGCCAGAATTATCCCATCAAATAGTGGTGAAGGTCATGGCTGGACATGCCTAAAGTAAAATACACAGTTCCGTTCAGTAATAGTAATAAACATAACATACAGAAGAGAGGACACTAGGTATCCAATGCAACCAGTAATTATCCAAGATAAGTAAGTAACCAAGCATATTAAGGTAAGTATATAGATCATCATCATAAGCGATAATGCTAAATCATAAGGGTACAATATTAACAACAGCAATATGGAAAATCAGGCGAGAAGGAGGATGCTCACCAAACTAGAGGAAATCACTCAGTAGCAGAGTCCAGGGCGTGTAGCAAAAGGCTATAGGAGTAGGTGAGAATAAGTAGGCAAAAGAGGGAGTGTGCGTCACAGGTGATGCGATTAATTAGTGGAGTAGGTCAGTGATATGGACCTTTTCGTTTAAACCGGCAGGGGTTTCGCAATTTAAAGACAAAATCCAACGGGTTTCATGGCGGCGAAGGAGGCAATCAACATCAGCATGGGGTGGAGGCTTAATTTTCTCAATGCCGAAGAAGCGTAGGCTATCAGGGCCATGCGCTGTCGATTTAAAGTGATGGTACAGCGGAGAATCCTCCGACAAATTCCTAATCCTCGAACGGTGTTCCGAAACTCTAACTCCCATCGTCCGTCGTGTCATCCCCACGTAGACTAGGCCACATGGGCACTGGAGTCCATAAATGCAGGATTCAGACTGGCATGTAAAGAATTCCCTGAACGCGAAGTCGCGGCCCGTTCCAGGTATATAAATTTGTTTGCCGGGAAAAACATAGTCGCACTGTGCGCAATGTCCGCATCGATGTGTCTTGGGAGTAAAGGTGCTCCTCAGGCGGGGGGTACGAATGTCGGAATGCACAACTAAGTCCCTAATGTTCTGGGTGCGCTTATGCGCAATGATGGGTGGTTTAGATAGGCCGGGAATGTCCCTGAGGATGGGCCAATATCTGCACACGATCTGTTTCAAATTGGAAGAGTTCATGGTGAGAGTAAGCGGCCACACGAGACGGTCCCTTGAATTCCTGGGGGTGGAGTGGGATAGTAATTGGGGCCTAGGCACCCGTTGAGCCCTAGCATATGCAGACTGTAAGACTTGATCAGGATAGCCCCTAATGCGCAACTTGTTAATCAAGTGGGAGGCTTCCAGGTGGAAATCGGAGGAGGAGGAGGAATTGCGCTTCAGTCGAAGTAATTGTGAAAAAGGGAGATTCCTTTTAAGTGGATGACTATGAAAGCTCTTAAAGTGTAAGAGGGCGTTTTTGTCGGTGGGCTTGTGGTAGCACTTCATATGGAGTTCGCTGTTCTGTACATAGATGTTGAGATCCAAAAAATTGACAGAAGCCTCACTGACGCTGAACGTGAAATTGATAAATTCTGCCCAGGAGTTCATCCAAGACTTGAAGGGTTCCATAGGTGTACCTCTCCTCACGAGTAGTATTACATCATCGATGTACCGGCCGTAAAACTTGATCTGGGCTGCCAGTGGGTGCGGATTGGGCCCGAAAATCTGGGTTTGCTCCAGGAATCCATATACAAATTGGCGACGGTAGGCCCGATGGGGCTACCCATGGCCACGCCCCAAATTTGCAAGAAGAAATCATGGTTAAACATGAAATAGTTGTAGTCCAGACAGCAATCCAGCAGATCCATGAGAAAGGAAGTAGGTGGAATGTCCTGAATCAGAGGTTGTAGCTGATCAAAAGTGTCCATAAGTACAAGCCTAGCGTCCTCCAATGGGACATTGGTATACAAGGCCCCTACATCGCATACCACCAGTAGGTCACCATCATCAACTGGGAAATGTTCCAATTTACAGATGAGGTCTCTGCTGTCCCTAATGTAGGCTGGCTTGGACTGTACTTTGGGTTGCAACAAAGAATCCAAATACAACGCGAGTGGTTGCAAGAGACCCCCGCTGCAGGAGACTATTGGTCTGCCAGGGACAGGAGTGGTATTCTTATGAGTCTTAGGGAGTAAATATAGGACCGGTATGCGTGGATGTAGGTTGATCAGAAATTGAGACTGCTGTTTGCTGAGATATCCCATCATCTCCCCATAATGGATGGTATTATGGACAGTGGCGCGGTAAGATGCGGTAGGGTCTTTACTGAGTGGTTTGTAATATTTTGGGTCATTAAGCTGGCGGTATGCCTCTTGTAGATAATCCCTGGTGTTCAAAACTACGAGACCGCCCCCTTTATCCGCGGGCTTGATGGTCAAATCAGGATTGTTGCCCAAGGCCCTGAGGACATCAATGTCCGATCTGGTCAGGTTGCGGTCGTGGTTGGGTAAAGGGGCCTTGAGGGCGTTGAGGGCCTCCTGTTGCACAATGTCCTCGAACATCCGAATGTTGTTCGAGACCAGGGAAGGGGTGAAAAGGCTCTTATTCCGAAGTTTAGAAGATGTGACAGTGTGACTAGAAGAGTCCGTGTTGGTGGAAAAAAATTCCTTGAGGCGAATAGCTCTGAATAGAGATGCCAGGTCCTTGCGAATGTCAAGGTACTTCCGATCAGGAGTGAATACGAAGGAGGGTCCAAGTCCGAGCAGTCGTAATTCCGTAGGGGACAAATGGTAGTCAGACAGGTTGACTACTAGGTCTTGGGTCGTGGCCCCTTGCCCCTCTGAAAATGGCGCTGAGGGCGCGGACGTTCGCGGAAATTATATCCTTGTGGGGCAGTCTCCTCCTGCGGTCTAGACGTGGATGGTCCCTGTTGTGGTGCCACAGGCTGGTCGGGGGTAAGTTCGTCTCCAGATGAACCCGAGTAAACTGACTCACGGGAAAAGTGGACGGCTCGGCGTCCCATGGGGTGACGGGGACGGTTATACACTTTGCCCTTAGCGTAGTCATCCAAGTCGCGTTTAAACTTATTCGCCTTGTATGCCTTGATTTCCGCATGAAGTTTGGCGCACTGTTCTTGAATCTGTGCGATGTTGGGTGCGGTGAGGGCGTCGCCAAGGTCCGATCTAATGGTCTGTATCTCCGTGGTCAGATCCTGTAATTCCATAGAAGAACGTTCGATAAGAAGAATCATCAGGTCAGTGGCACACTTATCGAGGATGCGGTACCACGTCTTGGAGAATTCCGTGTCATCGGCATAAGTGCCAGGTGGCAGGTGTACGCGCACTCCCGAGGGATAATTTTGTTCCGCACGTAGTCAGCAAGGGCCCGGCATTGAGTTTCACCCGGGTGTGTCAGTTCCACCCCAGGAATTCCAAGGGACCGTCTCGTGGAGCGATTACTCTCACCATGAACTCTTCCAATTTGAAACAGATCGTGTGCAGATATTGGCCCAACAACGGGGGACATTCCCGGCCTATCTAAACCACCCATCATTGTTGCGCACCCAGAACATTAGGGACTTAGTTGTGCATTCCGACATTCGTGCCCCCGCCTGAGGAGCACCTTTACTCCCAAGACACATCGATGCGGACATTGCGCACAGTGCGACTATGTTTTTCCCGGCAAACAAATTTATATACCTGGAACGGCGCGACTTCGCGTTCAGGAATTCTTTACATGCCAGTCTGAATCCTGCATTTATGGACGCCACTGCCCATGTGGCCTAGTCTACGTGGGGATGACACGACGGACGATGGGAGTTAGAGTTTGAACACCGTTCGAGGATTAGGAATTTGTCGGAAGATTCTCCGCTGTACCATCACTTTAAATCGACATCGCATGGCCCTGATAGCCTACGCTTCTTCGGCATTGAGAAAATTAAGCCTCCACCCCATGCTGATGTTGATTGCCTCCTTCGCCGCCATGAAACCCGTTGGATTTTGTCTTTAAATTGCGAAACCCCTGCCGGTTTAAACGAAAAGGTCCATATCACTGACCTACTCCACTAATTAATCGCATCACCTGTGACGCACACTCCCCTTTTTTGCCTACTTATTCTCACCTACTCCTATAGCCTTTTGCTACACGCCCTGGACTCTGCTACTGAGTGATTTCCTCTAGTTTGGTGAGCATCCTCCTTCTCGCCTGATTTTCCATATTGCTGTTGTTAATATTGTACCCTTATGATTTAGCATTATCGCTTTATGATGATCTATATACTTACCTTAATATGCTTCGTTACCTACTTATCTTGGATAATTACTGGTTGCATTGGATACCTAGTGTCCTCTCTTTTGTATGTTATGTTTATTACTATTACTGAACGGAACTGTGTATTTTACTTTAGGCATGTCCAGCCATGACCTTCACCACTATTTGATGGGATAATTCTGGCCTTGACAAAGACCCGTATTGGGTCGAAACGAGCTTTGGATCCCATACTTCTACTCGTCGGCCTGACTATACAGCCAGTGGATTATAAATACACCCGCTTGGGGTGTCGGATTCCAATTCTCCGGCTTGTCTATACAGCCAGTGGATTATAAATACACCCAACCGGGGTGCTGGATTACAATTCTCCACCGCTTTGGCTACTCTCCATCCGTGGTCTCCATTTGGATTGCTTTATTTGGATCATGGACTAACCTTGGGTATTTCACCCACCTATAAGTTGGACACTATTATTAGTACTTTGGCATATAACTCCTATCTCTGCTTACTATTTACAGCCCGTGGGGCCTCCAATGTTTACAGCGCCTTGGCGCTTTTTGTTGCTATTCGCTATTCGCAGCCTGCGGGTCTCTCCACGTTTACGTTGCCTCTTATATAAACTTTATTACTACTCATTGACTATTTGTTTGTATCCTTCTTGATACTCATTGCTTTGCAACCACCCCGTCTTGTCTTTACTTATTACCCTCTTCTGCCCAGGAGAAGCAGTGGAAATGCTGAAGCTGGTGGAGGGGGCGGGGCTTGGCGGGGCTTGGCTCCGCCCCCTCCCCCTCTGGCTTTAGCATTTCCACTGCTTCTCCTGGGTAGAGGAGTAGAGGCATAGATAGCCACCACTGGATTGGCATTACCCTCTTCTACCCAGGAGAAGCAGTGGAAATGCTGAAGCCGGCGGAGGGGCGGGCTTGGCGCGGTATGGCTCTGCCCCTCAGAAGCGTCCCATCCAGCTGGGATCGACCTCCCTGGGTCCCAAGATCGACCAGTCGATCGCGAACGACTTTCTGAGCACCCCTGCCATAGAAGGATCAGAACCACACTTGGCACAGAGATGCCCACTGGCCCACTTTACAACCTGGTGCAGTGTAGGGCCACAAATGATGGGATTTGCAGTACCTTCACCCGATTCATTTCCCACAGAACATTGAAGCCCCTACAAATCACAGACCAGGCCCAAACTTGGCACACAGAGTACATTACCCACTCTACATCCTGCTGCAGTTTTGAGTGGGACCGACCACGGATGATAGGACTTGAAGTACCTTCACTCACTTACTGAGACCACTGCGACCCTCATCCAATTACCAAAAAAGAACAAACTAAGCACACAGAGCCTCCATGACCCACTTTACATCCTGGTGCAGCTTGGAGGAGGGCAGACCATGCATGATGGGACTTGAAGTACCTTCACTCACTTCCCAAAACTGCTGCAAACCTAATCCAATGACTGATCAAGACCAAACCAGACACACAGAGCCCCCATGACCCACTCTACATCCTGGTGTTGTTTGAAGGAGGATGGACCATGGATGATGGGACTTGGAGTATCTTCACTAACTTCCTGAGACCACTGCAAGTCATGTAAACATCTCATAAGGACCACCCTTGGCACACAATGCCTTTCTCAAATATCTATATAATAAAAGTCAGTGTTTGTGGAGGTGTGGAGGAATATGTGGCAGCGTTTCGATTGGTTGCAACTGTGGGATTATTTGCATAAAGGACTCTGATTGGCCAGCCTCAGAACTCCAACATTCTAGAGCACCAGACAGAGGGTATTGGTTGCCACTGAGGGAGTATTTGCATAAAGGACTCTGTTTGGCCAGCATCCAAGAATCCAAGCCTCTACATTCAAACAACATGATTGGTTGCCACTGAGGCACACCAACCTTGGCACACAATGCCTTTCTCAAATAACCCGGGCACCGCCGGGTCCCCAAGCTAGTATACAATAAAAGGGGGAGGATCAACATGCAATTTTCTTCACTTTTTATAGTAGTTTTTAATTATTATACCTTTAAAAAAAAGACTGCCTCTTGCTCTGTCTCTCTGTCTCTTTCTGGGGCACCAACAGGGCCAATCAACACCGGCCAAGAAGCAAGCCCCGCCTCTTTGAGGGTCTCCCGCCCGGCACCACCATGTTTGTTCAGGGCGGAAGTCCGGAGAGAGGGGAGGGGAAGGAGGGGGCATGGCCTCAGCTTCCTGGAGAAGCAGTTGGTTGGAGGCTGAGGAGGGGAGGGGCCTTTCCCTGTGAGGTCACTTCTGGAGGAGGCAGAGAGCTTCTGGAGAGGAGCGTTGGGCTTTGTTTTCCTCTCAGCTGGCTCAGGATTCCTTCGGGTTTTGGGGCCGAGGCAGCTCCGGGGCCTCCTCCCTTCTTCCTCTCCTGGCCTGGGCTCTACCTTGGCCTCTCTTGCTCTCAGGCCTTCTTCCTTCCTTCCTTCACGGCCTGCCTCTCGGCTTCAGAAGGGAGAGGCCTGCCCCTGCACCTCCCTCCCTCCCTCCCTCCCTCCCTGCCTGAGGGAAACTCAGACAAGCAGCGGCCTTGAAGCACCGGGTGGTGATGATAGGGCAGTGTCGGCCCAGGCAACCCAGTCCTAACCCTAACCCTAACCCATGACCCACTCTACATTCTGGTGCTGTATGGAGGGGGATGGACCATGGCCAATGGGACTCGCAGTACCTTCACTAAGCTCCTGAGACCACTGCAAGCCACATACACATCTAATAGGAACCAACCTTGGCACACAATGCCTTCCTCAAATAACTCGGGCACCGCCGGGTCCTCAGCTAGTTGTATATAAAAGCAATTGCAGGAAAAGAATCGGATTCGGCACATTGCCTAAGGCTTAAGCCAGTGTAATTTCCCAATCTAAATTGTCCTACAAGGTGTTATTTGTACCATAGTTCAGTGTTTCTCAACCTTTTTTGAGCCGAGGCACATTTTTTACATTTACAAAATCCTGGGGCTCACCACCAACCAAAATGACACAAAATGTTTTATGACGTTTCGGCACCTCTTTTTCACAACAGGCTGCGTATGCAGGGGACAAAGAGTAGGCAAAATAATAATAATATAGTGAAACTAGCAATATGCACAATTACAAAAGTTTTATAAAGTTAATGTATCAATATAGTGAATTTGAAAAATGGAGTACAGTTTGGCACCCACATGATGTCACAAAAGGGAAAATAGGTCCACAGTGTCCAGGTAAGTAAGTAAGGTAAAGGGGAGGGGGGTAATCCACAGTTCAGAATGTTCTTATATTCCTTCACGTAGAAGTCGCGCCGATGCGCGTTGGGACAAAACCCATTTGTAACCCATACCAAGAGTGAGTATTACAGCAAAGATGAAGGGCTGTGTTCTGGACGGAATCCCACAGGACGCCGGGCATGCTGCAACGGTAGAGCTGCAGGGCCCGATCCTTTTCGCCACGGGTTGGCTTTATCATGCAGCAAAGTGCACAATATTGAAGGAGCGTCACAGGATAAAATGATTCTGTAAACAACATCAATAATTTAACTTTACAGTTCATTTCCTACAAAAAAAGAGCCAATAAATGGTATAGATTTCTACCATACCATGCTGTAGTATATCATCGGCGCAATCTATCCTGCGGACCCGAAGGTAGTTGGGAGAAGCTACACGTACGCTTTAAATAGATAAACCCAAATCAGCTGTAAGTTACGTCAGGAATGCATGGAGGGAAAGGGGTTCATTGAGGCCATATGGGTGTTCAGATTTAAGTAGGGAAATCCAGCGGGTTTCACATCTAATGAAATTATCATGATTGTTGCCATGGGGATGTGTAAACACTCGCTCCAGTCCCGTGAATTTAAAGGAGCAAGGGGGATGGCCAGCTGTCAAGAAATGTTTACATAAAATGCAATTATCCATTCTATTCCATATTCTTGATCGATGTTCAGATACCCTCGATCTCAGGGGGCGTGCCGATTGACCAACATAAATTAGGCCACACCCACAAATTGAGCCAGGCAATACGGGTCATGGGGCACCTCCAGCGCTTGTCTGATGAGACGAGGGTTCAAATCCCTGTTTGATATGGAAATCCAGTGATTCGATTACTCTTTGGTCAATAGTATTCTCAGACATAATTTATTACAGAATATTCTCTATGCAATGGGTTAGATATTTAAAGGGAAGCTATGGCTAATACAAGAAAACAGATCTTACATTCAAAGGACAATTGATTAAGCAATTGTTTTTAATCTGTTGTTGTAATTGATGTGTTGTTGTTTTTTGTTCGTATATATGAGGCATCAAATTGTTGCCTTTTGTTAGCCGCCCTGAGTGGGTAGAGAAGAGTGGGTTATAAATGAAATAAATAAATAAGCAAAGGAGGCTCAATCAAATCATTAAAACTGGACATGTTAATAGTTGGCCATCGCTGGTTGAATCAATGAGGGGTTAAGCCATATCTCACTTCTCCTGATGCATTTCTTGCAGTCATAGCAACCATTCTGCAACTGCTTGAGCAGTAAGTAAGATAAGTAAACTATGGTAGATAGGTTCTGAAGTGCTATGAGGTGAATATTCAATACACCGGAATATGGAAGGGTTCAGTATGAACAATCGTGTTTTCACAGTATACTGTATATGTTTCCCCAACAACACACATTGATAGAACCATGAGCAAAGTCTCACCTCTAGTAATAAATAATATCTAACCAATTATCCAGAGAAGTATATCTACGGTAAGCATGTGCACTGAAGGAGGTTTTGTAATTGAGTGATCACCTTATAATATACTAGCTGAACCCGGCCACACGCTGCTGTGGCTTGTTCTCTTTCCTGTGTCCCAGTCTCTATATGTGTGTGTTTTGTGTGTGTATGAATGTATATATATGGATTTGTGTCTATGAGTACGTGTGTGTGTGTGTATATGTGTGTGTACTTATGTATATACGTATATGTATATGCATGTATATGTATGTACTTATGTATACTGTATGTGTGTTTTTGTATATGTATATGCGTGTATATGTGTAGATGTGTGTAAGTACAGATGTGTGTATGTATGTGTGCATGTGTATATTTTAGTGCATGTATATATGTGTGTATTAGGCATGGTTTCGAATCCAAAAATGGCGATTCTAAAATCAAATGGGGGATTTTTTTATTAGTAAAAGAAAGACTTACAAAAATTTCCCAAAAATTTCTAAAATGTAACTTAAGTACTAACGAAATTCGTTAGTAATTCGTATGCCAGAGCATGCGCATTCCAGATGGTTTTGGCCTACAACTCCCAGAAATCCTAACAGCTGGTAAATTGGCTGGGATTTCTGGGAGTTGTAGGCCAAACTTGAATAAACCACACTGAATTCTAGATGGGACTCTCCAAATAGGAAGGAGGGAGGGAAGGAGGGAGGGAGGGGGTTTTCTATTCTTGAAAGCAGCAAAAGAAAAGGAGGAGGAGCCCCCCCCCTCGCTCGCTCCTTGCTGCCTCTCTCTCACCCCCGATCCTGAGGGAGCGCGGGCCCAAGTTTGCCCAGGCTGAGAGGAAAAGGAAGAGGCCTGAGGCTGTGAGGAATGGTGGGAGTTGAAGTCCAAAACACGTACCTGGAGGGCTGAAGCTGGCCCCTGCGATGGAGCATGGCAGAGCAACGGGGAAGAGAAGCATCTGAGAGAGCGCAGGAGAGAGAGGAGGCGGAGAAGCGCGCGCGCGTGTGTGTGTGAAGCTGGCCCCTGCGATGGGGCATGGCAGCAGAGCAACGGGGAAGAGAAGGAGGGGGGGGGGGGCGCCGGGAGGACTACACTTTCCAGAATGCATGGCCTGCCTACCTAGCAGCAGCGTCACTTCCAGTTCCCCATAGAAATGCGGGAACAAGTAGACGCTGAATGAAGGCGGGACGGAAATGAGGGGAGAAGACAGGGAGAAGTGAGTACGTAGTACAATAATTAAGAATTTATTACGATCATAACGCAAATTGTTGGCCTCAAGGACCGTGAAAGGAAGTCTACTTCCGGGTTCGCGGCAGTGATCCGTAAAAGCTCAAAAGTCCCATTACATACGAATCTCTTACGAATCCTTTTAATTTCCGTTTCATTTTTCTCATGCCTAGTGTGTATGTACGCATGTCTATATGTACATACATGTGGCAAAGACCAACAGTAACATCCCTTCCTGCCTTTTATACTTCCTTTCTTCCCTCTCCCCCTCATCTTTTCTCTTCTCTATGTCCTCCTGCCTCTTCTCCTTCCCTTCCTGCTTTCCTTTCCCTCCTTCCTGCCATCCCTCCCTTTTCTGTATCAGTTCTTGCTCCCCTTGTCTCCCTTCCTCCATTCCCTCCTGTAGCACCTCAGCCCTCATCGGATCCGGGGGGGGCAGGAGGCTAATCTGCCCCCGCTGGGGGGGCCAGCCGCGGCCCCAGGGGTTCCATTGGCTTTAGACCCCGATGAAGAGGATGGCGGGGATGAAGGGCCTTCATCACCAACAGACAGTTTGCTATGGGATGACATCTGGCCGGAGGCCTATTCTGATGACAAGGCTGCTTATGATTCCGGATCAGATACGGAATATGAGAGACCGGGAGGATTCGGGTCCCAGGAAAGGGTGTTTACGCCAGATGTTGAGGAGGACATGGAAGCCGAGGTCAAATCAGTTTCCCAGGAAGATAACGGTGCAGATGGGGCCATTCCTGAGCGGAGATTCGACCGACGGGGGAGTATCGAGGCTAACCGGAGAGATTGGAAACGAGGCTTGGAAAAGCGCTGGTCTCACAAAGGAGGGAATTAAATATGCATTTCGTGGGAAACTTCCTCAGATTGCTGGCCACGTCTGAACTGAAAGGACGTAGCAGTTTGCTGTCTTCCTGGAAGCCTGGGCCTGGCTTGCCTTGCCAAGTGCTGCCTTGAAACCTTGTTGATTCCATGAACTTTGGATTTACTTTGCTAACCACGGATTCCATTGCCTTTCTTGTTTCGCTTTGTTTTTATGGACCTTGTTGACTATCACTTTTGAACACTTTTGAACATTATTGCTTTTTGGCATTGGACTATTTGATCACTACTTTTGGACATTTTATCTTCTTCACCTGCTTCTACTTGCTGCTTAATAAATAGTTAATTGACATTGTCTGTGTGTGTGTGATTACGGGGTGAAGACAGGGCCTGCGTTGTGACACCTCCCTACCTTTTTCCCTTCGTTTTGCTAGTCCCTTCACCAGCTTCTACCTCTTGTATTGCCTTTTATTACCTCTCTGTTTTGCATAACGCCTCTGAGTGGCCAGCACCACCAACATTCCGACACTCTAAACTGCCAGAGGGGTGTGACATGTGGGATCATGGGAGTTGTAGTCCATAATGGTTTTTTTGGATTTGTGGCCGTTGGCTCTTTTTGGGGTTTTTTTTGTGGTAAACATACCTCGTAGGATTTTCTGGGTATGTGGGCTGTTTTTGTGTGTCTGCCTTGTGTGGTGTCTTTGTCTATAAGCCTGTCAATATAACTTGAAGGATTATATATATATATATAGCAGAACAAGAGAGGTAACTGAAAGAGCAATAATGTCATATATATATATATATATATATATATATATATATATATATATACAGTGTGTGTGTGTATATATATATATATATAAAGGAAATAATGATTGTAATGGAAAATTGTATTCAAGCTTCAGCACATAAAATTAAATATGGCTACTGAGGTTAAATTACCATGAAAACCTTTCTCATTTTCTATAAATATCATTTTTCAGGAGCTCATTAGCATAACCAGTGGAACACGTTGGCATGTTACCATATTGTGAATGTTTCGTCTCCCATATTGAGAAATGATGAAAAATTAATTGGTCCAGATGTGTCCATCCTGGTAGTGGACAGATGTTCATTTTACACCTTATTTAAGAATTCCCACCATGACAAACTGTGAGGTGGTAAACAAAGAAATCTAAGTGGTAGACATAGAACAAATGTGTTTGTCTAGCATGAAAGCCACTTCATGGCTTCCTAGTATTAAACTGAACAAAGAGAGTCACCATTCACACACACCTTCCAGGCAAAAGTTGCATTCTGTACCTTAAAATGTTCTGGGTTGTTACCATGTAAAGTGATATAAGGAAGGGAAAAATTATTCAAATAAATAAATGTGACAAAAGAGTGGCACCCTCATCAAATTTGCAATTCCAAGCATTAAAATAACAATTTATTTATTTATTTATTTAAAACTTTTGTCCCCCGACCTTCTCACCTCTATCGAGGGACTCAGACCGGCATAACAGCAAAAATTCAATGCTATACAATTTAAAAACAACTACAAAAACATATTAAAATACATTAAAAACTCAACATAAAACCACATCGCCATTAAAACAATTCCTCTCAATCTGTAAACATGGTCATACATTCAGACAAGAGCCAATCTCAGCCTAATCTCGGAAGGCTTGGTTCCACATCCAGGTCTTCACCAGCCTCCTAAAGGACAACAGAGAGGGGGCAGATCTAGCATCACTTGGGAGGGCGTTCCACAGCCGAGGGGCCACCACAGAGAAGGCCCTGTCTCTTGTCTCCACCAGCCGCACTCTGCGGGCCGGTGGGACCGAGAGCAGGGCCTCTCCGGAGGATCTTAATGTCCTTGATGGTTCGTAGGGGAGAATCCGTTCGGACAGGTAAACTGGGCCAGAACCGTATAGGGTTTTGTAGGTTAAAACCAGCACTTTGAATTGTGCCCGGAAGCTAATTGGCAGCCAGTGGAGCTGGCGCAGCAAGGGAGTTGTGAGCTCCCTGTGCCCCGCGCATGTTAGTAACCTGGCTGCCGAAGGTTGGACTAATTGCAGCTTCCGAGCAGTCTTCAGAGGCAACCCCATGTAGAGAGCGTTGCAGTAGTCTATTTGAGATGTAACCAGAGCGTGGACCACCGTGGCCAAGTCAGACTTCCCAAGGTAAGGGCGCAGCTGGCGCACAAGCTTTAACTGTGTAAAAGCTCTCCCGGCCACTACCGAGACCTGGGGTTCCAGGCTCAGCGATGAGTCCAGGATCACTCCCAGGCTGCGAACCTGCGCCTTCAGGGGGAGTGTAACCCTGTCAAGCACAGGCTGTAACCCTATGCCCTGTTCGGCCTTGCGACTGACCAGGAGTGCCTCTGCCTTGTCTGGATTTAGTTTCAATCTGTTAGCCCTCATCCAGTGCGTTACAGCGGCCAAGCACCGGTTCAGGACTTGAACAGCCTCCTTAGGAGCAGGTGGGAAGGAGTGACAGAGCTGGACATCATCTGCGTACAGATGACACTGCACCCCGAAACTCCGGATGATCTCCCCCAATGACTTCATGTATATGTTAAATAACATAGGGGACAGTATTTCCACAACAGAGATACGCTAGTGACAAACTCCAAATATCTAAATGAGCATATCATTTCTACAACATGTTCTGAAATCAAGTTCTATATAGGACAATGTCTTGCAAGAACAATCTTGGGGATCTTCATGCCAGGGGGTTGGACTGGATAGTATTTTCCAACTCTATGATTATACGACATCTCTCTGTTATGCTTGTACAACCTGGTATTTAATAGGCCTGTGTAATCAATGAAAAAATTGTTTCAATACTAATTATGAAATTAAGGAGTGGGGGAAAAATAATTTCTAAAATGTTTCCAAAACTGGAGAGGGTCTGCATTGAAACTATAAAGGGTTAACTACTTTTTTGTTACTTTTTATTAAGCAATCAATTCGTAAACTTCAGGTGTGCCTTTCTATCTCATTGTTAGAACTATTGGCATGAAACTTGCTACAGTTATAAAATACATTTGCCACTGTTAGCCCATCACGTTTCAAAACATTTCACTCATTCACAGATTTTTGGGGAATTTTCAAATTTTTTACAAACAACAATTTTTTTAATAAAAAACCTACAAGAGCTATCAATACAATGGCACAAGATAACGGGATCATTCTGCTCAAGTTTTAGAAATATTCATACATCTACTGATTTTTTGTGAATTTTTTTTTCATGTTTTGACAAAAAATGTTAATAAAAAAGAAGCCGCAATAGTTATCTCATTGTGTCTGTCTCTCATATTAACCAATAGAACTGGCTTCTGTCTCTCATATAACCAACACAACTTCGATTTAGGGATTCCTTCCCAGTGCGGCACTGATTTACTTGCTTGTATTGAAGTATCAGTCAGTCTTCCTCTTTGTAGATTTAACAATGTATTGGAACTTGGGCAGCTGCTAGAAGGGAAAATCTTTCCTCTATCTGAATTGGAGCTATCTGATGCTGAGCAGAATTCTGGGAAGTGTAGTTTAGGGTAGGATCTTTTGAATTCACTGCCATAGGGCTCCTCGCCTTCCCAAACTACATTTCCCAGAAATCTGTGCTCCCTCAGTCTCTTTCCCAGCTCACTCAGCTTGTCCCGCCCTCCTGCTTTCCTCTCCTCATTACTAGCGGTGGTTGATCCATAAAAAAAATGATTCTAAACTTATGGGGGTGGGGGATTTCCGTTGCTGGGCCGTTATAGAAATTATTCAAAAAAAATTTAAATAAATTTCGTAATTGAAATGTAATTAATAATGAATTTTCATTATTATTCATTACGCCAGCTGGGAGGGAAGAATGGAGGGCAAGCCCTTCACTCTAGCCTCCCTCCCCCGCAAATCAGAAGCATCGCAGATTAAATTTAATATGCCTAAATTTAATGCCTTTCAGCTGGGAGGGCAGGAAGGCTATAATGGAGGGGAAGCCCTCCATTCTAGCCTCCCTCTCCCACAACTCAGAAGCATCTCACAACTCAGAAGCAACTTTTGAGCTGGTGGGGGCAGGGAGTGAAGAGTAGATGGCAAGCCATCCACTCTTCCCCCCCCTTCCCCTCCACCTCAGAAGCATCCCGGGTTAAATATAACCCGGGATGCCTCTAAGCTTACGGAGGGAGGAACGGAGGAGTGGATGGCTTGTAAGCCGGGTTGGATTCTGAGCTCGCAGGGGCGAAGGGAGGCGCCTCCCTTCCCCTCTGCCAGCCCAGAAACCAACCCGTGTTCCCTTTAACCCGCGTGTCAGATGGCGACAGGAGGGTGGAGGGGGCAGCCTGGCACCCTCCTCTCGCCAGCCGAGACCCAAACGGGGGTTATCTTTAACCCGTGTTTGGGTGTCATCTGGCGAGAGGAGATGCTGCCTCTTGCCAGCTGACAACCAAAGGCGGGTTAAACATAAGAAAGGGCAGAAACAACCTAATAACGCGCCCTTTACGTAAATGGCTGACCCGGTTGCAATTTAGAAAGGTCACTTCCGGGCTGGACGAGGAGGGTCGATATAGGGTCAAAATAATTTCAAATACGAAAAATTAACGGAAATCAAAGTAATACGACCAGAGAGATATCCACCCCTATTCATTACAAGAGGCCATTAATGGTCAATATTTTAATGTATTTTTACAATCTTGTTAGTTTACTTAATGTTAATTGCCTATACTGCAATTGTTTGTTGGCATCTAATAATTGCCAGTTGTAAGTTGCCCCGAGTCCATCTTCGGGGGTTGAGAAGGACAGGACATAAATGATCTAAATAAATAAATGAATAAATAAATAAATTTAAAGAGGAATGGCAAATATTTTGGATTTGCCTTGCACTGAAAATGAAAATGACTTTGACAGGCGCTAAGCATTAAAAAATGAGGAAAAAAAGTATTGGGTGAGTTTTTAATGCTTAAGTTTTTGTGTGGTTGCCCTGCCCCCCCCCCCCCGGGTGTTTCTTAATATGTTTTCGAATATACAAAACTTACAAATAAGATATGACTTGCTAATTTAAAACACAATAATGCACAGCCCTAGTACTTACTGCTTAACGATCTCATAGATAACATTGTCTCTATCGGTCCACACTTGCTGGAGAAGGTTTTACTGCCAGACAAAAACCGTGCAATGTCCTAGTGTTTAAAAAAGACAGATCACCCCGTGAACCAATCTTTATAGTCTCTGCATATGCTCTCTTTAAAAGCAACGGTGGCTGCCAGAGCTGGGAAGGGAAAGAGATGGATGGAATAATGACGGCTAATGAACGTCACCCAACTGGGGTCTGTTTATATTCTGACGTTATATAGTGCCAAAGGAAGATTACTCAAGACTTTCCACATAACATTTCCCATACAAATTTACAATTGCAGAACCACAGTTGGCCATAAAGAGAATATGCGACGGGCATAGCTATATCACACATTGTCAGGCTTCCTAGAACAAAGCAGGGGCTGTGACATTTGACTGGGCTATACTATACGTAACAGGTTTGTATTTGCAGTGTAAAAGTTTGTACAATCCCCACGTGGTTCTTATTTCCACCAAGACCTGAAATCTCCCTGTGTTTGTTGGGAGTAAGATTTAATTTCCAGAGTTATCTGTTGTTGCTAATGAATATGTGGTTGGAGGGTAAAAAATGAACTGTTCTCTCCAAAGGTTCTGGCCTAAATGGTTCTGGCCCTACCTATCTGTCTGAACGTATATCTCTCCTTACGAACCATCTAGAAATTTAAGATCTTCTGAAGAGGCCCTGCTCTCGGTCCTGCCATCTTCACAGGTGTGGCTTGCGGGGACGAGATACAGGCCATGGCCTAGGGGCGCAAGCCAAGGGGGGCGCAATTCACACTGACCCCCAAATGTTGAAACAAAACAGTGTTGCATTGCGGTTTTGACAAAACCGCAATGTAATTCTCTCTCTCTCTTGGGGGAGGGTGGGGGAGAGTGCTGCGAGGGGGCGGGGCGCTGGCGAGGGGGCGCCATTCCCTCGCCATCGCCCCAGCCCCCTTGTCAAGAAAGGAGGGTGCGAGGCACGCCTTGGAAGAGGAGGAGGCGGAGGGAAACCCCGCCCCTGGGGCCGATGCCGACACCAGAGGCGGGACTTCCCTTCCTTCCTCCTCCTCCTCGCGCCCTCAGCCTTCCTTCCTTGACTCAAGAAAAGAGGGTGTGCGGCGCCGCAAAAAAGAGGAGGCGGAGGGAAGCCCCGCCCCCGGGACCGATGCCGGCTCCAGGGGCGGAGCTTCCCTTCCGTCCTCCTCCTCCTCGCGCCCTCGGCCCTCCTTCCCTGACTCAAGAAAGGAGGGCGCTTGGCGTGCTGCGAAAAGGAGGAGGTGGAGGGAAGCCCCACCCCCGAGGCCAATGCCGGCACCGGGGGCGGGACTTCCTGTCAGATTATTGCATTTTGAATAGCAATTCATGAGTCAGCACAAGATATATTTTCGCAGTTTGAGATGACCTGCAGTGTGACATGTTTGACACCAGATGGCGCTGTCTCAAGACTGCTAAATGGAACCTTGAGGAATGTCAGTTACAAAGTGACAGTTGGGATTTAATATCTGTGAGGAAAGGATGTTTAGAAAGGTAGCTGTGATGGCTGTTGTTTTTCGATGTTTTGCCAGTTATTGTTAAATACAATTCAATACAAAGTTATATATTTACCTTGTGAATTGAATGAGAGTTTCATTATTCACTCAAACAGAGACTGGAGTTTTTTGGGCCGATGGGGAATTAAACTTCTATATTTCTGTTGCCTATCCGCTGTGACATAAATACTCATCGCCGAAGACTTCCTTCCTTCCTCCTCCTCCTCGCGCCCTCGGCCCTCCTTCCTTGACTCAAGAAAGGAGGGCGCACGGCGCTGCGAGGAGGAGGACGTGGTGTGTGTGTGTGTGTGGTAGAGGTTGGTTTGGGGGCCTAATTCCAAAGTGTGGCCCCACCCCCTTAACTTTCTGTAAAAAAAGTAAAAACCTGGTTATTTGAGCAGGCATTTCCAAACGCAGTGTAGCTATGACCTCTGATCTTGGAATGGTTGCACAACGCGACTGGACAATGACTTGGCAATGAAATGCGGAGGATTTATGGTCTTATAATGTTTTTATTGATGTTTAATATGTATGTGAATTTTTTTAAACTATGTTGAGTGTTTTATCTGCTTTTATATTTATATGTGCATTGAATATGGGCTGAGAATGGCGGTATAAATTGTAGTAAATAAATAAATATAGTATGTTACATAGAAGTAGTAATTATTTTTTACCCAGATCACTGTCAGTTTTCTGAGTTGTAGATGACACATGGGAAATATGAGTGCGGGTCAATAAGTCCGTGACTTTTTGAATGAAACACAGGTTTTTGGATGAGGGAGCAATTTGTATCCCAATTCATGGATTGTTGCCATGGAAACTGCACATGTGTGCACCCTTGCATTGTCCTGGTGCAAAATAACTTTTTTTTTGGCCAATTGTGGTCGTTTTTTTTTTTCAAATCCTCATTAAATCGACCCAATAAGTTGGCATAATATTTGCCATTGATTGTTTTACCCTTTTGAATGTAGTCAATGTGGATTATACCGCATGCATCCCAAAAAACGGTCGCCATGACTTTATTGGCTGACAAACCCACTTTGGCCTTCTTTGGCGCCGATTCACCCCGAGAAACCCACTGTTTTGACTGCTGTTTGGTCCCTGGTGTGTTGTGGTGGATCTACTTTTCTTCCACGGTTACAAAATGGCACCAAAACTTGTTTATATTGCTGTTGAACAACGCCAAACTCTCCTGCGAAATTGCCACACGTTTGCGTTTGTGGTCGATTGTGAGCAAACGCGGCACCCATCTTGTAGAAAGCTTTCTCATACCCAAGTGATCATTTACAATTGAAACCACTGAGCCACGTGAGATGCCTATGGCTTCCACAATCTCTCGCACTTTCCATCTCCGATCGGCCAACACCATATCGTTAATTTTTTCAATTGTTTCGGGTGTAGAGACCTCAACTGGGCGTCCAGAACGTTCGGCATCTTCCGTGCTTGTATGACCACAACAAAATTCAGTAAACCACTTTTTTACCATTGAAATTGATGGTGCAGAGTCCCCATAGTATTTATCAAGCTTAGCCTTGGTTTGAGTGACGTTTTTTTCCACAAAAAATAATGCTTAATGAGCACACGAAATTCACTTTTTTCCATTTTCTCCTCAAATCACACAGTAGTTTGCTACCAATGGCTGTCACACACAAACTAAATGGCGCAGCTTATTCAAATTTTGACAGGACTCAACTGACAGATGCCTGTTGATAGGAGCAGTGTTGCCCTTTCAGTTAAAAGGCGGGAAATTCAAAAAGTCACGGACGTATTGACCCGCCCTCGTAAAATTCTGATTTAATTATCATAATTAAATTTCCTGATTTTACCGTCATAACAAAAAATGACATTGGAAAGAACTAGGCATAGGCAAGGTGATAGAATGGAAACCTGAATACCGAGTCTCACATATAGATTTTCCCCGCTTTCCTCATGGCACAATTCCTTATTTATCTTTCAGAAAATTTAGCAGCTATTAAGTGCTGGGAATTATTTAGCAAGTTTTGGGAGAATCGCAAAGATTTATCAACACTGAAGGGAGGAAATGCCCCAGATTCTCAGAGAACGGAGGGGAGAAGGGACTCCTTGAGCATAAACAGATTGCACTATTTATACATGAGATCTTTTTGCATCTATAAACTTACTACATCCAAGTATTTTAATTAATTACAGTCGTTACTATGGAAACACTCATAATTCAGTGATCTACTTACAAGGCAAAGCTGAGTATTTATGACCATGTGAAAGCATGTTAAAAGCTCTTAGGGGTGAAGCAGCCGGTATTCTTTTCTTGTCACCAGGACTGTGTCCCACTCACTAAATGCCAATCTTGGTCAGTCACAATGTGCAGATACATGGCAAACATTCAATGCCATAGACCAGGGGTAGGGAACCTATGGCTCGGGAGCCAGATGTGGCTCTTTTCCAGAGCAGCCCAGGCGGGTCTCAGTTTCCCAGCATGCAGCGGGGAGGAGTGATGCAGATGCGCCGCGACTGCCACTTCTGCGCTGCCATCGCCGCCTCTTCCTCATCCCTTCAATACCAAGGTCTGCCTTGGCACTGCGCCCTCCTCCCCCTTCCTTCCTTCCTTCCTTCCTTTTCCTTTCTTTTTCCCTCTTTTTCTTTCATTCTTTCTCCTCCCTCTCTCCCTACCTTCTTTCCTCCCTCCCTCTTCGTTCCTTCCTTCCTCTTCCATTCTTTCCTTCTCTCCTTTCTTTTCCCTCCCTCTCCCCCCTTCTTTCTTTCCTCCATTCTCCCTCTTCCTTCCTTCCTTCCTTCCTTCCTCCCCTTCATCCTTTCCTTTTCCTTCTCTCCTTTCTTTTCCCTCCCTCTCTCCCCTTCCTTCTTTCCTCCATTCTCTTCCTTCCTTCCTTCTTTCCTTCTTTATTTCCTTCCTTCCTTCCTTCCTTCCTTCCTTCCTTCCTTCCTTCCTTCCTTCCTTCCTTCCTTCTTCTTTCTTCGTTTCTCTCCTTCACCCTTTCCTTTTCATCTCTCCTTCCTTTCCCCTCCCTCTCTCCCCTTCCTTCTTTCCTCCATTCTCCCTCCCTCCTTCCTTCCTCTTCTATTCTTTCCCCCCAAGTCAGGCATGTAGCCAGGGGGGGGGGCTAAGGGGGCTTCAGCCCCCCCCCCGAAATTCTCAGGGTGGTCCGCGAAAAGGCCTTACTGGTACATTATTTAAACTGTTATTTTTATTCATATCATGATCTGATCACCATGCTCATTATATCCCACATTAATGGGGTTATTGGGATAACTTTTTTCTCACTCCCTTTCCTTTCTTTTCCCCACCCTTTCCTTTCCTCCCTTCCCATTTCCGTCTTTCTTTTCCCCTCGTTTTCCCCCTCCTGCTTTTATTTTCTTCCTTTTCCATAGTTCTTTCTTCTTTTCTTTCTTCCTTTCTCCCTCCCTCCTTTATTTTCCTCTTTCTGTCTTTCTTTCTCCCCCCCCCCTCTCCTTTCATCTTTGGCAGAGCCAGGTCTGAAGTGTCTTGTCATTCTGCCGGGGGAATCCTTTTCTCATTGTATGTAGGTAAATACTCACATTTAGTTGAATTCAGTCTTAAAATATATTATATACTAGCTTGGGGACCCGGCGGTGCCCAGGTCATTTGAGAAGTGCAGCAGGATGTAGAGTGGGTCATGGGGGCTCTGTGTGCCAAGTTTGGTCTTGATCCATCATTATTGGGAGTTGCAGTGGTATCATGAAATTACTGAAGGTAGTAGAAGTCCCATCATCTCTGGTCCACCCTCCCCCAAAGTGTAGTAGGATGTAGATTGGGTCATGGGGGCTCTGTGTGCTAAGTTTGGTCTGTATTGGTGAATGGATGAGGGTTGCATTGTTTTTAGGAAGTGAGTGAAGGTACTTCAAGTCACATCATCCGTGGTCCGTCTCACACAAAACAGCACCAGGATGTAGAGTGGGTCATGAGGGCTCTGTGTGCCAGGTTTGGTGTTGATCAGTCATTGGATTAGGTTTGTAGCAGTCTTGGAAAGTGAGGGAAGGTGCAGTAAGTCCCATCATCCATGTTCTGCCCCCCTCCAAAGTTCAGTAGGATGTAGAGTGGGTCACTGGGGCTCTGTGTGCCAAGTGTGGTGTTTCTCGGTGTTTGTTGGGGGCCGCAGTTGTCTGTGGGAACAGATGGGTGTGAAAGTACTACAAATCCCATCATGCATTGTCAGTCCTCCCCCGAACCTCACCAGGACGTGAAGGCAGTCATGGGGGTTATGTGTGCCAAGTGTGGTCTGGATCAGTAATTGGATGAGGGTCGCAGCGGACTTGGGAAAAGAGTAGAGGTACTTCAAGTCCCATCATCCATGGTCCACCCTTCTCCGATCTGCACCAGGATGTAGAGTGGGTCATGAGGGCTCTGTGTGGCAGGTTTCGTGTTGATCAGTCATAGGATTAGGTTTGTAGCAGTCTTGGAAAGTGAGGGAAGGTACTGCAAGTCCCGTCATCCATGTTCTGGCTCCCTCCAAACTTCAGTAGTATGTAGAGTGGGTCACTGGGGTTCTGTGTGCCAAGTGTTGTCTGTATTGGTCCTTTTTGGTGGCCTCAGTGGTCTGTGGGAACCAAAGTGTTTGAAAGTACTACAAATCCCATAATCCGTGGGTCATGTCCCCCGAACCGCACCAGGACGTAAAGGGGGTTAGGGGGGTTATGTGTACCAAGTTTGGTACAGGTCCATCACCCGCGCTGGTTGCTGTGGCCTGTGAAAGTGGCAGCCACATATCCGCCCTCCCGCCCTTCCGCCCTCCCGCCCTTCCGCCCTCCCGCCCTCCGCACACATACATACAAACATTCCGCTTTATAAAGGTATACAGATATACAGATATTATATGGCTCTCACTAAAATACATTTCCAAATATTTTGCTTTCATGGCTCTCTGAGTCAAAAAGGTTCCTGATGCCTGCCATAGACACACAACACATATAGACAGATATTCAGAAGCTATTTAACATCCCAACTTCTCACCACCAGGGGAGCTGTCGCTTCACCATCCATCTGCGACACTGGTGATGTACTTTCCGCATTCCCTACATGCTTTTTGCTGGAGATTTTTTATGGCCTTGTAAATTTTGTTAAATTAGCTTCCCCGCACATAGGTGGTACCTAAATTTCCTACTTGACAGATGCAATTGTATTTCGGGTTGCAAAGGTCGATAACAAGCTACACAATTGGCCGGAAGCTCACTCCGACCCGGGTTGGCTATACAATTGTTTCATGCAAGTGTCTTTGATTAAGTCCAATGATTAAATCCAATGATTAGGAATTTACTGGCCCAAGAGTGTGCGTTTCTTTTGAGCTTGTGTGCTGGGGTCATGAAGAGGTGACATTTCATATTTTAATGGGGATACAGGGGAGGAAAAGGCATATAGAGAAATATATTCAGGTAATAGGGAAATAGGAACCATATTTCATATCAGCCCATCCCCCCCCTTCCCAGAGTTCATAGAAAGGCGTAGAGCAGGGGGGAAAGTCCATGGGGTTTGAAAGAGAGAAAAGTGTCCGAAAGTTCATGAAAGTCCTTTAAAATAGTGTTTCCCAACCAGTGTGCCGTGAGAGATCATCAGGTGTGCCGTGTGAAATTACAGTGTAGAGCAGTGTTTTTCAACCTTTTTTGAACCGCGGCACACTTTTTACATTTACCAAATCCTGGGGCACACCACCAACCAAAATGACACAAAATGACACTCTAACATAGTAATACATATAGTTAATCTGTTTTTAAATGTATTTATACACTCAGTGTGAAACCTGGGCCTGTTTCAATGAAGACAACATAGATATCCTGGCAGGAATGGCAGAAAGACACAAACTTCCCACACAGAACTCCCATAACCAAGAGAAAATGCTATAAGAGTTTGGTGGGCATTGACCTTGGGTTTTGGAGTTGTAGTTCACCTACATCCAGAGAGCACTGTGGACTCAAACAATGTTGGATCAGGACCAAACTTGGCATGAATACTCAATATGCCCAAATGTGAACACAGATGGAGTTTGGGGAAAATAGACCTTGACATTTGGGAGTTACAGTTTCTGAGATTTATAGTTAACACACAATCAAAGAGCATCCTGAATTCTTGCAACAATGGAATTGAACCAAAGTTGGCATATTGAACTCTCATTACCAATAGAAAGTACTGAAAGGGTTTGCTTGGGAATTGACCTTGAGTTTGGAAGTTGTAGTTCACCTACACCCAGAGAGCACTGTGGGCAGGAGGGGGAAGAAAGGGCATTGGAGGTTCCAATTTCCCATGGCACACCTGATGATCTCTCATGGCACACTAGTGTGCCACGGCACACTGGTTGGGAAACACTGGTTTAGAGAGAGAGAGAGAGCCTAGCAGGAAATTTCGGGCATTGGAAATGAGGCTTTCCTGGCTGAAGCAGCAATGCCAGCCAGCCTGGCTGCAGTCCAGAACTTTCCTCCCTCCCTCCATCCTCCCTCTCTCCTTCCCTTCCTTCTTTCCCTCCCCATGCGCGCCAAGGGGTACCTGTCTGGGCTGTGGCTCCTCCTGCCCTTGGCACACAGAGGACACCAAGGGCTCTCCCTGACTGCAGCCAGGCTGACTGGCATTGCTGCTTCGGCCAGGAAAGCCTCATTTCAACTGCCTGAAGTCTAATCCCTCCGTGCTGGGGCAGGGGAGCAACCCCTCATCTCCTGGTCTCTCCTGGCTGGGCTTCGGGGGTTCACTGCAGAGCAGAGCATAGAAGTGCAGCTCCACAGCCTAGCTTGGTTCCTTCCCGATCTGGCCCCAAGGTGACAGCAGGGAAACCGACGGGACGTGGGGGGGGAGGCACTCCTGGGGGGCTGAACCTTTTCGGGAAGGAGAGCTGGGGGCGGCGGCAGCTGCGAGTCTCCGCCGCACTTTGTTCCTAGGCTCGGAGCCACTCTGTGTGCTCAATCCGTATTTGTCCTGCTCAGCCGAGCCCGCGTGCGCTTCGGCCACTCAGCGCAGCCCTCCCCCGTGGGATGGTGATGGGCCTCCTGCGTGTGGGCCTCCCAGGGGGGGGAGGGGGGTTTGGCAGAAGCAGCGGCGTCATGAGGGGGGAGGGTGACAGTTAGTAAAATGACAGTTAGAGTGTCATTTTGTGTCATTTTGGTTGGTGGTGTGCCCCAGGATTTTGTAAATGTAAAAAATGTGCCACGGCTCCAAAAAGGTTGAAAATCACTGCTTTAAAGTGTGGGTTACAGGGTGTGAGGACTCACCCATTTTATGCTAGGCCGAGATCAGCATAGCAGTTTGGCATCCATGGTAAACAGGATAGCCAGGAAAGGGGGAGTGGCTTGGATCCTTCTCAGGGAGAGAGAGAGCTGCCTGGGAGTGGCTCAGAGTTGAGGGGAGGAGCCAAGCAGCTTAGGAGGGGAAAAGTGTAGCTTTTTCAGGAGTCTCTTGTCAGAGCTGAGAGAGAGAGCAGTCGCTTGACAGAGCTGAGAGTGAGCAGTCAGCAAGACATGGTGTCTTAGAATAGCTGACAGGAAAAGTGCTGTGTGGAGCTGACAGGCTGTCAGACACAGGCTTTTGGATCTCTAGGGCTTAGAGATTAGCTCACATCTCTGGGGAAGCCAGCTACAGGAAAACTCTAGAAGAGAATTAGTAGCTAGGGCGCTTCTGGAAGACTGAGTGTTAGCTCAGGGAACTAATTAGGATTAGAGTGAGAAAGTTTAGATAGACAAGTTTTGAACTGTCTAGTTTTGTAACTAAGTTAAGAAACCAATATCCAGTAACCAATACGCTCTAGTACAATTCTGTATAACCGTTATGCATCTGTGCTTTTAAGATCTGCCTGTTAAGTTAATAAAAGTTCTATCTGTTAACTTTTCAAGAGAAGCTTTCAATGTGCCTCATTACATCAGAGTGTGCCAGTTCCAGTCTTCCCACTGACCCAGTCAAGGGGGATAGATTTCACCTCAGTAATCCTCTCAGTTTATTTTTCAATTAGGCGCCTAGCTTATATATTATTTTAACATAAATCCTAAAAGATCATTTTTAGGTTGGTGGCAGCGTTCCTAGTGGTTTAAGCCTCCACTTAGTGACTTTCTGGTGGTTTAGGGTGGGATCTAAGACAGGAAGGTCCACCCTGCTCCAAGTTTTATAGCCCAGGTCATCACACAGGGGCATTGCCATGTGGGGCCATGGGAAAAGCCTTAGGTTCCCACATGGGGGAGAGATAGAGGATTATGGGATCATTCCAGCCTGGTGTCCTTGGTAAGACTATGAATTCCTTGGTTTTGAAATATCTTTTACAGAGTCGGGGGGGGGGGTCACCTCCAATATCATAGTTATTGCTATCAAGAATAAACCAAATGTATTTCAGATGGAGAGAAACTGGCAGCATATTTGTTGTGGGAAATAAAGTCCTTATGGCTATTTTCTGCCCTTTCCGTTATTCACCGAGTTTTCCCATTTGCCTCATAATGGTTTTGTATTGTCTTTAGGTTTGTGGTTAGTGTTTCTTTTTTTCCTCCAGTCGAGCTCTTCAGAGATCAACCTGCTCTTTTAGAACATAGCGTTAACCTTTAAATATATATACTAAAGGCCCCCTGGGTGACCTCGGGGAAGGAGGGAAAGGGAACACAAATACCAGTGTGACTTGCTAATGACACTTCTGAGAAATACCTCACAAGACATGCTATCTAACGGAAAAAGAGAAAAGGGCAAATCATAGAAGCACCTGGATCTTTTGGCATGTGTAAAAAGAGTGAAGACGGAAATAGCGTATGTGCAACCATGACTCCAAACAGCACCTGTGACATATGGCAATGAATGCTTGGGGAGAAGAAGAAATAAATGTCAAAGAGGACTCCTGCTTCTGCAGATGCCGCTTGTGAACCGTGGCAGATACAATAATGGCACTTACAATATGAATGGAGCAGGCCAAGGTAAAGACGGTCCCTTCCATCATAACAATTACCCGGTTTTGAATAAGTGCTGTTGAAGTCGGGGAGATATCTCGCTGAGTAGATATGCTTTAGGATCACACGTTTACAACAGAAAAAAATGCCATCAACATTTTCAACAGCTTCCTTTTGTGTGACAGATGTATAGCCCTGGAATAAGAAGAAAAACTCACTAAATGCCATTCTCCTGCTTGCAACATCCATCCTGCCATGTTCTTTTTTGTTCACGAACAGCAGCACGGCTTGCCATAGGCTTTTTTCCTCTTTCAGTCACATGACTCACCTTGTCCCTATGGTGATCTATGTAAATCTCAGCACCCACATAACTATATTGAAAGATAATGAGAAAGCAAGGGGTGTCATTATTACCATGGATGGGTATGTAAGAAGAGAGATATCCTCAAGGCTGTAACGTGGTAAATACCTAGCTACTGCCTCCTCATTGGTCTTTTAAGAGCAATTTATATATGAAATTATCCTTATGTATAATTTAATATGAAATCATTAGGCCTGGGTAGGTTCGTCCAGACAAGACAGAGGTCCTCCTGGTCAGTCGAAAGGCCGAACAGGGCATAGGGTTACAGCCTGTGTTGGATGGGGTTACACTCCCACTGAAGACACAGGTTCGCAGTCTGGGAGTGATCCTGGATTCATCACTGAGCCTGGAGCCCCAGGTCTCAGTGGTGGCCGGGAGAGCTTTTGCACAATTAAAACTTGTGCGCCAGCTGCGCCCGTACCTTGGGAAGTCTGACTTGGCCACGGTGGTCCACGCTCTGGTTACATCCCGAATAGACTACTGCAACGCACTCTACATGGGGCTGCCTTTGAAGACAGTTTGGAAATTGCAGCTAGTCAAACGGGTGGCAGCCAGATTATTTACTGGAGCTACATACAGGGAGCTGTAGCACCCATGGGCCCGTCCGTGCCACGGGGGAGGGGTGACGCACCGGGGGTCCCGTTGGCATTGGGACCTGCACAGCCCTGTGTCAGCTCCACTGGTTGCCTGTCCATCTCTGAGCCCAATTCAAAGTGCTGGTATTGATCTATAAAGCTCTATACGGTTCTGGCCCAGCTTACTTGTCCGAACGCATCTGCCTCTATGTCCCATCTCGTAGTCTAAGATCATCTGGGGAGGCCCTGCTCTTGCTTCCGGCAGCATCGTAAATGCGGCTGGTGGGGACGAGAGACAGGGCCTTCTCGGCGGTGGCCCCTCGCCTATGGAACGCACTCCCAAACAAAATAAGATCGACTCCATCTCTCCTCACTTTTAGAAAAAAGCTAAAGTCATGGTTCTGGGACCAGGCCTTTGGGCAGTAGATGTAAATTGTACCTTTGGATTTGACTGGATTGACATTTTGGACTTGACTGGACTGACAATGTGTTCCGTTTGATGGCTGTAATTAATTATGGTTGTTTGTAGTGGTTTTTAATGTAATGTTTTTAATGTTTTTAATGTTTTTTAATGACGTTGATTAAATTGTATTGTGGTGTTGCGGCCTCTAGTGCTGCGAATGTAAGCCGTGCTGAGTCCCCCTGCGGGGGTGAGAAGCTACGGGGTACAAATACCACAAATAAATAAATAAATAAATTAGTCGGAATGCTTGTAAAATCGGAAGGAATTCGGACTAAATTCACTTTTGAAGCAGTTTCAAAGCGATGTAAGTGAATTTGCCATTGCAAAGCCGCCGCCACCATTTTCGGAACGGAATCGGCATTAGATTCCCGCCCCTCCCGAGGTGCTTTCCCCTCATTGGCTGTTTAACCCACCTCACCCTCGTCTTGAACTGTTGAACTTCTGGTCTACAAGATTTACAGTAGCTGGCAGTTACCCGCCGTGCTGGCCGTAGCCCAGACAAAAAAAAAATAGCCAAAGAAACAAATGCAACATGTAAAAAACTGGATAGAGAATGCAATTTAAATCAAACTAGTCCAAATACTCATTTTGTGCCACATGAGAATGAGCATGCATTGCCAAAACCCTTTGAACAATTGCTTAATAGAACAGACTAGCTGTACCCGGCACGCGTTGCTGTGCCCTATTTAGGAGATGCGAGAAAGTCTGAGTATGGAAGGGTTGGAATTGATGTTACTTACGGTCTTGGTGGGGTCATGGCTGTGTCGTTGTGGGTTGTTCTGGTGGGTGGGATGTTGAAGTCCTGTGGAGTTGTTGGTGTGTGGTGTTGCTGTCATTCTGCATAGCTTGTGGATATACAATGTTTTTTGTCTTTCCGTCTGCTGTGTTGATGTAGAGGTTGATGCTTGTGTGGGTGGAGTACTTTGGAAGTGAGTGGAGGTACTTGAAATCCCATCATCCATGGTGTGCCCTCCTCTAAACTGCAGTTGGATGGAGTGTGGGTCATGGGGGCACTGTGTGCCAAGTTGGGTCTTTATCAGTCTTGGTTCTGGGCCACAGTGGTCTGTGGGGAATGAAGGGTTTGAAAGTACTACAAATCCCATAATCCATGGAGGTACAGCAACTCCCATCATCCATGGTCCACCCTCCTCCAAACTGCAGTAGTATGTTGTGTGGGTCATTGGGGCTCTGTGTGCCAAGGTAGGTTACTGTAAATTCAGGGCTCAGTGTTCCAAGCTGAGGGTAGGGTTACTGTAAATTCAGGCCATACACAATGTCCCATGAGCTGAGGCCTAGTTGGGAAAATCAAGTTAATGAAGTCTTACTGTCAATTCAGAGCTTAAACAACATCCCATTAAGTGAGGCCTAGTCAGGGAAATCAAGCGTTGGCAGCCGCGGAGGATCCTGGGAAATGTAGTTTTTTGTATTGTTGTTTTGGGGGCCTTCTAGGTTTGGGGGGGAGTTTATTTGCTAAAAACCTACCTTGCCTGAGGCCTATTTTTGTTCCCAAATTTTGTGTCTCTGCCTTGTAAGGTTTCTCTGCCTAGGACGGTAGTTCCATGACGGGACCTCCTTTATATAATAGACTGTCCAAAAAAGTGCTGTATCAACAGCGATGGAGCCCTACTTGCTTTCCTAGTTGAAGGTACCTCAACCAGTTCTTACTAGGCCATTTCTGAAAGCAATCAAAAGCTATCAGAAGCCCATCCTTAATTAAAAACCTCATCGTTGCGGTGATGTTATGCTTTTGCAGTCTTTAGATGCTGCCAGTAATTAGATGTGATTTTTACCTCAGCAGCGTTTGTGAAAACAGAACCTGAATGGGAATTAGTCTGTGCATCACTGGCTTGGATGAAGTCTCTAAGGGCCCAGATTATCAGGGTTAGTTTAGCTTCAAGTTCTGTTACAGCACATTATACATGACTAGGGGTCTCCGAGGGCCTTCTCCGAGCTGCTGAAGAATTCCAAAGCCATCCTCCAGGAAGACATACTGAAAGAAAACCATTCTGTTTTTTCCATCACATTATGGCTCGAATAATGAAAAAGGACTGAGTGAATTCCTTGCAAGAATTAGTTTGGTTGTTTCCATCTTGTATCCTGTGGGGGTAAGGGATGGCTGTGTAGAGGTCTTCTGCTCCACTTGGATTCTTCTTTGCATTGATTTGTTCATCTATATATATAAAACTAGCTGTACCCGGCACGCGTTGCTGTGCCCTATTTAGGAGATGCGAGAAAGTCTGAGTATGTAAAGGTTGGAATTGTTGTTAGTGAATTGGGTGTTTTATGTTTGTGACTCAGCTCTTTGCCTGCAGTCCTTCGGGTTTGACTTGTACCATGGCCAGGACGGATCAGCTTGGGGAGGGCTTGTCCTGTCAGGGGATCTCTATCTTCACAGGTGCGTCCAGTGTCTGTTGGGGGACTGTTAAAAATCCTTTCCGTACCCTTTTTAGCCACCTTTCTCAAGATCTTCATGTCTAGCTTACTTTCTGCTCCTCTCTTTTCAAGATGTCCTGCTCTGTGTCTTTTGCACCCATTGGTCGATGTCCGGTGAGGCTTTCCTCATGGAAAGGCCATCTGAGCGAGCTCTTCCAGCGCTGGGCATCAGAAGGTACTTGGTGATGACCTCCATCCCTTGGAGCCAACATATAGAGGGGCTGGAGCACCCTCCTTGGCAAACCCCATTGTTGCTGGATGGTCCTCTTATTAATGTGGAATTCCAAGCCACTGGAGATCTTTTGGGAAAGGAAGAAGAGCTCCCCTTGAATGGTGTTGATCTCCATCATGGTCTTCTGATTTGAAAGTGTTGGAGGAGGCTCTGGCTGACAGTTTGTTATGGGTCGGAATGTTCATGTTGGCTGGCCAGTACAGCAGTTATGCAAATCCGCCCTTATTGGCAGCCAATCATGTTGTCAGAATGTAGAGGCTGGGGGAGTCTTTGGCAGCCCCGGAGGATGCTGGGAAATGTAATTTTATTTTTACTCGTTGTTTTGGGGGCCTTTTAGGTTTGGGGGGGGAAAGTTTCTTTGCTACAAACGTACCTTGCTTGAGGCCTATTTCTGTTGGCAAGCTTTGTGTTTCTGTGTTGTAAGGTTTCTCTGTTTGAGGTAGTCTTCACATGACAACTGTTCCTTTATATATATAGATGAGAACTGTCGTGGTGAGTAGCCTATAGACAGCAAAACCGCGGAACCCACAAACACCAAAGCAGACCACAAAAATCCCCACGCAACAAGATATGTTTACCACCATAAAAATAAAACAAAAGGTAAAAAACGCAAAAAAGACAAGGGGACTACAACACCCAGAATCCCCCGCAGCAAACACAGACAACGCACATGCGGTACTCATTACCGCATGCGCAAACCCCTTCTCCCTTCTCCCCCCCTCCCCCTCGCCAGCACGGAGAAAAGAAGAAGGCCAGGCATCTTGTCTCCTGTGGTCAGCGGGGGAATTTCTGGCAGCGGCACTGCCTGCTGAAGACCTAAAAGGGCCTCAATTGCTGCCACGGCCTGGGCTCCAGAGGCCTCAGCCGCAGCAATCGAGGCACCGGCTTCACAGAAGACAGCAGGCCTCCCTCCAACCGCCACAGGGGAATGGCTGGCGGCGGCACTGCCTGCTGAAGAGCGAAGAGGAGGAGAGGCCCGCTGTCTTCTGTGAAGCTGGGGGAAAGAGGGAGGGAGGGAGGGAGGGAGGGAGGAGGAAGGAGGGAAGGAAGGAAGGAAGGAAGGAAGGAAGGAAGGAAGGAAGGAAGGAAGAGACAGCAAAAAGGACACAAAAATGAAAGGCATGAGGAAGGGAAGAGGGAAGGAAGGAAGGAAGGAAGCAAGGAAGGCCAACAGACAGAAAGGAAGAAAAGAAGATAGGAGGCAGGGAAAAGGCGAAGGAATGAAAGAGGAAAAGGGGGGAGAAAGGTAAGAGAGGAGAAGAGGGAAGGAAGGAAAGAAAGAAAGAAAGAAAGAAAGAGGTACCACAGGAAGGAAGAATAGACTACAAAGCAAAGACAAAGGTAATAAAAGGCTATTAAAGGAGGGTGAGCTGGTGAGGGAAGGAGAAAAATAAAGGAAATAAAGGGAGGGAGGAAACTTCGGGAGGGAAAGAAAGGGAAGGAGGAGTGCTAGAGAAAAGGAAAGAATAGGGGGAAAGAAGGGAAAGAAAAGACGGAAGGAAGGAGGACAGAGAGAAGGAAAGAGCTGAAGGATGAGGGAGACAGGGGGGAGAGCAAGAACGAAAGGCAAGAAGGGATGTTGCTGTTGTTCTTTGCCACAGCAGCGCGTGGCCGGGTACAGCTCGTTTGTTTATAGCACGTCTCCTTTGAAGGGTGATCTTCTTCCAAGTGCAAATAATATCCATTCAGTGATACAAATCCATCCGTTTTCAGGTGTGGATTTGGGTCTCAGGTCGGAGGAAATTTGTCACGGCAGTCCCTTGCCAAATTGGAACAGTTGGGTTGTATGCTTTCATGAAGTTAAGCTTTCCTTTACTGGGCTAAGCAGCATGGATGATTTTCATCTGTATGTTTTGGCAATGCTGTATGTTTTGGCAGCTTCTCACAGCAAACCCGAATAGCTTGGGCAAGCTCCACTTGGTTGGAAAACTAAGCAGCCAAGGTCACCTCTCTTATATAGATTCAGCCTGGCTCTCTCTCTGCAACACCAGAAGATGGTGCAGGAATACCATTTTACTACAAGGTTGTATGCCCTTGGATCGGTTGACTGTCCTATTATGGTCATCCCAGGCCAAAGAGGATAAAAAAGGCTCCTATTTATCCAATGTTTTACTGCACAGAATTTTTCATAGTTTCGAGTATGCGTGTGTCATGTGTAATGCTACCAGGTGCAGTTGGCTTTATGCATAGAGTGTTGTACTTTGAACAAATTCGAGTCTCAAGTCGCCTTCAGGCTGAGAGGGTGGTATAAAAGTATAGTAAATCTATATATATAAAGGAAGAGTCGTCATGGAACGACTGTCCCAAACAGAGAAACCTTACAACGCAGGGACACCAAACTTGCCAACAGATATAGGCCTCAGACAAGGTAGGTTTGTAGCAAAGAAACTCCCCCAAACCTAAAAGGCCCCCAACACAACGTGTTAAAAAACCCTACATTTCCCAGCATCCTCCAGGGCTGCCAACTACTCTCCCAACCTCTACATTCTGACAACATGATTGGCTGCCAATAAGGATGGATTTGCATAACTCCTGTACTGGCCAGCCAACATGAACATTCCAACCCATAATAAACTGTCAGAGGAGGATGAGACAAAGGGCTGAGGCACAAACACAAACACCCAATTCACTTCCCACAGAAAATTTACACCCCTACAAATCACAGACCATGCCCAATAAGTAAGGGCATGTAAGGCTTCATTAACTTAATTTCCCTGACCAGGCCTCACTTAATGGAATGCTGTTTACGCTCTGAATTGATAGTAAGGCTTCATTAACTTGATCCTCCCGACTAGCCTTCAGCTCATTGCACATTGTGTATGGCCTGAATTGACAGTAAGGTTTCATTAACTTGCTGTTCCTGACTAGGCCTCAGCTCATGGGACATTGTGTATGGCCTGAATTTACAGTAACCTACCTTGGCACACAGAGCCCCTATGACCCACGCTACATTCTACTACAGTTTGGAGGAGGGTGGACCATGGATTATGGGACTTGAAGTACCTCCATGGATAATGGGATTTGTAGTACTTCAAAACCCATCATTCCCCACAGACCACTGTGTCCCAGAACCAAGACCGATAAAGACCAAACTTGGCAAACAATGCCCCCCATGACCTATACTCCATCCGACTGCACATTAGAGGAGGACACACCATGGATAATGGGATTTCAAGTACCTCCACTCACTTCCAAAGTACCCCATCCACACACGCATCAACCTCTACATCAACACAGCAGACGGAAAGACAAAAAACATTGTATATCCACAAGCTATGTTTAATGGGATCATGAATGCGTTCTAATAACCATTTTAGATATTTTTGTGCAATAGAGTTGTGCGAGGAACCCGTTTCTCCTGTTTCCTTCGCTTCTTTTGTGTCTTTTTGTTTCTTCAGGAGCACAGAACAGGAAGGCCCTCTCCCATTATGAAAATCAGCTCAACACAAAAGCAAACAGGAGTGGGGCCCAGCTCCTGGCCTGCTTTTCAGGATCAAAGTGTAAGAGGTGCTTGGCTGTAGGCCCTGGCAGGTGTGGACGCTCCTGCATTTCAAACGCATGTGCACTCCTTGGAAACAGGGGGTGTGTGGCATGTAGTGGTGCCCGTGCCTGCCAGGACCTGCAGCTGAGCATCTCTTACTCCAGAGCAGTGATTTTCAACCAGTGTGCTGCGGAACACTAGTGTGCCATGAGAGATCATCAGGTGTGCCGTGGGAAATTATTTTCGAACTTCATTCATATATAAACTATAAGGCACATCTGTCCCTTTAAGAAATGGAACCATAGCACTCTCGCATCACCTAAGAAGTGATGTGAGAGTGCTATGGTTGCGCCATCTTGGATTCGCTCAGACGCGGCTAAGTAAACAAATTTAGAGTTAGTGCTGCAGCTGCGTGTCAAGTGATAGTGCAATTTGGGATCACAGCAAGACAAGCGAGTGACAGTGATGGAGAAGTTTTTGAGAAGGGAAAATGAAAATGGCGAACAGGCCCTGGACAAAATTATGACACAGATGAAGGCCCTAATATGAGTGTGGACAAAAGAAAAAAGAAAAGATGGTGAGCTCGAGGCAGAGAAAGACTAAAAACAGAGAGAGAGACTGACAGCTGTTGAGCAAGAGCTTCCTGTGTGTCTTTCTACCATTCCTGCCAGGATATCTATTTTGTGTTCATTGAAACAAGCCCAGGTTTCACACTAAGTGAGTGTATAAATACATTTAGAAACATATTAACTAAATGTATTACTATGTTAGAGTGTCATTTTGTGTCATTTTGGTTGGTGGAGTGCCCCAGGATTTTGTAAATGTAAAAAATGTGCCGCGGCTCAAAAAAGGTTGAAAATCACTGCTCTAGAGTAAGAGGTGCTCAACTGCAGGCACTGGCAGGCATGTGTGCTTTGGGCATGCACACACACACACACTTTCCAAGGAGAGTGTGCGTATGTCATGCAGGATTGCCTGTGCCTGGCAGTGCCTCAGCTGAGTGCCACTTCTAGAGTAAAAACAGCAGATAAGAAGACGCCTCCTTAAAGTGCATGCCAGGAAGGGGAGCCTGGGTGGGAATTCCCCCCCCCCCTCAATAATGGGCTGATAGAAAATTGATCTTTTGGCACTTTGAGAGCCCCCCTCTTAATTTCAGGGGGCTCTCAAAAATGTATTGGGGCCCCACTGAAAGCCAGGACATGAAATGGGTCATGGTTAACCTGAATGCACAACCCTACTGTTGCAATGACAGCAATGAAGTTAGAATGGAAAGTCCATGCACCCATTCAGCAGCAGCTCTGCAGTGCCTCACATCCTGCTTTGCAACAGCTGCAGAGCTGTTTGGACTGGAAGTCATCCTGAAGAAAACGGAAGTTCTCTACCAGCCTGCACCACAGGAAGAACACCATCATCCCCACGTCAGCATAGGCAAATCTGTGCTTAAGTCCGTTCAGCTGTTCATCTACCTGAGAAGCATAATCTCTTTAGATGCCAAGATTGATAAAGAGAGAGATCACAGATAGCAAAGGCATAGAGTGCATTTGGAAGGCTTCACAAAAGAGTCTGGAGCAACAAGCACCTGAGGCAAAGCACCAAAATCAGTGTGAACAGAGCTATTGTACTGTCTATTCTCCTCTATGGGTCTGAAACATGGGCCACCTATCGCCAACACCTACGACTCCTCAAACGCTTTCATCGGCGCTGTCTTTGCACAATCCTAAATATACACTGGACCGACTATGTGAGTAATGTTGCTGTCCTTGAGCAAGCAGGGATCACCAGCATTGAGGCCATGCTATTGAGAACACAGCTGCGTTGGGCAGGGCATGTCTCTAGGATGGAGGACCACCGCCTCCCAAAGATACTACTCTATGGTGAACTCACCACGGGTCAGCGCAAGAGAGGCGCCCCCAGAAAGAGATACAAGGACTCCCTGAAACAACATCTCAGGCTCGGCCAGATTGATCACCAACAATGGTCCACCCTGGCCTCACATCGGGAGGCATGGAGGCGCACTATCCACAATGCTGCGGCCTCTTTCGAGAAGACACGCCGAATGGGTCTCGGAGAGAAACGACAACGCAGAAAGAACCGCAACTTGGAAACAACATCACCCAAGGAGACTTTCTGCTGTGCTTTCTGCGTTTGCCTATCTCAGATTGGCCTTTTTAGTCATCAACGCACTTGTACAAAGTGTGGGATGAGTCCTTCCTAAGAATCGTCGTTCACGAAGTAATGCCGAGAGATTTTCAGAGGAAGCAACTGGCTAAACTAATTCTGAGTGTTTCTTGCCTAGAAAACATCATAAAACACTGGAGTCACCGTAACTTGATTGTCCATACACATACAGGCCACTGCCATCATCGCCAGCTGATAGTAACGATAACCAAAATGTTACAATTGTTGGTTTCAGCACCTCAACTAGTAAGACCAGCATTTTTTTCTTAAAGAGGTTCAGAAGGGTAGAGAAATTGAGATGGTAGAGCTTCAACTGGCATGGAAACAGGTTAGTCAGAATCTGCCACTATAACTTGAAAGTCAAGTACCATTTAATTTCTTTTCAGAATTCATATTCATCCTTTTCAGTGTTCAGCTAAATGCTAATTCATCCCTCTCCCCCACGCAAGCTTTGCGCTCTGACAACCCACAGAATTCATATAATTCCATTAGCTATCCATTGCATTCGTTCCACGATCAATTTATGAGCCCAATCAAAAATTCTCCAAATGCTCTCCAGAAATTGTGCTTGGCGTGTTGGCCAAATCATTCAGACCACTTTGTGATAGCTGTGTATTTCAAAAGATTGGGCCTATTTAGTTCCAGAACAGAACACCGTACGTAGTTCAAAAATCTTTGTTCTGATCTGGAAGTCTAACATTAAAAATAAGCAGGAAAAAATGCTTCTAGCATGACTATGGAAGTGAAGCACTAAGGCAGAAGGGAAACAAGTTTTGCTCATGGGCAATGTTAATCTAGAGCAGGGGTTTGCAGCCTATGGCCTGCGGGCCGGATGCGGCCCCCTGGCCGGTTCTGTCCGGCCCGGGGAGAAGGTCGTCGGGGGCGGGGCCAACCAAGAAGAAGGGGTGCCGCTGGCCCCATCCCATCGTGGCGGCTTTGGAGTGCCCCAGGCTCTCCGCCTCCTCCTCCGGCATGGAGAGGCTTCGGATGGCCAGCATGGGAGGGTCAGTGGTGACAAGGTGGCGGGGAGGAGCCTTTGGACAACTTCCTGTAGTCACGGATGAGCTGTCTGAGACATTCTGGGAGCCGTAGGAGTCAGAAAACTATGGTTCCCAGAATGCCTCAGCCAGCTCACCCGGGGCTACAGGAAGTCATCCAAAGGTTCCTCCCCGCCACGCTGCTGGCATCCGGAGCCTCTCCACGCCAGAGGCAGGAGGAGGTGGAGGAGGAGGCGGAGAGCCCGGAGCAGGTGCTGCCTCCACCCTCGGGCCCTCCCTCACTCCACCGACGCGCGACCCTCCAAGCAAGAGGGCCAAAGCCCAGGATCACCACTGCGAGGGCTCTCTGGAGCTGCCAGAGAAGGCAGGAAGTGGTTTTCATTATTATTTTATAATAATTTTATTATAATAATAAAATAAATAATATAATGTTATATTATATTATAATTTCAATATATTATAATGTCTATATATATATACTATAATATAATAATTATGATATTAATACTAATAATATATGAACATTTCTTGATATATTAATATGTTAATATTAATGATGTGTAATATATAGTAAATATAGTAAATAAATAAATAAATACATTATGTAAATTAGAATGTAGTTCCGTCTTTAGGTGCGGCCCTCCATAATATTTTTTGGCTCTCGTTTGGCCCCTTGGAAAAAATAATTGCCCACCCCTGATCTAGAGTAAGAATTTCAGCACCACTTACAAGGAGAGATTACATGACACCACTGAAGTTTTATAAATATTATTTATTATTTGCATGTTGTATAAAAGTCAGGTGCTCCGAATTATCACAGAAATACTACAACATAGTCTGGCATAACTTCGAGGTGGGAGACTATCCAAGCTTTTTCATCTTTCCTCATTGGAAGAAGCAAAAGAGCAGACGCTATAAAAGAAATGCCTTAGATCAGGGGTGCTCACACTTTTTCAGCATGGGAGCTACTGATTAAAAAACCAAGTCCCGAAGATCACCTACCCAGAAATGTAAAACGTATAACTATTGTCTTATTTATTTATTTATTTATTTATTTATTTATTTATTTATTTATACATTATTATTCATGTTTATGTACCGCTCCTTCCAGCAGGCTCGGGGCAGTTTACATAAAGTGAAGTTATAAAACATCAACATTTCAATTTAATAACAACAATATAAAACAGAGCATAAAAATACATCCAACCACCCCATTTCTCCCACACTGCCATATTACCACACATATTATCAGCCAGAAAGTAAGAAGAGAGGCTTTTGAACTGCAAGGCCATTTAATACTCAGCAAGGTAAACAAAGGGGCATGCAAAAATGCATCCAACCACCCCATTTCTCCCACACTGCCATATTACCACATATATTATCAGCCAGAAAGTAAAAAGAGAGGCTGATGAACTGCAAGGCCATTTAATACTCAGCAAGGTAAACAAAGGGGCATGCAAAAATACATCCAACCACCCCATTTCTCCCACACTGCCATATTACCACATATATTATCAGCCAGAAAGTAAGAAGAGAGGCTGATGAACTGCAAGGCCATTTAATACTCAGCAAGGTAAACAAAGGGGCATGCAAAAATACATCCAACCACCCCATTTCTCCCACACTGCCATATTACCACATATATTATCAGCCAGAAAGTAAGAAGAGAGGCTGATGAACTGCAAGGCCATTTAATACTCAGCAAGGTAAACAAAGGGGCATGCAAAAATACATCCAGCCACCCCATTTCTCCCACATTTCCATATTCCCCAACATATATTTCTCAAGGAACAAAGCAAGCAGAGAGGCTTTGGAGCTAAAAGGCCATTTTAAACATTAAAAATAAACAAAGAGACATGCCACAGAACAATCAAGCACCCACCCCAAAGTAAAAGACCGACCTTTGAGATGCGGTAAGGAAATGACCCCAAAGTGTCCTTCTTCTCCTCCTCCATCGTTGCTCCTATTTCCACGCCGCCAGCATGCGTGCCGCCTCCAAGAGCTCACGAGAAGTCCGAGAGGCAGAATGGGTGCTTCTGCGCATGCGCACAGGGCCAGCCATGCATCGCGTCATCCAGGCCCACCCCCTTTGGTCTCCTACGACTCTGAGTGGCTGGAGAAGGATGGAGGGAGGAGGAGGAATCCAAAAGAGGGGGCCCATTCTGCCTCTTGGACTCTGGAGCTTTTGGAGGCGGCGCGCGAGCAGGGAGCGGGGAGGAGCAACGACGGAGGACTTCTTTGCAGCGTGCAGGGGTGCGTGAAGAGGACCAACAGCAAAAAACCTGGTCAGGGGCCTGAAGATCACCAGGATGAGGCCCGAAGATCACCCTGGTGATCCCGATCACCATTCTGAGCACCCCTGCCTTAGATCAACAACATTCTGCTGCTCAAGTATCAAGTGGTCTTTCCTGAAACAGAATAAAATCTGAGAAGCCGGACAGCAGGGACAAGACTATTGAATAAGGCCTTCTTCTATGTAGGGCTAGTATGCCATGAAGGCATCTTTTCTAAGAGACAGTGGACCACAAAGGGAACTAGGCTTAAGACTACATGAGCCAAATTTTGGTGAAGTAAAGTCAGGACCCTGAACTGAACCAAATGTCGAAATTGTGCCAGAACACAAGTGCCAATGTTTCAGGACCTTGGACAGTGATATAGCTCCTGGACACAGATTGAAGTAAAGTTAACCTTGTTCATATCTTCATTAACTGAGGTATCCCTGCACATGGAATTTTATTTTAGACTAGCTTAGGTACCCGGCAATGCTTGAGTTATTAAAAAAAGTCATTTTTAAAAAGTAAATGTTATGAATGGTGCCATTAAGAAAATGCATAAGGTTGTGAGTGGACTCCAACTCACATCATGCCTGGTTAACCCCCTCTAGCGCCATCAGTTGGGGTGTTTGGCATGTGTGCAAGTTTGACCCAGGTCCATCATTGGTGGGGGGCACAGTATCTCTGGTTGTAGGTGAAGCACAACTCCCAAAAACCAAGATCAATATCTCCCAAACCCCTCCAGTTTTCAAATTTGGGCATATTAGGTGTGAGTGCCAAGTTTGGTCCAGATCCATCTCTGTTTGGGTTCACAGGGCTTTCTGGATGTAGGTAAACTACAAGTCCCACAAATCAGGGTGAATTTTTCCCAAATACCTCCAGAATATTTCTGTGTGCCAAGTTAGATCCAGGACCATTGCTGGTGAAGTTCAGAGTACTCTGTGATTTTAGGTGAACTATAAATCCCAGCATCTACAATCAATTCCCTCCAAACCCTACCAGTATTCAAAATTGGGCATATGGGTATCCATGCCACGTTTGGTCCAGATTCATTGTTGTTTGGATACACAGTGCTCTCTGAATGTAGTTAAACTACAACCCCCAAAATCAAGGTCAAACCTCCACCAAACACCCCCCAATTGTTTTCTGCTGGTCATGGGGGTTCAGTGTGCCAAGTTTGGACCAGGTCCATCATTGGTGGGATTCAAAGTGCTGTTTGATTGTAGGTGAAGTATAAATCCCATGCCCAATGTCATGGCCAATTCCCCCAAACTCAACCAGTATTCAAATTTGGACATATCGGGTATGCGTGCCAAGTTTGGTCCAGTTCCATTGTCGTATGGGTTCAAGAGGTTCCCCCCAAACCTTTCAGGTATTTTTTTATTGGTCATGGGGGTTCAGTGTGCCAAATGTGGTCCAGGTCCATTGTTAATGAGGATTCCAGTGTTCTGTCTTGATGCAGGGTGAACTACAACTTCCATCATGCCGAGTCAGTCCCCCAAACCTTTCCAGAATGTTCAGTCGCTGATCAATTCTGCTCTGTTTGCTGTGTGCCATAGTAAAGGGGAGGAAAAGGTTATGGGAGAAGCAGCGGGTGGGTAAGTTTATCAATAGCCAAGATCAGATTCGCAGCCCTTATAATAATAAATGTTTTAAAATTAAATCATGGGCAACTGGTAATTCAAAAAAAAATGTCATTTACTGTTTAGCCTGTTGTTGTGGAGACCTTTATGTCAGACGTCGAGGGAACTCAGGACATGAATTTTGGAGTACAGATAACGCTTTAGAACTGGTTATGACAATTCAGTTCTTTACATGCATTATAAAATGAAAAATCATAGTTGTGATGACTTGTCAGTGTCTGTCTTAGAAAGAGTTAGCCCCCAACCTCACAGTGATATCAAACTCTTACTACTTCATGTAGAGGCTAAATGGATTGTAAACTTACAGTCAGAAACCCTGCCCGGATTAAATGACAAACTCTCCATCAATGAACTGCTTACCTAACAACTTACACCTGCCCTACCTAGCTATATAATTCATGTCTTTCTCTTACTGTTTGTCTACTGCCTGATATCTATGGATATTGCATGGATTTGTTGCGTCTTTGAGATCGATCAACATTGGTATGTATGGACTCAATCAACTGTGATGTTTAGATTTATATTATACTAGCTGTACCCGGCACGCGTTGCTGTGCCCTATTTAGGAGATGCGAGAAAGTCTGAGTATGTAAGGGTTGGAATTGATGTTACTTACGGTCTTGGTGGGGTCATGGCTGTGTCGTTGTGGGTTGTTCTGGTGGGTGGGATGTTGAAGTCCTGTGGAGTTGTCGGTGTGTGGTGTTGCTGGCGTTTAGCTGAGCTTGTGGATATACAATGTTTTTTGTTTTTCCGTCTGCTGTGTTGATGTAGAGGTTCTGTGGTTTCCCAACTCTGGAGCACGTTACGTAGAGTTGTCCGTGGGAGAAGCATTCTGTGTCATGGTCTATGCCACAGATTTGTAGTGTTTGTCTTTGTGCCTTGTTTATGGTGATGGCAAAAGCTAGTGTGATTGGGAATTGGAGACGGCTGAAGTGGAACTGCATATCTTAGTTTGTTGCTGTGAGTGTGCAGTGGTAGTGTGGTGTGGGTGTTCGGTGTTTATGTGGGGTGTGTTAGTTGGCTGTACTGTGCAGGTTTCTGTTTAGCAGTGGTATGTATGCATTGTGTGTGTTGTGTGTGAGTTGTGTAGTGGGTCTGTAGAGGTAGGCATCGCGAGTTGTGTGGCTGTCATGTTGTGGGGGTGGTATATGTAAATTGGAGGATTGGTGGTGTGTGTTTGGGATGGTGCTTGGAGAAGAGTGTGTGGTGTTGAGTGTGTAGTTTGTTGTTGTGATTGTGCAGTGGTAGTGTGTTGTGGATATACGGTGTGTATGTGGGGTGTGTTGGTTGTATTGTGCTGGTTTCTTTTTAGCAGTGGTATGTATGCGTTGTGTGTGTTGTGTGTCTGATTTTTTCTTGTCTGGAGTTCCCCTGTTTGTGAGTGTTTCCAGTAGACCTCCCCACCTCCTCTGAGCATGCCTTTAGCCATAGATGGGGGATAAACGTGAGGAGAGAATGCTTCCGTTCTTTTCTCTTTCTCCCTTCCCCCCTCTCTCTGTCTCCCTCGCCCTTCCACCCTCCCTGGTGCCCGGACTCACTTCATGTGGGTCCCCATGGCTGCCCGCCCAGCCTCCTGCTTGCCTGCTTGCCTTCCTCTCTCTGAGGTGAGGGCATATTTCTGGCTCCACACGGCTCACTGGGAAGAAGGGCGGAGATTGGGCAGGAATGAGCGGGAAGTGGCTGCGCGGGGCCTTCTGGGAAGTGTAGTCCCATGGCCGTTCTCGCCTCCTCCTCCGTCTCCCAGCCGCTTCTGGACCCGGGTCGCGCGGGCAGCGCCGTGCCCACCTCCTCCTCCTCCTCCTCCGCCTCCGCCGCCTCCACCGCCTCCGCTGCCTCCTGCCTCCTCCGCCTCCGCCGCCTCCTCGGCCACCTCCTATGGCAGGGGGCGTGGCCTCTGCTGGGAAGCAGCGCCGGCATTTTGTGTGGGCCGATGTCGGCCAATGGGATTCGCTGGCGGCCGCGGAGGACGCTGGGAAATGTAGTTTTTTCCATCGTTGTTTTGTGGGCCTTCTAGGTTTTGGGGGAGAAAGTTTCTTTGCTAAAAATCTTCCTTGCCTGAGGCCTATTTTTGTTGCCAAGTTTGGTGTCTCTGCCTTGGAAGGTTTCTCTGCCTATGGCAGTCTTTTGACGACGGGTCCTCCTTTATATATATAGATTGTGTAGTCCTGGCTGTCCCCTTAGGGGAGCCTTTTGCCCTTGCATGTATGTTACTGAATCTTCATTATATCACACTCCAGCTTAAATTTTTGTTGATGTTGCCGTGAAATGCTGCATTTGGATACTCCGGATGATGTCCCAGGTCCTGATGATTACCTTGATGCGATAAGACATTTACTTTGGATTACAATTACTATTGACACTAATTGATGACGCTTGGACTCGTAATCTGCGACATGTAGGAGCCCACTCAGGGAAAGAATTGATCATTATTTGAGGTTCAACGCAGATGTTTATTTACTGTATAAAATATATTATTTGTGTGAATACCATATTTGTGTATACTAAATTGGTTCACCCTTTTGGCTGTAGTGTTACAGCAACCTTCCACGTTGTACTTAGTATTCCAGGTCCTGATAAAGCCTTACGGCGAAACGACTTTGCGCTGGCATTAGCCATTTGTTCACCACAAGGCGCCTTATTGATGGACTTATATGAACTGTTTATTACTCTCCAAGATTTGATTTTCAACCAAGATATGGATACGGACTACTGAATTTATATAAACATACAGATAAGCGGTTTGGGACAACTCCCCTGAGGAACTTTCCTCCTTTATTTTCAGCATTTCAACTTACCTGCGTGTAAGTTTTCCTGTGATGATGTTTATGCACATTAATTTGTTATGGAGTGATTTTGAACTCTTAGAGATTATCTCGGCATTGCTTCGCGAAGGAAGATTCTTAGGAAGGACTCATCCCACGCTTTTTACAAGCGCGTTGATGACTAAAAAGGCAAATCTGAGATAGACAAGTTCGGTTGCAGAAAGCACAGCAGAAAGTCTCCTTGGGTGATGTTGTTTCCAAGTTGCGATTCTTTCTGTGTTGTCGTTTCTCTCCGAGACCCATTCGGCGTGTCTTCTCGAAAGAGGCCGCAGCATTGTGGATAGTGCATCTCCATGCCTCCCGATGTGAGGCCAGGGTGGACCATTGTTGGTGATCAATCTGGCCGAGCCTGAGATGTTGTTTCAGGGAGTCCTTATATCTCTTTTTCGGGGCACCTCTCTTGCGCTGACCCGTGGCGAGTTCACCGTAGAGTAATATCTTTGGGAGGCGGTGGTCCTCCATTCTAGAGACGTGCCCTGCCCAGCACAGCTGTGTTCTCAATAGCATGGCCTCAATGCTGGTGATCCCTGCTTGCTCACTGGCTATGGTCGTCCACGCTCTGGTCACATCCCGAATAGACTACTGCAACGCACTCTACGTGGGGCTGCCTTTGAAGACAGTTCGGAAATTGCAATTAGTCCAGCGGGCGGCAGCCAGACTGCTAACGGGAGCTACATACAGGGAGCATACCACCCCCCTGTTGTGTCAGCTCCACTGGCTGCCTGTCCAATTCCGAGCTAAATTCAAAGTGCTGGTTTTGACCTTTAAAGCTCTATACGGTTCTGGCCCAGCTTACTTGTCCGAACGCATCAGCCACTACGTCCCACCTCGTAATCTAAGATCATCCGGGGAGGCCCTGCTCTTGCTCCCGCCTACTTCTCAAATGCGGCTGGTGGGGACGAGGGATAGGGCCTTCTCGGTGGTGGCTCCCCGCCTGTGGAATGCGCTCCCTATTGATGTACGATCCACCTCATCCCTCCTGGCCTTCAGGAAAAAAGTAAAATCCTGGCTGTGGGACCAGGCGTTTACACACCAGCACAAGGCAGCATTTTAGATAGGATTTTAATGGAAAGTGGACGAATAGGGCCAATGCTTTTATGGACTGAACACTGTTTTAATCTGGAGTGAATGTGTATGGTGCTAATGTAATTGTATTTTAATGCATTTTAATGTATTTTAATTGTTATTATATTGTTACTATGTGGGCATTGAATTGTGCCGTACTGTAAGCCGCTCTGAGTCCCCCCTCGGGGGTTGAGAAGAGCGGGGTAAAATCCAGAAATAAATAAATAAATAAATTATAATATTGATGTTAAATATATGATTAACTGTTTCAGATAAATCATTCATATTATTTGAGCACTTCGTGCTCCCTTCTCTTTTGTGGTTTAGTCTTACAACAGGAACAGCCACCCCCTTGCTTTTGTGTGGAGGACATTGTATATGTTCACAGCACTCTCTGTAACCTGCAATGCCATTGAAGGGAGGGTGTTTGGTGGCTCCTGATTGGTGGGGATCATAGTTGTTTGTGGAAAATGGGAGGCCCAACCACCCATACTTTCACTTTTGTTATGGATATAGAAGATATAGATATAAGCTTAAGTGCATCTTTACCTGCTCAAGAAATTGATGAGATCAGGAATTGATGTCAAGATGACATCTAGTGGCCTGCATATATATTAAACCATTTCCTTCGAAATATTTCAGTCTTCTCCCAGATGCTTCCCATGGTACTTTCCTGGCAGACCTCAGGCTGCTAAGAGGCAAACACAAGGGCCAAACATCCCTTGTGTTTGCTGGTTGTGTAAAGATCAAAAGGGGGTCCAATGTCAGCATCAAAAAGACTGTGTCCAACATCACTTTCCGCTGCTTGAGTCCCATGTTCATTCTGAGCTCTGTGGCATTGGCAGCGGCACCATTCGGATTTGTACAACTCTGTGTATTTTTGGATTAAAAAGAGATCTCAAAGCAATTTTCCGTTCCCAGAGAATTGTCAATATTTTCCAGATAAACGCGTTCTAAATGGTCTGCTTCATTCATTACATCCCTTGTACCGAGGACTGTTTTAATAAACCTTTGATTATACTTGACATCTGAAAGTAGTTTTGAGTCTGGATACTTGATTCAACCAAATTAAATATGGATTATAGGCTGTGTAATTAGGGCCGGCCAACATCATCACATGGTGGGATTTCAAGTCCATGAACTCCTAGGTAACTAACCAGGACGACTAGAATTTAGAATGGCAGCTATTTAGTGTAGTTAATAAAAGGGTAGTAACACAATTGTGGATATTCTCCTGTTGTAAGTCGTAAGGCATATTTTATTATTATTATTATTATTATTATTTCGCATTTGTCTGTCCCCCCCCCCCAACGGCTCGGGGCGACTTACATCAGTTCATAAAATACAATTGTCAGAGAACTCATAATAACTCACAGTAATACCATTAAGATGGAATTACAATTAGAACAGTTGAAGCAACAAATGGAGTCGCAGTGGGCTGACAGCTAGGCGGTGTGAGCTAAATTTTAGCTAACTCCGAAGGCTTGTTGGAACAGCAATGTCTTAACTGCTCTCCTGAATGGGAGGAGGCCCTGGGTGGCATGGATGCCGGCGGGCAGTGCGTTCCACATGGTAGGGGCTGCAACAGAGAAAGCCCGGCGGCGGGTTGTGGACAGATGGTAGGTCCTCACATTTGGGATGACCAGGAGGTTTAGCTCTTCGGAGCGCAGTGATCTGGTGGGATGATATGGGACAAGGCGGTCCCGCAGGTACACTGGCCCCAGACCATGTAAGGCCTTAAAAGTCAGGACTAACACTTTGAAGGCAATCCGGCATTCAATTGGGAGCCAGTGCAGTTCGCGCAGGATTGGCGTGATGTGGTGGCCAATCGGGACCCCCGCCAGGAGTCATGCTGCAGCGTTCTGCACCAGCTTGAGTCTTCGGATTACCGACAGAGGAAGGCCAATGTAAAGAGCGTTACAGTAGTCCAGCCTCGAGATGACCGTGGCTTGGATCACTGTGGCTAAGTCGCGCTGGGACAAATAGGGGGCCAGCTTCCTCGCCTGGCGAAGATGGAAAAATGCTACCCTGCTGACGCTGGAGACGTGGGCCTCCATTGACAACAGGGGGTCCAAGGTTACTCCTAAGCTCTTAACAGAGGGCGACGGACATAATGTCACGCCGTCCAGGGTTGGAAGCTGAACATCCCTACAGCCCGGAGGACCCAGCAGGATCTCCGTCTTTGCCGGATTCACCTTCAACCTACTGGCTCGCAGCCATCCAGGGACGGCCTCAAGGCAACGATGGAAATTATCGGGTACGGATTCGAGGCTGCCCTCCATCTTCAAGATATTTAAAGGATGTGACAAAAAAATCAGAGCAGATTTACTCCCTTTCCCTCAAGGGATTTTTCTCCAAATAAAATTGATGCTGCCGTCAGGTAGTGTGTGCTTGAAAAGTGGGAATAAAGGAGTGATGTCTGGCAAATAAGGGACAAACACACTAGGGACTAGTGAAGTATTCGAAAAATATGAAAAATATATTTACATATAATATATATGTACAATATAATATAGCATATATCAACGTGTACTATGCAATACGACAATCTTGGAAATGCTATTCACCAATACCTCGGAGTCACATGTAGGAAGGGTGTGCACGACGGGGAGCAGGTAAGTATACAGTAAGTAGACCACATAACCTGGAGTTAATAAGCGACATTCAATGTTCAATTTCCCATGTTGTCTGATGATGCACTGGTCCCTCGAAGAAATCCGGAAACTCAAGCTGGTGCGGAACGCAGCAGCACGTTTGCTCTCAGGAGCCTCAAGATCTGCTCACGTGACTCCACTCTTGCGCGAGCTGCACTGGCTCCCAATTGAATTCTGGGTCGCCTTCAAGGTGTTCGTTCTTAATTTCAAGGCCTTATATGGTTTGGGGCCAGTGTACCTGAGGGAGCGGCTCACCCCTTATGTGCCCAGGAGATCGCTGGGCTCAGAGGGGCTCAACTTACTGGAGGTGCCTGGCATTAAGGTCTACAGACTCGCCAGTACGCGGCAGAGGGCATTCGCTGTGGCCGCGCCGACCTTGTGGAACACCCTCCCTGAGGAAATCCGAGTCATCTGGGACCTGATGTCGTTCCGCAGAGCCGTTAAGACCTGGCTATTTAGACAGGCATTTGGCCCATAACCAGTGACCGTTATTATCAGCACTCTGTTGGGCCGCTGCCATCGCATTTCTGCTGTCTTATTGCAGTTCTGCTGGGAATAGGGTTTTAACTGGGGGTTTTAAATTGGGTTTTATTGTGTTTTATGTGTTTTACCTGCTGTTTTAATTCTGTAAACCGCTCTGGGCTCCACAGAGAGCGGTATATTAAGTTGAACTAATAAATAAATAAATAAATAAAAATAAATAAATATCTATGGGGAGGGGGTGCACGATGGGGGAACGGATCAATGATAAACAAGTGGTCCACAGTTGTTGTATACTCAAGGTAAGCGTTCAAGTTCCTGAGCAGTGAAACACACAATCGCCCAAAAACTTGTAACCCAAAGACTCCCGATGGAGGTAAATAGTAAACCAAGATGAAATGCTGCGGAGCGGCTTGTAGCCCTGGGATGGAAGAATCAAGGACGCCAAGGGCCGCAACGGTTGAGCTGCAGGGCCTGATCCGTTTCGCCTTGGGCTTTCTCAAGCGGCAGCAATCCTAGCAAATACTCAGCATCACAGGAATACAATCTCATTTCATGTTCAATTCATGCATAGTAAATCCTGTGGAACTTGAACATTGAGTGTCGCTTATTGACTCCGGGTTATGTGATCTACTTACCGTATACTTACCTGCCCCCCGTCGTGCACACCCTACCTACATGTGACTCCGAGGTATTGGTGAATAGCATTTCCAAGATTGTCGTATTGTATTGTACACGTTGATATATGCTATATTATATTGTAATTGCAGGCTAAGAGCCCCACTTTAAATATATTTTTCATATTTTTCAAATACTTCACTAGTCCCCAGTGTGTTTGTACTTGCTACTGCAGTACTACTTGTGTATTCTGGCAAATAAGGGAGACAGAGAGAAATACATCACAGACCGTTTTCCACATTTGCTTGGGATAGGGGCATTGGGACCCCATAAAAAACTGTAAATAAAAAGTTATTGCTTTACCTGTGAAAACACCCATTGAGGAATCTATGGATCTCGCAACACAGTTCTATGGTCAGCTTGCTGGAAGTTGACCACATAATCACATGGGAGGACCTAGAACTAAGTAACCCCAGGTTTCGGCGGTGACCAGGGGAGCATTTGCACAGTTGAAACTTGTATGCCAGCTGCGCCCGTACCTTGGGAAGTCTGACATGGCCACGGTGGTCCACGCTCTGGTTACATCCCGTACTGCAACGCTATCTATGTGGGGTTGCCTTTGAAGACTGTTTGGAAGCTGCAACTAATCCAATGGACAGCAGCCAGGTTGATAACAGGAGCGCCATTCAGAGAGCGTACAACTCCCCTGTTGTGCCAGCTCCACTGGCTGCCAGTTTGCTATCGGGCACAATTCAAAGTGCTGGCTTTAGCCTTTAAAGCCCTAAACGGTTCTGGCCCAACTTACCTGTCCGAACGCTTCTCTCCCTATGAACCATTGAGATGTTTAAGATCATCCGGAGAGGACCTGCTCTCGGTCCCGCCTTCTTCGCAGGTGTGATTGGCGGGGACGAGAGACAGGGCCTTCTCAGTGGTGGCTCCTCGGCTTTGGAACGCCTTCCCTAGAGACATCAGATTGGCCCCCTCCCTCCCGACATTTCGCAATAAAGTCAAGACCTGGCTGTTTGAGCAGGCATTTGCTGATGAAATATAAGGCTTAATGATGTGAGCGTTGGTAGGCCGCCCAAATAACCACACTCACTCAGGTGTTGAGGAAATGCTTTATGGGTCCTTATTCCAAGGCAAAAAAAACCGTACTGAGGCTTTCCTCCAGAACTCCTGCTCTTAACTCCCCGAGCCCCTCCCCCTCTGGCGAAGAGCCAATCCCTGAACAGATAACAATCCCTGAACAGATAACCCAAGAAGCCCCACCCCTCTTGTCCTTTTTCGGCGGGAACTTCAACTACAGCAACAACACTGAACAAGAAGAGCCAAAATGGCGACCGCCCTCCGATTGCTCGATCCTCTTCCAAGATGGCGGCCGCGTCTTTGTCCACTGCTATCCCGCATTGGACAAGGCGCCGCTGACATAGCGCCCCCCCTCCCGAAGGAGTCCACCGACCTGAGGGAAAAGAAGCAAAGTATATTCAGGGCCCTGGCTTGTCCGGGAAGGCCCTATGAAACCTATTGACTAATCTGGGGGCCTTGACATGTTCGGCTAACACCCACTCTGGCTGCAAGTCTTTGGAAAGCCACTGTACAAAGTATTGAAGTCTGCCCCTAAGCTTTCTAGAATCTAAAATATCCTTAAGCTCAAAGTGGGTATGTTCCCCGATCATGATCGGGACTGGGGCGCTTCCCGGTAGAGACCACTGGCGGTGGGTCACTGCCTTCTTAAGCAGGCTAACGTGGAACACCGGGTGCACCTTGCGCCATGTGTGGGGAAGGTCCAGCCGAAGGGTGACCGGGTTGATCACTTCAGTCACCCGTAGTGGGCCAACAAACTTGTCCGCAAACTCCTGCGGGAGGGCTGGAGTTGATCGCAGGTGCTTGGTGGAGAGATACACCATGTCTCCTTCCCACATAGGTTGGCTGTGGCCCTCTCTTTTTATCTGCATGAGTTTTGTAGTCTTCTCTGGCCTTCCTCAGCGTCCTTTGGATCTCTGGCCAGGCCGCGGCAACCCGAGCGCCCCAGGACTCGGGGTGCAAGGTGGTGGTGCAGAAGTGTCAATAGCTGGGAAGGGCAGGAAGTCTCGACCACTCACGGCCGGAACGGAGACACCCCGTGGACGCCAGCGTGGTCGGTGTTGTTATAACAGTATTCTGCTACATCCAACAGGTTGGCCCACTGGTCCTGCTGATATGTAGAGAAGCACCTCAAGTATTGTTGGAGCGTCCGCTGAACTCTTTCGGTCGCTCCGTCTGTCTCGGGATGGAATGCCGTACTCAACGCCCGTTAGGTCCCCAGGGCGACCAGGAACGCCTTCCAAAATTTAGCGGTGAATTGTGGCCCGCGGTCACTTATGATCCGACGAGGGCTACCATGCAGGCGAAACACATGATGTACAAAGAGTTTGGCCAGCTCTGGTGCCGTTGGCAGCCGTCGCAGCGGCACAAAGTGGGCCTGTTTGGAGAACAGGTCCACTACCGTCAGATGGTGGTGAACCCCCGCTCACCGGGAGGTCCACTACGAAATCCATGGCAATCTCTCCATGGTTCCGCAGGGTCAGCTACTTGCTGCAATAGGCCCGTGGGGCGTCCACCTTCGTTTGTTCCTGGCGCACGTCGTCACACTCGGCAATGTATTGCTTTGCGTCCCTCCTCATCATCGGCCACCAGAACTGCCGGGCGAGTAGCTTCAGCGTCTTGGTTAGCCCGAAGTGTCCTGCCATGAGCGTGTCGTGCCCTATTTCTAGGACCTGTGCCCTCAGGGCCAGGGGACGTAAACTTTGGTTCCCTGGCTCCAAATGCCATCATTCTCTTCCAGGCCTTCCGGGTGCCGGACCAGCCATTCGTCTGTGCGGGACGCGGCCTTGATCTGGTCAGGAGAGGCCTCGCCAGCTCTCCGGTGGTGGGCTTTGCTTTGGCTGCTGCCGGGTGGCGCGACCAAGCCCAGTTGTGGTTTAGAAAATACGGTTCCCATCTCCCCTGGGGCCGAGTAGTCCGCATCAGGCATGCGCGAGAGCGTCCGCTACGACATTTCTCGGGCCGGGATGTATCTCAACTTAAAATTGAATCTGCTAAAGAACTGGGCCCATCTCAGCTGCTTAGCGTTCAGTCTCTGGGGGGTCTGCAGGGCCTGCAGGTTCTTGTGATCTGTCCAAACTTCGAAAGGGACCGGGGTTCCCTCCAGGAAGTGCCTCCAATGGGCCAGAGCCGCCCGTATGGCAAACGACTCCTTCTCCCACACGTGCCATCTTTTTTTCCGCTTGGGTGAACTTCTTGGAGAGGTAAGCACATGGCCTCAAGTGACCTTTTCCATCCGGCTGGAGGAGGACCGCTCCGTATGCCGCCTCGGACGCGTCACACTGCACTGTGAAGGGCCTGTTCATCACCGGGTGAATCAACAGGGGCTGGCTGGTGAACTGCCGCTTGAGGTTCACGAAGGCCTCTTGACACTGTGGTGTCCATTGAAGTTTGGCACTAGGGGTTTTGGTCTTCCTGGTTTCTCCCAACCCCTTAGTTTTAAGCAGGTCTGTTAGCGCCAAGGTAGTTTCTGCAAAATTCGGGATGAATTGCCGGTAGAAGTTGGCGAATCCCAGGAACCCCTGCAGCTGTCTCCGCGTGCGGGGGCTTCCGTTTCCAGTACGTCTCGTACCTTCGCCGGGTCCATCGCGATGCCTCGTGTGGAGATGCGATATCCCAAGTAGTTCAGCTCGGTCTGATGGAACTCGCACTTGGACAACTTGGCGTATAGCCGATTGTCTTTCAGCCTCTTTAGAACTTCTCGGGTCAAAGCCACGTGTTCTGTATGAGTCTCTGTGTAGATCAGGACGTCGTCCAGGTACACGATGACCCCCTTGTACAACAGGTCTCTGAGGGCCTCGTTGATCAGCTGTTGGAAAATTTTTGGCGCCCCCTTTAGGCGAAAGGGGTGACTAAAAACTCGAAATGGCCCAAGTGACAGTTGAAGGCCGTCTTCCAGCAGTCCTCTGGCTTGACCCGGATCTATAAAATGCCTCCCGAATGTCCAGCTTAGTGAACAGCCTGGCCTTCCCCAGCTGGGCCAGGATTTCGGACATCAAGGGGAGGGGGTACGGATTCGTCGAGCTGATGGCGTTTATCCCTCGGTAGTCCACACAGAGCCGGAGACTCCCCCGCGGCACTCCTGCCAATTGGGCGAGCCCGGCCCCTGCCGTATTAGGACTCCCTCCTTCTCCTGGGTATTCTATCTTGGCCTGAACCTGCCCATCTCGGAAGCGCACTTCCCCTGTCTTCCAGTTGATTTTTGGATTGTGTTCCTCCAACCAGGGACTACCCAAAATTAAGGGTTGGTTAGCCATCTCGGAGATCACAAAATTGATGCGCTCTCTGTGGGCCCCTATCCGCACCTCTAGCTCCCGGTCTTTTGGTGGCTGGCGCCTCGTTGGCGAAGGTCCCATCCAGCTGCTCTTGAACAGGATCGGGGCCACTAGCTCCTGAGGGGTCACTCCTAGCTGGGCTGCTAAGCCAGGGACATTAAGCATCGGGTGCAACCACAGTCTAGCATGGCATTAGCCTCGGTCTCTTGGCCGGTGGTGGGACGCGCACGGCTACCTTAAATGTGAGATTCCTCCACTGGGAGGCTCCGACTCACCGCCCTGGGAAGGTGAGATCTGCCGCCGGGCGCTCACGGCAGATCGGGCTCGTTTTCCGCCGACTCTTCCGATCCGCTCTCCTCCGCGCCTCTCCCGTAGTCTCCTCCGCCCCTCGGGTTGGTTGGCGCTCGAGCCAACTCTCTAGCCGCCGCTCCTTTGGCCTTGGTCGTCTTCGGTGTCCCGGGGGTCGGGTCCGGACCCTTCTCCCCCTTTGCGGCGGGCGGCACCCTCCTCGGGCATTCGACCGCCCGGTGCCCCTCTCGGCCACAGGTGAAGCAAGCGCCTCTCCGCGGTCTATTTGCGTCTCGACTTAGCGACCTCCGCCGGGTTGGCGACCTCCGGGCCAGCCCCGTTCGTATGGTTGGGGCCGGGTCGCGTGCTCGCGGGGCGTCTCGGTGTCTCCTGGGTGCCGCCTCCCGATCGCACTCCACTTGGCCGGCCAGGTCAATCCATCCTTCAAGGGTGGCTGGGTTTCTGCGGTTCAGAGCCCAATCCAGGACCTCTCTTCTCAATCCGGCCTTAAAGTAGTCTAATTTGGTCGCCTCTGACCAGTCACGGATTTTTCCGGCAAGGGCCTTGAACGCCAGGGCGTACTCGGATACCGCCTCGACCCCTGGTAGATCCGCTTCAATTCCGCCTTAGCTTTCGCTTCCCGCGTGGGTCTCTAAACCGCTGCTGCAGCGCCCTCAGGAAAGCCTCAATACCCCTAAGCTCCGGGGCATCGGTCTCGGTCATCTGGACCAACCAGTCGGCCGCAGCGTTTTTCAGGTTGCTTCCCACGGCCCTCACTTGGGCCGCCTCGAGGGGAACGAGTCTCCGTAGTCCTCCATAAAATTGCGGACATTGGTGACAAAAAGGAAAGGTGGCTTGGGTCTCCATCGAACTTGACTTTAAGTCTCTCCGATAGCCGCTCCCCTCCAGGGTCCGGTCGCTCGAGCCCAGGTTGAAGGTGGAGGCTCCCCTGGCGGGGTAAAGTCGGCGCCGCCCCTCTGAAGGCGGGCCTGCCGGACGGTGGTCTCTCTGCCCTCCGGGCCGCATGGCTTGAACGCCCCTCCGTACCTCGATCTTCCTCCGGTGGGGGTCCCCATGCGTCCATCCGCCGCTGCATCATTCCCATCTGCTGGCGGATGTCGGTTATGGCTCTGGCCATCTCTCCCATCATCTTCTCCATCCGCTCGCCCCGACTCGTGCCTTCCACTGGGGCTGACCGGCTCCCTCCTCGGGCCTGGGCTCCCCCTTCCTCCGCCGCGTCACCTTTTCGTCCCACAGGAGGGGAGGAATCGCGGCCTCCTGGTCGCCTGCTCCGGCGACGATCACAGGCCTCTCCCTCTCCGGGCCTCCAGCTGCCTCACCGAGAATCTCATCTTCCACCTCCTCGGATCCCAGCCAGCGAGGTCCCACTCGGGGGTCCTGGAGGCCTTCTTCCCTTCCGCTGGACATCTCAGGTGGGGGGTCGCGGTCGGATCGGCTCACGACTGCGATTCAGGTTGTGAGTACGGTTTTTGTGTGAGCGTTGGTAGGCCGCCCAAATAACCACACTCACTCAGGTGTTGAGGAAATGCTTTATGGGTCCTTATTCCAAGGCAAAAAAAACCGTACTGAGGCTTTCCCTCCAGAACTCCTGCTCTTAACTCCCCGAGCCCCTCCCCCCCTCTGGCGAAGAGCCAATCCCTGAACAGATAACAATCCCTGAACAGATAACCCAAGAAGCCCCACCCCTCTTGTCCTTTTTGGCGGGAACTTCAACTTCAGCAACAACAATGAACAAGTAGAGCCTAAATGGCGTCCGCACTCCGATTGCTCGATCCTCTTCCAAGATGGCGGCGCGTCTTTGTCCACTGCTATCCCGCATTGGACAAGGCGCCGCTGACAAATGAGATATATGGAATGACGACGACGTGACGGAAAGTGATTTCAACGTGACGCCGAGGCTGCAATTATATGTTTTAATGGCTAATTGTTATGTCATATGGTTATTGTTTGGTTTTGTTTTGCTTGTGGTTTTGATTGAAGGGCAGAGACTGCTTTGCGTAAACCACCCCGAGTCGCCTTCGGGCTGAGAGGGGCGGTATAGAAAAATGATAAATAAATAAATACAGGGCCTACAAAATGGAATGGTGTATTCCCAATTGAGGAGAGATAACCACTTTCTATATTTTCACAACCTTCATTTTGAAACAAAAAAGGAGATATAATTATCCATATCGTCAGAGACAGAAGAAGCATGATAACCAAGAACCTATAAAACAGTGTTTCTCAAAATGAGAGTTGGGACACCTGGGCGGGGGCTCGCAAGGGGTCACCAAAGACCATCAGAAAACATATATTTCTTATGGTCTTAGGAACCCCTTTGGTCGAGAAGACTGAAGATCCCTCGGCCTATCCTTCTCTTCCTTTTTGGAAACAGCCGGCAAATCCACCCACTAAAAGCCCTAATCCCATTGTGATTGGCTGGCCTCTCAGCTGGCCTCTCAGCTGGCCTCTCAGCTAAAGGGAGGGCTGGTTCTGAGACTCCAAGTGAAGTGAGTGCTCGGCACAAGAACTACAACTCAAAAACTCAAGGTTAGTGGTTCAATTCCATCGTTGCTGGAGTTCAGAACGTTTGGCTTATATGTCAACTATAAATCTCAGCTCCCAAATGACAAAATCTACCCCCCCCCCCCAATCCCACCAGTATTCAAATTTGGGCGTACTGGGTATTTGTGCCAAATTTGGTCCAGTGATTAAAAATACATCCTGCATATCAGATATTTACATTACGATTCACAACAGTAGCAAAATTGCAGTTATGAAGTAGCAACAAAAATAATGTTATGGTTGGGGGGGGGTCACCACAACATGAGGAACTGTATTAAGGAGTCACGACATTAGGAAGGTTGAGAACCACAGCTATCTATTATATAAATGGGTTCACGTCATGTGATGTATACCTCAAAAAAAGAAACCAGAAAACGCAGAAAAACAATACTTGCCAACAGAAATAGGGCCTCAAGCAAGGTACGTTTGTAGCAAAGAAACTTTCCCCCCCCAAAACATTAACAGGCCCCCAAAACAACGAGAAAAAATAAAACTACATTTACCAGCATCCTCCGGGGCAGCCAAAGACTCACCCAGCCTCTACATTCTGAACAACATGATTGGCTGCCAATAAGGGCGGATTTGCATAACTGCTGCAATGGCCAGCCAACATGAAAATTCCGATCCATAATAAACTGCCAAAACAGAATAAGGAAAAGGCCTGAGCCCAGGGCCGTAGCCAGGATTTTGATTGGGGGGCTGAGTTTGGTTCGGGGGCTGAGATTGGGTGGAAGAGGGTCTACCCTAGCAAACCTTTGCATTGTTATCCCAATAACCCCATGAATGTGGGATATAATGAGCATGGTGATCAGATCATGATATGAATAAACATAACAGTTTAAATAATGTACCAGTAAGGCCTTTTCGCGGACCACCCTGAGAATTTCGGGGCTGAAGCCCCTTAGCCCCCCTGGCTACATGCCTGCCTGAGCAAATCCCCAAAACAAACACCCAAATCACTTCCAACCGAAAATTTACACCCAAAAAAAACACAGACCACGCCCAAAATTGACAGTAAGGCTTCATTAACTTGATTTCCCTAACTAGCCCTCACTTACTGGGAAGCTGTTTACGCTCTGAATTGACAGTAAGGCTTCATTAACTTGATTCTCCCGACTAGGCCTCAGCTCATTGGACATTGTGTATGGCCTGAATTGACAGTAAGGCTTCATTAACTTGCTGTTCCTAACTAGGCCTCAGCTCATGGGACATTGTGTATGGCCTGAATTTACAGTAACCTTCCTTGGCACACAGAGCCCCGACCATGCATGATGGGACTTGAAGTACCACCATGGAAAATGGGATTTGTAGTACTTCAAAACCCATCATTCCCCACAGACCACTGTGGCCCAGAACCAAGACCAATAACGACCCAACTTGGCACACCATGCCCCCCATGACCCACACTCCATCCAACTGCAGTTTAGAGGAGGGCACACCGTGGATGATTGAACTTTCTCGCATCTCCTAAAAGAGCACAGCAACGCGTGCCGGGAACAGCTAGTAAGATATATTAAAAGCTAAGCAAAGTGCTGAAGACTATTCCCATTACTGCATCTTAATGGTTGCCTATGTTTGGGAGCAGCAGGAAACCTGCAGGAATGTCTGAGCAATTTGGGAATTCTGATGAAATCAGTATCTATCAATGACAACCAGTACAAACTGTAAGACAGGGGTGCTCAGAATGGTGATCGGGATCACCAGGGTGATCTTCGGGCCTCATCCTGGCTCGCGCGCCACCTCCAAAAGCTCCAGAGTCCAAGAGGCAGAATGGGCCCCCTCTTTTGGATTCCTCCTCCTCCCTCCGTCCTTCTCCAGCCACTCAGAGTCGTAGGAGACCAAAGGGGGCGGGCCTGGATGACGCGATGCATGGCTGGCCCCACGCATGCGCAGAAGCGCCCATTCTGCCTCTCAGACTTCTCGTGAGCTCCTGGAGGCGGCACGCATGCTGGCGGCGTAGAAATAGGAGCAACGACGGAGGAGAAGAAGAAGGACGCTTTGGGGTCATTTCCTTACCGCATCTCAAAGGTCGGTCTTTTTACTTGGGGGTGGGTGCTTGATTGTTCTGTGGCATGTCTCTTTGTTTATTTTTAATGTTTAAAAATGGCCTTTTAGCTCCAAAGCCTCTCTGCTTGCTTTGTTCCTTGAGAAATATATGTTGGGGAATATGGAAATGTGGGAGAAATGGGGTGGTTGGATGTATTTTTGCATGCCCCTTTGTTTACCTTGCTGAGTATTAAATGGCCTTGCAGTTCAAAAGCTTCTCTTCTTACTTTCTGGCTGATAATATGTGTGGTAATATGGCAGTGTGGGAGAAATGGGGTGGTTGGATGTATTTTTATGCTCTGTTTTATATTGTTGTTATTAAATTGAAATGTTGATGTTTTATAACTTCATTTTATGTAAACTGCCCCGAGCCTGCTGGAAGGAGCGGTACATAAAAATGAATAATAAATATAAATAAATAAATAAGAAAATAGTTATACGTTTTACATTTCTGGGCAGGTGATCTTTGGGACTTGGTTTTTTAATCAGTAGCTCCCATGCTGAAAAAGTGTGAGCACCCCTGCTGTAAGATATTCACTTCCTCAGCTACAGCTAAATCTGTTAACATACAGCTCACGCCCAACCACCCACTCGTCATATATTAATATATTTTGAGATGTATACTTTGAAATAATGTATTTAGAAATGTGGATATAGATGTTTATACATAATGCATGAACTTTCACACTTTTTTAAAAAAATATGCAAAATGAATTAAGGAACATTATGGCACGCATTACAAGTGAACACATGCAAAGGGGAAACTGACAATCTCGGGTGACAATAATATTTGCCGATAATCAGGAGAATATCAAAAGAAATGATTTCTTTGGGAGCGGAAACTCGATTGCTATTGATTCAATTACACTTTGGTCAATAGTATCCTCAGACTTAATTTCCTACTGGGAATCCTCTATGCATCTGATTAGATCTTTATGGGAAGCATTGGCTAATTCGACAAAACAGGTCTGGCGTCCAAAGGACTATTCATCTAAACAAGGCTCCATCTAAACAATAACAGATAGGTTCCATCAATGGATTTAAATCCAGATTTTAACAAAAAAAACTTAAAGAAGGAAGCACTTAAAAACGTGGATATTAGTGAATTCTATCCATAAGGCTGGGTCCTTATCTATTCTTCCATACAATGCAGTTTGAAACTCCATTATTTAGTCCAGTGTTTTTCAACCTTTTTAAAGCCGCGGCACATTTTTTACATTTGCAAAATCCTGGGGCACACCACCAACCAAAATGACACAAAATGACACTCTAACACAGTCATACATATAGTTAATATGCTTTTAAATGTATTTATACATTCAGTGTGAAACCTGGGCCTGTTTCGATGAACACAACATAGATATCCTGGCAGGAATGGCAGAAAGACACAAACTTCCCACACAGAACTCCCATAACCAAGAGGAAATACTATAAGAGTTTGGTGCGCATTGACCTTGAGTTTTGGAGTTATATCCAGAGAGCACTGTGGACTCAAACAATGTTGGATCAGGACCAAACTTGGCATGAATACTCAATATGCCCAAATGCGAACACAGATGGAGTTTGGGGGAAATAGACCTTGACATTTGGGAGTTACAGTTTCTGGGATTTATAGTTAACACACAATCAAAGAGCATCCTGAATTCTTGCAACAATGGAATTGAACCAAACTTGGCCTATTGAACTCACATTACCAACAGAAAGTACTGAAAAGGTTTGCTTGGGAATTGACCTTGAGTATGGAAGTTGTAGTTCACCTACACCCAGAGAGCACTGTGGACTCAAGCAATGTTATGTTATGTTGTTGTTTGTTTTCTATCCAGAATCACAATGTTGGAAGGAGGCTCACCACTTTAAGGTCCCTAAAACAGGCATGGGAAAACTTTGGCCCTCTGGGTGCTTTGGACTTCAATTCCCACCATTCCTAATAGCCTGAGGCCCTTTCCTGCTTAAACGGCTGAGGTGGAAAAAGGAAAGGGGCCTGAGGCTGCTAGTAATGGTGGGAGTTGGAGTCCAAAACACCTGGAAGGTCCAAGTTTGCCCATGCCAGCTTTCGACAGAGACCTCTTCCTCCCCCTCCCCCTTCGCGCCCTTTCTTCCCCCTCCTGCCGAACACTTACTTTTACTTCTACACTGCCGCTTCTGCCGCCATTTTGATCCAAGGGGGCTGCGTGAGCATGTTCAGGAGGGGAGGGGGAGGGAGGAAGACGTGACCCGTGTGGGCGCTACTGCGCAGACTCTCCCCAGAACAAAGTGAGGCAAAGCGAGCAGAGCGAGACTGGGAAGAAGGGAGCCCGAGTGGTGAAGGAAAAGTGTTCGGTGGGGAGGGGGGGAAGAAAGGGTATTGGAGGTTCCAATTTCCCATGGCACACCTGATGATCGCTTACGGCACACTAGTGTGCCACTGGTTGGGAAATACTGATTTAGTCAATAGGCCTGGTTAGCTTTCTTGTTAGTCAACGAACTCCATCTTAAATTCGTTAAAATCTTACATTAAAAATGGTTTTGAAGTGTGTCAAGCAACCCGGAAGTGACCTTTGAGTTTTGAGCCGCAGTCGTCAGGTTTTATTAGGTTTTTTGTATGTGCGTTAGCTCCTTCCCAGGGGTGGAGGGGATCGGCTCTACTCCTGGCGCTCGCGCTCGGGCGGAAAAAGAGGGGAGGAGAGGGAGCAAGAGCAGAGGAGAGGAGGGGGCAGCGGGAGCCCCTCCCTCCCCTTTGCATCTCTTCCTCAGCTATACAAGCCCGTGCGTGGATCCTTCTGCTGCCGCCACTGCTCTTCCCGCTTGAGGCGTGGCTCTACGCTTCTCTGTTTCCCCTCCCCCCCCAAGCAAGGCAGCCCTGGCTCTCGAAGGTGCCCCATTGTGCTTGGGCTCCGGGCTGGAAGAAATGTGCACTCCTGGGGCTGGCCACGTCTCCCAGCAAGAGAGGAGGAGCCGGCGCAGCAGCTGGCGAATGGCCCTGCAGTGAGGAGGAAGGTGATGATGAGGAGGGTGCCGAGGAAGAATGGGCAGTGGGAGCCAGGCAGGTTGCCCTCACCTTGGCTTCCTCCCGCAGCTCCGCACGCGGCTTGGCCAGCATGTTGCGGAGGGTAAGGCATGGCCCTTTAAGGACTGGCTAAGGCAGCCAGGGGCAAACCGGCCCTCCAGGGGCTTCTAGGAATTGTGGGAGCTGGTCCAAAACACCCGAAAGGTCCGAAGTTTGCCCAAAGCCTGGGCTAAGGTATCTTAAGAGCGTGTTTTTGGTTGGCATTTTTGACACGCGGGAGGCGCCTTTCCCCTCCACTTTTCCCCTCCACTCCTGGCCCCTGGGAAGGAGCCAATGCCACGAAGCAGAGGATCTGAGCTGTCAAACCCAATATTGGCAGGTTTTTGTGCATTGCGCATGTGCGTCCGCCATTAACGGATTACTAACAAATTTCGCTATTTTTTACAAAAAAATTTGAAATTTTTACAAAAAATTTCAGAGCTCCACCAGATACGAAACGCCAGCAGCCCCTACATCCGCAGCGAGTTTTGAACCTTTTTTTTTTTCTTGATCAACCAGGTCTAATAGTCAGTCAGTCACGTTTATTGAGTAACCGTCAGGTCATTTCAAATAAAAGCTCCAACAGCAGTATACAAGATAAGGATAAAATCAGTACCTAATGTACAAGGCAAACAATGTAACACATTAAAAACTAAACTTACTGCTATTGTCTTGCGTCAGCACATAGGAACTATTAGCATAGGACAGTGTTTCCCAACCTTTTTTGAGCTGAGGCACACTTTTTACATTTACAAAATCCTGGGGCACACCACCAAGCAAAATGACACAAAATGACACTCTAACACAGTAATAGATATAGTTAATATGCTTTTAAATGTATTTATACACTCAGTGTGAAACCTGGGCCTGTTTCGATGAACTCAACATAGATATCCTGGCAGGAATGGCAGAAAGACACAAACTTCCCACACAGAACTCCCATAACCAAGAGAAAATGCTATAAGAGTTTGGTGGGCATTGACCTTGAGTTTTGGAGTTGTAGTTCACCTCTATATCCAGAGAGCACTGTGGACTCAAATAATGTTGGATCGGGACCAAACTTGGCATGAATACTCAATATGCCCAGATGGAGTTCAGGGGAAATAGTCCTTGACATTTGGGAGTTGTAGTTGCTGGGATTTATAGTTCCCCTACCATCAAAGAGCATTCTGAACCCCACCAATGATAGAACTGGGCCAAACTTCCCACACAGAACCCCCAGGAGGCAAGAGGAGGTCTCTACTTGGGGAAAGGGAGGCAGGCCTTCCCAATGCATGGAGAGGGAGAGACCAAGTAGACAACAGGTGGGGAGGGGGTGGAGGTTCCAATTTCCCACGGCATGCCTGATGATCGCTCACGGCACACTAGAGTGCCCCGGCACACTGGTTGAGAAACACTGGCATAGGATACTTAAGAAGCCCGGTGATCAGTTGATGTGACGCTTATTACCGCTGTACCGCGGGCTGTTCCATGCCGCCTACTGGAACTCCTCCCCCGCACAGTTGACTCCATTAGACTCCATGTACCGCTGTCTCTTTTTATATGCTCTAAATAGGTAAGCAGCTACCTTATACACCGTTTGAAGGTTTGAGTCTGAGAGGAGGAAGTTAATTTTAAAGGTAGGGGGCCAGAATGTCCTTTTGGATAGTAAATAGCTAAGGTATTTCTCCCTCTCCTCTGCATATATGGGACAGATCAACAAAATGTGGACTAGATCCTCGACTTCTGGTAGGCCGCAAACACAGACTCTGTCGCTATAGGGTGTGGCAGCATATCTGCCGGCCCTCACCATAGACTCGAATTGCTCGAACCTAGCTCTAGTTAGGCAATCCTAAGGTGAGGTAGGAGCGGGCAAGCCAGATACGGGGCAGTAACAAAGTGGTTAATAGTCAATATCTATATATAAAAAAGAGAGCTGTAATCCTAAGTAGCCAATAGACAGCAAAACCACACAAGGCAGACACACCAAATCAGCCCACATACACACAAAACCCCATGAGGTATGTTTACCACCCAAAAAAAAAAAAAAACATTAAACAACACAACCAAAAATACAAAAACCCAATTGGACTACAACTCCCATGATCCTCCACTCCACCCCCTCTGGCAGTTTAGAGTGTCGGAATGTTGGTGGTGCTGGCCAATTAGAGGCATTATGCAAATACTCCCTCAGTTAAAATGAAGAGGCTGAGAGCCACCCCCCTCTGGCAGTTTAGAGTGTCGGAATGTTGGTGGTGCCGGACCACCACACCAATCGAGGCCATGGCTTCGCTGAAGACAGCGGGCCTTCCTCCTCCTTTTAGCTCTCCATCAGCCAGCACCGTTGCAGGGGAATGGCTGGTGGCGGCGCTGGCTGAGGAAGACCAAAAAGGAGGAAGGGGGCCCGCTGTCTTCGGCAAAGCCGTGGCCTCTGGAAGCCTCTGCTGCAGCAAACGAGGACAGCACCCCTCCCACCTCCTCCCGGCCTCCTCCTTAAACTCCCCCCCCCCAGGAACGAAGGAAGGAAGGAAGGAAAGACCCAAGAAAGGAAGAAGACAATAAGAAAAAAAAGGAAACAGGGAAGGAGGGAAGGAAGGATGGAAAGAAAGAAGGAAAGAGGTCACGCAGGAAGGAGGAACAGAAAACAGACAGGTAATAAAAGGCAATAGAAGAGGTAGAAGCTGGTGAAGGGACGGGCAAAAGGAAGGGAAAAAGGGAGGGAATGGAGGGAGGGAGACAAGGGGAGCAAGAACTGATACAGAAAGGGGAGGGATGGCAGGAAGGAGGGAAAGGAAAGAAGGAAGGGAGGGAGAAGAGGCAGGAGGACAGAGAGAAGAGAAAAGCTGAGGGATGAGGGGGAGAGGGAAGAAAGGAAGTATAAAAGGCAGGAAGGGATGTTACTGTTGGTCTTTGCCACATGCACACACGTATGTACATATAGACATGCACACATACACTCATATATGCATGCACTGAAATATACACATGCACACATACACACATCTGTACTTACACACATCTACACATATACATGCATATACATATACAAAAACACACATATACATAAGTACACACATATACACGCATATACATATACACACAGGGCCGGCCCCACCCATTCCGCCGACTACGCGGGCGCGTGGGGCGCGGAACCTGGGGGGCGTTGCCAGCTGGGAGGGGCGTTGCCGCGGGCGCCCTGCCCCGCCGCGGCGCCTCCGCAGCCAGCTGCGCCACTGGGTGGAGGCGTGCTCAGGAGCTAGTGCTGCCCGTGCCGCACCTCTGCTGCTGCCGGTGTGCGCGCCGCCACGCGGGACGCTCTCAAGCAGCCACGCAGGACGCACTCGCGTGGCCGCGCGGGACACCACCGCGCATGCGTGGCAGGATCGCTCTCAAGCAGCTGCGCGGGATGCTGCACGCGTGCGCCCCACCGCGCAGGCCGCATTCGTGCAGCCGGGCGGGACGCCACCGTGCATGCGCGGCCGGCTGCATGAGGACGTCCAGGAGCCACGGGGGGGGGGGGCAAAATAAGGTTTGCGTACCCCGCCGGGAGAGGTCACGCCGGCCCTGTATACACATATACATAAGTACACACACACACACATATGTACACATAGACACAAATCCATATATATACATACATACACACACAAAACACATGTATATAGACTGGGACACAGGAAAGAGAAAAAGCCACAGCAGCGCATCACCGGGTTCAGTTAGTAGACTCATATAATGCAATTTAACTGTATTGAACTGCATTATATGAGTCTACACTTACCATAAAGTGCATTTTCAAACTGCATTATATGGCAGTGTGAGTGGGAGCTAGATCTACACTGTCATATAATGTAGTTTAGACTGCACTATATGGCTCAAACTGCGTTATATGGCAGCATAGATCCCAAGTAATCAAAACTCTTAATTCTCAATAGTTGGCCATTTCTTTGACCTTTTCTCAAGCCGCATCTAAAGGTATTTGACATGTGAACCAAAATTAGCCAATGAATGAATCTTCACAGTCTTCTATATAACCTCCCAGGGTGTTGACATATCCTTTCCTGGCCACCGAAATAAGCTCTTAACTTAAACAAACCAGCATGAAAATGGGCATACTCAATCCCTTTGGTATGATTATTTTATAAGCTGCGAGGCCTCAGTCTTGTTTGTGTGATAACCAGCGGTGTCAAAGTAATGCTTACCCTCCAGCTTTCATCAAATTTTTAGAGCCACAATTATTTTTAACTCATTGCCACAGGCAAATATTTCAGCAGACAATATTGCAAATGGTACTGGGAGAGGTCAGACGATTTCCCCTAGCGGGCAGACTGTGTATGGAAGAAATAATGTATGAGGCAATATCGTGGCAAAGTTGCATCCGTCTTGAGACGTGGAAGAATTTATTTTCTTTTGCATTTGATACTACAGGCATTTTAAGGGTATGGCGGCATTGGACCTGGTTAATATTTGGATAACCAAAAACACCAGGGATCTCCTGGCAAGCCTAGGAAATAATCCTACCTGAAATCCCAGAAAGCCATTGCTGCTTGTCAGAGTTAATAACCCTGGATCAGTGGGCCAATGGAGATTTAATATTAGGCTGATTTGTCATTGGAAAATCATAGATAATGATCACTCATGAGAAATACGAACAAACATATCTGGTAGTTTGGATTTTTCCTACATTCAGATTTTGCTCAGAAATCAGAGTGCCACCAGTACGCTGACGACACCCAGCTCATTCTGAGGATGGAGGGCAGGCCGGGATCCGTCCCCGATAATTTCCAACACTGCCTTGAGGCCGTTACTGGATGGCTGCGAGCCAGTAAGTTGAGGGTGAATCCAACGAAGACGGAGATCTTGTGGTCGGGCCGCCCGGGTGGTGTAGGTGTCCAGCTTCCGACCCTGGACGGTGTGGCGCTATGCCCATTGCCTTCCGTTAAGAGCCTGGGGGTCCATCTGGACTCCCAGCTGACCATGGAGGCCCAGGTCTCCGCGGTCAGCAAGGTTGCTTTTTCATCTGCGACAGGCTCGGAGGCTGGCCCATATTTCTCCCGGAATGACCTGACCACGGTGATCCAAGCTACGGTCATCTCAAGGCTGGATTACTGTAACGCGCTTTACGTTGGCCTTCCTTTGTCGGCGACCAGGAAGCTCAAGCTGGTGCAGAACACTGCCGCCCGGCTCGGTTGTGACAGCTGTCAGCCTGGACAGCTTCAAGGCAGGATTAGACAGATTCATGGATACCAAGTGTATCGGTAGTTACTGAAAAGGACATTCAAGTGCCACCTCGGAGTTGGTTGAGGTAGGCAGGATTTCCCTGGGTACTGGTTGTGGGGGTTTGGGAGCAGGTCAGGGTTTTGCCCTCCCTTCTGCTCGAGATCCCTGTGTACAACTGGTGGGCCACTGTGTGATACAGAATGCTGGACTAGATGGGCTGAGGTCCGATTCAGCATGGCTCTTCTTATGTTCTTATGTTCTGTCTGGAACCCCAGCAGGTCGCCACATTACACCTGTTTTGCAGGATCTGCACTGGCTCCCAATTGAGCACCGGATCTCCTTCAAGGTGTTGGTTCTTACCTTTAAGGCCTTGCACGGCCTGGGGCCAGCGTACTTGAGGGACCGACTCACCCCATACTGTCCCCTGAGATCACTACGCTCCGAGAATGCTAATTTGTTAGAGATACCTTCGGCGAAATCGGCTAAACTGACATCTACCCGCCGGAGGGCGTTCTCCGTTATAGCTCCTACGCTGTGGAACGCCCTCCTGGCTGGAACGCGGGCTATAAAGGACCTGCTCCCGTTTAGACGCGCCTGCAAAACTTATTTGTTTAAGCAGGCCTTCGGTGAGTAGGTCCTGCCCATGTTCCGCTTTAGCCGCTGTCCTGGGGTATCACGCTGTCTAATTTCTGAACTGTACCTGGGGGTTTTGTATTTTGCTGTTTTAACTGTTTTAATTGTTTTAGATGTTTATCGCATTGCTTGTGTGTAGTTGTAGGTTCCTGTGAGCCGCCGCGAGCCTCAGGGAGTCAGCGGCATAGAAGCCCGAATAATAAATAAATAAATAAATAAATAACTGAGGAAGCTTATAGACCTTTGAGTTCAAGCTACCTTAGATAATATATTCTATCACAGGGCTGTCCAACTGGCGGCCCAGGGGCCGTATACGGCCCCCCCAGCCCCTTCCCTACGGCCCCCTAAGCTTTTTAATAAAAAAATTGAAAAATAAAATAAATAATTTTTTTTTTAAAAAACTACTTCTGGGTTCGGAGCAAGTATCGCGAGAATACGCAATCCACACGGGATTTCACTATCAACGCGAGATCACGCCGGCGTTGACAGCAAAATCCGTGTGGATTGCGTATTCTCGTGATACTCTTCGGCTACTCTACTACTGGATCGCTGAGGCCCACAGACGCGATTAGGACCTTCTTCGACTCAGTCGGTCGTCGCCTCTCTCGTCGTCCGGGTACTCCTGGATCCTGCACGTTTGGAAAAGGTAGGCCGAAGCAGGGGGCTCCTCAGGGGGCTCCTCATTCCCTCCCCCCATCTCCCCTCATGTATTAAATATAAAATTAAATATATTTAAAGATGAAATAAGGGGAGATGGGATACATAAAAGAAGGGGAGAGGGGAAGGATGGAATTAAATATATTTAATATTAAATAAAAATAAGGGGGAGAGGGAGGATGGAATTAAATATATTTAATATTAAATAAAAATAAGGGAGAGGGCGCCGGGGGAGAGGGTGGGGGCGGGGCGGAGGCGGGGGCAGACCCTACGGCCCCCCAGGTCATCAGTGACCGGAATTCAGGCCCCTGGGCCGGTAGAAGTTGGACAGCCCTGTTCTATAGCATTGAAAGCTAGTCTACGTCGCCATCCCCAGGCTAGGTGGACCAATGGTCTAACTTGGAAAAATACTGCTGCATAGATATTAGGGTGTGCAATTTGGCAAAAACCTGTGCTGTGTCTGGTTTTAAGGTGCCCCCCTTTCCCTGTTCCATTTTTAGGGAACTTTCCAAATTCAGGAGGGTTTTCTGCTTTCATGCTTGAAAGATTCAAGCATGAAAGAGACTAATTTCTCCATCATTTTTAGACTTATCAGCATGAAACTCACTTCATGTATAGGTCACATCTTCTACTGCAGTGTTTCCCAACCATTGTGCCGTGGCACACTAGTGTGCCGTGAGCGATCATCAGGTGTGCCGTGGGAAATTGGAACCTCCAAGACCCTTTCTTCCCGCTCCTGCCAAACACTTTTTCTTCTCCCCTCGGGCTCCCTTCTTCCCAGCCTCGCTCTGCTCGCTTTGCCTCGCTTTGCTCTGGGGCGAGTCTGTGCAGTAGCTCCCGCACATATCACGTCTTCCTCCCTCCCCCCTCCCGAACACGCTCACGCTGCCCCCTTGGATCAAAATGGTGGCAGAAGCCTCAGTGTATAAGAAAAAGTAAGTGTTAGGCAGGAGAGGGAAGAAGGGGCGTGAAGGGGGAAGAAGAGGTCTCTGTCAAAAGCTGGCATGGGCAAACTTGGACCTTCCAGGTGTTTTGAACTCCAACTCCCACCATTCCTAGCAGCCTCGGGCCCTTTTCCCCCCCAGCCACTTAAGCAGGAAAGGGCCTCAGGCTGTTAGGAATGGTGGGAGTTGAAGTCCAAAGCACCCAGAGGGCCGAAGTTTCCCCATGCCTGTTTGAGGGACCTTAAAGTGGTGAGCCTCCTTCCAACATTGTGACTCTGGATAGAAAACAAACAACAACATAACATAACATTGTTTGAGTCCACAGCGCTCTCTGGGTGTAGGTGAACTACAACTTCCAAACTCAAGGTCAATTCCCAAGCAAACCCTTTCAGTACTTTCTGTTGGTAATGAGAGTTCACTATGCCAAGTTTGGTTCAATTCCATTGTTGCAAGAGTTCAGGATGCTCTTTGATTGTGTGTTAACTATAAATCCCAGAAACTGTAACTCCCAAATGTCAAGGTCTATTTTCCCCAAACTCCACCTGTGTTCACATTTGGGCATATTGAGTATTCGTGCCAAGTTTGGTCCTGATCGAACATTGTTTGAGTCCACAGTGCTCTCTGGATATAGGTGAACTACAACTCCAAAACTCAAGGTCAATGCCCACCAAACTCTTATAGTATTTTCTCTTGGTTATGGGAGTTCTGTGTGGGAAGTTTGTGTCTTTCTGCCATTCCTGCCAGGATATCTATGTTGTGTTCATCGGTTTCACACTGAGTGTATAAATACATTTAAAAACATATTAAGTATATGTTGTAATGCAGAGACCAAGGAAGCCAGACCCAGGAGTAAAAGGGGATAACAAAAGGTTTATTGAACAATAACTGGGAAAAGGACAAACAAAAAAGTAGCCAACTCGGCTCAAAAACCCTCAAAAATCCCAGGAAAGAGTCCCACAAAATAAAGCAACAAAACAGACCAAAACAAAACACCAGACGTCCATCTGCAAAGTCCGAAGGGAGAATCCAGAAGAGTAGTCACGAATCCGGTCCAGAAATCCAAAGCACGAGAAAGGCAGACGAAAAGGAGGAGACCATCCAAGGCAATCAGGAGGTAAACTCAGTGGAGACCAAGCCCCACCTCAGGGACACATGGCAGGTAAGAGTATCAGGAAACAGGAACAAGGCACTTGATATCAGGAACACAGGAGAGTCAGAGACAAGAACCAGATATCAACTCTTTGACCGCCGCAAAGGCAGCCCCAAAAACCCATTTCTTATATAGCATTTAAACATCACTGTCTTCTGAAGACTCTCCTTGATCATGAGCACCAGGTCCTGCGTCTCATGCAGCAGCTGTGCTCTGTGTTTGCCTCCAATCTTGCCAACGCTGTTGCATACTCAGAGTGTCCCAATCTGTTTCTGAACCCCCAGAAGGCCAGTATAAATCACTGTCAAAGCCACAGAAAGTGTCAGAATTAGACTCTTCGTTACACACATCCCTTACTTCCTGAACCAATGTTGAGTCTAAATCCGTATCACTTTCCTCTGACCCCATTTCGTCTTCCCCAGGAAAACCTTGGAAAGTGTCTGAATCAGAAGGTGCTCTAAGTGTCTGCCGGATCCTTTTTCTCTGTTCCAATCCTTCCACACTAGAATCACTAGCAGCCCTTTTCCTTCCGGCTGCAGACTCTTGATCACCCAGAGCCTCACCCCATTCCATACTATTGCTTGATGCTATTGACCCAGCATCTTCCCCAATACTACTAGTAGTAGTAGCTGAAGGCTCAATCACAACACTATATGTATTACTGTGTTAGAGTGTCATTTTGTGTCATTTTGGTTGGTGATGTGCCCCAGGATTTTGTAAATGTAAAAAATGTGCCGCGGCTCAAAAAAGGTTGAAAAACACTGGTGTAGACGCACCCTGGCTGCACCAGTTGTTGGGGATTTTCTTGTTGTTATCCATCTTCTCACCACCTAAAGTGAGGAAACTTTTCTAGGGGGACTTTTTTTCCCTACAGGAGTGATATGAAACACTAAATCACACATACATGCATACACTCACTTTCTTCCCCTCACTCTTTTGATCATATTCGCCCAGAGGGATTCAACTGAACCTTTTAAAAACCTGGCTCTTACTTCAGACTACAAACCTTTCAAACTGTTCCAGGTTAATAGCTGCCAATTGCGACATACACATCCACAATGGCATTCAGCATTCCACTCCAATAAGCCCGTAGGAAAGTAATTTGGTAAGCTACGGCACGGGGACATTAAAATATACAAAAGATATTATCGCTCGGAAAATGAATCTCTCCCTCACACATACACACACACACCCCACTGTCAAAAGGGGGATTTTTCTCACACAAATAAGAAAACGACAGCAGTTTCTACCTTAACCTCTTCAGTTATGGTTGCTAAGTAACAATGGCACACTTGCCTGTATTCACAGCGGAGCTTGGTCTAAGGCCTGACAGTCTGATTAATTCTCCTGAGTATCCAACCTGTGCCGTGAATATTTAAAGTAGTTCCAAACGGCGTTTGCTATTGTCTATGATTTATACAATGTGTTTTTACAATTAAGCCTGTCAGGGAGAGCTCAAAAACCTCAAACCATTTCAGAAGGTAAACCAAGGCGATGCCCCGACTTGTATTCACGTCCCACCCTCTGGTTCCCGTTTCCAAATGAGCCAACCTCTATCTTCCCCATGAAGAGCATGTAGGCTCGCATAGCTAATTTTAGAATATATCAGGGGATTCGAGCCTCCGAGAGCTGAAATTCCTGTTTGTGGGGGAATTTTTTTGCTGTTGCAAGACTTTGCTGAAGAATACCTCAATATAGTCCAAAATACCCATCTTGACAAGGAGGTGTTTTATTTAAGTGCCTTGCTAAGAGGGAATGCGTACATTACCCACAGCTGTGATAAATAGGCTATACATTACAGCAAATAGTTTTTATGGTACCGTGTGGACTACTTTTGAAGATAGTTTGGAAACGGCTATCAGTTCAGAATGTAGTGGTTGGCTTGCTAATTGGGTTTGGCATTACAATCATACTGTAAAGTATTATACTATATTATACAGGATGGGAAAGAATTCCCAGGACCATCTTTCCAACCTCCTGCCCTAAATAAATCCAGAGGTAAAGTACCTAAAAGATCTGTCCATTGGACTACTGTTTAGCAGTATGCTATGAAGGAGAGTCCACTAGTTGTGAAGGCACAGTCATCCCTTCTCATTCGCAGGCTTTGACTTTTGTGGATTTGATTATTTACAGATTATTTACAGATTAGTTCCTTAAATCAGTGTTTTTCGACTTTTTTTGAGCCGCGGCACATTTTTTACATTTACAAAATCCTGGGGCACACCACCAACCAAAATGACACTCTTAACTTATTATATTGTACTATACCATTATACTGTAATATTTTAGTACTATTACAAGTAATATAAAATATATAATTCCAATATTGTATTTTTTTAGAAAAGTGTTATCTTGTATTACATTATAATAATATAAATATTATAGGTACATACAATATATTATCAGTAAAGCACAGGAATTAATCCTGACTGCTATCATTACTCTCATAGTCAATAACGATATACACCATGACTATGACAAAAACTGATAATATAACAATATAATAGCATATACTAAGGGAAAATAATATTATGTTATGCCCTGGATTAAGGACCTATTAAACTACTTATCCTTCAGCATCGTTGGAGTGAGCGTGGTTCATTAGACCCCCCTTGCCGGAGCTGACAGCATCGTGGCAGCAGTGGGCGAAGAGGCAGTAGAGCCGTGGGTAGGAGAGGAAGCCCATGAAGGCGGACGCGGTGGCGCCGGCGAGGGCCAGGATCAGGCTCAAGGGCTCCACTGCCACGGCTGGCCAGACCAGCACCAGGCCCGCCACCAAGCCCAGCACCGCCAGGCACACACGCCACCACATTGCCTCAGACAAGGCACTTCCGCTCCAGTGGCGTCCCCTCAGGGAAGGCGCTTCCGGTCCCGCCACCTCCGCCATCTTGATGCCAGGTGGGAGTTCAAAGCCACCGTGACGAGATTGGCCGGCGGGGAATAAAGGGGCGTGGCTTATTCAAGACTCAAGAAGTTCCAATTTCCCACGGCACACCTGATGATCTGTGACACACCGGTTGGAAAACACTGCCTTAGATATGGTTATCATGGTTTTCTGTGAACAAGCAGATGGGAACTGGTAGATATATGTTTGTATCTCAAAAACTAGAGCTAACAGGGGGAAATCAGTGACATTTTTGGAATCAGCAGATCAACTATACCTAGAAACAGGTCTAACATTTGAGGGAATCTCTAGGCTTATTTCTTCTGGTTATGCTGGAGGAGTTAGAGATTTCTCGAGAAAATGTTGAGGTCATCTCATTCATCATTTTTGATTCGTTATTGACAATGGAGACCCAAGTGGGAACACTGAGAGATGAGGAGTGCGTCAGCTCCCCCTGGTGGCCAGTTTGCCTCTGATCGTCTATATGTTGTATGTGGAAACGGCAGGGATTGTCTGCTAAGTATGTGTACCTGTAATCCGCTCTGAGTCCCCTTCGGGGTGAAAAGAGCATAATAATAATAATACACTTTATTTATATTCCGCTCTTCTCCCCCCGAAGAGGACTCAGAGCGGATTACATCACACATACGGCAGACAATTCCTGCCGGTAGACAATTACAATACACAATACACAGTACAATTTTAGAAGGATTTTTCTTCTGGCTGCATCACAGATGCGGTTGCTCCATTACGTCAATATGTCATCACGTCACAAGGGGGTGCTGTTGTTCCATCCTCATGACGGAGAGCCTTTTGTTTCCGCATTCCACCTTCCGACAGCCGATCTTTCTTTATTATTCAGGCGATGTAAAGTCCTTCTGTAAAAGAGCGGTTCCCATTTCATCTATTCACAGCTGGGCTGTTTTCGAACTGTTGGGTAAACAGTGGACAGGGCTCACCGCTGGGTGTGCAGGCCAGCCCGGGAATCGAGCTAGCAACCTTCTGATTGCAAGCACAGCTGTTGTTACCACTGTGCTATCTCTCTGGAATATAAATAAAGTGTATTATTTATTTTTATTATTATTTTGTATCGTTATCCCAATAACACCCCTATGCATATGGGATATATTGATCATGGTGATCAGATCATGATATGAAGAAACATAACAGTTTAAATCAGGGGTGTCCAACAGGAGGCCCGTGGGCCATGCACGGCCCCCCAAGCCTGTTGGACACAGCCCCGCTACCCTCCTGAAAGATTTTAAAAAAATTTTTAATAAAAAAAAAACATATTTTTAAAAAAATGGTGGCGGGGGGCAGGGGAGAAGGAAGGAGCCAGCTCCTCCTCCCTGCACCGCCCCATCCCTCTCTCCCGCCGCCCTTCCTAGGGAGGGGAACCGCCAAAAAAGGAGCAGTAGGCGGCACCAAGGGCGGGTGACGCGCCGCGTCAGAGGCCTGGGGTGACGCGCCACCCTTTGCGCCGCCTACTGCTCCTTTTCAGCGGCCGGGGGGAAGGGCTTGGAGGGAGCAGCGGCTGCCTTCTTCCTCCTTTGCCCCTCCTCCTTTTCTCCCGCTCGCGCAGCTGCGGGGGAAAGAGGGATCCAAGCAGCGGCACTTCTTCCGGGAGAAAGAGGCGCCGCTGCTTGAGAAAGGAGGCAGCGGGCTGCCTTCTTCAGCGGGCCCCTCCTCCTTCTCCCCGCTCATGCCGCCGCTCAGGATCCGAGCAGCGGCGCCCCGGGAGAAGGAGGAGGGGCTATGAGTGAGCGGCCCCGCCCCAGCCCCGCCCCGCCCCACCCCGCTCACTGATCACCTATGGCCCCCAGGTGATCAGTGAGACTTCTTCCGGCCCTGGTTTAAATAATGTACCAGTAAGGCCTTCTTATGGACCACTCTGAGAATTTCGAGGGGGAGGCTGAAGCCCCTCAAGGCCCCCCCCCCGGCTACATGCCTGACCACAGAGGTGTAACCCTTCCGTATGCTGTCCAGAGTAAAAATGTTTTGGTTTTTTTACTGGAGTTACACTTTAAAAATGTACTTGTTCCAACTAACATACAAATTCAACTTAAGAACAAACCTACAGAACCTACCTTGTTAGTAATTTGGGGACTGTCTGTAAATGTAGACTCCACAAGTACATAGTAAATCAGTATGTGATTTCAAATGGCTGTTTGATGGCTTTAACCTACAAAAATTAATTGCCTTCAATGATTATATCTTTCTGAATTAATTCTATTTTGCTGCTTTTCGCTGTTTTTTTTCTTGAGAGCAGCAGACATACAGATATCTGATAAGCTTGGCCCTCACATGACATAGTGACCTCTGAGTAAATATGGATGAGATGGATTTTTGTACTTTGCAACCTCGTTTCATTGTTTGTACTGAGAGAAAAAAAATTAAAATGCTGATTCTGTTTTTTTAGTAACTTTACTACTAAATGCTGAGATGCCAGAATACATCTTAAATGTAGCATTCAATATTCAATTTTGGGAGGAGAGAATAAAAAGCAGCTCAAGGACTAAATAGTTTAGAGTCTTATTGCAAGCATAACAACAACAACAACAACAATAACAATACTTTATTTGTATTCTGCCCTATCTCCCTGAGGTCACTCGAGGCGGATTCCAGCAAACAGACACAGGCAAACATTCAATGCCTTGAAACAATGACACGCAGATCTCCAGCTCTGCGGGGTTGTGTTCATCTCCATTGTGAAGCCAAAGAGCCTGCGTTGTCCATAGACACCTCCTAGGTCATGTGGCCAGCATGACTGCATGGAGCGCCATTTACCTTCCCGCCAATTTAGGAATTTCTAGGTCTTCCTGTTGTGATATTATTATTATTATTATTATTACAACTACGTAGTACCACTTTTGCACTATACGACAGAATACTGGGCACTCAGGATGATATACTGTTGATATGAGAATCTGTTTCAACTCCAATTACCTTGCCGGTTGCAGGTAAACTCAAACTGAACAGGAAAAAATCTGGAATGTGGTTGGCAGTGCCATGTCCCTGCCAATCAAATAGCCTTGCCATTTCAATTCAATCCGCCCTAGTACACTAAGCCACTGAATGCAGTCTCTATTGATTTTAACAGGTGTACATTTTCCAGAACAGGCCTGTCCAACAGGCGGCCCAAGGGCCGCACACGGCCCTCCAGCCCCTTGGATCCGGCCCTCCTACCCTCCTGCAAGAAATCAGCTGTTAAAAAAAATTGAAAAATTGTAGCAGAAGCACAGCTGTCCGCCATTACCTGTCCTGGCTCTTCAGCAGACAGGAAATGAGCCAGGACGCCGTGGAGCCATCCTTCCCTTCCTTCCTTCCTTCAATCCTTTCTTCCTTCCTTGCTTTTATTCTTGCTTTTATTTTTTTATTTATTTATTTTTATTTTTATTTTTTTATTTTTATTTTTTTTTTTTTTTTTATTTTTTTTTTTATTTTATTTTTTTTTATTTTTTTTTATTTTTATTTTTATTTTTTGTTTTGTTTTGTTTTTTAGTATTAATTGTATTATTTTTAGTTTTATTATTTTATTTTTATTTTTAATTTTTAGTTTTAATTTTTAATTTTTAGTTTTAGTTTTAATTTTAATTTTATTTTATTTTATTTTATTTTATTTTATTTTATTTTATTTTATTTTATTTTATTTTTATTTTATTTTTATTTTTATTTTATTTTTATTTTTATTTATTTTTATTCTTTTATTTATTCCTTTTATTCCTCATTTTTCTTCCCTCTATCCATCTTCCTTCCTTCCTCTCTTCCTTTTTTTTATTCTTTTATTATTATTTTTTTCACACTGCGGCCCCCCAGGTGATCAGTGACCGGAATTCCGGCCCTTGGGCCGGTAGAAGTTGGACAGCCCTGTTCCAGAACATAGAAGACCTGGTGGCCATTTTCAGTCTATGATTGTCTCCTCTATTTCTATTTATGTAGTATTAAGTCATCCTGCCTTCAATAATTTCAACCAGCCTAGCAGTGGGATTCTTCAATACACATGAACTTTCCTATCAATCATTTTACCTATTATTTACTTTGAGCTATTTGTCTTCTTCTTCTCTCTTTCTATGTGATTTTCCCCTGCTTCCATCAGCTGCAAAACTGCAGGTTGCTGCTCTCTTCCCGGCTCCAGTTCATTGCTTGGTGATTCACTTCTGCAATGCAGGGACCATTTCCAGATGAAAGCTTTGTCCCTACTCACGTTGATTGACTCTTCCATCTCAAATAGCAGGCAATGAAACTGGAAACATGGCTGAATAAAAACTCTTGAGTTTGCCCATCTACGCTGTCTCGCTTTAACAAAGGCGCCACAAATTATTTTGACACAATATACAGGCGTATGCCGCGGCGCCTTCGTCTTGCCAGATAACACTCCAGAACAAGCAAAAAGGACAAAAATAACAAGGGATTCCAAGCACAGTGAAAGAAGAGAGAAATCGGCCGAAAGAGCCAAGTCTATCTCTGCTTTGTTTGTGTTCTCCTGAAATAATATGCCCAGCGAAGAGAGAGAACAAATGGCTAGTGGCTAAGAAGAGCATTCAAAATCACAGAGTCCCTTGCCAGAGTTTGAGATAATACATTAATGCCAAATGCTGGGGGGGAGGGATCTCAGAGTGGATGTTGGGCTGGAGCGCTGTGACTATTATCCATATCTTTACATTTCGTTGTGAAAACTGGAGCTTTGATGGGAGTGGGAAATAAGAGCGGCCAATCATTCATATCTTTAAATGTGCTTCTGAGCTGCCAAAGCCGTCAAAATGTTTTTAAATCATCGGATTGGAAGAGGGAAATGCTTAAGTGATCCTCCTTCCCTGCTACTCAGCTCTAAAGCATCAGTGCGGATAGATTCGGTTGCAGCAGTGTTTCCCAACCTTTTTTGAGCCGCGGCTCACTTTTTACATTTGCAAAATCCTGGGGCACACCACCAACCAAAATGACACAAAATGACACTCTATACACAATATATCATGAAAATATGCAATGCTTTATTAGCACAAACAATGGTACAAAATGCATATAGGTCTATCCAAGACATAAACAGAGCGGACGGACTGAACCCCTCGCTTCTCGCATAATCATTGTAACAATGCAGATAATATACAATGTAGGTGATACACAAAAGGAAACACTTATCAAACAGTAAGCAAACCTCCACGAAATACGGGAGGCAGTCCAGAGCCGCGTTCCAAGGGGAGCGAGCTTGCCGGCCTGCGCCGGAAGTGAAGCCAGAAAGCTTTCTGGCTTCACTTCCGGCGCAGGCCGGCAAGCTCGCTCCCCTTGGAACGCGGCTCTGCATCTCCACCGGAGTTCCACGCCGCGGCTTCCTTTCTGAACCACGCAGCGCCGCGGGGGACCACCCTTTGAACTATCGCTTCTCCTGGACTGCCTCCCGTATTTCGTGGAGGTTTGCTTACTGTTTGATAAGTGTTTCCTTTTGTGTATCACCTATATTGTATATTATCAGCATTGTTACAGTGATTATGCGAGAAGAGAGGGGTTCCGTCCGTCCGCTCTGTTTATGTCTTGGATAGACCTATATGCATTTTGTACCATTGTTTGTGCTAATATAGCATTGCATATTTTCATGATATATTGCAGGGCTGTCCAACTTCTACCGGCCCAGGGGCCTGAATTCCGGTCACTGATGACCTGGGGGGCCGTAGGGTCTGCCCCCGCCCCGGCTCCGCCCCCTCCCCCGGCGCCCTCTCCCCTTATTTTTATTTAATATTAAATATATTTAATTCCATCCTCCCCTCCCCTTATTTTTATTTAATATTAAATATATTTAATTCCATCCTCCCCTCCCCCCTTATTTTTATTTAATATTAAATATATTTAATTCCATCCTCCCCTCTCCCCTTATTTTTATTTAATATTAAATATATTTAATTCCATCCTCTCCTCTCCCCTTATTTTAATGTATCCCATCTCCCCTTATTTCATCTTTAAATATATTTAATTTTGTATTTAATACATGAGGGGAGATGGGGGGAGGGAATGAGGAGCCCCCCGCTTCGGCCTACCTTTTCCAAACGCGCAGGATCCAGGAGTACCCAGACGACGAGAGAGGCGACGACCGACTGAGTCGAAGAAGGTCCTAATCGCGTCTGTGGGCCTCAGCGATCCAGTAGTAGAGTAGCCGAAGAGTATTGTGAAAATACGCAATCCACACGGGATTTCGCTGTCAACGCCGGCGTGATCTCGCGTTGACAGCGAAATCCCGTGTGGATTGCGTATTCTCGCGATACTTGCTCCGAACCCAGAAGTAGGTATTTTTTTAAAAAAATTATTATTTATTTTAATTTTCAATTTTTATTTTTTATTAAAAAGCTTAGGGGCCGTAGGGAAGGGGCTGGGGGGCTGTATACGGCCCCGAGGCCGCCAGTTGGACAGCCCTGATATATTGTGTATAGACTACATTTATCTTTGTTGGAACTTATTTTCATTGTGAGCTTGTTGATCCTGATAGGTTCACCCCTTGTTGACTTGTCTTGTATAAGCACCCCCCTTCCTTTTCCTTTGTGACACAAAATGACACTCTAACACATTCATACATATAGTTAATATGTTTTAAATGTATTTATACACTCAGTGTGAAACCTGGGCCTGTTTTGCTGAACACAACATAGATATCCTGGCAGGAATGGCAGGAAGACACAAACTTCCCACACAGAAATCCCATAACCAAGAGAAAATGCTATAACAGTTTGGTGGGCATTGACCTTGGGTTTTGGAGTTGTAGTTCACCTATATCCAGAGAGTACTGTGGACTGAAACAATGTTGGATCTGGACCAAACTTGGCATGAATACTCAATATGCCCAAATGTGAACACAGGTGGAGTTTGGGGAAAATAGACCTTGAGATTTGGGAGTTACAGTTTCTGGAGGGGGGGGGCTCAAAAGACCAGCAGTCTCCCTCTCACTTAGGTTGCCCTCTCCCTCCCCGCCAAGCTTGAATTGGGGTCGTGGGGAGCAGGAGCCTTACTCACCACCTGTGCAGCTCCTCGGGGGTCAGTGTGGCGGCCCGGGTGAGCATCTTGGGACTGACAAAGCAGGCAGGCAGGAAGGCAGCGGCAGCGGGCAGGGAGCCGGAGAGAGACCGAGAGCGGTTTCGCGCACTCCAGGGAGGAGGGGGAGCAGGGAGCGGTGGGGCCAGTGCTGGACTGAACCATCCGGCATTAGGCCCAGGGGGGGACGGACGGACAAGAAGAGGTCTCTATTTGGGGAAAGGGAGGTGGGCCTTCCCACTGTATGGAGAGGTAGACACCAAGTAGATGACGGGTGTGGAGGGGGTGTTTGTAATTTTCTGCCTGTATCGAGGTAGGTTTTTAAGGGTTTTTATACTTCAACACACTAGACTACCCCCCCTCCCCTCCTGGAGATTCCAATTTCCCACGGCACACCTGATGATCGCTCACGGCACACTAGTGTGCCCCGGCACACTGGTTGGGAAACACTGGGTTACAGCAATGGATGCAGATAGAAAAAAGTCTTGGGGGACGGGCAGAGGAAGCCCAAGGAAATTTTAAATGGTAGGCGAAGCATAGCAGACAAGGAGGCAGAGTTACCAGCTGGCACGTAGGTGGAGTTTCCAGCATGTGTGGAGGTTCCACCTCCATGCATGCTGGAAACTCTGCCTCTGTGCCGGCTGGAAACTCCGCCTCCGCGCCTGCTGGGAACACAGCAGACGCGGAAGCGGAGTTTGCAGCCGGTGCAGCGGCGGAGTTTCCAACCGGCGGTGGTGCGCCCCTGTGGACCTGGCACTCTCAGCGGGCACCTACTCTGCTGAGTGCATTGACCCGCCCCTGAGGAAGGGGACATGGGCACAGAACAGGAATTGAATACAATGCATTAAATGAAGAGCACTAACCATTTATTTTTTCATGATAATGTCTGATGACTTGTTATAAGCAGTATTGGTGGAAATGTGGATTTCAAAGCAGTGGAAAACACCAGCTCGAGCAATGGATGGTAAAGTTTTGAACTTTCAAAATCCTTCTCAGGCATGGAAACCCACTGAATTAACTTGAGTGAAGAACTGAATTAACTTGAGTGAAGAACACTCTCTCAGCCTCAGAGGAAGGCTAATAAAGACTAATAAGACTGGCTGGGAGTCAGCTGCATAAGATTTCTACTGACCAGAAGATCATGAGTTCAAGGCCTGCCTGGGTGGGGGTGAGCTCTCGACCAAATTGTGTAGCTCGTTGTCGACCTTTGAAACCCGAAAGACAGTTGCATCTGTCAAGTAGGAAATTTAGGTACCACTTTGTGGGGAGGTTGATTTAACTGATTTACGGGGCCATAAAAAATCCCCAGGAAGAAATGAAGGAATGAGACAGCTCCCCCTGGTGGCCAGAAGCTGGAATGCTAAATTGCCTCTGTCTGTCTATATATGTTGTATGTCTATGGCACTGAATGTTTGCCTGTATATGTGATCCGCATTGTGATCCGCCCTGAGTCCCCTGATGTAAATAATAATAATAATAACAACAACAATCTTCATTTGTACCCCGCCACCATCTCTCCAAAGGGACTTGGGTGGCTCACAGAAGCACTCCAAGTGCCGCATGCAGACAATACATAGGTATATGCAATTAACTCAACAATTCTGTAATAGATTTGTCTTTGGTCTGCTATAAATTGGAAAGAATTTGAAAGCAGCAGCAAACAACAACAACAACATGAAAAGTTGACATAACTTGAATTGACATGACAGACTGCTATGGAATCCTGAGTACTGTAGTTTGGTGATGCACTAGCACAATTTGATAGTGAAGGCTAAAGACCTTGTAAATTGCAACATCCATAGCATTGGGTCATGATAGTTGAAGTGGTGTTGAATTGCATTCATTTTACAGTGTGTTCGCACCTGTAGTGCCATGGGTCTTTTCTTGGTGTGCATCACTGCAGTCCATTAGCTGTACTATGGATCGCATCAGAACTATGGCTCCCGCATCATAAAATCTCCAAAGCAGGATCTTGCTCTGTTTTTTTTTAAAAAAATAAAGTCTAACTCACTATCTAGGCCCCCTGGTGGAACAGTGGGTTAAACCGCTGAGCTGCTGAACTTGCTGACCAAAAGGTTAGTGGTTCAAATCTGGGGAGCGGAGTGATTCCTGCTGTTAGGTCAAGCTGCTGCCAACCTAGCAGTTCGAAAACATGCAAATGTGAGTAGATCAATAAGTACCATTTCTGTGGGAAGGTAACGGCGCTCCGTGTAGTCGTGCCGGCCAGATGACCTTGGAGGCATCTATGAACAACGCCGGCTCTTTGGTGTACAAATGGAGACGAGCACCACTCCCCAGAGTCAGACATGACTAGACTTAATGCCAAGGGGAAACCTTTACCTTTACTTTAACTCACTATACATATTTGTGATGACTATTCCAATAGTAGGACATATTAATACGGATAATTATGATTTGAAATGACGCTAAGAGCAATGCACAACCCTTTTGAAAATGAAGGTTCTGTCATTTAGTTATTTTCGGCCCACATACGAAAGGCACTGACCAACCATAAAGGTGTTTTGCCAAAAACAAACCAATGAATCTCAATTTTCTATGTTCTGGATTTGCAGTGAAGTCAATAGCCAAAGTGTGAAAGAGTGTGAAACTGCTTAGTAAAGCTAGTGGAGATGAAAACTGCAGTGTTGTTCAAATTTCAAGCTGATAGCAAAACAGGACGAAGGCAATGCTACGGAACAGTTCCCTCGAGCCTCAAGAGGCAAAGGGACGATAAGAGGTAAGATGTTTGCTTTCCAGCAGTACAGTCGCTTATTAACTTTTTTTCCCCCTACCGATGTCTTGGGCACAACATAGTTTGTCCTTTTTAAGAATTAAAAGGAAGAGTTGACTATGTCTAGATCAGTGTTTTTCAACCATTTTTTGAGCCGTGGCACATTTTTTTTACATTTACAAAATCCTGGGGCACACCACCAGCCAAAATGACACAAAATGACACTCTAACACAGCAATACATATAGTTAATATGTTTTTAAATGTATTTATACTCTCAGTGCGAAACCTGGGCCTGTTTCGATGAACGCAACATAGATATCCTGGCAGGAATGGCAGAAAGACACACACGAAGGCCTTGCTCAACAGCAGTCAGTCTCTCTCTGCGTTTAGATTTTATCGCAGTCAAGCTAGAGAAGCTCATCTCACCAGATATGTGGTTAAAAACAGGAGCAATGTCAAAATAGTCCAAGAGAAAATACTGGAAGGGTTTGGTGGGCATTAACCTTGAGTTTTGGAGTTGTAGTTCACCGACATCCAGAGAGCACTGTGGACTGAAACAATGTTGGATCAGGACCAAACTTGGCATGGATACTCAATATGCCCAAATGTGAACACAGATGGAGTTTGGGGAAAATAGACCTTGACATTTGGGAGTTACAGTTTCTGGGATTTGTAGTTAAAGAGCATCCTGAACTCTTGCAACAATGGAATTGAACCAAACTTGGCACATTGAACTCTCATTACCAACAGAAAGTACTGAAAGGGTTTGCTTGGGAATTGATCTTGAGTTTGGAAGTTGTAGTTCACCTACACCCAGAGAGCACTGTGGACTCAAACAACACTATGTTATGTTGTTGTTTGTTTTCTATCCAGAATCACAATGTTGGAAGGAGGCTCGCCACTTTAAGGTCCCTAAAACAGGCATGGGGAAACGTTGGCCCTCTGGGTGCTTTGGACTTCAATTCCCACCATTCCTAACAGCCTGAGGCCCTTTTCTGCTTAAATGGCTGAGGGGGGAAAGGAAAAGGGCCTGAGGCTGCTAGGAATGGTGGGAATTGGAGTCCAAAACACCTGGAAGGTCCAAGTTTGCCCACGCCAGCTTTCGACAGAGACCTCCCCCTCCCCCTTCCCCTTCGCGCCCTTTCTTCCCTCTCCTGCCGAACACTTACTTTTTCTTCTACACTCAGGCTCCCTTCTTCCCAGCCTCGCTCTGTTTGTTTTGCTCACACTGCCGCTTTTGTTGCCATTTTGATCCAAGGGGGCAGCGTGCGGGTGTTCAGTAGGGGAGGGGGGAGGGGGGAAGACGTGGGGCGAGTCTGCACAGTAGCGCCCGCACGGGTCACGTCTTACTCCCTCCCCCCTCCTGCAGAAGTGGCAGCGTGAGCAAACCGAGGCAAAGCGAGCAGAGCGAGGCTGGGAAGAAGGGAGCCCGAGTGGAGAAGAAAAAGTGTTCGGCGGGAAGGGGGAATCAAAGGGATTGGAAGTTCCAATTTCCCACGGCACACCTGATGATCGCTCGTGGCACACTAGTGTGCCACGGCACACTGGTTGGGAAACACTGACTTAGATTACCTAACATTCAAAAACAAACAATGCCTTTTTCAAATAACCTGGGCATTGCTAGGTACTCAAGCTTGTATGAAATAAAATTTATTTATTTATTTATTTACTATGCTTCTATACTGCCACTCTCAGCCCAAAGACGACTTAATTAAAGTTCATCTGTGAATACCTGCTCGAACAGCCAAGTCTTGACTTTCTTACGAAATATCAAGAGGGAGCGGGCTGATCTGATGTCACTAGGAAGGGCGTTCCAAAGCCAAGGAGCCACCACTGAGAAGGCCCTGTCTCTTGTCGCCACCAATCAAACACAAGCGGAAGCAATAGGATATCAAATATCAAAATCTCGTATAATACATTCTACACATGGATAATATCAACAAAGTGCGCAAATATACAAATGAGGTATCCCTCATGCAGCACAAGCCAAATTACAATGTGGGGTGACAAGGTATGTGGGAAAATAGTCCTGGAAAGGGGGAAAGTCGACGGAAAGGTAAGTCTTTTAGGGAATTATAACATTGTCCACCCCTTTTCCATTTGCAATGGATATATGCTCAACCAGGGTTACCACGTAAGTCACAATCCTTTATGGCGTGCGTAGATGGCCGGTTTGTGGCGCAGGTGGGAGCCGAGGCCGCGACGGTGTAATGACAAGCCCGATCTGTTTCGCCCCATGTGGGGCTTTCTCAAGCGGTGGTTGGTGTCAATGTAGGGCAGCGTAACGCAGGATAACACATATTCTGGACCATCAATATCATAATAACTATATTACAGAGGCAACCAAATTTCCACAGTGGAAGTGAATGCAACGAGTAATGTCCACAATCTCCTCCTTAGGAGGGAAACCTGGTGGATAGTCCATCTACAAAGCGAGTTTCCCCCGGGGCTAAATGACCCCCTCCCCATCTCCGCCCTACTCATGTGAATCATATCAGGATCTTTGTATTTAAGGCTTTGCCTCCGCAGCCTGACTTACCTTCGGGTCTGCGGGATGCGTCATGTCGGATTATAGCCAATTGCTGGTATGTATGCTTTGCCTCGTTGCATTCACTTCCACTGTGGAAATTTGGTTGCCTCTGTAATATAGTTATTATGATATTGATGTTCCAGAATATGTGTTATCCTGCGTTACGCTGTCCTACATTGACACCAACCACCGCTTGAGAAAGCCCCGCAGGGGGCGAAACGGATCGGGCTCGTCATTACACCGTCGCGGCCTCGGCTCCCACCTGTGCCACAAGCCGGCCATCTACGCACGCCATAAAGGATTGTGACTTATGTGGTAACCCTGGATGAGTATATATCCATTGCAAATGGAAAAGGGATGGACAATGTTATAATTCCCTAAAAGACTTACCTTTCCGTCGACTTTCCCCCTTTCCAGGACTATTTTCCCACATACCTTGTCACCCCACATTGTAATTTGGCTTGTGCTGCATGAGGGATACCTCATTTGTGTATTTGGGCACTTTGTTGATATTATCCATGTGTAGAATGTATTATACGAGATTTTGATATTTGATATCCTATTGCTTCCGCTTGTGTTTGTCTGTACAACTTCCACTAGAATATTGTGTGTATATCTTGTCGCCGCCAGTCATGCCTGTGAAGCAGGCCGGACCGAAAGCAGGGCCTCTCCGGGTGATCTTAAACATCACGATGGTTCATAGGGAGAGAGGCGTTCGGAGAGGTCAGTTGGACCAGAACTGTTTACTAGGCATGGTTTCGAATCCAAAAATGGCGATTCTAAAATCAAATGGGGGGGGGGATTTTTTTTTTGATTAGTAAAAGAAAGACTTACAAAAAATTTTCCAAAAATTTCTAAAATGTAACTTAAGTACTAACGAAATTCATTAGTAATTCGTATGCCAGAGCATGCGCATTCCAGATGGTTTTGGCCTACAACTCCCAGAAATCCTAACAGCTGGTAAATTGGCTGGGATTTCTGGGAGTTGTAGGCCAAAACTTGAATAAACCACACTGAATTCTAGATGGGACTCTCCAAATAGGACGGAGGGAGGGAAGGAGGGAGGGAGGGGGGTATTCTATTCTTGGAAGCAGCAAAAAAAAAAGGAGGAGGAGGCCCCCCCTCGCTCCTCGCTGCCTCTCTCTCACCCCGATCCTGAGGGAGCGAGGGCCCAAGTTTGCCCAGGCTGAGAGGAAAAGGAAGAGTCCTGAGGCTGTGAGGAATGGTGGGAGTTGAAGTCCAAAACACGTACCTGGAGGGCTGAAGTTGGCCCCTGCGATGGGGCAAGGCAGAGCAACGGGGAAGAGAAGCATCTGAGAGAGCGCAAGGAGAGAGAGGAGGAGAAGCGCGTGCGTGTGTGTGTGTGAAGCTGGCCCCTGCGATGGGGCATGGCAGCAGAGCAACGGAGAAGAGAAGGAGGGGGGGAAGCGTGGAGGACTACACTTTCCAGAATGCATTGCCTACCTAGCAGCAGCGTCACTTCCAGTTCCCCATAGAAATGCGGGAAAAAGAAGAAGCTGAATGAAGGCGGGAAGGAAATGAGGGGGAGAAGACAGGGAGAAGTGAGTACGTAGTACAATAATTAAGAATTTATTACGATCATAACGCAAATTGTTGGCCTCAAGGACCGTAAAATGAAGTCTACTTCCGGGCTCGCGGCAGCAATCCGTAAAAGCTCAAAAGTCCCATTACATACGAATCTCTTACGAATCCTTTTAATTTCCGTTTCATTTTTCTCATGCCTACTGTTTACAATAAGGCCAGGCCACATTGTGCACATGCAAACAAAAACATTTTGAACTTTTGAGCCGGATCAAAGCGTGTGTCTCACATCCTTCGCTTCTTGTACTTGTTCTGTTTCACTCATCCTGGAAGATGGTTTGCAGTCACAGCATGGCACAGCCCAGCATGTTGTCTAGAAAGATGGCTCCTTGGTAAACAGTGTTCATACATTGACTTTCTGACATGAAGCCCATCTCCCTTTTTCTGAGGTTTGACCTCTTGGTATAGGCAGCAGGAGGTCATTGATCAGAGCTCTAAAAGCCATTAGCTGCCAGAATCCCACTCCGATTGTGATGAGTCATAAATTAGATGTTTCTGGAGCTGCACCCAATGTTTGTTAATAACCTAATAAATATGCTAGAGACACATCTTGTGGTTATGAGCTTGATGCCATTCCCAATGTACTCAGCAGGGGGGAAAGCAGAATTAAGTACAAAAAGTGAGGAATTAAACAGTTTTCATAAAACTGAAAGGTAATAAAATGAGAAAGATGATGCACGGAGACCTCCAAAGATGGCGGGACCAGTATCCATGACATAACTAGGGCTGAATGAAAATTCAATTCTGTCACACCTCAAGGGCCTCAGGCATCACTTTTGCTTGAGCAAGACCTTAGTCAAGAAGGCGAGGTGCTGTCCAAGCCAGCTTGCTTTGTTCTTAAACCTTGCCCTGGGCCTCCCGATCTTTCCCGTGTGAAACAAGGGATGAATGCATAACGTAGGCAGCTCAAGGCCGTACCATCCAGCCTCCCTGATAGCAAAGCACTCCAGAAGGAGCCGAGAGCTTGACTCCCTGTGCCCAGGTGGTAGTCGCTAATGAGCTGCAAATTCCAGTGAGACTGAGGTAACATAAACATATAGGCAACAATCAATCATTCAACTGTGATGTTCGACGCACTGACATCAAAGCCAGGGAACCCTATATCTGCCCAGAGATCCCCAATGAAGGCATCTCGTACCAACGCCGCAGAATGAGACACTAAGGGAAGGAGGCCTCGTTGGGCCTCCCAGCCAAGCTTGTGCCAGCCAGCCTACACCGGGCTGACTTGTTCCATCGTTGTGCTTTGTTCCTGCTCATCGTCGAGATCCTGTGAATGCTCCTGAAAGACTTTGCTGCCTAAAGAACTCTTTGCCTAAACCAACCCAGCCTTATTGCTCCGGCTGGGATTCCTTGAAATACTTCCTTTGCATCTGGCTTGTGTTCCTGTTTTCCTCCACTTGTGGTCCTGTTGCTGCGGATCACACTTCCCTGCTACTTCCTGACTTTGGCTGCTATTCGGAGACACCATAAGGATTGCCTCCGAACTATTTACTCAACCTAATAATCAATAAAGATTGTTGTACCTCAGCTGCTGTGTGGTTTATCCAGGGAGGTCAGGTCCCAAGGCCCAAGGGGGTGACAAATTCCAATTGTTTTTGTGGAATGGGAGCCAACTGGTGTGAGAAGTCCAAAATGCAACCCCCCACCCCCTCCCCACTTCCAGTTGAATCTATCAACAGGTCTGGGAAAGACCTTTGATTAAGACAGAGGGTGCATCTACACCAGCGTTTCTGTGATATCAACTTGGGAGTTTCTCAACTTGGGACCCCTGGGGGGTGTAATGAGGGGGTATTCGGAGGATTCTCCAAAGATCATCAGAATACACATATTTCTGATGGTCTTAGGAACCCCTTTGGCAGAGAAGGCTGAAGATCTCTCCACTGTCCTTCTCTCCCTTTTTGAAAACACACGGCAAATCCTGCCACACAAAGCCCTCCTCTGCTGTGATTGGTTGGCCTCTCAGCCAACTCTCAGCCAAGGTGTGACGCCCCCTATGGGCTGTTTACATCTGTATTTGTATTTCACCTGCATGGGTCTTTGTTCTACGGTCCCATTGTTCTGCCATGCTGGCACTCAGGGGCGGAGTTGTGTCTTGGCTCCAAACCTGGTGTCCCCGCCCTCAACTCCTTCTTTTTCCGGAGTTTACTTGAGGGGCTGGATGTCCGCCTCCATTCCAGAGGTATCACGGACAAAGCAAGGTTGGAATCTAAGCTTGCTGGGAAAAAGCAATTTTAGTTCACCTACTAGTCTACCTTCGTTCTCAACCAAGTCTTCAGTGCAAAGGAGGATTCGTTCTCAACATAGACTGTGGATTTTGGGGCCTAATACAGGACTTCGCGAGCCTACAAGCCAGAGGACAACAGGACACCTGGGATCTAATAGAGGTACTGTCACTCTGCATACAAATAGGCAAAGTGATAGACTCCTTTTCTTAAAGGACTTTTCCTGCAACCAACTAAGCATTTTTGAGCCACCAGCATATTTACTGGTTGGTATTTCAATAAATCCTATGTGGTTCACTATTTTTGAGTCCAGCACTCATTCTGATAGAGATCCTGGGTTTCCCTGCATGTGGGAAGGCTTTTTCTCTACCTCGGGGCCAAAGCTTGCATTGTCCAGCCTTTTAAAGCCTTTTTCTTGGCCCTGAAGGCAGAAGACAAGAGGAGTGCTGTTTCTGAGCCTCTAAGTGGGGAGGCGAGATCAGGTGTGCTTGGCGCATGGCAGCATAGTGCACATGTACAGGTGAGCAAGAGTGTTTGAGGCTGGAGGGAGGATCACACCAGCGAATCCCTTCAAGGCATAGGGGTTCTGTGTGGGAAATTTCACCCAATTCTACCAGTGGTGGGGTTCAGAACTTTCTTTGATTGTAGGTGAACTATAAATCCCAGCAACTACAACTCCCAAATGTCAAGGTCTATTTTCCCCAAACTCCACCAGTGGTCACATTTGGACATATTGAGTATTTGTGCCAATCTTATTTATTTATTTATTTGACTTATACACCGCCACTCCCAGGGGCTCGGGGTGGTGTACAGCATAGTTAAGCGGATACAAATAATGGATAAAACCATGGTCCAGATCCATTACTGTTTGAATCCACAGTGTTCTCTGGAGACAGGTGAACTGCAATTCCAAAACTCAAGGTCAATGCTCACCAAACCCTTCCATTATTTTCTGTTGGTCATGGGAGTTCTGTGTGCCAAATATGTTTCAATTCCATTGTTGGTAGAGTTCAGAAGGCTCTTTAATTGTAGGTGAACTATAAATCCCAGCATCTACAACTCCCAAAAGACAAAATCAATAACAACCCCCCCACCCCACCTGTGGGTATTTCTAGCAAATTTGGTCCAGTGAATGAAAATACACTACTGACAATGGAGGCTCAGGTCGCCGCTGTCAGCAAACAGGCCTTTTTTCATCTCCGCCAGGTGAGACAGTTGGCACCTTACCTTTCGGGTGAGGCCTTGGTTACAATCATCCATGCTACGGTCACATCTAGGCTGGACTATTGTAATACACTGTACGTGGGCCTTCCTATTTCAACGACCCGGAAGATTTGTATTGTTCAGAATGCAGCAGCCAGGTTACTTACAAAAACGCCCATAAAATGCCATATAACACCAACTTTGCAATGTTTGCATTGGCTCCCAACTGAATATCGGGTTTTGTATAAGATGATGGTCCTGACCTTCAAGGCTTTGTATGGTCAGGGGCCGCTATACCTTAGAGACCACGTTGCCCCTCTTCACCACCAGTGGTTGCCTCTCAACATAATCTGCTCGACATTCCGAGTCCCAGAGAAGTGCGTCTCGAAAGCACGAGGCGTAGGGCCTTTTCTATCTCTGCCCCTACTCTGTGGAATTCATTGCTTCCCTATTTGAGAGCCATGCGCGACTTACGACCTTTTGCCCAAGCACTCAAGACCTGGCTTTTTACTAGAGTGTTGGATTTCGAATCTGATTTTAATATTTGTAGTTTAATGTTTATCCTTGTGGTGAAGTCACGATATGTAATGAGGGTTTTGTATTTATTTTATGGTTAAATGTGTGGGTTGCATTATTACATTTGTATTGTATTAGATTGTTATATGCTAAACAGACTACAAAGGGTTAACGGGGAATATTAAAGTGCACAGCCTCTGAGATGTTTGGTTGCGGAGCCTAACACTGGCTTTAGCACAGGGGTGCTCACACTTTTTCAGCATGGGAGCTACTGATTAAAAAACCAACTCCCAAAGATCACCTACCCTGAAATGTAAAACGTATAAATATTTTCTTATTTATTTATATTTATTATTCATTTTTATGTACCGCTCCGTCCAGCAGGCTCGGGGCAGTTTACATAAAATGAAGTTATAAAACATCAACATTTCAATTTAATAACAACAATATAAAACAGAGCATAAATATACATCCAACCACCCCATTTCTCCCACACTGCCATATTACCACACGTATTATCAGCCAGAAAGTAAGAAGAGAGGCTTTTGAACTGCAAGGCCATTTAATACTCAGCAAGGTAAACAAAGGGGCATGCAAAAATACATCCAACCACCCCATTTCTCCCACACTGCCATATTACCACACATATTATCAGCCAGAAAGTAAGAAGAGAGGCTTTTGAACTGCAAGGCCATTTAATACTCAGCAAGGTAAACAAAGGGGCATGCAAAAATACATCCAACCACCCCATTTCTCCCACACTGCCATATTATCACACATATTATCAGCCAGAAAGTAAGAAGAGAGGCTTTTGAACTGCAAGGCCATTTAATACTCAGCAAGGTAAACAAAGGGGCATGCAAAAATACATCCAACCACCCCATTTCTCCCACACTCCCATATTACCACACATATTATCAGCCAGAAAGTAAGAAGAGAGAGGCTTTTGAACTGCAAGGCCATTTAATACTCAGCAAGGTAAACAAAGGGGCATGCAAAAATACATCCAACCACCCCATTTCTCCCACACTGCCATATTACCACACATATTATCAGCCAGAAAGTAAGAAGAGAGGCTTTTGAACTGCAAGGCCATTTAATACCAAGGTAAACAAAGGGGCATGCAAAAATACATCCAACCACCCCATTTCTCCCACATTTCCATATTCCCCAACATATATTTCTCAAGGAACAAAGCAAGCAGAGAGGCTTTGGAGCTGAAAGGCCATTTTTAAACATTAAAAATAAACAAAGAGACATGCCACAGAACAATCAAGCACCCACCCCAAAGTAAAAAGACCGACCTTTGAGATGCGGTAAGGAAATGACCCCAAAGCATCCTTCTTCTCCTCTGTCGTTGCTCCTATTTCCACACCGCCAGCATGCGTGCCGCCTCCAAGAGCTCACGAGAAGTTCGAGAGACAGAATGGGAGCTTCTGCGAATGTGCGTGGGGCCAGCCATGCATCGCGTCATCCAGGCCCGTCCCCTTTGGTCTCCTACGACTCTGAGTGGCTGGAGAAGGACGGAGGGAGGAGGAGGAATCCAAAAGAGGGGGCCCATTCTGCCTCTTGGACTCTGGAGCTTTTGGAGGCGGTGCGCGAGCAGGGAGGAGCAACGACGGAGGACTTCTTTGCAGCGTGCAGGGGCTCGTGAAGAGGACCAACAGCAAAAAACCTGGTCAGGGGTCTGAAGATCACCAGGATGAGGCCTGAAGGTCACACTGGTGATCGAGATCACCATTCTGAGCACCCCTGCTTTAGCAGGACCAAGTTTGAATTTCTGGAGTCAGTTAGTCAGGAGCGGTTAGACTAGCTGGTAGCAATTTGAAGAGTTGCTGTTGTCTTTTCTGAGGGAAATAGAAAAGGCTGGTTTTAGATACTGCAGAAAGGCAGTTAGGCTTAGAAAGCCTATAGGAACCACTGTTTATAGGTTAGGTTGGGAAGCTAACCTAATATATAGATAGAAAGCCTATTGAGGCAAAATATCTATAGTATTATTGATTTAATGTTTGTAGAGATACAATCAAACATTGTGTTTAGGGAATAAGAAACCTTAAGATCTGTACCTCTCTGAAGTTACTGTAACCAACTAAGCTCTGAATACTTTGAAACCTCCACGCTGTTGTTAAAAATAAACTGTTGAAGTTCCTCCTCACAAATCTCTCTGTGACATCATTTCAAAACACAAGCCTCAAAATAAACCCCTCACATCGGGTGGCCAAGATTGTTATGGTGGCAGCTTGATTGAAAAAAAGATCCTCAAGTGAAGATGCTAGCTGTAGGCAGAGATTCTTTACAATTCTATTTTCTGTTTTTATGTAAATCGCCCAGAGCATCCTGGATGGAGGGCGAGTAACACATAATAAAGTGATGATGATGATGATATCAGATGTTTACATTACGATTCATAACAGTAGCAAAATTGCAGTGATGAAGTAGCAACAAAAATAATGTTATGGCTGGGGGTCACCACCACCACATGAGGAACTGTATTAAGGGGTCACAGCATGAGGAAGGTTGAGAATCACTGCTGTAGAGTTACATAATGGGTCACCATAAGTCAAAGTTGACTTGGGAGCAAACAACAATTCCAACATGAACAAAAATTGTTCCTGAGGCACACTAATATGATTCTCTTGCTGCAGTCATAGAGTTAATATGTTTTAAATGTATTTATACACTCACTTGTGTGAAAACCTGGACCTGTTTCGATGAACACAACATAAATATCCTGGCAGGAATGGCAGAAAGGCACAAACTTCCCACACAGAACTCCCAGAACCAAGAGAAAATGCTATAAGAGTTTAGTGGGCATTGACCTTGGGTTTTGGAGTTGTAGTTCACCTATATCCAGAGAGCATTGTGGACTCAAACAATGTTGGATCAGGACCAAACTTGGCATGAATACTCAATATGCCCAAATGTGAACACAGATGGAGTTTGGGGAAAATAGACCTTGACATTTGGGAGTTACAGTTTCTGGGATTTATCGTTAACACACAATCAAAGAGCATCCTGAACTCTTGCAACAATGGAATTGAACCAAACTTGGCATATTGAACTCTCATTACCAACAGAAAGTACTAAAAGGGTTTGCTTGGGAATGGACCTTGAGTTTGGAAGTTGTAGTTCACCTACACCCAGAGAGCACTGTGGACTCAACAATGTTACGTGATGTTGTTGTTTGTTTTCTATCCAGAATCACAATGTTGGAAGGAGGCTCATCACTTTAAGGTCCCTCTAAAACAAGCATGGGAAAACTTGGGCCTTCTGGGTGCTTTGAACTCCAACTCCCACCATTCCTAACAGCCTGAGGCCCTTTCCTGCTTAAGTGGCTGAGGGGAAAAGGAAAAGGGCCTGAGGCTGCTAGGAATGGTGGGAGTTGAACTCCAAAACAACTGGAAGGTCCCAGTTTGCTCGTGCCAGCTTTCGACAGAGACCACTTCCTCCCACTACCCCTTCGCGCCCTTCATTCCCCCTCCTGCCCAACACTTACTTTTTCTTCTACACTGCGGCTTCTGCCGCCATTTTGATCCGAGGGGGCAGCGTGAGCGTGTTCAGGGGGATGGGGGGAGGGAGGAAGACCTGACCCGTGTGGGCGCTACTGCGCAGACTCACCCCAGAGCAAAGCGAGGCAAAGCGAGCAGAGCGAGGCTGGGAAGAAGGGAGCCCGAGTGGAGAAGAAAAAGTGTTCGGCAGGAGACGGAAGAAAGGGTCTTGGAGGTTCCAATTTCCCATGGCACACCTAATGATCGCCACGGCACACTGGTTGGGAAACACTGTCTTACTGCAATATTATCCATTTCTTCGAATAGCTGTAGAAACCTTTGGTGAGCCCTGGAAAAGGGATTGTGTCATCACTGGGACTGAGTCCAGTTCCCAATTCCTGCTTCTTATATCCAGTTGGCAGAGGCTGCAGAGCCACCCAACATCCCCAAACAGTCTGTTCGTTAACTTCTGCACTTTGTATTCCAGAATTCCAGTAACAAAGACAGTAGTTTCCTTCCAAAAATTGATTGCAGAATGTGCTCCATTTCCCTGCATTGCTCTTTTTAAAAAGAGGGTTTAATAATAATAATAATAATAATAATAATAAAGCTTCAGCGCTGTGTTATACTTGCGATATAAAAAAATTGACACTACAAAGTTTATCAATTTCTGCAGATTTCTCTAATTTCCTTTCCTGGAGTAAATGAAATAAAAGGGAATTGCCAACTTGCGCCAGAAGCCTGTAAGTACAGCCTCCGTTCATGTTTTTGCCCAGTGCCAGAGGGGCAATGGAGAGCTGACATAATTCGCTCTCATGCCTTGAGGGTTGGATGTTGCCATTCGTTGACAAAGGACAGGGCCAGTTCCAAATTTATAGCCATCACTGCCAGGTACGTTTGCTTTGGGAACAAGCCGTTTGTGTGAATATAGATAATGAGTGGGGAACTTTGCCAAGCCATCAGTATCTCTTCCATGGATCAATTCCTCTGGTTTACAAAGTTCAATTCAGAACCAACTTCCAGAACAGTCAAAACAGCTCAGAGATCAACATGAACTTGGTGTAGGATCATCTTCCCTGCAAGGGAATATTGTCACAACGCGGGACCTGGCCCTGCCCCTTAATTTATTTATTTATTTATTTATTTATTTATTAATTATTCCATCTTGTATTCCGCTCCTCCCTGCAGGCTCGGGGCGGATAACAGCATATAAAATAGGCTAGCATGTGGCATCCATGCAGCCATACAATAAAACACAAGCATAAAAACGTAACATATATCCCAAGGCATAAAATAACATACAGTGGCATTCCCCTGGGCTAGGGTATTGGTTATGCAGGAGAAATTACACTGGGTTTATTTGCCTAATCAAAGGCTAGTCTAAAAAGGGCGGTTTTGCAGGCCCTGCGAAATGGGATGAGCTCTGTAATGGCTCGGACGTCATCCGGGAGGGAGTTCCAGAGCGCCGGGGCCGCCACAGAGAAGGCTCTTTGCCTAGTTGTAGACAAGTGACAGGCGCGGGCCGATGGTACCAGGAGCAAATTCAACTCCTTCGAACGTAGTGATCTCGGGGGAATGTACGGGGCAAGGCGGTCCCTCAGGTACGCAGGCCCTAGGCCGTGCAAGGCCTTAAAGGTTAAAACCAACACCTTGAAGGCAACTCGGTACTCAATAGGTAGTCAGTGCAATTGCCAAAGGATGGGCGTGATGGGCTCCCTTACCGACGTTCCCGCCAGCAAGCGAGCAGCGGCATTTTTGCACCAGCTTGAGTTTCAATTGTCGACAAGGGAAGGCCAACGAGGGGGTGTTACAGTAGTCCAGTCTCGAGATGACCGTCGCTTGGATCACCGTGGCCAGGTCGCCCTGAAAGGTAGGGTGCCAGTCGCCTAGCCTGTCGTAGGTGAAAAAATGACGCCCTGCTGGCCGCGGAGACCTGGGTCTCCATGGTCAGCAGGAGGTCCAGTTGGACACCCAAGCTCTTAACAACCGGTGACAGGCTAAGCCGTTCACCATCTAGGGTAGGCAACCGGCACTCATCCAGTCCAGGCCGACCGGGCCACAAGATCTCCGTCTTCGACGGATTCACCTTCAGCCGGCTGGCCCGCAGCCAACCAGTCACGGCCTCTAGGCACTGATGGAAACAATCACACACACGCAGACAATGTCAATTAACTATTTATTAAGCACAAATGAAAAACAGGTGAAAAAGGTGAAATGTCCAAAAAGGTAATGAGCAATTAGTCCAAAATGATTAGCAATCAATGTCCAAAGGAAATCCCAAAAAAGCAAGGAATGAATCAAAAGCAAGGTCCATAAAAACAAAGCGAATCAAGGTAAGAAAACTTAGTCCGTAGTGAAACAAGGCAATCCAGGGTACATGGAAGAAACAAGGTCTCTTGGCACTTCTTGGCAAGGCAAGCCAGACTTGGGCTCCAAGGAACAGCGGGTCGCCGAAACGTCTGTTCAGCTAAGACGTGGCCGACCAACTGGGGAACTTTCCCACCTTTGTGAGACCAGCGCCTCTCCAGGCTTCGCCTCCAATCTCTATGCGTAGCCACAATATTACTCCTCTGGTCGAAACTCCGTGAAGGCCGAGCACCATCTGGCTGGGAACATACCTCTGCTTCGGTTTCCATCTCTTCCTCCGCATCTGGTGGCAACAAACGTTCCTGTGAACCGAATCCTCCCGGATTCTCATAGGAATCATTCATCTGATTCATCTGGTCCGGAATCTCTCTGGCCTTCGTCATCCGAGTAAGCAGAAGGCCAGGTGTCGTCCCATTGCAAACTGTCAGTAGGAGATGCAGGCCCATCATCCCTTGCATCCCCATCAGCTGGGTCCAAAGCAATTGGGACCCCCGGAGCGGCACCCCGCCCCCCCGGCTGAAACGGAGGCTGGGTTGCTACAAATATTAACAACAACAACAACAAAAACTATGTGAGACCATCTGTAATTGCTCTGTAAGACTTATTGGTTTATTACAGTGGTTCCCAAACATTTTTGGCCTACCGCCCCTTTTCCAGAAAAAAAAATTACTCACCGCCCCCCTAAAAATTAATTGTTTAAAATTTTTAATAGCAATTAAACAGAAAGATATATTTATTAATATTTCTACCTTTTTTGTAAAATATAAAAAAGAAAGTTGTAAATTAGAAATGTTGAAGTTTGAAATTATGAAACTATTTATTGAACTTAGAATAGAAAGGTAATACGAAAAAAGTTAAAACATTCGAAATAATCTTAATGAGAAGGATGAACCTGGCATGCTGCTACCAGTCTAGGAATCCTCAGCTCTATTTTTGTCAGCAGTAATCTCAAATCATTACGATTGACTATTTTGAAATCGGACTTTTACCAAAAGTTTACCTTCCTTGTTCAATAAAGCATGAATCTCGCTCCAATCATCACATAATTTGGCACAAAAAATGATCAATGCCCAAAGATTGGCACATAGATAGGCATAAAAACAGTGGCTGGGATTGTAGTACACATTACAGTTCAATGTAAATTGTTGCTGCACATCGAGTAATATGCTCTGTGAAAATTCGCAAAACAATACCTGGACTTGCCTGTTTTCCTTTTTCAGCTGATTGACACTTTAAGGTGAGACGGGGTTAATTTGGGGAATTAGTACAGGGGCATGCTTCCCTTTAGACAAGGATACGGTCCAAATTGATTCCTACAGGCAAGATGTGGGGGTGGCTGTACAATAAATATTGCACTCATCCATAACTTCTAACTGATTCTAAAACACACACACGCACGAAAATAGAAACATGAATGCAATTTTTATCAACATCATCATAATCAGTTTATTATTTGTTAATCGCCCTCCATCCAAGATTCTCCGGGCAGTTTACATAAAAGGATAAAAACATTAAAACATACAAATATTAAAATCAGAAATTATAGATCAAAGGCTCTGCTAAAAAGCCAGGTCTTAAGTCCCTGCATAAAAGGTCATAAATCACGCACGGCTCTCAAGTATGGAGGCAAATAGTTCCATTGGAACTGCGTGTCGTAGCACAGAGACCAAAGAAGCCAAGCCCAGATGTAAAAGGGGGTAACAAAAAGTTTATTGAGCAATCAAATGGAAAGGGTACGAACAAAAAAAACAGCCAACTCGGCTAAAAACCCTCAAAAATCCCAGGAAAACTAACAAAAACCCTGAAGCACGATGCAAAACAAATGCAGGACATCCGTCTGCGATGTCCGATGTGGGATGATCCAGAAGAGTCGTTGAAAGCCGGTCCAAATGTCAAGGGCAGGAGAATGATGGGTGAAAGGAGGAGACGGTCCAAGGTAATCAGGAGCTGAGTATACAGGAATAACACAAATCATAGTCCCCATAAAACACAGTGTCAGCCTCCCTCCATTTCATACAATACCAAACTCTGTAGCAGGAACTCACGGTAGACTCAGCGGAGAACAACCCCTGCCACAGGAAATACACGGCAGCAACTAAACAGAAAAGCAGACATTGAATCCCAGACCCCCCCTTTTCCCAAACATCAGCTAGAGCTGCCACAGCAGCTCACCCCAAGAACAAGGTGGAGAAGTAGCCCATAACTCACGAGTAACTGGAACCAGGAACAAGGCAAATGATATCAGGATGACAAGGATGCCAGAGACAAGAACCAGACATCAACTCTTTGACTGCCGCAAATGCAGCCCCATAAACCCATTCCTTATATAGTACTTAAACATCACTGTTGTCTGAAAACCCTTGATCATGAGCACCAGCTGCTTAATCTCCTGCAGCTTATAGGCTCTGTGCAGTCCTCCAATCTTGCCAATGCTCTTGGAAACTTAAAGTATCCCAATCTGTCCCTGAAGCCTCAGAAGGCCAGTCTAAATTGCTGTCGAAGCCGAGGAAGGTATCAGAATTAGACTCTTCATTATACACATCCCTTACTTCCTGAACCAACATTGATTCTAGATCCGTATCACTTTCCTCTGACCACATTTCTTCTTCCCCAGGAAAACCTTCAAAGGTTTTTGAATCAGAAGGAGCTCTAAGTATCTGCTGGATCTTTTTTCTCTGTTGCAACCCTTCAAGACTAGAATCACTAGCAGCCCTTTTCCTCCCAGCTGCAGAGTCTTGATTACATAGAGCCTCACCCCATTCCATACTACTGCTTAATGCTATTGACCCAGCATCTTCCCTATCACTACTAGCAGCAGAAGCCGAGGGCTCACTTACAGCACCGTGTCTCGTGCTTTCAAGATGCACTTCTCTGGGACCTGGAACGTACAGTAGGTTTCGTTGGGAGGAATGTGGTGACCACTGATGATGAAAGGGGGAGAGGCGGTCTCTAAGGTACGTTGGCCCCTGGCCATACACGGCTTTGAAGGTCAAAACCAGCATCTGGTACAGGGCCCGATGCTCAGTTGGGAGCCAATGAAGATGTTGCAGAGTTGGTGTAATATGATATTTCATGGATGTTTTATTTTATGAACCAGTAATAGGGCAATTCAATGATTTCAATATCTAAACACATAATAAAAGTGAAAATTGTGTATAAATCCATGCCAACATACAATACTGGAGGGGTTTGGGGGGCAAAGGACCCACCCATGTGGGAGTTGTAGTACACCCTCATCCAGAGATATTACCAAACTTCCCAAAACAAACAATGTCTTTCTCACGTAACCCAGGCATCACAAGATTCCCAAGCTAGTCTCCCTCCCCCCCCCCCCCAAGTGTGAGTGTATCCAAAAGGGAATGCAAAATCTCCAGGAAGTATGTGAAGAATGAAGGAATGCAACAGCTCCCCCTGGTGGCCAGAAGCTGGAATGTTAAATAGCCTCTGTGTCTTTGTCTACATATGTTGTGTGTCTATGGCAGTGTTTCCCAACCAGTGTGCCGCAGCACACTAGTGTGCCATGAACGATCATCAGGTATGCCATGGGAAATTGGAACAATCAAAGCACCCCCATTAGACAGCCCACCAGCATGTTGCTCTGAGGCAGCAGCTGCTGCTGCTCCAAGACCTGGGCCTCCCCTGGATATAGGTGAACTACAACTCCAAAACTCAAGGTCAATGCCCACCAAACTCTTATAGTATTTTCTTTTGGTTATGGGAGTTCTGTGTGGGAAGTTTGATTCCATTCCATCATTGGTGGAGTTCAGAATGCTCTTTGATTGTGGGTGAACTATAATTCCTAGCAACGACAACCCCGAAATGGCAAAATCAATTTTTTGACTGATGGTCCCTCCTTGGGTTAGTATTAGTATGTTTTGTGGCCAAATTTGGCAGTAATTTGTCCAGTGGTTTTTTGAGTTATGTTAATCCCACAAATGAACTCTCTCTCTCTCTCTCTCTCTCTCTCTCTCTCTCCCTATATATATATATATATATATATATATATATATATATATACACACTAGCTGTACCCGGCACACGTTGCTGTGCCCCTTTTAGGAGATGCGAGAAAGTCCAATCATCCACGGTGTGCCCTCCTCTAAACTGCAGTTGGATGGAGTGTGGGTCATGGGGGGCATGGTGTGCCAAGTTGGGTCTTTATTGGTCTTGGTTCTGGACCACAGTGGTCTGTGGGGAATGATGGGACTTGAAGTACTACAAATCCCATTTTCCATGGTGGTACTTCAAGTCCCATCATGCATGGTCGGGGCTCTGTGTGCCAAGGTAGGTTACTGTAAATTCAGGCCATACACAATGTCCCATGAGCTGAGGCCTAGTTAGGAACAGCAAGTTAATGAAGCCTTACTGTCAATTCAGGCCATACACAATGTCCAATGAGCTGAGACCTAGGCGGGAGAATCAAGTTAATGAAGCCTTACTGTCAATTCAGAGCGTAAACAGCTTCCCAGTAAGTGAGGTCTAGTTAGGGAAATGTTAATGAAGCCTACTGTCAATTTTGGGCGTGGTCTGTGATTTTTGGGTGTAAATTTTTCGGTTGGAAGTGATTTGGGTGTTTGTGTTGGGGATTGGCTCAGGCCTTTTCCTTATTCTGTTTTGGCAGTTTATTATGGATCGAATTTTCATGTTGGCTAGCCAGTGCAGCAGTTATGCAAACCGCCCTTATTGGCAGCCAAACATGTTGTTCAGAATGTAGAGGCTGGGTGAGTCTTTGGCTGCCCGGAGGATGCTGGTAAATGTAGTTTTATTTTTATTCGTTGTTTTGGGGCCTTTTAGGTTTTGGGGGAAAAGTTTCTTTGCTACAAACGTACCTTGCTTGAGGCCTATTTCTGTTGGCAAGTATTGTGTTTCTGCGTTGTATAGTTTCTTTGTTTGAGGTATACATCACATGACGTGAACCCATTTATATATTATATATATATATATATATATATATAGATAGATAGATAGATAGATAGATAGATAGATAGTGAGGGGGGAGTGCACAACAGTCCAGACAGAAAAAGAAACATCACAGGGAAGCATGTCTGTGTAGGAGGGTGAACATTAGGAAGAACTTTCTGACTGAGAGCTGTTCAGCAGTGGAACTTTCTGCCTCAGAGTGTGCTTCCGTCTGGCTGCTCTCTTTCCAGCTGGCTTCCCTGAGGACTGGGTACATTTTCATGTTTATGTTTACCAACTATTACTACATTTGGCATTGGCTGGATGTGATAGCCTTTCTAGTGACTGTGTATCAACTCTCCTGTTCAGGCCCAGATTTCACACTGAGTGTATAAATACATTTAAAAACATATTAACTATATGTATTACTAGCTTGGGGACCTGGCGGTGCCCGGGTCATTTGAGAAGTGCAGCAGGATGTAGAGTGGGTTATGGGGGCTCTGTGTGCCAAGTTTGGTCTTGATCCATCATTATTGGGAGTTGCAGTGGTATCATAAAATTACTGAAGGTAGTGCAAGTCCCATCATCTCTGTCCCCCCCCCCAAAGTGTAGTAGGATGTAGATTGGGTCATGGGGGCTCTGTGTGCTAAGTTTGGTCTGTATTGGTGAATGGATGAGGGTTGCATTGTTTTTAGGAAGTGAGTGAAGGTACTTCAAGTCCCATCATCCGTGGTCCATCTCACACAAAACTGCACCAGGATGTAGAGTGGGTCATGAGGGCTCTGTGTGCCAGGTTTGGTGTTGATCAGTCATATGATTAGGTTTGTAGCAGGCTTGGAAAGTGAGGGAAGGTGCGGCAAGTCCCATCATCCATGTTCTGCCCCCCTCCAAACTTCAGTAGGATGTGGAGTGGGTCACTGGGGCTCTGTGTGCCAAATGTGGTCTTTATCAGTGTTTGTTGGGCCGCAGTGGTCTGTGGGAACAGAGGGGTGTGTGGGGTACTACAAATCCCATCATCCATTGTCAGTCCTCCCCCAAACCTCACCAGGACGTGAAGGCAGTCATGGGGGTTATGTATGCCAAGTTTGGTCTCAATCAGTGATTGGATGAGGGTTGCAGCAGACTTGGGAAGTGAGTAGAGGTACTTCAAGTCCCATCATCCATGGTCCACCCTCCTTCGATCTGCACCAGGATGTAGAGTGGGTCATGAGGGCTCTGTGTGGCAGATTTGGTGTTGATCAGTGATAGGATTAGGTTTGTAGCAGTCTTGGAAAGTGAGGGATGGTACTGCAAGACCCATCATCCATGTTCTGGCCCCCTCCAAACTTCAGTAGGATGTAGAGTGGGTCACTGGGGCTCTGTGTGCCAAGTGTGGTCTTTATCAGTGTTTGTTGGGGGCCACAGTGGTCTGTGGGAACAGAGGGTTGTGAAAGTACTACAAATCCCATCATCCATTGTCAGTCCTCCCCCAAACCTCACCGGGACGTGAAGGCAGTCATGGGGGTTATGTATGGCAAGTTTGGTCTTGATCAGTGATTGGATGAGGGTTGCAGCGGACTTGGGAAGTGAGTAGAGGTACTTCAAGTCCCATCATCCATGGTCCACCCTCCTCCGAACTGCACCAGGACGTAGAGTGGGTGATGGGGGCTGTGTGTGCTAAGTGTGGTCTGTATTGGTCGTTTTTGGTTGCCTCAGTGGTCTGTGGGAACAAAAGTGTTTGAAAGTACTACAAATCCCAAAATCCGTGGGTCATGTCCCCCGAACCGCACCAGGACGTAAAGGGGTTAGGGGGTTATGTACCAAGTTTGGTGCAGGTCCATCACCCGTGCTGGTCGCTGTGGCCTGTGAAAGTGCCCGCGCTGTTCGCTGTGGCCTGTGAAAGTGGCTGCCACATATCCGCCCTTCCGCCCTCCCGCCCGTCCGCCCTCCGCACACATACAAACATTCCGCTTTATAAAGGTATACAGATTGTGTTAGAGTGTCATTTTGTGTTATTTTGGTTGGTGGTGTGCCCCATGATTTTGTAAATGTAAAAAGTGTGCCGCGGCTCAAAAAAGGTTGAAAAACACTGGTCTATGGCATTAAATGTTTGCCTGTATATGTACATATGTACACCCTGCGGGGTGGGAAGGGTGGGATATAAATGATGCAAATAAAATAAATAAATAAATAAATAAATAAATATGTATTACCAAACTTCTCAAAAGTAACCCAGGCAACACAGGGTTCCCAAGCTAGTCTCTCCCTCAACCCCCCACCCCTGGTGGTGTGTGTGTATCCAAAAGGGAATGCAAAATCTCCAGAAAGTACGTGAAGAATGAAGGAATGCAACAGCTCCCCCTGGTGGCCAGAAGCTGGAATATTAAATAGCCTCTGTGTCTTTGTCTATATATGTTGTGTGCCTATGGCAGGGGTGCTCAGACCTTTTCAGCATGGGAGCTACTGATTAAAAAACCAAGTCCCAAAGATCACCTGCCCAGAAATGTAAAACGTATAACTATTTTCTTATTTATATATTTATTTATTTATATTTATTATTCATGTTTATGTACCGCTCCTTCCAGCAGGCTCGGGGCAGTTTACATAAAATGAAGTTATAAAACATCAACATTTCAATTTAATAACAACAATATAAAACAGAGCATAAAAATACATCCAACCACCCCATTTCTCCCACACTGCCATATTACCACACATATTATCAGCCAGAAAGTAAGAAGAGAGGCTGTTGAACTGCAATGCCATTTAATACTCAGTAACGTAAACAAAGGGGCATGCAAAAATACATCCAACCACCCCATTTCTCCCACATTCCCATATTCCCCAACATATATTTCTCAAGGAACAAAGCAAGCAGAGAGGCTTTGGAGCTAAAAAGGCCATTTTTAAACATTAAAAATAAACAAAGAGACATGCCACAGAACAATCAAGCACCCACCCCAAAGTAAAAAGACCGACCTTTGAGATGCAGTAAGGAAATGACCCCAAAGCGTCCTTCTTCTTCTCCTCCGTCGTTGCTCCTATTTCCACGCCGCCAACATGCATGCCGCCTCCAAGAGCTCACGAGAAGTCCAAGAGGCAGAATGGGCTCTTCTGCGCATGTCTTGGGCCAGCCATGCATCGTGTCATCCAGGCCCGCCCCCTTTGGTCTCCTGTAGTTGAGCAAGCTGAGCCTGTTGTTGCTACAGGTAGTAACAGGGAGGAGGATACTTTGTCAGACATGTCACTTGAAGAGGGAGGTTTGGGCAGAATTACTGCAGCTGGGAGGAAGAGAGCTGCAAGTGTTGTGAGTTTGGAAGGTGCAGAACAAAGGAGAAAGGTCCGACAAATACTTAGGGAGCCTACCAGTGATGACACTTTTGAGGGGTTTGAAGCAGAGTTAACCTCAGAAGAGAGTAATACAGAGCTCGACTCAGCGTTGGTGCAGGATGTCAGGTATATGCTAAATGCTGAGTCCAGCGAAAGCTCATTTTTTGGCTTTTCGAGTGATCCTGATTGGCCTAGTGGGAATGTTGAGTCGGATTGGGGTCCTTTAACTGTTCAGCAAAGGTGGGAGGATTGGAGGAACACACCCAGTGCTGCAGCTGTGGGGACTGAGGCAGATTTGGGTGGGAAGTCTGATGACTCTGAGTTGTAAGGGTATAAAAGTAAGGTCTGGGGATTTGGGACTCTGCGGTCGGCCAAGGTGTTGCTGGTGGGTTGCTAGTTCCTGTATCTGGTGCTTTTGATTCTTGGTGTCTTAGTTCCTGATTCCCAGCGAGCTGTGAGTATTGGGCTGTTTTCATGTTGGGTTCTGGGGGAGCTGCTATGGCAGCTCTAGCTGACACTGTTGCTTGTTGGGGGGTTGGGGCTTTAATGTGTTTTTTTATGTTTAGTGACTACTGCGTTTCGTTTGATCATTTTCTGTGTTACTGTGAGTGCCTGTCTCTTCTTGGTATTGTATAATGGGTGGAAGGGGGTTGCTGTGGGTTGCGGGGGCTTTGATGTGTTTGTTTGTATACTTAGCTCCTGGAATTTGAGAAGCACTCCTCCTTTCCTTCTCGAACGGATCTTCGCATCACACAGACTTCGAAAGGATAAAGGCCAAAGACTACGAAAGACGGACGTCTTCTCTGTTTTGTTTATAGGCTTTTTTGGGTGTGGGTTTTTTTTTTATGCCGGACTGTGGCTATGTTTTTGTTTGAATAAACTGTAAATACTTTTACTAGCTTGGCGTGTTTGTGAGCCATCTGTGGGAGTCTCAACATCATCCAAGCCCGCCCCCTTTGGTCTCCTACGACTCTGAGTGGCTGGAGAAGGACGGAGGGAGGAGGAGGAGGAATCCAAAAGAAGGGGCCCATTCTGCCTCTTGGACTCTGGAGCTTTTGGAGGCGGCGCGCAAGCAGGGAGGAGCAACGACGGAGGATTTCTTTGCAGCATGCAGGGGCGCGTGAAGAGGACCAACAGCAAAAAACCTGGTCAGGGGCCTGAAGATCATCAGGATGAGGCCCGAAGATCACCCCGGTGATCGCGATCACCCTTCTGAGCACCCCTGGTCTATAGCATTGAATGTTTGCCTGTATATGTACATTATAATCCGCCCAAAGTCCCCTGCGGGGTGAGAAGGGCGGAATATAAATGATGCAAATAAATAAATAAATAAATAAATAAATAAATAAATAAATAAATAAATATTACTAAACTTCTCAAAAGTAACCCAGGCATCACAGGGTTCCCAAGCTAGTCTCTCCCCCCCCCCACCCCAAAAGGGGGGTAATGCACCTGGGCATTTTTGAACTAGGCATAACAGTATAAAATCCAACTATCCATTACATGAGCCATCCATCCTCTCCTCTCTATTAGAGTGCAAGGATAGGTCACCCAAAAAGTGCAGTATGGGCAATAACTTATTGAGAACTTTTGAGCTGCTGGGAGGGAAAGCTTCGTTCTGGCCTTGACATCACTGAGCAGAATTGTAAGTGTTGCCTCAATTATTCCTGCTCATAGTATAAGCTTGTCGCTGCGTTAATCATACATACATTTTATCACTGTCTTCTCTAAAGAATACCATATTACCCTGATCCTTGTCAATGCTTCGCAGAAATGTTGCAATATAATACTTGTTCCGCCTTTGGGCATTAGAAACTATTTTGCAGCTCGGTCTCAGCTTCTCATTAATGTGCTTGATTAATCAGCCTAGAGATGACTCAGATTTTTTCTCTTATGAAGCTTAATTAAAAGGCAGAAATTGAAAAGCAGGCTGGGAGAAAGATGTTTGCATACTGATGGCACATTCTTTCTTTTGACTTCCTATAGGGCTGACAACTATTATGTGTTATCCGTAAATAACACAAATATAGTGTAGGGTGCATCTACACCAGGGGTGCTCAGAATGGTGATCGGGATCACCAGGGTGATCTTTGGGCCTCATCCTGGTGATCTTCAGGCCCCTGACCAGGTTTTTTGCAGTTTGTCCTCTTCACTCGCCCCTGCATGCTGCAAAGAAGTCCTCCGTCGTTGCTCCTCCCTGCTCCCTGCTCGCGCGCCGCCTCCAAAAGCTCCAGAGTCCAAGAGGCAGAAAGGGCCCCTCTTTTGGATTCCTCCTCCTCCTCCGTCCTTCTCCAGCCACTCAGAGTCGTAGGAGACCAAAGGGGCGGGCTTGATGACGCAATGCATGGCTGGCCCCGAGCGCATGTGCAGAAGCACCCATTTTGCCTCTCGTACTTCTTGTGAGCTCTTGGAGGCAGCACGCATGCTGGCAGCGTGGAAATAGGAGCAATGACAGAGGAGGAGAAGGACGCTTGGGGGTCATTTCCTTACCGCATCTCACAGGTCGGTCATCTTCCTTAGGGGTGAGTGCTTGATTGTTCTGTGGCATGTCTCTTTTTAATGTTTAAAATGGCCTTTTAGCTCCAAAGCCTCTCTGCTTGCTTTGTTCCTTGAGAAATATATGTTGGGGAATATGGAAATGTGGGAGAAATGGGGTGGTTGGATGTATTTTTGCATGCCCCTTTGTTTACCTTGCTGCGTATTAAATGGCCTTGCAGTTCAAAAGCCTCTTTTTACTTTCTGGCTGATAATATGTGTGGTAATATGGCAGTGTGGGAGAAATGGGGTGGTTGGATGTATTTTTATGCTCTGTTTTATATTGTTGTTATTAAATTGAAATGTTGATGTTTTATAACTTCATTTTATGTAAACTGCCCCGAGCCTGCTGGAAGGAGCGGTACATAAAAATGAATAATAAATATAAATAAATAAATAAGAAAATAGTTACACGTTTTACATTTCTGGGCAGGTGATCTTTGGGACTTGGTTTTTTAATCAGTAGCTCCCATGCTGAAAAAGTGTGAGCACCCCTGATCTACACCAAGGGTAGGGAACCTATGGCTCGGGAGCCAGGTGTTGCTCTTTTCATGATTGCATCTGGCTCTCCTTTTCCCTCCCTACCTCTCTCCCCTTCCTTCTTTCCTCCATTCTCCCTCTTACTTCCTTCCTTTCTTTCTCCCCTTCACCCTTCTCTCCTTTTCTTCTCTCCTTCCTTTGCCCTCCCTCTCTCCCCTTCCTTCTTTCCTCCATTCTCTCTTCCTTCCTCTTCCTTCCTTTCTTTCTCCCCTTCACCCTTTCCTTCTCTCCTTCCTTTTCCCTCCCTCCCCTTCCTTCTTTCCTCCATTCTCCCTCTGACTTACTTCCTCTTCCTTCCTTTCTCCCCTTCACCCTTTCCTTCTCTCCTTCCTTTTCCCTCCCTCTCTCACCTTCCTTCTTTCCTCCATTCTCCCTCTTACTTCCTTCCTCTTCCTTCCTTTCTTTCTCCCCTTCACCCTTTCCTTCTCTCCTTCCTTTTCTCTCCCTCTCTCACCTTCCTTCTTTCCTTCATTCTCCCTCTTCTTTCCTTCCTCTTCCTTCCTTCCTTTCTCCCCTTCACCCTTTCCTTCTCTCCTTCCTTTTCCCTCCCTCTCTCACCTTCCTTCTTTCCTCCATTCTCCCTCTTACTTACTTCCTCTTCCTTTCTTTCTTTCTCCCCTTCACCCTTTCCTTCTCTCCTTCCTTTGCCCTCCCTCTCTCCCCTTCCTTCCTTCCTTCCTTCCTTCCTTCCTTCTCTTCCTTCCTTCTTTTCTCCTTTCACCCTTTCCTTCTCTCCTTCCTTTTCCCTCCCTCTCTCCCCTTCCTTCTTTCCTCCAGTCTCCCTCTTCCTTCCTCTTTCTTCCATCCTTCCTTTCTCCCCTTCACCCTTTCCTTCTCTCCTTCCTTTGCCCTCCCTCTCTCCCCTTCCTTCTTTCCTCCATTCTCTCTTCCTTCCTCTTCCTTCCTTTCTTTCTTCCTTCACCCTTTCCTTCTCTCCTTCCTTTTCCCTCCCCTTCCTTCTTTTCCTCCATTCTCCCTCTTCCTTACTTCCTCTTCCTTCCTTTCTTCCCCTTCACCCCTTTCCATCTCTCCTTCCTTTTTCTTTCCCTCTCTCACCTTCCTTCTTTCCTTCTTTCTTTCTCCCTCTTCTTTCCTTCCTTCCTCCCTTCCTTCCTTCCTTTTCCCCCCTTCACCCTTCCTTCTTTTCTCTTCTTCCTTTTCCTCATTCTCTCTCCTTCGGAACTTCTTACAGGCCCTCCATTCTCCCTCTTAGGGCTTCCTTCCTCTTCCTTCCGTTTCTTTCTCAGATGTTTGGAACCTCCAGTAGGTTTTGATTCATGGACTTTGGTGGTCTCTGGGGAATGTGCAGGGAAAGGCAGTCCTTCAGGTACACTGGCCCCAGGCCATGCAAGGTAATCCGGTACTCGATGGGGAGCCAGTCGAACTGCTGTAGGGCTGGTGTGATGTGGCACGATAGTGTCACTCCACCCAGCAGTCAAGACGCAGCATTTTGCACCAGCTTCAGTTTCCGTATTACCGACAAAGGAAGGCCAATGTAAAGGGCGTTACAGTCAGGCATGTAGCCTGGGGGGGCTAAGGGGGCTTCAGCCCCCCCCCCCCCGAAATTCTCAGGGTGGTCCACGAGAAGGCTTTATTTAAACTCATATCATGATCTGATCACCATGCTCATTATATCCCACATTAATGGTGTTATTGGGATAACAATACAAAAAGTTTGCTAGGGTAGACCCTCTTCCACCCAGTCTCAGCCCCGAACCAAACTCACCCCGAATCAAAATCCTGGCTACGGCCCTGGTTACAGTAGTCCAGTCTTGAGATGACCGTGGCCTGGATTACCGTGGCGGTAATGTGGTGGACCTGCCAAAAAGCAAGGAAGTATTGGAAAACAATACAAGATAGTATCCAAAGAATTCTCCACATTGCTATAGAATAAAAACCAGAATATTTCCTATTAGGAATAACAGATGAAGAAACAATTCCAGATAAAAATACGGACAAATTATTTACATACATGACCACAGCAGCAAGAATGGTTTACACAAGGAAATGGAAATGCAAAGAAGTACCAACAGCAGAAGAATGGGAGAGCAAAGTATGGGAAATAATGGATATGGATATTGGATATGCTTACCTTCTATTTGAAAGAATCAGAGGGTAAAGCATTAAAAGGAACAGATTGGACATTATTTAAGGACGACATGAGGACCCGATAGAATCCCTAAGAATAAATATGGAGGTGTTAAAGGATCAAGAACAACAACAAGAAGAAAAATAAAAGAAAGAAGTGATATTAGTAACTAATATATAGAAATACACATTAATAGACTGAAATAGTAATTTATGTTTAACCACCAAAGAAAAGAGATGGAAGTCAACAAGATCCCCTTTCTATCTTTTCTCACTACTAGGGGTGGTTGATCCATAAAAAAAATTGATTCTAAACTCGTTGGGGAATCTCCGTTGCTGGGTCGTTATAGAAATTAATCCGAAAAATGTTAAATGAATTTCATGATTGAAACGTAATTAATAACGAATTTTCATTATTATTCCTTACACCAGCTGGGAGGGGAAAATGGAGGCTTGCTGTGGTTTAGTTCTTGGCAGGGAAGGAGGGGCAGCGCTTGTGAGGGAGAGCCTGGGGAAACGGAGGAAAGCTTGGCCGGGCTGCTTCCAACGCGCCCGCCTCAGCTCTCAGCTGGCGGGAGGAGAAAGGAGGGTGCTGCTGCCCTCCAGTCTCCTCTCGCGAGTTGATAACTGAGGAGGGGAAAAACGACCTAATAATGTGACCTTTACAAAAAATGGCGATCCCGGATTCGGTTTTGAAACTTCACTTCCGGGTTGGACGCTGGGGGTCAATATAGGGTCAAAATAATTTTAAATATGAAATATTAACGGGTTTCAAAGTATTTAAATTGGAGATATCCACCACTACTCACTCCCTATTCCCTGATTTACCTACCAAGATTCCTCGACAACCCTCAAACCCAAACACCCACTCTCTCTTTTCCCTCCCAATTCCATTTCTTTCCTTCCCAGTTACCTGAAGCCTTTCCCTTTCCTACATTCCTTTTCTTTCTTTTTATCAATATTGTAACTCAAAACCATAATTTTTTTTAAAAAAGCAAATTAACTGTGGTTTTATAAATAGCAACAATAAAACCTGCATGTCCTGATATATCTGTTATACTTGTACATTATGCAAACCAGTGTTTCCCAACCAGTGTGCCGTGAGAGATCATCAGGTGTGCTGCGGGAAATTACAGTGGAGAGAGAGAGAGAGAGAGAGCCTAGCAGGAAACTTCAGGCAGCGGAAATGAGGCTTTCCTGGCTGAAGAAGCAATGCCAGCCAGCCTGGCTGCAGTCAGGGAGAGCCCTCAGCGTCCAGAACTTTCCTCCCCCCTCCCTCTCTCCTCTCTCTCTCTCTCTCCTTCCCTTCCTTCCTTCCTTCCTTCCATCCCTCTGCATGCCAAGGGCTACCTGGCCGGGCTGCGGCTCCTCCTGCTTCCTGGCCCCTGGGCGCTCTTCTACCCTCCTCCCCTCCAGCAGCAAGGAGGAGGAGAGGGAGGAGGAGTCCCCGGGAGTTGCCCCCAATCTGACCCCGCTCCCGGAGGCCCGAGGTGAGGCTTTCTGCCCTCTAGCCCCTCCGCGCTGGGGAAGGGAAGCAACCCCTCATCTCCTGGCCTCTCCTGGCTGGCCTCCGGATTTGCTGCAGAACAGAGCAGAGGCCGGGATGCGCATCTCCACAGCCCAGCTTGGTTCCTTCCTGATCTGGCCTCAAGGCGACAGCAGAGAAGCCGAAGGGACGCAGGTGGGGAGGCACTCCTGGGGGGGCTGAACCCCTTCGCGAAGGAGAGCTGGGGGTGGCAACGGCTGTGAGCCTTTGCTGCAGTTTGTTCTGAGGCTCGGAGCCACTTCATGTGCTCAATTCCTATTCGCCCTGCTCAGCCGAGCTTGCATTCGCTTCGGCCACTCAGCGCAGCCCTCCTCCACGGGACGGTTACGGGCCTCCTGAGTGTGGGCCTCCGGGGGGGGCGGGGGAGAGGGTTGGTGGAAGCAGTGGCGTCACGAGGGGGAGGGTGACAGTTAGTAAAATGACAGAGTGTCATTTTGATTGATGGTGTGCCCCAGGATTTTGTAAATGTAAAAAAATGTGCCGCGGCTCAAAAAAGGTTGAAAATCACTGATGTAAACAAGCAAAAGGAGCCAGGGAGAGATTTGTGTACAGTTGTTGTTTTAATCACCCTAGTTGTTGGCATGTTATTGTACAACATTGACACATATTGTCACCAGCAGTTAATTTAAGAATTAATATTGTTTTCAACTGCAAATAAAATTCAGTTTATAAGGTCCACATACGGTGGACCCAGCTGGACACTGGAGAAGACCAATTTAAATTATTGGCATTCATGCTTTCAGATGTTCCGGAGAAATAAGGATTCGGCATTAGTCAATGTAATGCTCGAATGTAAATTTTGGCCATCTTCTTGAGAGCTGTCAATCACCTAATCTTTGATTCACTTCAGAAATCTATGTTTGAAAAGCAAACCTGAAGGATATTATCATAAATTCCCCCATTTAAAAAAATCCCAGCTTAGTTTTTCCTGCTGTCTCCTTGCTGAACTCCACAGGCACTGCGCTCATAAAGTGAATAGTTAATTGTTCGAGTTGTAATTGTTACCATTTTAATATACATTTAATGAGGGGTCCAACTGATTAGAACTATCAATTGATTAAAAAAAATACCGGGAGGAAAATGAAAGCCAAGGTGACAAAAAACAAAGATCTTTACCTATTTTTCAATTTTACTTCAAAAAGTAGTAGCTAGCTTTCTGCATACAAGCTAAGTGCAATGAATTGGTTCAAGTGAAGTGGCTGAGATCAGATTGCAAAGGATTTGCATAGGTTCAATCCTTTAGCAGAGTGTTTCCCAACCTTTTTTGAGCATATTTTTTACATTTACAAAATCCTGGGGCACACCACCAACCAAAATCACACAAAATGACATTTTAACCCAGTAATACATATAGTTAATATGTTTTTAAATGTATTTATACACTCAGTGTGAAACCTGGGCCTGTTTCGATGAACACAACGTAGATATCCTGGCAGGAATGGCAGAAAGACACAAACTTCCCACACAGAACTCCCATAACCAAGAGAAAATGCTATAAGAGTTTGGTGGCATTGACCTTGGGTTTTGGAGTGGAGTTGTAGTTCACCTATATCCAGAGAGCACTGTGGACTCAAACAATGTTGGATCAGGACCAAACTTGGCATGAATACTCAATATGCCCAAATGTGAACACAGATGGAGTTTGGGGAAAATAGACCTTGACATTTGGGAGTTACAGTTTCTGGGATTTATCGTTAACACACAATCAAAGAGCATCCTGAACTCTTGCAACAATGGAATTGAACCACACTTGGCATATTGAACTCTCATTACCAACAGAAAGTAATGAAAGGGTTTGCTTGGGAATTGACCTTGAGTTTGGAAGTTGTAGTTCACCTACACCCAGAGAGCATTGTGGACTCAAACAATGTGATGTTATGTTGTTGTTTGTTTTCTATCCAGAATCACAATGTTGGAAGGAGGCTCACCACTTTAAGGTCCCTAAAACAGGCATGGGAAAACTTCGGCCCTCTGGGTGCTTTGGATTTCAACTCCCACCATTCCTAACAGCCTGAGGCCCTTTCCTGCTTAAGTGGCTGAGGGGGAAAAAGGAAAAGGGCCTGAGGCTGCTAGGAATGGTGGGAGTTGAAGTCCAAAACACCTGGAAGGTGCAAGTTTGCCCATGCCAGCTTTCAACAGAGATCTCCTCCTCCCCCTTTGCGCCCTTTCTTCCCCCTCCTGCCAAAAACTTACTTTTTCTTCTTACACTGCCGCTTCTGCCGCCATTTTGATCCGAGGGGGCAGCGTGAGTGTGTTCAGGAGGGGAGGGGGAGGGAGGGAGGGAGGGAGGAAGACATGACCTGTGCAGGCACTACTACGCAGACTCGCCCCAGAGCAAAGTGAGGCAAAGCAAGCAGAGCGAGGTTGGGAAGAAGGGAGCCTGAGTGGAGAAGAAAAAGTGTTCGGCAGGAGGGCGAAGAAAGCATATTGGCGGTTCCAACACCTGATGATCACTCACGGCACACTAGTGTGCCACGGCACACTGGTTGGGAAACACTGCTGTAGCATATAAAACAGTACCACTGCACCCCAGTATCCTTCTGGGTCGCCTCCAAGGATGGCTCTTGGAAGTATTGTTTTGCAGTAGCTCCACTCCTTCCTGGAGGATCGTGTCCAGAAGGTGTTGTTGGGGGACACCTGCTTGGCCCCGCAGCCATTGTCCCATAGTGTCCCGCAGGGCTCAGTATTGTCCCCCATGTTGTTTAACATCTACATGAAGCCGTTGGGTGAGATCATCCAGAGTTTTGGAGTTCGATGCCATCTGTATGCAGATGATGTCTAACTCTATTCATCCTTTCCACCAGATGCTAAGGAGGCTGTCCAGGTTGTGAACTGGTGCCTGCCCACTGTGACAGTCTGGATGAGGGTGAACAAATTGAAGTTGAATCCAGATAAGACAGAGAGCTTCCTGGTCAGTCGCAAAGCCGAACAGGTTGTAGGGTTACAGATGGGCCATTTGCTTCCTCCCTTCTCCGCAAAGGAGGCCATGTCCGGAAGGGAGGGAGCGAGCGAATGGAATGCAGGCCTGAGGGAGACACAGAACGCTGCCTCTTAGCATGCTGACCTCTGCCCCTGGATGGGGGGCGTGGCCTTGCGCGCCGGCTCCCTGCCGAATCCGAGGAGTGCAGCCGCAGCGGCAGGGAATACGATCCCGATGGAGGGGGAGGACCCGGAGTGACATCTGGAGCTTCTTGATGAGGTGAATCCTGGATAGCGCCTCTGAATCTGGGCGCCTCCAAAGCTCCCTCTTGCTCTGGTATCGGAGTGGGCGGTGCCCCTTCGCCCTCCGTGACGGACAAGAGCGAAGCTACTCCCTCCGCAAAGGAGGCCATGTCCAGGAGGGAGGGAGGGAGGGAGGGAGAAGAGGGCCAGGTCCTCAGGATTGGACCCGGGGACAGAGCCAGACACCCTCCCCACAACTAACACACCCAACTCCCCATTGGCATTTGCAAACTCCAAGAGTTGGGAGAGACCCCAGGGGCCGGCCACAGTGTTTTTTTGTTTCACCTTTTTTTTGGTCTGTGATCTGCGCCCCCTTGGCTTGCGCCCCTAGGCCATGGCCTATGTTGGCCTTATGGTTAATCCGGGGCTGGGCTTTGGCCTATAAAGCCCTAAACTGCCCCAGGCTCAGTTTACTTGTCTGAACGCATCTCCCTCTATGAACCAAGGCAGAGATTATGATCCTCCAGGAAGGCCCTGCTTTTTGTCCTGCCACCGCCACAGGCATGATTTATTTATTTATTTACTTACTTTGCTTCTAGACCGCCTCTCTCAGCCCGAAGGCGACTCGATGCGGTGTACAAATAGAAGGAACTGCTCAAGACAAATAAATCAACAATTACCAATTTCAACATATACAATTTAACATTTAACGTTAAAAACACAATATCAGCGTCTCATTATTAAGCTGATTTCCAGTTGCATCATCATCGTTCCTTAGATCTCTATTTGATAGTCATACTTCATTTGCAAATGCCCGGTCAAATAGCCAGGTCTTGACCTTCCTGCGAAATGTCAGGAGGGAGGGGGCTGATCTGATGTCATTAGGAAGGGCGTTCCAAAGCCGAGGAGCCACCACTGAAAAGGCTCTGTCTCTCGTCCTCACCAATTGTGCATGCGAAGCAGGCGGAACCGAGAGCAGGGCCTCTCCGGATGATCTTAAGCATCTTGAAGGTTCATAAGAAGAGATGCGTTCGGACATGTAAGTTGGACCAGAACTGTTAAGGGCTTTAAAGGCTAAAGCCAGCACTTTGAATTGTGCCCGGTAGCAAACTGGTAGCCAGTGGAGCTGGCGCAACAGAGGTGTTGTGCGCTCCCTGAGTGCCGCTCCTGTTATCAATCTGGCTGCTGTCCGTTGGACCAGTTGAAGCTTCCGAACAGTCTTCAAAGGCAGTCCCACGTAGAGTGCATTGCAGTAATCTATATGGGATGTAACCAGAGCGTGGACTACCGTGGCCAAGTCAGACTTCCCAAGGTATGGGCGCAGTTGGCGCACAAGTTTTAACTGTGCAAATGCTCCCCTGGTCACTGCCGAAACCTAGGGGTTCCAGGCTCAGCGATGAGTCCAGGATCACACCCAAACTGCGAACCTGCGTCTTCAGGGGGAGTGTAACCCTGTCCAGCACAGGCTGTAACCCCATGCCCTGTTCGGCCTTTCGACTGACCAGGAGTGCCTCTGTCTTGTCTGGATTCAATTTCAATTTGTTCGCCCTCATCCAGTCCGACACAGCGGCCAAGCACCGGTTCAGGACCAAAACAGCCTCCTTAGTTGCAGGTGGGAAGGAGTGACAGAGTTGGACGTCATCTGCCTACAGATAACACCGCACCCCGAAACTCCGGATAACCTCCCCCAGCGGCTTCATGTAGATGTTAAACAACATGGAGATAGTATTGAGCCCCGAGGAACCCCACAAGACAATGGTTGAGGGGTTGAGCAGGTGTCTCCCAGTAACACTGAGATCGGCTTCCGGAGATGCGGTACCTCCAAGGCCCATTTCCACGAGGCGTCCCAGAAGGATACTCTGGTTAACAGTATTGAAGGCCGCTGAGAGGTCCAGCAGAACCAACAGGGACACACTCCCCCTCTCCAGCTCTCGGCGTAGATCATCCACTAAGGCGACCAAGGCTGTCTCGGTACCATGCCCCGGCCAAAAACCAGACTGTGCCGGATCCAGATAGTCCGTGTCTTCCAAGAATACTTGGAGTTGTGAGGCAACCACACGTTCCAGGACTTTGCCCATAAAGGGAAGATTGGAAACTGGCCGATAGTTGACGAATTGAGTGGGGTCCAGTGATGGTTTCTTCAACAGCGGTTTTATAATAGCTTGTTTTAAGCTCGCTGGAATGTTGCCTTCCCGAAGAGAGGCATTAACCACCACCTTCACCCACTCGGCCAGTCCCCCTCTGGTGATTGGCGGGGAACAGAGAGAGGGCCTTCTCAGTGGTGGCCTCTCCGCTAGGGAACTCCCTCCCTGGAGAGATCAGATCAGCCCTTCTGTCCTTCAGAAAGATGATAAAAACATTGCTGTGGGACAAAGCCTTTGGGACAGTACTGTAAGGCAGTCTTTCTCAACCAGTGTGCCGTGGCACACTAGTGTGCCGTGACGGACCTCCTGCTGTGCCGCGAGAAAAGCTCTCTGCCCCCTTCCTCCCCCTCCTACCGAACTCCTGCTGCTTGGGGGGGGGGGGCGGGCAGTGGCGAAGAAAAAGAAGAAGGGGCCGGGGCGCCACCTCCTTCGGCCATTTTCCCAGCCAGCCTCCAATCCGCCATGACTTCCACCATGACTCTCGCCCCTCGCTCGCTGGAGCCGCGTGGAGGAGCTTGGGGGAGGGGGTGGGGCATGGTACGGCCTGGCTCTGCCCCCTCCCCCGGCTTCGGCACTCCCAGCAGCTGCTCCAGCCTTGGGGACAGTGCCAAGCCAGCATTATGCTGGCTCTGGCACCGCTGGCTTGGCACTGCCCTCAAGGCTGGAGCAGCTGCTGGGAGAGGTAAAGCTGGGGGTAGGGGGGCGGGGGCATGGCACAGCCTGGCTCCGCCCCTCCCCAGCTTTGGCACTCCCAGCAGCTGCTCCCAGCAGGCCACCAACCCCCAGCTGTTCTTTACCGTGTTAAGAGTGTCATTTTGTGTCATTTTAATTGGTGGTGTGCCCCTGGATTTTTTTAATGTTAAAAGTGTGCCGCGGCTCAAAAAAGGTTGGGAAACACTGCTGTAAGGTAATAATCCGGTATGGCTGGTTTGAGATGGTTTTTAACAATTTGATTTTAAAGTGGATACAACTGATTTTAACGTTTGTGTATATTTGTAGTTCGTTTTTGTTTAGCGAGTGCCTTTGCTTTGCTCTCTTTCCCTTGGGATGTTGTATGAAGGTGTTATGATGCACATTCTTTCCTTAACACAGTTTGACAGGGAAGATGCACAAAGAGATGCACACATCTAATACTGAATAATTAAATATTTCTCCATTAACGATGCATCATATGTATGGCGTTGGGAGGATGGAATGCAGAATACTTTTTGGCAATTATTTTGGATCACTTGGGAGAATTTTATGTAGTGCCCAGAAGGCATTTTATCATCTATGCGTAAACATAGCCCACGCTGCTGCTGCTTCTGAAGGCAAGCTTGTATGTAAATGTGAGCGTACTCTTTCACAATTCAGTTCAATAGTCGATTTGATCAAATGTATGGTTTTGGTTCTATGACTCACTCACTGAACACTGAATGCACAACCTTTTATCTCTCAAAGCTGTCATTGTGATCCATGTCCATATTTGATTGCAAGTTTTTCTTCCCCTCCCTCCCCACCATACAGCAAGAAACCATCTCAGTGTTTCTCAACCTTCCTATTGCCGCGACCCCTTAATACAGTTCCTCATGCTGTGCTGACCCCCAACCATAACATTATTTTCGTTGCTACTTCATAACTGTAATTTTGCTACTGTTATGAATCATAATGTAAATTTCTGATATGCAGGATGTATTTTCATTCACTGGACCACATTTGGCACAAATTTATTTATTTATTTATTTCCAACGTTTCTACCCCGCTCTTCTCTACCCCCGAGGGAGGGGGGACTCAGAGCGGCCTAACAAAAGGCACAATTCGATGCCAACATAATGAATACAATATAAAACCAAAAACATACAGCATTAAAACACATTAAAATACAATTAACATTAACACATCATACAGATTCTCTTAAGTTAAAAATAGTATTTCGGCCATAACAGGAGCATTGAGCCATATCCATCAACTTGCTGTTACAAATCCAGTCCAAAGTGCTGTATTCTGCTAATGTGCAAACGCTTGGTCCCAAAGCCAATATTTCACTTTTTTCCTGAATGCCAGGAGGGATGGGGTTGATCGTATGTCGCTTGGAAGCGCGTTCTACAGACGGGGAGCCACCACCGAGAAGGCTGTAGCACACCAGTTCTCGTTTGTGCCTGGAGGGCAGGGGGCAGCACCGGGGGGTCCCACTAGCATTGGAGCCAGTTGATTCGGAAGAGGATTTGGAGGGGCTAGAAGAAGGGGATTTTGAGTTAGCTGGGCCTTCTTCTCCCACAGAAAGTCTGGCCTGGGATGACGGCTGACCTGACCCTTATGAACAGCAGGAAGGCCAGTCGGAATTCGAAAGCAGTGATAGTGAAGATTACGAGCGGCCGGGGGGGCCAGGCTCGCAAGAAGGGATGTGGGAAACAACCGAGGGAGAGGCCCGGGAAGCGGCTGGGAGTTTGTCTCTCACGAAGATAGGGAACCAGGTGCTGGGAGGCAAGGTCGAACCTTTGATAGGAGATGGAGCATTGAGACTAGCAGGAGGGGTTGGTTCCACAGCCTAGACAGACCGAGGGCTCGCAGCACAGATTGGAGGAGGAGAAGCCTAGAGCGTCAGGGGCCTCGTCAAGGGGATTAAGTATAGGATCCGTGGGAAGCTAAGTTTGGGGCTAGTGGCCTGCCAAGAAGAGTTTTATCTTGTACCCTTGTTTAGTTCCTGATCCGCTAGCTGCGGAGCCTTGCCAAGTTTTTGGATGTACTGCCAAGTTTGCCTTTTGACTATACCTTTACTTTTGGATTACTTTGATACTTTTATGGACAATTACCTTTTCAACTGTTTTTATACTTCAATCAAGTAGTTAGCTGATTATCGTCTCTGTGTGTGTGATTAAGGGGCCGGCCTTGGTCTTGCATCGTGACAAAGGCCCTCTCTCTCGTCCCCACCAACTGCGTTTGAGAAGTTGGCGGGAGCGAGAGCAGGGCCTCCCCGGATGATCTTAAATTACGAGGTGGGACGTAGAGGCTGATGCGTTCGGACAAGTAAACTGGGCCAGAACCGTATAGAGCTTTAAAGGTCAAAACCAGCACTTTGAATTGAGCTCAGAAGTGGACAGGCAGCCAGTGGAGCTGACACAGCAGGGGCGTGGTATGCTCCCTGTATGTAGCTCCCATTAGTAATCTGGCTGCCGCCCATTGGACTAATTGTAATTTCCGAACTGTCTTCAAAGGCAGCCCCACATAGAGTGCATTGCAGTAATCTATTCGGGATGTGACCAGAGCGTGGACGACCATAGCCAGATCAGATTTCCCAAGGTACGGGCACAGCTGGCGCATGAGTCTTAACTGTGCAAAAGCTCCCCTGGCCACCGCCAAGACCTGGAGTTCCAGGCTCAGAGATGAGTCCAGGATCACTCCCAAGCTGCGAACCTGCGTCTTCAGGGGGAGTAATCCTATGCCCTGTTCGGCCTTTCAACTGACCAGGAGGACCTCTGTCTTGTCTGGATTAATATCTGATATGCCCAAATTTGAATACTGGTGGCGGGGGGGGGGGGTTGTTATTTATGTTGTCATTTGGGTGTTGTAGTTGCTGGGATTTATAGTTAACCTACAATTAAAAAGCATTTTGAACTCCACCAATAACAGAATTGAACCAAACTTGGCACAAAGAACTCTCATGACCAATAGAAAATACTAGAAGGGGTTGGTGGGCATTGACCTTGAGTTTTGGAGTTGTAATTCACCTACATCCAGAGAGCACAGTGGACTCAAACAATGATGTATCTGGACCGAAATTGGCACATGCACTCAATATATTCAAATGTGAACACCATTGGAGTTTGGGGAAAATAGGCTTTGACATTTGGGAGTTGTAGTTGCTGGGGTTTATAGCTCACCTACAAATCAAAGGGCATTCTGAACCCCACCAATGATAGAATTGGGTCTAATTTCCCACACAGAACCCCCATGACCAACACAAAATACTGTGTTTTTTGATGGTCTTTGGTGATCCCTCTGACACCCCCTCACAACCCCCTTCTCGGGGTCCCCCCCAGTTGAGAAACACTATGATACAGAGATGAAATGACACCGCCAGAGCTTGCACACAGAACATGAATGAAAAAGGCATTGGTTCCACTGCGACTATAAAAATCTAATCAAACTGCCACAATCAAAGAAGGTGCCCGCGGTCTTCAACTCAAAACGATGCTACCGTCTTCAGCCCTGCCATAAGACACTTTGGAACCATCTCTCCAAATAAAGATAAGTCCCATTGAGGAGAGTGTTGGAAATCAGCCTGTGTTTGTGTTCCAGGATCATGGTGCTTCTGATGTGGGAAATCATGTGACAAACAATGTGGGGAATAATTGCACCAAAGTGCAAGATGGAGATGGTTTGGTCAATTATTTTCATACATAGAATGACAGAGAGGCACCAGTTCAAAAGGCAGTTTCTCATAAGAATGTCCCTGCAAGGCATAGGGAAAATGACTCTGTGAGCTCTCAAGATTTGGGGTTTGAAAACAATCTGACACCTGGATATTTTAATTAGCAGCCAAATAATAAGCCCAGGGACAGTTGGTCCTCCAGACTTCAAGAGATAAGGGCCAAGGGTGATAGCCGGGGTGTCAGGCCCCAGCCCGATTCCTTAGTCAAACCAGACCAAAGCCATGTTCTTTCTAAAACGCCAGCTAGGCCAGAAAGCCAGCCTCAGCAGTGGCTCCCAGTTCATTCCCCGTTCAAGGACAGAACCAGCCTAGTTCCATCCCGAGCCGATAAGCAGCGAGGGAAAAGCAGAGACGGGTTAACTCCCATCCGTCCAGGTGCCAGTGCTAATTGGGCTTACATACCATTCTGATGTGGGAGGCTTGAGAAGGACCAGCCGGGGAAACTGTTATTGATTGATTGATTGATTGATTTTATTATTTATGAGTCGCCCTCCACGTCAGTGCTCCGGGCGACTTACACACAAAAACACATAAAAGAATTCAAGCTAAAAGAATAAAAAGATTAATTAAATAGTTCCAGTAGCTCAGGCTAAGTCTGGGAGGTGTCCTTAGCCATAAGCCTTTCGGAAGAGCCAGGTCTTCAGTGCGGTCAGGAACTGGGGCATGTCCCGGATAGCTCTCTGATCCGCCGGCATCAAGTTCCAAAGGACAGGGGCCGCGATGGAAAAAGCTCTCCATCTCGTGGTGTCGAGGCGGGCCTCACTCACACCTGGGATGCGGAGAAGGTCCCTGTTTCCTGAGCGCGCGACCTTAAATGAGCTGGTTCGGACAAGCGGTCTTTTAAATAAGCTGGGCCGGCACCATGGAGGACCTTAAAGGTAGCGACAGGATCTTGTGGATGGCTCTGAGCTCGACTGGCAGCCAGTGCAGGCGCTGCAGAGATGGCGCGATATGGCATCTCAGTGGTGTCCCGGTGAGGAGTCTGGCGGCTGCATTCTGCACCAGCTGGATTTTACGAGTGGTTGACTGCGGCAACCCCACGTACAAGGCATTACAGTAGTCCAGCCGTGATGTCACTGTGGCATGGACCACAGTAGCCAGCGCATCTGATGGAAGGTAAGGTGCCAGTTGACGTGCCTGGCGTAGGTGGAAAAAGCTCCCTTACTTGTCGCAGCAACCTGGGCCTCCAGTGAGAGTCTCGAGTCTAGTATCACACCGAGACTCTTCACCGACGGGGCCGGGATCAGCGGCTCTCCCTCAAAGAGAGGCAGCGAAATGGGTGGCTCTGGGCGTCCCGGCCATAGAATCTCAGTCTTTGATGGATTGATCTTGAGTTTGTATGAGCGGAGCCATCTGGTCACTGCCTCTAGTCCTTGTCTGAAGTTCTCAGGCACCGATGTTACACCTGGCTCAAGCTTCAGCAGAAGCTGGGTGTCATCTGCATATTGGTAGCACCCCAATCCAAAACTTCTGGCTATGCTTGCCAAGGGTTGGACGTAGATGTTAAAAAGCGTTGGTGACAAAATGGCGCCTTGGGGACTCCACAGTCCAGGGTGCATTTCTTGGACGCTTGGCCTCGCCACTCAACACGCTGCGAACGGCCCCGCAGGAAGGAATCGAACCAGGCCAAAGCTGTGCCTTGAATCCCAATGGCTGATAGTCGCCGCAACAGCAAGTCATGGTCCACCGTGTCGAACGCCGCGGTGAGGTCAAGCAGCACCAGGATAGCCGAACCTCCCTTCTCCAATTGGCGGCGGATGTCGTCCGTAATGGCCACCAGGACGGTCTCGGTCCCGTGTCCGGCGCGGAAACCCGATTGGCAGGGGTCCAGGCTTCCTGAGGTTTCCAGGAATTCCTGTAATTGGATCGCTACTGCCCGTTCAATCAGTTTCCCGAGGAAGGGTAGGTTTGAGACCGGACGGTAGTTTGCCGGCACCGCTGGATCCAAATTCGCCTTCTTCAGCAGCGGGCGGACTCTAGCCTCCTTCAGCGCATCGGGAAAGACTCCCAGCTCCAATGAGTGATTTATCAACCCTGTCAGAGTGGCCAGGAGGCTCCCCGCACAGGACTTAATCAGATGAGACGGGCACGGGTCTGTAGAGCAAGTGGTTGCCCTTGCTGCGGTCAAGATTTGATTAATCTCCTCTGAATTCAGGGCCTTGAACTGGTCGAGTTTCAAGCTAGGCGATGGAGCTGGGTCCTTACCCTTCCCGCTCCTCTCCTCAGGTATAGAGGGTAAATCACGCCTAAGGGCAATTATTTTCTCAGTGAAGAAAACTTGAAATTCTTCCGCTGAGATAGCTGAATTTTCATTGTCCCTCGGCAGTGAGTTGGGCATAGCTAGGTCTCGGACGATCTTAAAGATCTGTGCTGGGCGCGATCTTGCCGCCGCTATTAAGGAGTTATGAGAACTAAGTTACAACACACTGGTGCGTCGTAACAATCAAAGCCGGTGAGACCTATTTAAGCTAGGTCTCAGAGATGGGTGTTATCTCTTGCCAACGTTCAGCTTCAAGCCAAGAACCACAGACTTTGCCTTGGGCCAGTGGGCCTTCCAGCTTAGAGACTCTGTTTGCCAAGTCCCTGTGCCAAGAACTTATCTCTGAATTTAGCCCGCTTGGGGCAAGAAAACTCTGTTACCTTTTGATCCTGTTGTTACTTTGGACTATTGCTTTGCAATACCTTGGATGCTGGAGAGCATCATTGAACTATATTTCTATCTTCTTTACTCTTGCATTTATTCTAAATAAAGCATTTAACCATAGCTGGATTCAAGTGGTTTACTGAGGGATCCTCCAGGGCTAAGGTGCAACACGGGGTAAAAGAAATCAGTTTCTGAGTGTTGGGATATAAGGTTTGCCTCAAGGGCAAACTTGTTAGATCACGCATCATTTTAGAAACCTAGGTCTTGTTCCATGTAATTCCTGTTTAGAAGATTCCTGTTAAGGGGTTTTGTTCATGTTTGAACTTTTTAGTCTTTCTGGTGTTTACTGATGAAGTCTGGATATTGTTTTGCATCTTGCTGACTTCTGTTTTGGATTAAATCTGCCTTTAGATTTGTCGCACTCCAGGGACGTGGACCCTCTAGACTAACCACACAACACCAGCACTTGCAATATAGTCATTTATTAAAAGCAGGTAATATCCAGTAATGCAATGAAGAATTAAAAGGGTAAAAGGAAACACAGTTATAATCCAAGCAGGAATGTTTCAGGAGCTAAAAGCAGCACAGATGATACAATCCAGTGCTGTCCAACTTCTACCGGACCTAGGGCCAGACTTCCAGTCACTGATGACCTGGGGGGCTGCTCCCCACCACTCCACCCCACCCCCACCCCCGCCTCCACCCCCATCCACGCCCCCGGCCCCTCCTCCTAAAGTGTCACGCCAGCCTCAGAAGCGGCAATTTTGCTTCTGAGGCTGGCGTGACCCTTTAGGAGGAAGGGCAAGGCCAAGCGCCACGCCTGACGTCACCCAGCCCCGCCCCCCGGAGATCGTTTTTTAAAAAAAAAATTACTATTTTTGCAGGGTAGGTGGGGGCCATATGGAAGGGGCTGGGGGCCGTATACGGCCCCGGGGCCGCCAGTTGGACAGCCCTGATACAATCCAATAAAGTCCAAAAGCATCAAAGTCATAAAAATCCAATAGAGTCCAAGAGCATCAAAGTCTTACAAACTCAAACTATAATTTCCAAAAGCAAAGCAGAATCTTAAGTCCATGAACATGAATGCAATCCCAATGCAAAGGTCCTTCCGAAAACCGACGTTGCCAGAATCTGAGGCTTCTCAAAGCAAGCTGAACTAAAGTAGCCAAAACCAAACCACTTTCGATATCCCCTAATTGGCATTTCCCTCCACCGGCCAAAAGCTAAGACCTTGGAGTTTGCCAATTAAAATGCCTTCTCTGCTAGCTAGTATCAGCCCAGGTGTTATCTGTCTCTGCTTCAAACAGGCTAATTCCCAGGGTAAGTCAGCTCTTGTAAATTCCCATCCCTTGTATCTGTTTGGACATCAGATCTCCCCATCCTGGTAGCCAAAGAAGCCACAAGCCCAACAAGATTGCCTTTGTAAACTCTTTGGACATTGCTTTGGATTATTTGGCTTTTGCTGAACTGTTTACCTTTTTGAAACTTCTATATTTTCTTAAAATCATTTATTTTAACTGGCTTCTTTTTTTACTAAGCTTCATTAAAAAAAGGGATTGTTTCCTACTCAACGTGTGGTGTGATTAAAGTCAGAGGGCTTTTCCTGTCCTGGAGTGCAACAGAGAGGAAAATTAAATATAAGAAGAAATGGAAATAGTATGATGGCTTTGTAGTAGTGAACTTAGCTAACTCAAATGTCAGGGTGCCATGAACCCATGACAATAAATAAAATTAACTGGGATGTAATGTGTAGGAAAGGCAGACTACAATGTTGGAAAAGTTAGTATTGGAAAGAAGCTGAGAGAAAGGTAAATAAAGAAAAAAGAGACACGGCATCCTGGGAAGTGAAATCAAATTAAAAGAGAGGCAGTGCGCTAGAACTAGTGTGCCGTGAGCAATCATCAGGTGTGCCGTGGGAAATTGGAACTTCTTGAGTCTTGAATAAGCCACACCTCTTTATTCCCCGCAGGCCAATCCCGTTGCGGTGGCCTTGAACTCCTGCCTGGCACCAAGATGGCGGAGGCGGCGGGACTGGAAGCGCCTTCCCTGAGGGGATGCCAGTGGAATGGAAGTGCCTTGTCTGAGGCGATGCGGCGGTGGGCGTGCCTGGAGGTGCTGGGCTTGGCGGTGGGCCTGGCGCTGGTCCGGCTGGCCAGGGCGGTGGAGCCCTTGAGCCTGAGCCTGGCCCTGGCTGGCGCCGCCGCATCTGCCTTCATGGGCTTCCTCTCCTACCCGGGGCTCTACTGCCTCTCCGCTCACTGCTGCCATGATGCGGGGAAACAACTGGGCCCTCCTCTGGGCAGGTACGCAAGCGGCCTACCGGGCCTCAGAGACTGTGACGTGACATGGAAGGAGCCTCATGGGCTATATTATTATTGTTATTATTATTATGAACTATGTAGTAACATAATATTATTATTTTCCCTTAGTATTTGCTATTATATTGTTATATTATCAGTATTTGTTATAGTCATGGTGTATATCATTATTGACTACAAGAGTAATGATAACAGGATTAACTCCTGTGCTTTACTGATAAAATATTGTATTTACCTATAATATTTATATTATTATAATGTAATACAAGATAACACTTTAAAAATAATACAATATTGAAATTATATATTTTATATTACTTGTAATAGTACTAATAATATTGCAGTATAATGGTATAGTACAATATAGTAAGTTAGAGTGTCATTTTGTGTCATTTTGGTTGGTGGTGTGCCCCGAGATTTTTTTAATGTAAAAAATGTGCCATGGCTCAAAAAGGTTGAAAAACACTGTGCTAGAATACAGACTTAAAAGGAGATAAAAGCAAGGCTGAAAAGAAAACAAGAGGAAACTTACGAAATAAAAAGAAAATGCTGGGTCCCAGATCAGGAATGAAGTACATCTGGATGCTCAGGGAGCAATGATCCCAGAGAGTTCGAGAGGGGACAGACTGGCTTTAAATAACCTATGGCTCTGCAAGTGTAGTGATCTCTGTTCTCTATTTCTAGAGGCCACCAAATTGTACCTTCCTTTACAGCATTCTTGGTGACATGTGTCTACGCACATGTCCTGGATGCAAGAGGAAATAAAACAGGTGTCATATAGTCCGGGGTCAAGAAAGGTTGTTGAGTAGAGAGAGAGAGAGAGAGTTTCAGAGTTTATCCATAGCAACCCAGGAGTCATAAATCCATCAAGAACAAGGTGAGTAGGCTAAGAGGGGAGAATCAAGAGTGTTTTTCCTCTCAAGGCAGACCTGATATTCCTTTCTCTCTTTTACAGGCAGAGATGCCCAGCCAACACCAGATCCCCAGCCCACTTCTATGAAACCATCATCACATATCTCTCCCGTAAAGTTTTTTTTTCAGATTGAATATATCCAACCAATCCTTGAAAAGTTTTCCAATGTTTTTCAACTTCAATCAGAACAGCTCCCAATAATACAGAGATATGAAGAATGCAACGGCTTTTCATAGTCACGATGAAAGATAAGAAAATAGCAATAGTGAATTTCTCAATTGGATGGTTTAGTTAGACATTACAGCAACATAAGCCTACGCAAAATCAAATAGGCATCATGCAAAATGTATCAAAATATATAATTAAAATTCATAACAAGGAGAGGACGCTCCCTCTACATTCAATAATCATAACAACTCTTATAGTGTCTTATACAAATAGAAAATGCACAAATACAAAAATAGTATAGGTAGACAATGTAGGATAAAGTTGAGGGAAGATCCAGAGAAGACTGGGGAATGGTTCCATACCGTATGCACGGTCTATACCTCTTAGTGATGTACCTAGAGATTCTACTCTTGAATTGCCATATATGGATTTCCTTGTATATGATTGAGAAGCCAGATATTTACCACCAGAGCCCCGCCCTGAGGAAGTGGATACGAAACGGGATTGGGACCATTCAGGTTTACCCGTAAGCGGTTTGGAACCATTCCCGTCTTCTCTGGATCCTCCCTCAACTTTATCCTACATTGTCTACCTGTACTTCCCTTCTATTGAACTCTACCCGATGCATCTGCCCTGAAAATCCACTCTATCCTTACCCAGTTCAAAAACGCCACCCAAAACGGTGCTACAGTCGCAAAAGTTTTCCTACGCGACGGAACGGGTGTGCTTTACGGCGTTCTCCAGTTACCACAGCATCTACGAGCGGTCACAAAAGCCGCCTGCTTGGAAATACTTTGGAGAAAGAAGGGGCTTGTTTTACATCATTAGTGCCTCATTTGAGGACAGAAGACCTACAGGACAGTGAGTACTGACCTCTGAACGTTGCATAAGGATACCTTTAACCCACAGACCTTCAAGCCGCATTGCAAGGGCAGCTTCGCACATCGCGCGTTCTGCACCAATAGAGAGAAGCGCTGTAGCGGGACTATTTTTGTATTTGTGCATTTTCTATTTGTATATGACACCTTAAGAGTTGTTATGATTATTGAATGTAGAGGGAGCGTCCTCTACATTCAATAATTGTTGTTTTGCCTTTGCTTAGTTAGACATTAAACTCATTATTTCCATCCAAAAAGATATTTCACCTTCCAGCAAATAGTAACCACGTATGTTCTATTGAACCCCTCTGCATCCTCTCCTGCAGCTTTTTGAATGATTTCTATTACTTCTGGGCATTTAGTTGAATGCACATGCCATCTATGAAGTACACATTCATTTGCTGCAACCAAAACAAATTTACCTTATATACTCAAGTATAAGCCTAGTTTTTCAGCACATTTTTATAGTGAAAAAGACCCCCTCGGCTTATACTTGAGTAAGGACACCCAGCTGTGAGCCCTGTCCACTGTTCACCCAACAGTTCAAAAACAGGCCAGCTGTGAATAGATACAACTGGGAACCGCCAAATGGGGAAGGATTTTTACCAAAAAAAAGGGACTTACAACGCCCTGTGACGCACCCTGTGACACAGCCAGAAGAAAAATCCTTCTAAAATTGTACTTGTTATATGTTGTATCTTGTATGTAATTGTATGTAAACCAGCAGGGATTGTCTGCCGTATGTGTGATGTAATCTGCTCTGAGTCCCCTTCAGGGTGAGAAGAGCGGAATATACATAAAGTGTATTATTATTATTATTATTTCTCCATCTGACCGGAAGCCAAGCCAGGGCCAGCGGTGAGAAAGGAAGGGAGGGGGCAGATGCAGCCCCCCCCGTGAGCCCTCTCTCCTAACAGAGAGAAAAGACAGCCTAAAACAGAGGCCGGATGCATGGCGAGCCCCCACTGAACCTGTTGCAACGGTGGTGGAGGAGGGAAGAGTGTGGGAGGAGAGCTTCCCCAAACAAAGGAAGGAGCGGAAGCCATGCAGGTAAAGGTCCCTGCCCATGGGCACGGGGGAATCTTTTTCTCATAGTATGTATGTATATACTCACATTTAGTTGAATTCAGTCTTAAAATATATTATATATATTAAATAGCTCTCACTGAAATAAATTTCCAAATATTTTGCTTTCATGGCTCTCTGGGTCAAAAAGGTTCCCGACCCCTGCTCTAGTGTGATGAAGTAACAATAGAAAACCAGGCACTAGATCAGACCTGGGCATCTTATGGCCTGCCGGCCGATTCGGTGTCGGGAACGGTGCCATTTCTGCAAGAGGAAGGGTTGCTGCTGCCGCCATCCCATCGTGGGCTGTGGGGCCTGCGTCGGCAGACAGCCTGCCACTCCAGAGAACAATCGGAGAAGCAGCAGCTTTGGAATGCCTGCCATCCCGGGAGGCGATCAGGGCCTGCAGCGGGAGCAGTCGGCGACCTGTGGCTGATCGCCCTGGTGACCCGGAAGACTTGATCGTCTTCCGGGTCGCCAGCATGATCAGCCGCCGCAGGTCGCCTACTGTTCCCGCCACAGGCCCGGATTGCCTCCTGGGATGACAGGCACTCCATATCAGGGTGATCAGCTGATCGGGAATGCCTCTGACGGAATGGCTGGGGGCGAGAGTGGGTGGAGGCCTGCAGCCTCTGATCTTCTGCTGCTCTGCTCTGCTGCGGCGGTGGCTGGGTCCACTTTGTAATCCTCTGGGTTGGGTCCATTGGGCCATTCCATCTTGGGATCTTTCCTCTCTTGAGGATGTAAGCCTCCATCTTGTTTCGCACCTTGTCTTCTTGAATTTAATTTAATTTAATTTAATTTTAGTGGTTTTTATTATTATTTTATAATAATTTTATGATAATAATATAATAATAAATAATATAATATAATGTTACATTATATTATAATTTCAATATGTTATAATGTCTATATATATATACACACACACACTATAATATAATAACTATGATATTAATACTAATAATGATGTGTAATATATAGTAAATATAGTAAATAATGTAGATTAGAATGTAGTTCAGCCTTTAGTTGCAGCCCTCGATAATATTTTTTGGCTCTCGCGTGGCCCCTTGGAAAAAATAATTGTTCACCCCTGCACTAGATTCAACCTTCAGCTTTCAAGACCCATTTTTAAGTTTTTCATTCATGATCCATTATTCCTGTTCCCTTTCCCCTGAGCTTCCCAAAGTGTTGGATGAGTTCTGACACAGCTTTTTCCCATTGCGCCTCACCTTCAAATTAATCCAAATTAAACAACGATGTTTTGAAAAAGAAGTAAAGACATCAAAGCTGACAACACAATTTAAATATACATATCAAAAAAATAATCAGACAAATCCAGCAACATGGCAGCTAATGAAACCTATGGACACAATGATAGCAGCAGGGGAATCATCAAAAGCCTTAGGATTTGGGGAATCTTTTAATCTCCCATAGACAAATCCCATTTGTATTACGTTTGAGAATAAGAAAAAAAAGCTATAATATTCCCAAGTCTTAACTGTAGTTGCCTCCGTTATCTCAGGCTTTGGCGTACCTCTCTTTGGATTTATTTGGGATAATTAAAACTTGAAAAACGAGGCTCTTTTTTATTTGTAGCGGCTGTAGGTAATGCTGTTAAAGCGTCTTTAAGAAAAATGGGAGGTATATATCCACGGCAAACATTGCTGCCTGAAACGAGGTCAAATGCTTCATGCATCTCATATTATGTTCGTTAATGAGAAAACAAACATTTCAGGTGAGCAGAAAAAACAATGGCTCATACAAAACTGTTATTATTCTGCATTAGTTCTCTTAGGGAAGTCTTATTGTCTATTTATTTATTTATTTATTTAATTATTTATTTGCAACATTTATACCCCACCTTTTTCACCCCGGAGGGGACTCAAGGCGGCTTTACATACAGGCAATGATTTGATGCCTTAAAACAGTATATATTAGAAGTATGGAATAAATATAGGAGATTGTTAATAATGGATGGTTCAGTAATAACCCCAATTGTAATGGAAAAGAAATTTCCAAAGAATTTAAAACAAATAATGGATAAAAAGTTAAGGGATATTTTTTATAGATAAAATAGGGGACTGGATAAAGGTAGGAATGAAGAAGGAAATGATTATGGAAGAATTTAGAGAAATAAAACTGACATGGTTCCATTGTATACAATTAGAACAATGGTTTAAAAATTGGCTAAAAATAATAAGAAAGGAAGTAAGGTGTAGCACAGCAGTTCTCGTTCGTGCCTGGGGGGCAGGGGACAGGACCAGGGGTCCCATTGGCATTGGGGCCTGCAGCAGCGGAGATGGATTCTGAAGAGGATTTAGAAGGGTTAGCAGAAGGAGAGTTTCCCATCACTGGGCCTCCTTCTCCCTCAGAAAGTTTGGCTTGGGATGAAGGTTGGCCTGACCCTTACATTGAGACAGATAACCAGGTGCAAATGGAAAGCAGTGATAGCGAAACTTATGAACGGCCGGGGGGAGAGGTTCACAGGATCCTTTAAGTGAAAACATGGAAGAGAGTGGCTGGGAAGAATCTAGGGAGGAGAGCTCTCACGGAGATAGGGCAGCAGATGTTGGGAGGCAAGGCCGTACTTTCGATAGGAGACGGGACATCGAGACTAGCAGGAGGGGCTGGTTCCATAGCCTAGACAGGCCGAGGTCTGTCAGCAGAGATTGGAGACGACGAAGCCTAGACCGTCGGGGACCTCGGCAGAAAGATTAAGTATAGGATCCGTGGGAACGGATCCTCAGTACTTCGGCCACGTCTCATCTGAGCAGACGTGAAGCGAAGCTGGTCCACGGAGCTAGGTTGGCTAGTGGCTTACCAAGTCTTGTCTTGCATCTTGTACCTTGCCCTGTTCCTGAATCCGCATTGCTGCGCGGAGCCTTGCTAAGTCTTTTGGATACATTACCAAGTTGTTTTGGACATTTGATTGCCTTTTTGCTTTTGGATTTGCTTTTGCTATTTTTATGGACAATATACCTTTTGAACTGTTTTTATATATTCAATAAAGTAGTTAGCCTTCAGTCCGTCTCTGTGTGTGTGATTAAGGGGCCGGTCAAGTCCGTGCATCGTGACATAAGGTCAACCAATTTGAACAAATAATACTAAATGGGAGGGATGTAGAAGAGCACGAAAACTTGAAAGGAATAACTAGTAAAGTATATAAGATAATAATTGAAATAAAGGAAGGAAAAACAAAAAATAACACCCTTAAGGAGGTTTGGGAAGAAGATTTAGGGATAAAAATAAAGGAAACAGAGTGGCAACAATTGTGGAGACAAAGACATCTAAAAAATCTATCAATAAGGATTAAAGAAAATTACTATAAGTTAATATGGAAATGGTACCTTACACCAGTAAGAATAGCAAATATAAATAAAAACTACTCGAAAAACTGTTGGAGAGGATGCCAAATTTTGGGCGAAAGTATTTAAAGAAATAGAAGATATAATGAATATTAAAATAGAGAGAAGTCCTAGTATAGCTTTATTATCATTATATAGTAGTAAACAATTGGGGGGGGGGAAGGATAAAGATGCGATAACAAACCTATTAACAATAGCAAGACTGCTTATAGCAAGGAATTGGAAAAAAGAAATAAATATACAAATAGAGGAATGGTACAAGGAAGTGTGGAAACTGGCAATAAATGACAAGTTAACATGTATATTAAAAGTAAAAAGACGTATATGGAAACAAAGTGATTTCTATGAGGTATGGAGAAAATTTATTGAAAAGGATTAGAAAAGGAAGAAGGAAAGTTACCTCCACAAGAAGAAAAAGTTTTGGACGAATGATATGTAAAAGCAATGGCTTGGGGAAGGGGGGGGAGCACAGCGGTGAGGGATACAAAAATGTATAAGAGAAACATAATGGCAGGTGCTAAAGATTGGAGTATTGTAGCTAGAAATGAATAACATGAATCTGCTGTAAATAGACATTGTATAATATAGTGTTGACAATGATAAAACAATAACAATATTTAAAAAACAAAAAAACCCAGTGTTTCCCAACCGCTATTCCTCGGCACACTAGTGTGCCGCGGCCAGTCATCAGGTGTGTCTTGGGAGAAGGAGACTGCTGCTATGGCTGCTGCTGCTATTATTGTTCTCCCTTTCCCTGCTGTTGTTCCTCCGCCTCCTTCCGTCTTCGCCCGAGCCGTCTGCACCATTCTTCTTCCGAAGGAAAAGCAGCGGTGACGGCAGAAGCCGCTTCCTCCTCGCCCCGGTCCGCTCTTTCCCTCGCACTCACTCAAGTGTGAGGCGAGGGGGAGAATCCTCTGCGCAGCCACACCTTCACCTCACTCGCGCGTGCTATCTCTCTCTACCCCGCTGGGAGTTGTAGGCCAAAACATCATGGAGGAAGGGAAAGGGCGGGGACTGTTTTGAGTGGCGTCGACCCTGCCCTTTCCCCTCCTCCATGATGTTTTGGCCTACAACTCCCAGCGGGGTAGAGAGAGAGAGCACGCGAGCGAGGGGAAGGTGCGGCTGTGCAGAGGAGCCACCCCCTCGCCGAACACTTGAGCGAGCGCGAAGAAAGAGCGGGCTGGGGCAAGGAGAAAGCGGCCTCTGCCGTCGCTGCTGCTTTTCCTTCAGAAGAAGGACGGAAGAAAGCACGGGAACAACAGCAGGGAGAGGGACAACAAGCGAGGGGAAGGTGCGGCTGCGCAGAGGTGTCGGCCCATCCAATATACTCTTTCTTCCCCCTCCTGCCAAATCCTACTGCTGCTGCTTGTGGGGGGAGGAGGAAGAGGAAGGGCCAGCAGAGAGGCTGAGGTGAGTGGAGGGAGGGTCGGAAAGAGGTGGAGTGTCCTCCTTCCCATGAGGCCCGCCCATGATTATTTGAGTCCACAGTCCTCTCTGGATGTAGGTGAACTCCAACTCCCAAACGTCAAGGTCTATTTCTCCCAAACTCCATGTGTGTTCATAGTTGGGCATATTGAGTATTCATGCCAAGTGTGGTCCAGATCCATCATTATTTCAGGCCACAGTGCTCTCTGAGTGTGGGTGAACTACAACTTCCAAAGTCAAGGTCAATTCCCAAGCAAATCCTTTCAGTACTTTCTGTTGATAATGAGAGTTCAATATGCCAAGTTTGGTTCAATTCCATTGTTGCGAGAGTTCAGGATGCTCTTGGATTAATCCCAGAAACTGTAACTCCCAAATGTCAAGGTCTATTTTCCCCAAACTCCATCTGTGTTCACATTTGGGCATATTGAGTAGTCATGCCAAGTTCCTGATCCTACATTGTTTCAGTCCACAGTGCTCTTTGGATATAGGTGAACTACAAGTCCAAAACTCAAGGTCAATGCCCACCAAACTCTTATAGCATTTTCTATTGGTAATGGGAGTTCTGTGTGGGAAGTTTGTGTCTTTCTGCCATTCCTGCCACGATATCTATGTTGTGTTCATCGAAACAGGCCCAGGTTTCACACTGAGTGTATAAATACATTTAGAAGCATATTAACTATATGTATTACTGTGTTCGAGTGTCGTTTTGTGTCATTTTGGTTGGTGGTGTGCCCCAGGATTTTGTAAATGTAAAAAATGTGCCGTGGCTCAAAAAAGGTTGGGAAATACTGCTTTAAAACACAACGTACACTTCAATAAATATTAAAAATAGAATTAAAACATACATTCAAAACAATTAAACCATTTAAAAACAATACACCCATGAGTTAAACATGTTATCCACGCGTGTAAACTGGGCCATTCCAATGGTCAGTGCACATTGTTCCAAGTCACTCTACTGCACAGGCTTGATCACAAAGCCACGTTTTCACTCTCTTGCGGAAGGTCAGGAGGGAGGGGTTTGATCTAAAATCCCTAGGAAGGGAGTTCCACAGCTACCACTAAGAAGGCCCTGTCTCACATCCCCAACAATCGTGCCAGCGATATACTGCTTAGATCAGGGGTGCCCACACTTTTTCAGCATGCGAGCTACTTATATTAAAACCAAGTCAGAAAGATCTACCTACCTCCTCAAGGCTGGAGAGGGGAGGGAGCGGGGCGGGGCTTGGCCAGAGGGGGGCAGAGCCAGGCCGCGCCAAGCCCCGCCCCCCTCCCCTCTGGCTTTGGAGCTCCCAGCAGCTTCTCCAGGCTTGAGGATGGCAATGCCAAGCCAGTGGTGACGTAGTTAGCACAAGGCTGGCTTGGCCCTGCCCTCCACAAACCTGGAGCAGCTGCTGGGAGTGCTGAAGCCAGGGAGGGGCTTGACATGGCCTGGCTCCGCCCCCTCTGGCTTCCGCTCTACCAGCAGCTTCTCCAGGCTTGAGGATGGCAGTGCCAAGCCAGCCTTGTGCTAGCTATGCCACCACTGGCTTGGCACTGCCATCCTCAAGCCTGGAGAAGCTGCTGGTAGAGCGGAAGGCAGAGGGAGGCAGAGCCAGACTGCGCCAAGCCCCGCCCCTTCCCCGCTGGCTTTGGAGCTCCCAGCAGCTTCTCCTGGCTTGAGGATGGCAATGCCAAGCCAGCCTTGTGCTAGCTATGCCACCACTGGCTAGGCATTGCCACCCTCAAGCCTGGAGAAGCTGCTGGGGGTGCCGAAGCCAGGGAGGCGGCGGGGCTTGGCACAGCCTGGCTCCGCCCCCTCTGAGAAGCACCCCATCCGACTGGGATCGACCTCCTTTGGTCCCGAGATCAACTTTAAGTTGAGCCCCAGAGCCCCTGTTTCATTGACCTGCAGCAGGGAGTTCCAATGTTCCTGCATATGTGGTCTGGCATCTCTAGCACAAAAGGCTGGGATTTGGCATAAAAAGACCTTCAGCCATTTCTACCTCTCTGTTTTCTTGCCTCACTTGACCTGAAGCCATGGACTCTTTGTGCATGGAGTTGCATGCGGACAGGCCAACAGGGGCAAGCCCTGAGTGATTTGAGAGACCTAGTTTTCCAAGGACTTCCGTGTGTTTGGACTCTCCTCTGGCTATTAGCAAAAAGGACTTTTCTCTTATAGTTTTTCCCAAGGACACAGATGGACTTTCTTTCTACTCCCTGAATATGAAATAATTGTTTCTCTGGACTCTCTCGCTATGAAACTGTATGAAATACCAAAGCTGAATGAAAGCCAAGCATGATATTTTCCTATATTTTCCTAGACTTCTGTGTAAGTTCTCCCTTTGCATTCCCTAACCCCCATGAAATGTATTTTTAGAAAGATAAATTATACTGACTGTAAGAAAAACCAGAATAAGCCTTTGTGAGGCTTATAGAAACCAATCAACTATTTCAAAAGACAGGAAAGGCCACCCATCAACACCTATTAATTGACAAGGGATTCTTCCATGACTCAGGAAGAGCCCTGTCTGCCAGACCCAGTTTTTTTTTACTCACATAGGAAATCCCACAATCACTCACATTTCTAAAACAAAGAAAAAACTGTCAGAAGAGCATGCTACTGCCAGGAACCAATTATTTTTCATCACCACACAAAGATAGCCAAACATCACCAGATTTAGGATTTCCTCCTTATCAATGAAACTTCATTAACACATCTTAATCTTCAAAACCCTGACTCATTACTCCATTCATTCCCCCTCTTTCCTCCCATTGGCTTAGACCCACAGCCAATTGAGGCAAGCAGGCAGAAGTTTTGAAAACTGTTCTGTTTTGGAAAAAGTATAAAAACGTATGTATTACATGTAAGCTTTTGTACTACCGTGTTTCCCCGATAGTAAGACACCCCCGATTGTAAGACGTATCGGGGGTGTCAGCCGTACCCCGAAAGTAAGCCGTACCTCGTCGCGCCACCGCCGGCCCATCGGCCGCGGCACACCTTTGCGGCGCACCTTTCTGCCAGGCCTCTCTGACGCGGCACCTCTTGCTCTCTTCCCCCTCCCTTTCTTTGTCCAAGGAAGGGAGGGGGAAGAGAGCAAGAGGCGTGGTGAAGCAGCGGCGCGTCACTCTGACGGCGCCGCTTGCCACGCCTCTTTCTCTCTTCCCCCTCCCTTCCTTGGACAAAGAAAGGGAGGGGGAAGAGAGCAAGAGGCATGGTGGCGGCGCATCACTCTGACGCAGCGCCGCCACGCCACGCCTCTTGCTCCCCCTCCCTTCCTTGGACGAAGGAAGGGAGGGGGAAGAGAGCAAGAGGCGCCACGTCAGAGAGGCCTGGCAGAAAGGTGAAAGGTGTGCCGCGGCCGATGGGCCGGCGGCGGCACGGCGGCGGCGTGGGGACGGGGTACATTTTAGTTTATATAAGACGTACCCTGAAAGTAAGACGTAGGGGGACTTTTCGGGGGGGAAAGAAAGTAAGACGCTGTCTTACTTTCGGGGAAACACGGTAGCATGGCCGAAGGATCGCGGTTAGTACCTCATTTCCAGCTGGATGAATAAAACTCAGTGGCTTTTTTCTTCAACCTGGTGAGATTTTTATTGGGAAATTTAGGGGAAAGGGGATTGGTTGGCTTCCTTTCTCACCAGGCCATTTTAGACCCTCTTTTGAGGGATCTAACTGGTCTGCCTTCAGGGCAAGACCCCCAAATTTCTGTTCGTTATCAAACTGGTCGATCGCGATCAACTTCCTGGGCAGCCCTGGTTTAGATCTAAACATTTCAGAGTGTTGAGAAATGCCAGCAGTATTCTGATTTTCTCACACAAAATACAAAAATTAATATATACTGTATCTTTGAAACCATTATTGAAATAATTATTAGGGAAGACTCCTTTTTTCACAGAACTGTTGTCATGGTTATACTGAGGAGGGGGAGATCTTATTTTTCTCTTGTTGATACTTGATTACAGATGGATTTTTCTTCATAATGGTCTTGTGGCTGAGAAAGATTCTCTGTAATGAAGAGACCTGCTTAGTTCTTGCAGACTCAAGGTTGTGTTTTCCTTGAATGAGCGCCAGAAGGAGGAGGAGGAGGTTATTGGTGAAGTTGCTGTTGCTCGTACTGCACTATGGAACAACCTGCTGGAAGAACTAAGAAAGCTAAATGAGCGGTTGAAATTTAAAAACCATGTAATCTTTAAACATGAATGATAAATGTCCTCTATTTGATCTCTGTTTGTGTGTATTAATATGTATTTTGTAGATACGTTTTGGTGTGTAACTTTTACGATGGTGCATTTTAGTATGTGTATTTGAAGTATTTTTGCTGTGCTAATGTATTTTAAATTAATTTGTAACCCACCTTGAATCATGAGGAGAGGTGGGTAAGAAATAAAGTAATAATAACAATAACAATAATAAGGTAATCCATGATGTAATGCAGTGTTTTCCAACATTTTTTGAGCCGCGGCACACTTTTTACATTTGCAAAATCCTGGGGCACACCACCAACCAAAACGACACAAAATGACACTCTAACACAGTAATACATGTAGTTAATATGTTTTTAAAATGTATTTATACACTCAGTGTGAAACCTGGGCCTGTTTCGATGAACTCAACATAGATATCCTTGCAGGAATGGCAGAAAGACACAGAACTCCCATAACTAAGAGAAAATGCTATAAGAGTTTGTTGGGCATTGACCTTGAGTTTTGGAGTTGTAGTTCACCTATATCCAGAGAGCACTGTGGATTCAAACAATGTTGGATCAGGACCAAACTTGGCATGAACACTCAATATGCCCAAATATGAACGCAGATGGAGTTCGGGAAAAATAGACTTTGACATTTGGGAGTTGTAGTTGCTGGGATTTATAGTTCCCCTACAATCAAAGAACATTCTGAACCCCACCAATGATAGAACTGGGCCAAACTTCCCACACAGAACCCCCAGGAGGCAAGAGGAGGTCTCTACTTGGAGAGGAAGAGACCAAGTAGACAACGGGTGGGGAGGGGGGTGTTTGTAATTTTGTGCCTTTATCGAGGTAGGTTTCTTAGGGTTTTTATACTTCAACACTAGGCCCCCCCGGAGGTTCCAATTTCCCACGGCACACCTTATGATCGCTCACGGCACACTAGTGTGCCCCGGCACACTGGTTGGGAAACACTGATATAATGTATATTTCACTGATTTCAATAGACTGAGGTTGCATCTACACTGTAGAATAAATAGAGTTTGACACCACTTTCACTGCCACAGTTCAATCCTATGGAATTATGAGATGTGTCATTTTACAAGGTCTTTAGCCTTCTCTGGCAAAGAGTGCTGCACTACAATTCCCATGATTCCATAGCATTCAGCCATGGCAGTTAAAGTACAGTGTTCGCTCACTCCCTTATTGCTAGGGTTACATTCCAGGACCTCCTGCAATAAGTGAAAAACTGCAATGTAGGGATACTCTATTTATTTTAATATTTATACATTATTTTAGTAGTTATACACTATTTTAAGTCTTTATGAACTTAAAATAAAGTGAAGGAAAGGAAGGAAAGGCCCTTCAAGGCTGGAGGGAGGAAGGGAGGACTGAGGAGGGACAGTGCCTTGGAGAGCGGCGGTGGCAAAACCACACAAAACAATGAAAATACCATGATATATATTTTAAATTAATTTTTTTTAAAATCCGCAAAACAGTGAGTCTGCAATAAGTGAACTGCGAAGTAGTGAGGGAACTCTTGTGAAGCAGACGCCAATTAAAGCCAAGCCCAGATGTAAAAGGGGATAACAAAAGGTTTATTATATAAGGAATGGGAATAGAACTAACAAAAATCTAGCCTCACCGGCGAAAACCCAGGAAAACCCAGGAAAAGCCCAAAAAATAACTGCAGGAGAAGCCAAAACAAACTCAGGACGTCCTCTGTGATGTTCTTCGTGGGATGATCCAAAAGAGTAGTCTGTAACCGGTCCGGAGTCAAGGGCAGGAGAATGACGGAGGAAATGAGGAGACAGTCCAAGGTCCAACAGGAGAGGAGGTCCAGCGGAGTTCAAACCCCGCCACTAGGAACACACGTCTGTAGGAGTAAACTGGATCAGGAACACGATGCAAGATAACAGGATGCCAAGATAAAAGGATACCAAGATAACAGGATACCAGACACAACTCCTTGCCCGCTGGAAGGAATCATTTCCCAAGCCCACAATATATAGCCCTAAAGATCAGACTCACCCAAAGGACACTCCCTGGATCAGGCAATGCAGTTGCTGCCCTCTCTGCAGCTGACACCCTTTGTGAGTGTCTCCAGGCCCTTCAGTGTTTCTCAAAACTTAGTGCTTCCCAGTCATTCCCAGAAGTTTCAGAGGGCCAGTCTTTGTCACTGTCAAATCCCATAAACGTATCACTACTGGAGCCAGCATTACACACATCCCTAACATCCTTTACCAAGGTCCAGTCTAGCTCGGTATCACTCTCTTCTGACTCCAGTTCCTCATCTCTATGAAAGCCCTCAAAGGATTCAGAATCCGTGGGAGATGTAAGTATCTGCCGAATTCTCTTCCTCTACTCTAACTCTTCATTGCTGGAATTGCTTGCATTCCTTTTTCTGCTTGCTCCAGCGTTTGAAGTACTATCAGTCCTTCCCAATTGCATACTACTCTCAGACGCTGATGAGTCAGCGTCTTCTACAGCTCTACTATCAGGCCACGCCGAGTGCTGAATTACAACGGGAACACTGTAGTGTCAAACAGCATTCTACAGTATAGATGTAGTCCAAATCTGGCTCTAACCCAACTGTATTAAATGAAGATATTTGCAGAATCACATTTGAGAACATGAATTATTCCAAGTTCATACCGCTGCCACGGGTCTTCTCATTTTTATATTATTATTATTATTATTATTATTATTGATATGTAGTAGTATTGATAGTATTGATAGTAGTAATAGTAGTAGTAGCACCGGGAATGTGGTGCAGCTGGCTAAAGTGTCAGCTGCATATGATCTCTCTGACCAATAGATCATGAGTTTGAGGCCTGCCCGGGTTGAGGTGGGTGCTCGACCTTTAAGTGTAGCCTGCTGCTGACCTTTGCAGCCCGAAAGACAGTTGCATCTGTCAAGTAGGAGATAAAGGTACCACATTAAGTGGGGAGGCCAATTTTGACTGAATTATGAGGCCATTAAAGAACTCTACGAACGCTGAGGAATGCAGAAGGAACAACAAATCAAGACCATTATGAATTCTGAGTGGTAAATTGGCACGTAACCTATAGAGACTTATATCAGGGCTGTCCAATTTCTACCGGCCCAGGGGCCTGAATTCCGGTGACTTATCACCTGGGGGGCCGCAGCATGAGGCGGGGCCAATCGCAGGAGCGGGGCCGATCGCGGGGGGGGGCGATTTTGCCGCTTCTGGCGCCCGGCCGTGACGCTGTAAGGGAGGGCGAAGCCAAGGCAAGCTCCCTTGGCTGCTCCTCCCTTCTACACCGTCACTCTCGGGCGCCAGAAGCGGGCGATTTGCCCGGCCGTGACGCTGTAGGAGGGAGGGCGAAGCCAAGGGAAGCTCCCCTTGGCTCCTCCCTCACGGCGGCCGTGGATGGCTCTTGCGCCGCCGCGCGCATGCGCACTTTATATTTTTAATTTTGGGGGATTTTTGGGGATTTTTTTATTAAAAATTCCGAATTTTTTTTTTTATTGCAGGAGGGTAGGGGGGCCGGATCCAAGGGACTGGCGGGCCGTGTGCGGCCCGCGGGCCACCTGTTGGACAGGCTTGGCTTATATAATTACACATGTGCAGTTTCAGCATCCTGTGATAAATAGAAGTGGGTCAGGGGAAATCTTTAATGAACACCTCTCATATATGCCACCTTTCTCCTGACTAGAATCTAAGATGGCTCACAGATATATTAATAAAAACAATAAAACTGTGAAACACTTTTGCTTTCTTCAAATGCCTGATATAGGTTTGAGATACTGCTGACCCCTTGTTTACATCACCTCTGAAAAAGGCAACTTTGCTTTCCTATTTAAAAAAAATGAAAAGAAAGTGTCTTTGCGTTATATTTCTTTACTTGGCCTAATTTGCCTCAATATTTCTTCATAGTAGGAAAAGAGTTCAAAGAGGTCAGATGATAAAGAACTCCATGTTCTCTGCTGGCTTCTTTCCATTTAAATTAATTCCTTATGTGAGGTCCTTGAAGCAAAAATGGCATAGCTTTATTTAGGACGGGCAATGCAATACTCCTCTTGCATTGAGTGCGTTTCCTGCATGTGTGCTTGTGTGTGTGTGTGCTTGTGTGTGAAGCCAATCGATACAGCAAGGAACGCCACGAAATAGGCTGTAGCCTTGACAGCCCATCCAATTTCTCTCTCTTCATTTTTTTTTTAAAAACACCGCTTTTAATATGAGCTAAAGGCCAAAGACTATATTTATCATAACCACACATACCTCAATGATAGGAGGCTATCTTCTCTTTGACAACATCATCTAGAATAGGGGTACAAAATCTAATTACTTGAGTTTTTCAATTACCAGAGTTAAGGTAAGGCCAACTTGACTGGAAATTACTTGCCACATTTATTGACATCGTATTCAAAATGTTTTACTTGGCTAGTTTCACTTCTGCCTACTACTACTACTATAATAAATAATAATAAACTTTATTTGTACCCCGCCACCATCTCCCCCAAAGGGGGACTCAGGGCGGCTCATGTGAGGCCAAGCCCAGAAATATATATCAATACAATAACATAAATATACATATCAATAATAATAATAATACACTTTATTTATATTCTGCTCTTCTCACCCCGAAGTGGACTCGGAGCAGATTACAGGTACACATACTTAGCAGACAATCCCTGCCGTTTCCACATACACATATAGACGAACAGAGGCAAACTCTGGCCACAAGGGGGAGCTGACGCACTCCTCATCTCTTTATTTATATTCCATCCTTCTCACCCCAAAGGGGACTCAGGGCGGATCACAAGTACACATACTTAGCAGACAATCCCTGTCGTTTCCACATACACATATAGACGAACAGAGGCAAACTCTGGCCACAAGGGGGAGCTGACGCACTCCTCATCTCTTTATTTATATTCTGCCCTTCTCACCCCGAAGGGGACTCAGAGCAGATTACAGGTAAACATACTTAGCAGACACTCCCTGCCATTTCCACATACACATATAGAGGAACAGAGGCAAACTCTGGCCACCAGGGGGAGCTGACACACTCTTCATCTCTTTATTTATATTCCGCCCTTCTCACCCCAAAGGGGACTCAGAGCAGATTACAGGTACACATACTTAGCAGACACTCCCTGCCATTTCCACATACACATATAGAGGAACAGAGGCAAACTCTGGCCACCAGGGGGAGCTGACGCACTCCTCATCTCTTTATTTATATTCCACCCTTCTCACCCCAAAGGGGACTCAGGAGCAGATTACAAGTACACATACTTAGCAGACAATCCCTGTCGTTTCCACATACACATATAGACAAACAGAGGCAAACTCTGGCCACAAGGGGGAGCTGACGCACTCCTCATCTCTTTATTTATATTCCGCCCTTCTCACCCCGAAGGGGACTCAGAGCAGATTACAGGTACACATACTTAGCAGACACTCCCTGCCATTTCCACATACACATATAGAGGAACAGAGGCAAACTCTGGCCACCAGGGGGAGCTGACGCACTCCTCATCTCTTTATTTATATTCCACCCTTCTCACCCCAAAGGGGACTCAGGGCGGATCACAAGTACACATACTTAGCAGACAATCCCTGTCGTTTCCACATACACATATAGACAAACAGAGGCAAACTCTGGCCACAAGGGGGAGCTGACGCACTCCTCATCTCTTTATTTATATTCCGCCCTTCTCACGAAGGGGGACTCAGAGCAGATTACAGGTAAACATACTTAGCAGACACTCCCTGCCATTTCCACATACACATATAGAGGAACAGAGGCAAACTCTGGCCACCAGGGGGAGCTGACACACTCTTCATCTCTTTATTTATATTCCGCCCTTCTCACCCCGAAGGGGACTCAGAGCAGATTACAGGTACACATACTTAGCAGACACTCCCTGCCATTTCCACATACACATATAGAGGAACAGAGGCAAACTCTGGCCACCAGGGGGAGCTGACACACTCTTCATCTCTTTATTTATATTCCACCCTTCTCACCCCAAAGGGGACTCAGAGCAGATTACAGGTAAACATACTTAGCAGACACTCCCTGCCATTTCCACATACACATATAGAGGAACAGAGGCAAACTCTGGCCACCAGGGGGAGCTGACGCACTCCTCATCTCTTTATTTATATTCCACCCTTCTCACCCCAAAGGGGACTCAGGGCGGATCACAAGTACACATACTTAGCAGACAATCCCTGTCGTTTCCACATACACATATAGACAAACAGAGGCAAACTCTGGCCACAAGGGGGAGCTGACGCACTCCTCATCTCTTTATTTATATTCTGCCCTTCTCACCCCGAAGGGGACTCAGAGCGGATTACAGGTAAACATACTTAGCAGACACTCCCTGCCTTTTCCACATACACATATAGAGGAACAGAGGCAAACTCTGGCCACCAGGGGGAGCTGACACACTCTTCATCTCTTTATTTATATTCCGCCCTTCTCACCCCAAAGGGGACTCAGAGCGGATTACAGGTACACATACTTAGCAGACACTCCCTGTTGTTTCCACATACTGTACACATATAGACGAACAAAGGCAACTCTGGCCACAAGGGGGAGCTGACACACTTCTCATCTTTTTATTTATATTCCGCCCTTCTCACCCCGAAGGGGACTCAGAGTGGATTACAGGTACACATACTTAGCAGACACTCCCTGTCGTTTCCACATACTGTACACATATAGACGAACAGAGGCAACTCTGGCCAACAGGGGGAGCTGATGCACTCCTCATCTCTTTATATTCTGTCCTTCTCACCCCGAAGGGGACTCAGAGCGGATTACAGGCACACATACTTAGCAGACACTCCCTGTCGTTTCCACATATGCACATATAGATGAACAGAGACAAACTCTGGCCACCAGGGGGAGCTGAAACACTCCTCATCTCTTTATTTATATTCCGCCCTTCTCACCCCAAAGGGGACTCAGAGCGGATTACAGGCACACATACTTAGCAGACACTCCCTGTCGTTTCTACATACGGACATATAGACGAACAGAGGCAACTCTGGCCAACAGGGGGAGCTGACACACTCCTCATCTCTCAGCGTTCCCAGCGTCCCTTGTTGTTCCTTCCACATTCCTCAGCATTCCTGGAGTTCTTTAATGGCCTCATAATTCAGTCAAAATTTAACTTAAAGAATAGGAGCTGTATGTTTACTGAAATAGAAAATGTCATCAGTTTGCCTGTTTACTTTTTCGTCTTTGTCTTGGGGCATTTTAGGCTTAAATAAAGGGCGATCAGCGTGGAGGAGTGAAGCAAGGAAAGTAGCACATACATGCCTGCTTTCTGAGCATTGGGGTTTGATTTCTCCAGGATTGTATCTCTGTTATTATATAATGGACCCTGCTCTAATTCTAATCTTTCAGCTGGGGAATGAATATGGGATATCAATTTCCATAAAATATGGCTTTGGGAAAACTTCATTTGCATAGTGTGCGGTTTGAGCCTTTGACAACTAATAATGTATTCCTTCTGGGTTGTTTTTGCAAAGCCTTTTAAAAATACCCGTCAGTGGCAACAAAAAAAAAAAAAGCAGCACCTCCTCACTCGGCGAGAGCTTGATTATCAGTTTGATTGGTCTTTCTTTAAAAAATAATAAGTGAACGTCTAGAATGGCATAGGACTTCATAAATAGCACTGCAGCCACGGAAATTGTCAGAGACATTCTGTATATTGAGAAGTGTTTGGCTGTTAAGGTTATCCATGAAATGTGCAATTAGGATGGCACTTTGAGACTAGACCCAGAGTCCACAACTTGAAATACTTGTCTTCTCTCTGTTGAACAGGGATGGGGAAAGTATGAGGAAAGCACCCACTAAAGCACACTTTTGCAGTCCCTGAAGCCCTTTCATACAGGCCCGGATTACCCATAAGGCCACCAGAGGCCATGGCCTCGGGCGGCACTTTTGGGCGGGCAGCAGATCCGGACCCCCCAAAAAATTATTTTAAAAATCCCCCCAAAAAATCACCAAAAAATTCGGAAAAAAATTAATAATAATAAAGGGTGCATGCGCAGCTGCCCCCTCCCTTTGCTCTGCTCCCTCTGCTTTGCTTTAGGAGGGAGGGAGGATCGCCTCCGACTCTGACTCCGCCCCTCCTCGCCTCAGGCTCCGCCCCATCTCCTCGCCGGCGCGGAGCCGATCCTCCCTCCCTCCTAAAGCCGCATGGTGGCTGAGGGAGGGAGGGAGGAGCAGCCGTGGGGAGGCCCCGCATTGGCTCTGGGGGTGGGGCTTTCCTTCTTCCTCCTTGCGCTGGCGAGGAGGCAGGGGCGGGGGGGGCGGAGCCGGGCGGGGCGGAGAGAACCCGCACCGCCGCCTCTCCTCCCTTGCGTGGCCTGACGACGCAAGGGAGGAGGGCCGGCGGCGCGGGTTCTCTCCGCCTCCTCCTCCCTGCCTGGCGATGCCAAGCCAGGGAGGTGGAGAGAAGCCCCGCCGCCGCCCCTCCCTTGTGTTGCGCCAGCCCCGCTGAAAAAAACCTCCTTTTCAACCGGTGAAGGGGGCGGAGCCGGGGCAGGGAGGGGCGGAGTCGGGGCGGGGGGGAGGGACGGAGGCAGACCCTTTGGCCTTGGGCAGCAAAAGGGCCTGATCCGGGCCTGCTTTCATACCAGTCCGCTAGAGCAGTGTTTCCAACCTTTTTTTGAGCTGCGGTATACTTTTAACATTAAAAAAAATCCGGGGGGCACACCACCAACCAAAATGACACTCTACCACAGAAAAGAACGGCTGGGGGATGGTGGCCTGCTGGGAGCAGCTGCTGGGAGTGCCGAAGCCGGGGGGAGGGGAGGAGCCAGGCCAGGCCATGCCCCGCCCCCTCCCCCCGGCTTCAGCTCTCCCACAGCTTCTCCAGCCTTGAGGGGGCAGTGCCAAGCCAGCGGTAGCAGAGCCAGCACAATGCTGGCTTGGCACTGTCCCCTCAAGGCTGGAGAAGCTGTGGGAGAGCTGAAGCCAGGGGGAGGGGGCGGAGCCAGGCCATGCCATGCCCCACCCCCTCCCCGGCTTAAGCTCTCCCAGAGCTGAAGCTGAAGCTGCGCGGAGGAGAAGAAGCATGTGCGGTGGACGGACTTCAGTGGGCGGGGCTCCTTCTCTGCGCGGCTTCAACAAGCGAGGGGCGGGAGTCATGGCGGATTGGAGGCTGGCTGGGGAAACGGCCGAAGGAGGCAGCGCCCCGGCCCCTTCTTCTTTTTTTTTCACCGCCGCCCGGCCCTTCCTCCTCCTCCCCCAAGCAGCAAGAGTTCGGCAGGAGGAGGGGGAAGGAAGGGGGGCAGAGAGCTTTTCTCGCGGCACAGCAGGAGGTCCGTCACGGCACACTACTGTGCCGCATCACAGCGGTTGAGCAACACTGCTGTAGAGCCAGACAACTTCCAAAAATCAGTGAATTGTTTGGGGAAATCCTTACCAACAAACTGCATAGATATGTTTATTTATTTACTTATTATTCAAACGTATATGCCGCCACTCCCCGAGGGATCGGAGTGGCTCATCATATATCTGATGATGAGCATGAACAGCCACAGTAGCAGTACATCTAAGGGCCCTTCTACACATGGCTAAAAACCCAGAAGTAACTGAGTTAAAGGGGGGGGGGGTTGGCTAAATGACATGTAGCCAACCCCATACTGTCCCATGAGAACACTTAGATCTGAAGAGTGGAATCTTCTAGCCGTGCCCAATGTCGAACAATACCACCTAACTTCAACACAGAGAAGGGCGTTCTCCGTCATCACCCCAGTTCTCTGAAATGCACTACCCCCGGAGGTTCGGGCCTTGCGTAATCTGTTGGTTTTTCGGAAGGCCTGCAAGTCGGCCCTCTTCCGGCAGGCCTTTGAGTTGTAATGTGCTATCCCCTAGGACTTGTGTTATCTCTTAGGAATTGTTTTAACCTTGTGGTTTTATTGCTGTTGTAGATTTGTTGTTTACCCTTGATCCGGAGCAGCTGGGACCCCCGGAGTCTGTCTCTGACCACTAGGCTGGGACACCACATCTGTGCCTTGAAGCCGTTACTGGATGGCTGTGAGCCAGTGGGTTGAAGGTGAATCCAGTGAAGACGGAAATCCTTTGGTTAGGCCATCCAGGCGATAGGAATGTCCAGCTGCCGACCCTGGATGGCGTGGCATTATGCCCGACATCATCAGTAAAAAGCCTGGGAGTCCTTTTGGACCCTCTGCTGTCAATGGAGGCCCAAATCTCCACTGTCAACAGAACAGCATTTTTCTATCTGCGACAGGCTAGGCAGCTGGCCCCCTATTTGTCTCGGAACTATCTGGACACGGTGATCCAGGCTACGGTCATCTCAAGACTTGACTACTGTAACGCTCTCTACATTGGCCTGCCTTTGACTGTGATCTGGAAATTCAAGCTAGTGCAGAATGCTGCAGCCCTGGTACTCGCGGGGGAGCCTGTGAGTTGTCGTATCACCCCGGTCCTGCAGGGTCCGCACTGGCTACCAATTGAGTACCGGATCACTTTCAAAGTATTAGTCTTAACTTGTAAGGCCTTATATGGTCTGGGGCCAGTGTACTTGAGGGATCACCTGTCCCCATATAGCCCCTTGAGATCACTGTGATCAGAAGATCAGAATCTCATAGATGTTCCTGGCGTGAAGGCTTACCACCTGACGACAATCCGATGAAGGGCTTTCTTTATCATCGCCCCAGTTTTGTGGAATGATCTGCCCCCTAAGACTCGGGCTTTGCGAAATTTGGTAACTTTTCATAAAGCTTGTAAGACCTTCTTGTTTAGACAAGGCTTCGAGTCCTAATGATATTTTAATGTGTATGGTTTTATTGTTTTAGTGTTGTGCTGAAATTCTGTAAACCGCCCCGAGCCTCTGGGAGTGGCGGTGTACAAATCGAATAAATAAAAATAAATAAATAAATAAATTCCATCATTGGTGGAGTTCAGAATGCTCTTTGTGGGTGAACTATAAATCCGAGCAACTACAACTCCCAAATTACAAAATCTACCCCCCCCCAATCAACCTCACCAGTATTCAAATTTTGGGTGTATCAGGTATACAATTACCTGCTATTGCAATTCAAGGATCAGCAATAACGTGGTTCAACTCCTTCTTGTGAGGGCATAGCCAACGAGTGGAGTGGCTGGGCCAAGTATCTGAGAAATCCCCTCTCGACTGTGGAGTACCCCAAGGTGCTATTCTATCGCCAATGCTGTTTAACATCTATGTTCGACCTCTCGCCAAGCTAGTCCGGATATTTGGATAAGAATGTTTCCCATATGCTGATGACACCCAGCTTCTCCTAAAACTAGAACCTGGAACAACCTCAGTACCGGATAACTTCACCCGATGTCTTGGAGCGGTGACAAGATGGCTACGTGCCCATAAATTGAAAGTAAATCCAGCAAAAACTGAAATATTGTGGCCTGGCCGCCCATCAGAATTGGTCGGTCTATTCCCATCTTTTGAAGGGGAACTGCTAGTTCCATCCCCCACTGTGAAGAGTCTGGGTGTCATCCTGGACTCCAAAATGACGATGGAAGCCCAGATTGCCTCCACTAGTCAAAGGGCCTTCTTCCACCTAGGGCAAGCAAAGTTGGATTACTGCAATGCATTGTATGTGGGCTTACCTCGAGCAGCAATTCGCAAGATCCAAATTGTGCAAAATGCAGCCGCTAGACTCCTCACAAGAACATCAATGAGGTGCCATCTAACGCCATCTTTACAGTGCTTGCATTGGCTGCCGGTTGAACACAGAGTCCTCTATAAGACCCTGGTCGTGGCATTCAAGGCCTTTTGAGGTCAAGGTCCTTCATATCTAAGAGACCGTTTAATGCCACTCCACCACCAGAGACTGCCACGGTCAGCTCATGAGAATCTTATGTCCCTGGCCCTAGAGAGGTCCGTCTGGAGTCCACAAGACAGAGATCCTTCTCCATTGTAGCCCCGATCTTGTGGAACTCCCTCCCGCCAGACCAAAGAGCCACTCCCGATCTACATACAGTTTTAGGGGCACTTAAGACATGGCTCTTCAGAAGAGCCTATGATTGTTAAGTAACAAGCGGTGACTATGTAACCTGTTTATTTTAATTGTGTAAGTCAGTGCTGTCCAACTTCTGGCGGGTCCAGGGCCGGATAAGAGGTCACTGATGACCTGCGGGGCCGCTCGGCCCCGCCCCAGGCCCCGCCCCAGCCCAGGCCCCCGCCCCTCCTAAAGCCGCCGAAAAAGGAGTAGGGCGGCGCAAGAGCAGCGCGTCACGCCAGGCCTGTGACGCGCTGCTCTTGGCGCCCGCCTTCTGCCTTTTCAGCGGCTCCCTGCCCTAGGAAGGGAGGGGGCAAAAAGGGCAGAAGGCGGCGCGCCACGGCAGCGCGTCACAGGCCTGGCGTGAGGAGTAGGCGCTGCCGCTGGCACCGCCTACTCCTCCTTTTCGGTGGCTCCCCGGCCTAGGAAGGGAGGGGCGCCGAAAAGGAGGAGTAGGCGGTGCCAGGGGCAGCGCGTCACGCCAGGCCTGTGACGCGCTGCCGTTGGCGCCCGCCTCTGCCCTTTTTTGGCGGCGGCTCCCCCGCCCTAGGTAGGGAGGGGGCGCCGAAAAAGGAGGAGCTAGCTCTCTTCCTCCTCCCTGCCCCGCCTCCCCCTCCCCCGGCCGCCATTTTTTAAAAATCGATTTAAAAAAAAAAAATTAAAAATGGTGGCTGAGGGCATAGGTGGGGCCGTGTCCAACAGGCTACGGGGCCGGATCCGGCCCCGGGGCCGCCAGTTGGACAGCCCTGGTGTAAGTCACCCAGAGCACCTTTGGTGGAAGGCGACTCATAAGAAAAAAAGTTAGTTTGTTACTTAGTTTGTGCCACATTTGGTCCAGTGAATGAAAATACAAATTGAATAAATAAATAAATAAAATGTTCTGCTGTTGCTAAGCAGTGGTTGGTCAATCTGTAGCTCACGAAATGTTGCTGGACTGCCACTTCCAGTACTACTCACAATTTACTATTTTGGCCAAGGTTGATGGGAGTAACTGTGCAGCCAAATCAAAAGGATCACTCATTGCTTATAAATATTTTAAAAGATGGAGGGAATTTTGTTTTGGGGGAAATAGGAATTCAGAAACATTGCGGCCCCTGACCTAGTGTAAAGCATACCGATTCAAATGATGGGAAAAGCTTTCAGTATACCCAGTAGGTGACATTTTTGTAAGAAATGTTGACTGATCTATGTCTGGGTTTTCAGCGACATAGCTTTTAATTATGTAAATAGAAGCCAGGAGCTGATTTCTTGATAGCTTATTAAAATCTAGACATTGCGATACAATTTTCAGCCACAGCAGGAAGGCTAGATGGAGACGAGAACCATTTCAGATTGCAAATCAACTTGAGAGCGGCTCCCATATATGCCCAAAATCGAGTCAACAAAATAGAAGACAGCCATCTCCTTGCATGCAACTTAGAAGGATTTGCTTACTAATTAAACTCTAGAAACTACACAGTAGGTGGGAAAGACTATAGAATTATTTATCAGGTATTCTGGAACATACCAATACCTCTCTCCAGGAATGATATAACAGCGCCGTGCAAAACTTCATTTGTAATTTATTTTTGGGATTTAATTTTTTAGATTCGTATAAAGCAGTATTTCCCAACTAGTGTGCCGTGGCACACTAGTGTGCCGTGAGCGATCATCAGGTGTGCCGTGGGAAATTGGAACCTCCAGTACCCTTTCTTCCCCCTCCTGCCGAACACTTTTCCTTCTCCGCTCGGGCTCCCTTCTTCCCAGCCTCGCTCTGCTCGCTTTGCCTCACTTTGCTCATGCTGCCGCTTCTGCAAGAGGGGGGAAGGGGGAAGACGTGACCCATGCGAGCGCTACTGCGCAGACTCGCCCCACGTCTTCCTCCCTCCCCTCCACAGTGTTCTCTGGATATAGGTGAACTACAACTCCAAAACTCAAGGTCTGTCAGGCCCCAGCCTAGTCCCATAGACCAGCCAGACCGAAGCCATGTTCATTCCAGGACATCAGCTAGGCCGGAGAGCAAACCTTTGCATGAACCTCTGTGTCACCTACCGGTCAAGGCCAAGCGCAGCCTTCTTTCTTCCCATGCCGATAAGGAGAGCTGGTACCGCAAGGCTGGGTTGCCTCCCCAGCTCCCAGGTACTACCGTGTTTCCCCGAAAGTAAGACAGCGTCTTACTTTCTTTTGACCCCCAAAATCCCCACTACGGCTTACTTTCGGGGTACGTCTTATATTGGGCGACGGTACCCCGAAAGTAAGACGAAAGTAAGACTTACTGCGGGCGGCATGGCGTGGCTTCCTGGCTGGGCGACGAGAGGCTCCCAGAGGGGCTCAAAAGGGGCCCGGAATCCTCCTCCTCTCCTCCTCTTCCTCCTCTTCCTCCTCTTCCTTCCAGCGGCGCCTTCCATCCTCCTCCTCTTCCTCCCAGCGGCGCCTTTCCCTCTCGCCGGTTCCGCCCCCCTCCCTTCAGTGAAGGGAGGAGGGGCGGAGCCGCCGCCGGCGAGAGGGAAGAAAGCGCCGGCGGAAGTCCCGCCCGCAGGGCGACTCAGGCGTCTTTCCCCGCCGCCGCCCCGCTCGCCCGCGCTCCAAACACGAGCGGGGCGAGCGGGCGGCGGCGAAAAGCGCCTGAGTCGCCCTGGGGGCGGGACTTCCGCCGGCGCCTTCTCCCTCTCGGCGGCTCCGCCCCTCCTCCATTCAGTGAAGGGAGGGGCCTTTTCGCCGCCCCCCCCCGCTCGCCCCGCGCGTGGTTGGAGCGCGGGCGAGCGGGGCGGCGGCTGGGAAAGACGCCTGAGTCGCCCTGCGGGCGGGACTTCCGCCGGTGCTTTCTTCCCTCTCGCCGGCGGCGGCTCCGCCCCTCCGCCCTTCACTGAAGGGAGGGGGCGGAACCGGCGAGAGGGATAGGCGCCGCTGGGAGGAAGAGGAGGAGGATGGAAGGCGCCGCTGGAAGGAAGAAGAGGAGGATTCCGGCCCTTTTGAGCCCCTCTGGGAGCCTCGCCGCCCAGCCAGGAAGCCACGCCATGCCACCCGGTCTTACTTTCGGGCACGGCTTATATAAGCCGACCCCTCTGACACCCCTGATACGTCTTACAATCGGGGGTGTCATACTTTCGGGGAAACACGGTACCACTAATGAGCAGACATTCCTTCCTTCCTCGGAGCGCAAGGGAGGGCCAGGCCCACAGACTGTCCATGGGAAGAAGTTACGACACAGTGTGCGTCTTGAAGAGAAAAGCCAAGGGAAATCTATTTAAGCTGCTTCCCGTTGGCTCTGGGTATCTCTTGCCAACATTCAGCTTTCCTCGTTAAGTTCTACGTACTCTAGTTCCATCCCGGGCCAGTGGGCCTTCAAGTCCTCGTACTCAAGTATTTTGCCAAGCCTTGTTGCCAGAGACTTATCCAGGATTTAGCCCATTGGGGCATCAGGACTATTTCTTCTTTGATTGAACCTTTTTTACTCTTTGCACTATTGCATTGCAATACTAGATGCTGAGAGCATCAAAGGACTATATTTTTATCTCTTTACTTCTTTTTACTTATCTATTTATATATAAAGGAAGACCTGTCATCGAACGACTGACAGAGACAGAGAAATCTTCCAAGGCAGATTTCTATTTGCCAACACAAATAGGCCTCAGGCAAGGAAGGTTTTTAGCAAAGAAACTTCCCCCCAAAACCTAGAAGGCCCCCAAAACAACGAAACAAAAAAACCTACATTTCCCAGCATCCTCTGCGGCAGCCAGTGAAACCCATTGGCCAACATTGGCCCACACAAAATGCAGGGAGGCTGAGTAACCATAGTAACGCTGGGCACAGCCAGCCAAGGCTAGGATAGAATGCTGAGTGATTTGAGTTCAGTCAGTTGGTGTTTGAGGGTTGAACTGATAAAACCAAACTCTATGAGGGAGCAATTCTCCAGCAATTCCTACCCACAGAACACAACACAACTTCCTATCACAACCCATCCCCCCAACCTTACGGGACCCCGCACACACAACACCTACCACCGCCACAAACAAAAACCAACTCCACCTATACTCCAACCACAACACAACACTGCACTGATACTCTACAAACACACACAAACACACAAAACAGCCCACCCACACAAGCATTCCACAACATACTACCACCCACAATTCCACCACACACCCACTAACTCACCAAAAAAGTAATACCTACACACAACACAATATGCACATAACACAATCTTGCGTCTACTGCTCAACCCATTTGTATGCCATTCCTTCCTTCCACACAGGAATAAGCTGACCCAAAAGACAAGCCATGCCTCCTAAAAAGAACAGCATCGGACGACACACTCGCAACGCTACATACATCAAACAAAAAAGGGCAGAACAAACGCCAGAACAGAAACACAGTTTCTTTTTTCAAATCCAGAGTTGGGAAACCACAGAACCTCTACAATCAACACAGCAGACGGAAAGACAAAAAACATTGTATATCCACAAGTTCTGCAGAACGACAGCAACACCACACACCGACAACTCCCCAGGACTTCAACATCCCACCCACCAGAACAACCCACAACAACACAGCCATGACCCCACCAAGACCATAAGTAACATCAATTCCAACCCTTACATACTCAGACTTTCTCGCATCTCCTAAATAGGGCACAGCAACGCATGCCGGGTACAGCTAGTTCTAAATAAAGCATTTAATCACGGCTGGTCTCAAGTGGTTTACTGAGGGATCCTTCAGGTCTAAGGTACAACAAGGTCAATGCCCAACAAACTCTTATAGTATTTTCTCTTGGTTATGGTAGTTCTGTGTGGGAAGTTTGACTCCATTCCATCATTGGTGGAGTTCAGAATGCTCTTTGATTGCGGGTGAACTATAACTCCCAGTTGTTGAGCAAGACCTTTGTGTGTGTCTTTCTGCCATTCCTGCCAGGATATCTATGTTCTGTTCATCGAAACAGGCCCAGGTTTCACATTGAGTAAATACATTTAAAAACATATTAACTATATGTATTACTGTGTTAGAGTGTCATTTGGTGTCATTTTGGTTGGTGGTGTGCCCCAGGATTTTGTCAATGTAAAAAATGTTCTGCGGCTCAAAAAAGGTTGAAAAACACTGGTATAAAGCGATAATAAGAAATGGGAGGAAGGCATGCAAAAAAACCCCCCAACAACTTAAGATTCAAAACACAAACCTATAGCTTTCAGATGAGTCAGTGTTTCCCAACCTTTTTTGAGCCGCGGCACACTTTTTACATTTGCAAAATCCTGGGGCACACCACCAACCAAAATGACACAAAATGACACTCTAACACAGTAATACATATAGTTAATATGTTTTTAAATGTATTTATACACTCAGTGTGAAACCTGGGCCTGTTTCAATGAACTCAACATAGATATCCTGGCAGGAATGGGAGAAAGACACAAACTTCCCACACAGAACTCCCATAACCAAGAGAAAATGCAAAAAGAGTTTGGTGGGCATTGACCTTGAGTTTTGGAGTTGTAGTTCACCTATATCCAGAGAGCACTGTGGACTCAAGCAATGTTGGATCAGGACCAAACTTGGCATGAATACTCAATATGCCCAAATATGAACGCAGATAGAGTTCAGGGGAAATAGACCTTGACATTTGGGAGTTGTAGTTGCTGGGATTTATAGTTCCCCTACCATCAAAGAGCATTATGTACCCCACCAATGACAGAACTGGGCCAAACTTCCCACACAGAACCCCCAGGAGGCAAGAGGAGGTCTCTACTTGGGGAAAGGGAGGCGGACCTTCCCAATACATGGAGAGGGAGAGACCAAGTAGACAATGGTTGGGAAGGGGGTGTTTGTAATTTTGTGCCTTTATTGAGGTAGAATTCTTAGGGTTTTTATACTTCAACACACTAGACCCCCCCCCCCCCCCCAGGTTCCAATTTCCCACGGCCCACCTGATGATTGCTCACGGCACACTTGTGTGCCCCGGCACACTGGTTGAGAAACACTGATATAAGTCTTGTAAACCCAAAAGGGCTGGGTTTGGTTCCTCCAAAGGGCCCCGAGAAGGATGGTGAGGTTGGAATGGAGGAAGAGGCTCCATTTTTCCCCCCAAAGGGGTAGCAAGGGTGGGAGGGAAGGAGGGAAAGATGCCTGGCTAGATGGCCAGGCAAGGGAGAAACCCCTTCGCACATGGCTGTCCCTGAGATAGAGGCAAAAACTACACTCACATTGAGGCTTTAACATGGGAAGTGAGCAGAATTCTGGGAAATGTAGTTTAGGGCAGGGAATTCTCTGGCGCTGCTGAGCTGGAGGCAATGTAGCACTTGCATTTTAAAAGTAACTTCTCCAACTTGGAGAGGGAAAACCCGAGCCCCTGTAATGAGCATATTGAGTATCTGTGCCCAGTTTGGTCCAGATCTATCATTGTTGGGTCCACAGTTCTCTCTGGATGCAGGTGAACTACAACTCCAACACTCAAGGTCAATGTCCACCAATCTCTTCCGGTATTTTCTGTTGGTTATGGGAGTTCTGTGTGCCAAGTTTGGTTCAATTCCATCGTTGGTAGAGTTCAGAATGCTCTTTTATTGTAGGTGAACTATAAATCCCAGCAACAGCAAATCCCAAATGTCAAGGTCTATTTTTCCAAACTCCACCAATGTTCACATTTGAGCATATTGAGTATCTGTACCCAGTTTGGTCCAGATCTATCATTGTTGGGTCCACAGTGCTCTCTGGATGTACGTTAACTACAACTCCCAAACTGAAGGTCAATGTCCACTAACCTCTTCCGGTATTTTCTGTTAGCTATGGGAGTTCTGTGTGCCAAGTTTGGTTCAACTCCATCGTTGGTAGAGTTCAGAATGAACTAAACAAACAAGTACTGTTATTACCAAAGTACTAAGAAAAGGTTAGGACCAAATAATAATATCGTAGTACTACGATATTATTATTTGGTCCTAACCTTTTCTTAGAGTTCAGAATGCTCATTGATTGTAAGTGAACTATAAATCCCAGCAACAGCAATTCCCAAGTATCAAGGTCTATTTTTCCAAACTCCACCAATGTTCACATTTGAGCATATTGAGTATCTGTACCCAGTTTGGTCCAGATCTATCATTGTTGGGTCCACAGTGCTCTCTGGATGTACGTTAACTACAACTCCCAAACTGAAGGTCAATGTCCACTAACCTCTTCCGGTATTTTCTGTTAGCTATGGAGTTCTGTGTGCCAAGTTTGGTTCAACTCCATCGTTGGTAGAGTTCAGAATGAACTAGAGTTCGTAGTAGAATGCTTAGAGTTCAGAATGCTCATTGATTGTAAGTGAACTATAAATCCCAGCAACAGCAATTCCCAAGTATCAAGGTCTATTTCTACAAACTCCACCAGAGTTCACATTTGAGCATATTGAGTATCTGTGCCCAGTTTGGTCCAGATCTATCATTGTTGGGTCCACGGTGCTCTCTGGATGCAGGTGAACTACCACTCCAAAACTCAAGGTCAATGTCCATCAACCTCTTCCGGTATTTTCTGTTGGCTATGGGAGTTCTGTGTGCCAAGTTTGGTTCAATTCCATTGTTGTTAGAGTTCAGAATGCTCATTGATTTTAGGTGAACTATAAATCCCAGCAACTACAACTCCCAAATGAAAAAATCAATCCACCTCAATCCCACCAGTATTCAAATTTGGGGTTACAAGGGCGGTTTCAGGGGTGTCACCAAAGACCACCAGAAAACACGTATTTCTGATGGCCTTTGGAACCTCTTTGGCAGAGAAAGCTGAAGATCTCTCCGCCTGCCCTTCTCTTCCTTTTTGGAAACAGGCGGCAAATCCTCCCACCAAAAGCCCTTCTCCTGCTTTCTGGATGTAGGTGAACTACAACTCCAAAACTCAAGGTCAATGCCCATCAAACCCTTCCAGTATTTTCTATTGGTCACGGGAGTTCTGTGTGCCAAGCTTGGTTCAATTCCATCATTGGTGGAGTTCAGAATGCTCTTGGACTGTAGGTGAACCATAAATCCCAGCAACTACAACTCCCAAATGACAACATCAATCCCCGTCGCCAACCCCACCAGTATTCAAATTGGGTCCAGTGAATGAAAGTACATCCTGCATATCAGATTTTTCCATTACGATTCATAACAGTAGCAAAATGGGCTTGGCCGACTTAACAGCCGAGCAGGTTGCGGGGCGGGGTTGTCCTCGTCGCCATCTTGTAAGAAGAAGGGGCTTCTTCTTCCAGAAGCCCCTGGGGTGGCGGGAAGTTTTTCCTGCCACCAACGCCGGCTAGCCAAAGACGGGCCTGGCTCCGTCCTGCCCCCTCTTGGCAGCCGATCGGCCCCTATTTCTGCCCGGGCAGCTTATTTAAGGCTGCTCGGGACTTCCCCTGCAGTACGCAGGGGCCTGTTACTGTTTTTCCTCCCACCCTCCCTACTTCTTGCGTTGTTTGTTGTGTACATTTTGTTCATTTATCCTGTTTCATTGTTGCAGTTGTTACGGTTATGTATGATTATGCTCTTTGTTGCAACTCCATGTTTGGCGTGTGGCATGGCCCTTGGATCCGGCTGGCTTATCGCCCCTTGGTTGTAAGGTATCCCAGCCTAGTGTGGTGTTCCAGCCTAGTGGTCAGAGACAGGCACCGGAGGTCCCAGCCGTCCCGGATCAAGGGGATGATGGGTGGCCGGATGGATACGGGTCTGCAGATGTGGACCTGTCTTGGGATGATGGCTGGCTCCAGGGGTATGATACTGCAGATGAGAATAATGATGACTTCATGGAAGTCAGTTCTGAATTAGACTATGAGAGGCCTAGCGACCTTGATTCTCATGAGAGCTTCTCTACTCCCTTGCCAGATAAGCATTCCAGGGAATGGGAGGATTCGGTTTCTCAGGATGATGGTACTGCACCTGGGGCCGCTAATGAGATGGAATTTGACAGGAGGGCCAGCATCCGATCCTCTCGGAAAGATTGGAGTCTGAGAAAGGGGGTGCGTTGGGCACATAGAAAGTAGTTTCCTTTATTAGATTGTGCCCGGGTGATTTCAGTCAGACCTGAAGCTACGTTTGGTTTGGAAAGGACTCTAGTTCAAGTCTCCAAGTTCACGGAACTGCCGGGGCGGTTTGCTTCAAGTTTCATGTTGACCGCCGGAGCGGTTTGCCTTGTCAAAGAACTCTTGTTTCAAGTTGGTATTTAAGCCATTTGGGCTCACAGGTCAAGAACTTTATTGGACTATTTTTGGATTTTCTTTGATTGCTCTTTTTCTATATCTTTGGACTATTCTTATTCTAAATAAAACTTCATTTATTGCATTTGCCTGGTGTGCGTGATCTAAGGGGGGCTGGCTGCGTTCTGAGGTGCAACAGGTGCCGGGTTTCCGTGGACAGGCATTGGGCCACTCGCACCCAGGCTTGCAAGCGCCTGTGGACATTCGTTGGGTCTTTACGACCCCTGATCCAGGACCCATGCGTGGCCGCCAATCCTTTGTTACCGTTTTCAATAAATGAGTTGTGGCCATTTTCATCCAACCGCTTGTGTTTGTGTTATTGTTCATGGCGCGAGATGTATCACCCTTGCACACGCAAATACAATTATGAAGTAGCAACCAAAATAATCTCATGGTTAAGGGCAGTGCTGTCCAACTTCTTCCGACCCAAGGGCCGAAAGAAGTATCACTGATCACCTCGGGGGCCGTAGGTGATCAGTGAGCAGGGGGCGGTGCCAAGGGCAGCGCGTGCTGAGGCCTCTGACGCGCTGCCCTTGGGCGCCTACTGCTCCTTTTCGCCATCTCCCGACCTTCCTAGGGAGGGGAGCTGGCGAAAAGGAGCAGAAGGCGGCGCCAAGGGCAGCGTCAGAGGCCTGGTGTGATGCGCTGCCCTTGGCGCCGCCTACTGCTCCCTTTGCCATCTCCCCGCCCTTCCTAGGGAGGGGGAGCCGGCAAAAGGAGCAGAAGGCGGCGCCAAGGGCAGCGCATCAGAGGCCTGGCGTGACGCGCTGCCCTTGGCGCCGTCTATTGCTTCTTTTCGCTGTCTCCCCCGCCCTTCCTAGGGTGGGGGAACTGGCGAAAAGGAGCAGAAGGCGGCTCCAAGGGCAGCGCGTCAGAGGCCTGGGGTGACGCGCTGCCCTTGGCACCGCCTACTGCTCCTTTTCGGCGCGGAGAGAGGGACGGAGGGGGCAGTGCAGGGAGGAGGAGCTAGCTCTCTTCCTCCTCCTTGCCCCGCCTCCCCCTCCCCCCTGCCGCCATTTTTTAATAAAAAAATTAGAATTTGTTTTTAAAAAATTAAAATGGCGGCCGGGGGCATAGCGGGGGCTGTGTCCAACAGGCTGGGGGGCCGTGTACGGCCCCCGGGCCGCCAGTTGGACAGCCCTGGTTAAGGGTCACCACAACATGAGGAACTGTATTAAGGGGTCGCGGCATTAGAAACACTGTGCTGGGATCATATGGAAGTGTTTAGATCTTATCACCAATACTCCTATTCCATCCTTGTTCTTAGGTTGACATATCAAAAACTCTTTGCTATACGGTTCAGCAAACTTTTTGAAACATCCACTTTCCCATTTTGAGACTTGATAAATAGCACCACACTAGTCTCTGGTTGATAATAAGGAGTATAATAGGAGGCATATGTGATCATGTATATTTTTGTAGTTCTTTATTCTATCCTTTCCCTATAATTATTAATGCATGTGTATCATTTTGTCTCTCCTTTTCTTTTCACGGCTCTTTAAAAAGGACATAGAAATATTTCTTTACTGGAAAATGTCAGAGGAATTGGAGGAATAAAAGCTTTTTGACACATCCCGAGATCAGTCTCGCTTTTTTACCTGGCTTGTTGAATGTTTCGAGTCCTTTCTGCTTTTGAGAACTCGGTGTCAACCACAAAGACATGCTGGAGAATATTCCAAAAACATTCTGCAAAGAATTTTTTTTAAAGCAAAAGAAAAACATAAGAAGTGCCAACATTTTCAATATTCTTAGAAAAATATCTTTCGAGAAACGGACTCGTTATCAACATTGAATATGGGGCAGGGAGGCAGACGAAGAGTCACTTCTTTAAAACAGTAAGTGAGTTCAAAAAGTAGATTCGGAGAATGATACAGAGAAATTCAATTTTTAAACAATATATTTATTTATTTATTTATTTATTTGGATTTGTAGGCCGCCACTCCCAATGGCTCGGAGCGGTTTACAAAATAGCTCGAAGAGAGCAGACACTAATCAAAACATGATATAAAACATAAAACAATCGAATAATAGATAAAACAATTGAATAAAACATAATTGAATCACAAGCTTTCAAAGGCCTGTCTAAACAAGTATGTCTTGCAGGCTCTGCGAAAAGAAACTAAGTTTTGCAGAGCCCGCGTTTCTGGTGGCAACGAATTCCACGGTACAGGGGCAATGATTGAGAAGGCCCTGCGCCTTGTTGAAGTCAAGCGAAAAGCCTTCACACTAGGGATGTCAAGGAGGTTCTGATCCTCAGAACGAAGTGATCTCGGAGGGTTATATGGAATCAGGTTATCCCGGAGGTACACTGGCCCCAGACCATGTAAGGCCTTGAAAGTAAGAACTAACACCTTGAAAGTGATCTGGCATTCGATCGGTAGCCAGTGCAGGTTCTGCAGTATAGGTGTTATGTGGCAACTCGCGGCCTCCCCCGCAAGCAGTCGGGCTGCAGCATTCTGCACTAGCTTCAGTTTCCGAATCACAGACAAGGGTAGGCCAATGTAAAGAGTGTTACAGTAGTCAAGTCTTGAGATGACCGTGGCTTGGATTATCGTGGCTAGGTCGTTCTGTGAGAGATAGGGAGCCAGACGCTTCGCCTGTCACAGGTGGAAGAATGTGATTCTGCTAACAATGGAGATTTGCATCTCCATTGATAGCAGAGGGTCCAAATGGACACCTAGGCATTTTACTGATGATGACGGGCGTAGTGCCTCGCCATCCAGGGCCGGCAGTTGGATTTCCCTATCGCCCGGACGGCCCAGCCAAAGGATCTCCATCTTCGCCGGATTCACCTTCAATCTACTGGCTCGCAGCCAACCAGTAACGGCTTCAAGGCAAAGATGGAAATTATCGGGTACGGAGTCCGGCCGGCCCTCCATCCTCAGAATGAGCTGAGTGTCATCAGCGTACTGGTGACACTCAAGCCCAAAGCTACGAACCAGTTGAGCGAGCGGTCGCATGTAGATGTTAAATAACAAAGGGGAGAGAATGGCTCCCTGAGGGACCCCACAAAGTAAAGGGGATCCCTCGGGAACCAGCCCACCCCTCTGCACTCGCTGCTTCCGATTGTGGAGAAACGAGGACAGCCAATCTCGAGCCGTCCCCCTCACTCCGGCCACGGCAAGGCGGTGCGTCAAAAGATCATAATCGACTGTATCAAAGGCTGCTGTGAGGTCCAATAACACAAGCAGCGCCGATCCGCCTTGATCAAGCTGGCAACGTAGCTGGTCTGTGATGGAGACCAGAACCGTCTCCGTCCCATGCCCAGAACGGAAGCCGGACTGAAAGGGGCCATATAAAGTAAGGAAAAGTAGACATTAGCCCCATATACACTACCATATAATGCAGTACCATATAATGCAGTTGGGCCATTGTAATGATAGACTTTGAAATAGAGAGAAGAAAACATTTTCTTTATAATAAGGAAAGATAATAAATATAATACCGTGTTTCCCCGAAAGTAAGACAGTGTCTTACTTTCTTTTGACCCCCAAAATCCCCACTACGGCTTACGGGCACGGCTTACATTGGGCGACGGTACCGAAAAGTAAGACGAAAAAGACTTACCGCGGGCGGCATGGCGTGGCTTCCTGTCTGGGCGACGAGAGGCTCCCAGAGGGGCTCAAAAGGGGCCCGGAATCCTCCTCCTCTTCCTCCTCTTCCTTCCAGCGGCGTTTTCCATCCTCTTCCCTCTTCCTCCCAGCGGCGCCTTTCCCTCTCGCCGGTTCCGCCCCTCCCTTCAGTGAAGGGAGGAGGGGCGGAGCCGCCGCCGGCGAAAGGGAAGAAAGCGCCGGCGGAAGTCCCGCCTGCAGGGCGACTCAGGCGCTTTTCGCCGCCGCCGCCCCACTCGCCCGCGCTCCAAACACGAGCGGGGCGGCGGGGAAAAGCGCCTGAGTCGCCCTGGGGGCGGGACTTCTGCCGGCGCTTTCTTCCCTTTTGCCGGCGGCAGCTCCGCCCCTCCTCCCTTCACTGCTCCTTCTTCTCCCTCCCTTCGTCCATTCGGGCTCACGAAGGGAGGGAGAAGAAGGAGCAGGAGGCTGGGCAAAGCCTCTGATGTGTCGCCGTTTGCCCCGCCTCCTACTCCTTCTTCCCCTTCACCCATTCGAAAGCTCATTTAAGGAGGGAGAAGAAGGTGTAGGAGGCGGGCAAAGCGGCGACACGTCAGAGGCTTTGCCCAGCCTCCTGCTCCTTCTTCTCCCCTCCCTTCGTGAGCTCGATTGGGATCTAAGGAGGGAGAAGAAAGAGCAGGAGGCTGGGCAAAGCCTCTGACGTGTCGCCGCTTTGCCCCGCCTCCTACTCCTTCTTCCCCTTCGTCCATTCGGAGCTCACGAAGGGAGGGAGAAGAAGGAGTAGGAGGCGGGCAAAGCCTCTGACGTGACGCCGCTCGCCCCGCCTCCTGCTCTTTCTTCCCCCTTCGTGAGCCCGAATGGAGCACGGCTTACATTCGGGGTACGGCTTACATTAGCCGACCGCTGACACCCCGATATGTCTTACAATCGGGGTGTCTTACTTTCGGGGAAACACGGTAGATATAGTTTAGCGATTAGGCATAATGTATATAACTTAGCATACCACGGTCAGAGAAGAGTGGGAAGTCAATTTTAATGGGTAGGAGGATAAGAATGATGTCTTTGTAGCTTTTGTCTAGTGTGTGCTTGTGTGTGTGTAGTCTTGTATCAATAATTAAAACACACACAAATAAATCAACAGAGAAAAATCCAGATATCCAACTGAATCTAGGGAAAGGATTGCACAGGAAGATCTTAACACATTAGAGAGATGGGCCAAAGCTTGTGTTATTGGACCTCACAGCAGCGTTTGATACAGTTGATTATGATCTTTTGACGCACCGCCTTGCTGTGGCTGGAGTGAGGGGGACAGCTCTAAATTAGCTGTCCTCTTTCCTCCACAATCGGAAGCAGCGAGTGCAGAGGGGTGGGCTGGTTTCTGGGGGATCCCCCTTGCCTTGCAGGGTCCCTCAGGGAGCCATCCTTTCCCCTTTGTTATTTAACATCTAAATGCAACCGCTCGCTCAACTGGTATGTAGCTTTGGGCTTGAATGTCACCAGTACGCTGACGACACTCAGCTCATTCTGAGGATGGAGGGCCGGCAGAATCTGTACCCAATAATTTCAATCTGTGCCTTGAAGCCGTTACTAGATGGCTGCGAGCCAGTAGGTTGAAGGTGTATCCGGGGAAGATGGAGATCCTCTGGCTGGGTCGTCTGGGCGATAGGGAAATCCAACTGCCGACCATGGATGGTGAGGCATTACACCCAACATCATCAGTAAAAAGCCTGGGTGTCCATTTGGACCCTCTGCTATCAATGGAGACTCAAATCTCCAATGTCAGCAGAATCGCATTCTTCCATCTTCGACAGGTGGAGCGTCTGGCTCCCTACCTCTCACGGAACGACCTAGCCACAGTAATCCAAGCCATGGACATCTCAAGACTTGACTACTGTAACGCTCTTTACATTGGCCCACCCTTGTCTGTGATCCGGAAACTTAAGTTAGTGCAGAATGCTGCAGCCTGGCTACTTGCGGGGGAACCCACAAACTGCCACATATCACCTATACTGCAGAACCTGCACGAGCTGCCAATTGAATACCGGATCACTTTCAAGGTGTTAGTTCTTACTGTCAAGGCCTTGTATGGTCTGGGGCCAGTGTACCTACGGGATCGCCTGATTCCATATAACCCTCTGAGATCACTTCGTTCAGAAGACCAGAATCTTCTAGACATCCCTAGTGTGAAGTCTTTCCGCCTGACCTCAACAAGGCGCAGGGCACTGTCAATCATCGCCCTGGTTCTATGGAACACGATAATAATAATAAATAATAATAATTCATTATATTTCCCTGCAAGCAGGCCCAGGGGCATTTTATTATAATAATAATTAATATTAATAATTCATTATATTTTCCTGCAAGCAGGCTCAGGGGCATTTTATTATAATAATAATAATAATAATAAATAATTCATTATATTTCCCTGCAAGCAGGCCCAGGGGCATTTTATTATTATTATAATAATTAATAATAATTCATTATATTTCCCTGCAAGCAGGCCCAGGGGCATTTTATTATAATAATAATTAATAATAATAATTCATTATATTTCCCTCCAAGCAGGCCCAGGCCTTTTATAATAATAATAATAATATTAATAATAATAATAATATATTAATTCATTATATTTCCTTCCAAGGAAACCCAGGCCTTTTATAATAATAATAATAATATTAATAATATTATATTAATTCATTATATTTCCCTGCAAGCAGGCCCAGGCATTTTATAATAATAATAATAATAATAATAGGTCCCAGTGAATTGCACTCCAGAGAAGAAGGGAAATGTTGCCCCTTGATTTGCCTTTGCTTAAAACAGTGTCACTCCTGTTTCCCTGCTTTGGATAATTTAGAACTAATTACAAAATTTTGTAAGTAATAACATATCAAATAAGAATTTTTTTGAATTTTTTTTGTAAGTCATTGATTTTTAGAACCGCGATTTTGGGGTTCTAAACCAACCCTTTTGTTTAGACAGGCCTTCAAAAGCTTGTGATTTTAGTCATGCTTTTTTATTTACTGTTTTACGTACTATTGCACTTTTGTTTTACCCATTGTTGTTTTCATTGAACTATGTTGTAAACCGCCCCAAGTCTTTGGGAGTGGTGGTGTACAAGTCCAATAAATAAATAATTCACACGGATACCGATGTGGATACCGACATAGAGCCACATCGGGTTCAGCCAGATGTGTCTTGCTCTCTCCAGGCCTAGTCCGGATAATTTCTGCTCCCGCCTGGACACAACTTCAGCCGCCGCCATAGACTTGCCCTTGCTTGATCATTATATGCTGGAGGCAAATTGCTACAATAAGAAGAGACGGTGTTTTCTTTGGCTCTCTTACATAACTGATGGAGTCCTTGCCTCAATAATTGCAACTCACAGCAAGCAAGAGAGTTCACAGTTGGAGAGCGTAACCTCTACCTGATAGATGAAGTTTACATTTATGCTCACTGTCATCGGTGATTCATACTTGTATTGATCGCTGCGATGATTAAAATATGAGCAATGCAACCCAATCAACAGGAAACGTATGAAACATGATGGAGCTCTCTCAAAATGCTAATTAGAGAGTAAAAAATAATAAATGACCTGGGCTCAGGTAACAAAAGAGAATGGACGCAAAAATAATAAATCCTCTGCACCTTGATGTTGTACTCATGCACAAGAGGCGCATCAGTGCAATAAAGTCACAAATGTGTTTACATGTTAGAGATGGATATTGCACTGGTGTATTTTCTAAGGCTGGGAGGGGGATATAAATACATGCCAAGTGTTGATAGAAGGTATCAGTATTGACCTGAAAGCAGATTTATTTTAATCAATGGACAATTGATAGGAAAAAGCTGCTAATTGGACGCTACTCTTGCACTCGCCTCCACAGCATCCCCAAACCCACCCAAAATGGGACAGAAATGATCTATATACACATAATAAAAGTGGAAAACGTGTATGTGTCTATCCTCCACAAACACTATGGTCCACCACCCAAGAAATGCATTCTTTAGGGGAGAATGGTCAATACTGGCAGGATTTGGGGGTGACTGCCCTTGGTATATGGGAGTTGTGGTTCACCGTAATCCAGGGAGCTCTGAACCCAGCTGACGACAGCTCTGGACCAAACTTGGCACACACACCCAACATGGCCAACTGTGCATACAGGGCTGTTTTGTGGAGAATTGACAAACAATTCTGGGAATTGTAGTTCATCCACATTGTTACGTATTTTCTAATGGAAACATTCATTAAAAATGAATTCACATCCTATAAGGATACTATACAATAAACTCCTGCAATGGGATACAGAAACTGAACTTATAAAGGATAATATGGTCAAGTGGGCACAAGATCTAGGCCACTTAGTGTTATTAAAGTAATGGGAAGAGATATGGAAGAAAAAGATTAAATAATAATAATAATACACTTTATTTATATTCCGCTCTTCTCACCCCAAAGGGGACTCAGATCGGATTACAGGTACACATACATAGACACATATAGACGAACAGAGGCAAACTCTGGCCACCAGGGGGAGCTGACGCACTCCTCATCTCTCAGCGTTCCCAGCATCCCTTGTTGTTCCTTCCACGTTCCTCGGCGTTCCTGGAGTTCTTTAATGGCCTCATAATTCAGTCAAAATTTGCCTTCCCACTTAATGTGGTACCTTTATCTCCTACTTGACAGATGCAACTGTCTTTCAGGCTGCAAAGGTCGACAGCAGGCTACACTTAAGGTCGAGCACCCACCTCGACCTGGGCAGGCCTCAAACTCATGACCTATAGGTCAGAGAGATCTTATGCAGCTGACACTTAGGTGCCACCATAGTAGCAAAAAACTGGTATAAAATGTTATTCCGCTGGCATTTAACACCTCAGAAACTAGCCAACTATTATAAAAATCTAAGTAATAAATGTTGGAAATGTGAGGAACAAATAGGGACATTTATGCACAGCTGGTGGACTTCTAATTTTTTTTAAAAAAAATCACTATGCTTTAATTATGTTCAATTTGTAACAACGAAAATACATCCTGCATATTAGATATTTGCATTAGAATTCGTAAGAGTAGCAAAAGTATTTATGAAGTAGCATCGAAAATATGGATGGGGGTCACCACAACATGAGGAACCTTATTTAGGGGTCACGGCATTAGAAAGGTTGAGAACCACTGCATTAATACATTTATCTGTTTAATTGCCATTACATTTTTTAAAAAATTAATTTCTAGGGGGGCGGTGAGTAAATTTTTTTCTGGAAAGGGGGTGGTAGGCCAAAAAAGTTTGGGAACCACTGCTCTAAAGGAAGGCAAGAAGCAATCCCCCGGTATAGAGAAACCACGCCCTTGCCCTTTACTGGGTGTTTACAGTCCGGGTGCGACAGCACATCAACTGGAGAAAGTATTGCACCACCTAACATCCTCTGGGAAGTAGCAGCCAATAATGAAAGGACCAAGGCAGTGACATCTCTGGGCCATGCCCTGTTCAGATATCAGCCAGCATGCCAATGCCTTAAATCAAGAATTAGTTTTCTATTTCGCAGCTTGGGAGTGATCCTGGATTCATCGCTGAGCCTGGAACCCCAGATCTCAGCGGTGGCCAGGGGAGCTTTTGCACAGTTAAGACTCGTGCGCCAGCTGCGCCCGTCCCGTGGGACGTCTGATCTGGCTACGGTCGTCCACGCTCTGGTCACATCCCGAATAGATTACTGCAACGCACTCTACGTGGGGCTGCCTTTGAAGACAGTTCGGAAATTGTAATTAGTCCAGCGGGCGGCAGCCAGATTGCTAACGGGAGCTACATACAGGGAGCATACCACCCCCCTGTTGTGTCAGCTCCACTGGCTGCCTCTCCAATTCCGGGCTCAATTCAAAGTGCTGGTTTTGACCTTTAAAGCTCTATACGGTTCTGGCCCAGCTTACTTGTCCGAACGCATCAGCCGCTATGTCCCACCTCGTAATCTAAGATCATCCGGGGAGGCCCTGCTCTCGCTCCCGCCTACGTCTCAGATGAGGCTGGTGGGGACGAGGGATAGGGCCTTCTCGGTGGTGGCTCCCCGCCTGTGGAATGCGCTTCCTATTGATGTACGATCCACCACATCCCTCCTGGCCTTCAGGAAAAAAGTAAAATCCTGGCTGTGGGACCAGGCATTCGTACACCAGCACAAGGCAGCATTTTAGATTGGTTTTTAATGAAAGTGGGTGATTATGGCCAATGTTTTTATGGACTGAACATTGTTTTAATCCAGAGTGAATGTGTATGGTGCTAATGTAGTTGTATTTTAATGTATTTTTAATGTATTTTAATTGTTGAAGTGTTTTGGGGTTTTATATTGTTATTATGTGGGCATCGAATTGTGCCGTACTGTAAGCCGCTCTGAGTCCCCCCTTGGGGGTTGAGAAGAGCGGGGTAAAATCCCGAAATAATAAATAATAATAATAAATAAGACCTTCAGAGATACTTTCAGGAACACCTCAGCAACAAGAGCCCAAAAGTGGCAGCCCAAAACCCAGAAAACTAAAGCCATGACTCATACCGAATGAGAGACTCTAACGAACTAACTAACTAACTTTATTTCTTATGAGTCGCCCTCCACCAAAGGTGCTCTGGGCAACTTACACAATTAAAATAAACAGGTTACATAGTCACCGCTTGTTACTAACAATCACAGGCTCTTCTGAAAAGCCATGTCTTAAGTGCCCCTAAAACTGTATGTAGATCGGGAGTGGCTCTTTGGTCTGGCGGGAGGGAGTTCCACAAGGTTGGGTCTGCGATTGAGAAGGATCTCTGTCTTGTGGACTCCAAACGGACCTCTCTAGGGCCAGGGACATAGAGAAGATTCTCATGAGCTGACCGTGGCAGTCTCTGGTATTGGAGTGGCATTGAACGGTCTCTTAGATATGGAGGACCCTGACCTCAAAAGGCCTTGAATGCTAGGACCAGGGTCTTGTAGAGGACTCTGTGTTCAACCGGCAGCCAATGCAAGCGCTGCAGAGATGTGTTATATGGCACCTCATTGATATTTTTGTGAGGAGTCTAGCAGCTGCATTTTGCACAATTCGGATCTTGCGAATTGCAGCTCGAGGTAAGCCCACATACAATGCATTGCAGTAATCCAGCTTCGACGTAACTGTGGCATGGATTACTGTAGCCAGCGCCTCTGTTGGTAAATAAGGCGCCAACTGCCTCACTTGGCGTGGATAAAAGAAGGCCCTTTGACTCGTGGAGGCCATCTGGGCGTCCATCGTCATTTTGGAATCCAGGATGACACCGAGACTCTTCCCAGTGGGGGAGGGAGCTCACGGTTCCCCTTCAAAAGATGGTAATAGACCGACCAATTCTGATGGGAGGCCAGGCCACAAGATTTCAGTTTTTGCTGGATTTACTTTCAATTTATGGGCACTCCCTCCTGGACACACAGAAGATTGGGCAACTTGGAAGGCGCTGAAAAGACTGCACTCTGGCACCATGAGATACAGTGCCAACCTTAAGAAATGAGGCCAGAAAGTGGAGTCCATGACATGCGAGTGTGGAGAAGACCAAAACAACAGACCACATATTACAATGCTGTCGGGAGCCCCAAGATCTGCGCATGTGACCCCACTCCTGCGTGCACTGCACTGGCTTCCCATCGAATTCCGGGTCTCCTTCAAGGTGTTAGTTCTAACTTTCAAGGCATTATATGGTTTGGGGCCAGTGTACTTGAGGGAGCGTCTTACCCCATACAAACCCAGAAGATCACTGCGCTCAGAGAGGCTTAATCTACTAGAGGTCCCTAGTATTAAGATCTGTAGGCTGTCGAGCACCCGGCAGAGAGCATTTACAGTGGCCGCTCCGACCCTCTGGAATTCTCTGCCGGAGGAGATACGAGCACTACGGGGTTTGTTGGCCTTCCGCAAGTCTGTGAAGACTTGGCTATATAGGCAGGCATTTGGTCCCAACTGATGCCTCCTTAGTTGCCAGCTGCCAACATACCGTCCTGCCATGTATTGCCTCTGCGTATTATTGCTTGCCGGGATCATTTGTGGGGAGGGGGGCTTTTGGGTATACGACTTTTATCTGTTTATTGATGTTTTATTGATTTTATGCTGTAAACCGCTCTGGGCTCCAGAGAGAGCGGTCTACCAAATCGAATTTATAAATAAATAAATAATAAATAAATATGAACAATGGAGGACCTTCTTACAGCAACACCAGAAGCACTTCAAGTGGTCAGCTACTGGTCAAAGGACATTTAGTATAATGCCAAGTTTTTAAAACTCTGTGTGTGTGGTTTTTATTTTTTTTAAAAAAATTGCAACCGTACCCTTGGTTCACTTTTGATACGATAAATAACTAAAACAGAGAGGCAACATGATTGCTACCTTTAGATATCTGAAAGAATGTCACGTAGATGTAGAAGGTGGAATGAGCTTGTTTTCTGCTGCTATAGAAACAAAACAAAATGCTGCTGCATTCAGCCAAAAGACTGATCTACCTGTGATGCTCCTTGTTTCAGATATCTAGATTGATGTACACAGCGACGCGCCCTGATGAAGCGTCTGTAAGACGTGAAAACATAGCCTTGGCGCCTCGGAGAAACTCTGGCCGTTTAGCACTGTCCCGGCTCTCCCTTGATTGTGGGTTCCGCGCTGCCAATTTCAGTGCCCCGTAGCACGACAGTCGCTGTCGCAACTTCACGCCACTTTCTGGCTTCATTTCCGGCGACCACCGGCAAGTTCACTCCCCCTTTTGGAACTCGGCTCTGAATCCTCGCCGCAGTTCCTCGCCGCTTTTTTTCCGAGCCGCTTGGCGTTGCGGCGGACCCCTCCTTGGATTATCGCCTCTCCAGGAGCCTCCAGCTAGTTACGGAGGTTTGCTTACTGTATCACGAATATATGCCTCAACTGTATTGATTGATTGATTGATTGATTTTATTATTTATGAGTCGCCCTCCACGTCAGTGCTCCGGGCGACTTACACATAAAACACATAAAACAGTTCAATAGTTAAAAGCTAAAGAATAGGAAATTAGTTAAAATAGTTCCAGTAACTCAGGCTAAGTCTGGGAGGTGACCTTAGCCGTAGGCCTTTCGGAAGAGCCAGGTCTTCAATGCGGTCAGGAACTGGGGCATGTCCAGGATAGCTCTCTGCTCCGCCGGCATCAGGTTCCAGAGAACAGGGGCCGCGATGGAAAAGGCTCTCCATCTTTTGATGTCGGCGGGCCTCACTCACACCTGGAATGCGGAGAAGGTCCCTGTTCACTGAGCAGCGGCGACCTTAAATGGACTGGTTCGGACAAGCGGTCTTTTAAATAAGCTGGGCCGGCGCCATGGAGGGCCTTAAAGGTAGCGACAAGATCTTGTGGATGGCTCTGAGCTCGACTGGCAGCCAGTGCAGGCGCTGTAGAGATGGCGCGATATGGCATCTCAGCGGTGTCGGTGAGGAGTCTGGCGGCTGCATTCTGCACTAGCTGGATTTTACGGGTGGTTGACTCACGGCAACCCCCACGTACAAAGGCATTACAGTAGTCCAGCCGCGATGTCACTGTGGCATGGACCACCGTAGCCAGCGCATCTGATGGGAGGTAAGGTGCCAGTTGACGTGCCTGGCGTAGGTGGAAGAAAGCTCCCTTACTTGTCGCAGCAACCTGGGCCTCCAGTGAGTCTCGAGTCTAGTATCACACCGAGACTCTTCACCCGGCGGAGGCGGGATCAGCGGCTCTCCCTCAAGAGAGGCAGCGGAATGGGTGGCTCTGGGCGTCCCGGCCATAGAATCTCTGTCTTTGATGGATTGATCTTGAGTTTGTATGAGCGGAGCCATCTGGTCACTGCCTCTAGTCCTTGTCTGAAATTCTCAGGCACCGATGTTACGCCTGGCTCAAGCTTCAGCAGGAGCTGGGTGTCATCTGCATATTGATAGCACCCAAATCCAAAACTTCTGGCTATGCTTGCCAGGGGTTGGACGTAGATGTTAAAAAGCATTGGTGACAAAATGGCGCCCTGGGGGACTCCACAGTCCAGAGTGGATTTCTTGGACACTTGGCCTCGCCACTCAACACGCTGCGAGCGGCCCCGCAGGAAGGAATCAAACCAGGCCAAAGCTGTGCCTTGAATCTCAATGGCTGATAGTCGCCGCAACAGCAGGTCATGGTGATGACTCTGTTTACTATGTAATGGGATTTTTGCTCATGTGAGAGACGAGGGAGTGCGACCGCCTGCATTGTTTATATTGTTTATATTACATGTACAGTATTATCTTATGTATGCTAATACAGCATTTTCATTTGGTTTATACCGTGGGGATTTTGTTAACTTCTTTGAAACATATTCATGCGAACTTGTTAGCCTTTCCAGATACACCCCTTGCTTATTTGTTGCTAGTAAGCAAGCCCCCCCCTCCCCTTTGGGTTTAGCTATAGAAACAAAAACATGATCCAATAGTTTGGCGAGACCCTAGCAATCTTTGTCAAAGAAGGCTAAAGACCTTGTCAAAGACAACTGCCATAATCTCAGAGCATTGGGCCATGTCACTAGAGATGTATCATCTTCTTCAATGGCATGCTCAGTTACAACTTGTTATGATTACTATAATGCATCTTACGTTGAGCTGCCTTTTGAAGGTTTCATAAGCTTCAGCAAGTCCAAAATTTTGCAGCGAGACAGGCGATGCCGTCACACCAGGCGCTTTTTAAAGGGATTAAAACTGCGATGTGCTTTCCTATATGCCTGGTGGACTACAGGATGCCTACTGGGGAAGCTCAGGGGTCCAGCAACCCAAAAGAAACCACTCCAGGGTGAAGTTCAAGAACAAACAGTTTATTCAGTTACAAAGTCTTTGAAGGACTTGGTACAGAGCTTAACTGTTGCAAATATATACTTGAAAATTCCCTGGGTTGCTGACAAAGCCCTTTGCTCCCTCTGAATGGTAAGGAAATCTGAGGATATTCCCCACCCTGATGCTAGGCTGCTGAATAGAAGGAACCATACCTTCCCTATCTATATGGGCCGGGGAGATAGCACAGTGGTAACACAGCTGTGCTTGCAATCAGAAGGTTGCTAGTTCTAATCCCCGAGCTGACTTGGACGACCAGCTATTTGAGCCTGTCCACTGCCCACCCAAGCAGTTCAACAGCCCAGCTGTGAATAAACAACAATTGGGGACCACGGAAAAAGTGGGGAAGGACTTTTGCACAGACTTTACAACGTCAGAAAAAGTTTGGCTGTCCAGAGAAGGGAGATGCGGAAGTGGTGAAACAAGAGGCTCCCGTCATGAGGATGGAACAACAGCACCCCCTTGTGACGTGAAGGCGCAATGACGGAAGGTCATAACAATGATGTCGTCATGGAGCACTCACATCCTATGACACACACCCTGTATGACGCAGCCAGGAAAGGAAGAAGTCCTTCTAAAAAAACTGCACTGTACTGTCTATGTGTAAATTGTATGTCTTCCGACAGGGACTGTCTGTCGTATGTGTATTGTAATCCGCACTGAGTCCCCTTCGGGGTGAGAAGAGCGGAATAGAAATAAACAGTATTATTATTATTATTATACCTAGGGCCAGTTCGAAGGTGAACTGATGCTTAAATGGCAATTAGATAGCTACCATATACAACAAGCTGTGCTAATCACAGCAAGGTATCATTAGCCAACCTATCTCCAGCAGTCAAGCAATTCAGTTGGTCAAGCAGTACTTACAGTGGCCTATACACAGCTAACCTGACTGGCCAAGCACATCTGATCTCTTCTTCAGCCTGAGGCTGGACTGAAGACTTTCAAAATGGAGATCCCATCCCTAGGAAGAAAACCTGGCAGGCCTTTGGGGCTGCCCAAACCTGAGGATACTGTTTTGCAGCCAATAAATGCTGTTGTTTTAAAAGTCCTATCAAACAGGCTGCATAGAAGCCCGAATAATAAATAAAAGTTTAGCAGATGATTAACCAACAGGAATACATCTTGCAAAGCTCAAGCAGCAAGCTTTGTAAAACTGGCTGCAAACCTGTAAATGATTAACTGACGGGGTGCCAGTGGGTCTATGGCAACCCTAAAGGAAAATGCAAAGGGATGCTGTATTTTAGAACAGGGGGCAACACAAAGCAGGTGTCTGGAAGACAAAACACAGGCAATCAGGGCCAGTTATTGGGGCAGCAGAACTTTATTGTTCCGTTATCTTTCTTATGTTTACTGAGGCACTTCCAGGCAAAGCTTGAAGGACTGGTTGTACTTTAATAAAGTTTTGTTTCACTATACAATATGTGTCACGGCGAGGGTTGCCATATGTCCCTTATTCTAAGGGACGTCCCTTATTTCGGCCCTAAAATTTGTGTCCCTTTTTTTCAGGCCCTGTCCTTTATTATTGACTAGCAGGACAGGACTGGGCGGGGTTGACCAGAGGAAGCTGCGCGCTGCGGTTTCCACAGCAATGCCTGCCCGGGGATTCCAACTCGCAGGGCAGGCTGACAGTCATGCGCTTGCGAGTGTGTGCCCGCCTGGGTCCCCGTTGGAAGGAAGAGGCGATACAGGACTTTTTCAAAGTACAGTAGACTCAATTAACTGTTACCCAAGGGGAATGTTAGATCATGTTGGATAAAGATAGTTTCTGGTTGCTTGAGAGTTACTCTTAAAATAGGCCTAGCTGTGCATCCCAATACTATACAATGCTGTGTATCCCATACTATACTATACCATTAACTACTGACATAATAATAACAAAGATGTACTGTCTTATAAAATTTATTTTATTTTAATGTTCAGACAGTGCACTTTTAAAGTCAGCAAAGTCAAGTACTAAATACAGATGGAGAAAAAAGATAGTTCTAATAATGTTTTTTCTGCATGACAAAACATGCAGAAACATGCCATGTCCTGTTAAGAGGGTGCAAGTCAGTTTCTTTTGTGAGTTTCAATCATTATCTTATTCTGTTAATAAAACTATTTATACGTAACGTTTGAGCTTCATGTTTTTATGAAGTGTCCCTTATTTTTGTGAAAAATCCCATAAATGTCCCTTATTTCTTATATCAAAAAGTGGCCACCCTACCCGTGGGGGCGCCACAAGGGGAAAACCTTAACCTTTATCTGTACCTTGTCTTCTCTGTTAAAGAGGACTGGTGCCTCACCAAACGACACATCCCAAGATTCCATAACGTTGAGCCAATGTAGTTCAAGTGGTGTCAAACTCTAGTCGCGGCCAGAGAGCCTTAAAGGAGCCAAGCCAAATAGGATAAAGTAAAGTTTATTCAAAATGCCACAAAAACCCACAAAAAATGGCCAAACAGACCCAAATACACTTAAACTTCACTGTGAGGGTGAAAGTAACTCAAAATAACGACCAAACAGGCCAAAATTAGTCACTAACACAAAATACAGATTATTTCTCCTTAAAACCCGCAATAAACCCACAGCCCGGCACGACAAAGGTAGAAGGCACTCGATGTCAATCATGGCGATGTCGCCATCAATTGGGAGGAAAGGCAGAGAGCGAAGAAGCATCAGCGAGGTCCGAGGGTCCGAGGTCCGAGGGTCGAAGCGAGGAGACAGCAAACATGTAGTTAAACCAATCCGGCGTCAGAGCGAGGAGAAAGCGGCAGCGATGATAACCAATCTGGGTCAAAGTGAGGGAGAAACAGCAGCATCCAGGGTCAGCACGAAGCAGGCAGCAGCAACTAGCACACAGGGGAGGGGGGAGGTAAACATGGTATAGCCAAAAGGACACAAGATGTGGAATCCAGCCAATACAATACCCAAGTCCATGGAGGTAGATCAGGATCCAAACTCACGTCCAAGAGTCAGTCCACAGGAACGCAGGAAACATAGCACACAAAGGCAGGACATGGGCACCCAGCAACACCTTGCCAACTGCAAGGAACCCCCAATTCCAAGTCTCACTTTATTCACAGATCCTCATCAGAACTTGAATGAGCCAACACCCCATCATAAGCCCTTTCAGCTGCTATTGCAGCTTCACGTGCATTCCTTTGTCTTTCCTGCCAAGTTCTCCTTCTCCTGCCATGACTTAGCTCATCCCAAGATGATGTTTGGTCATCCGTACTCCAATTCCCATCCCTGGAAAACCCCACAAACGTATCACTACTAGTTGGTTCTGCACAGACATCATGTACTTCCTGCACTTTAGTCCAGTCCATATCGCTAGACACATATTCCAAATTCCCATCCCCACTTCCCATAGATGACTCATCATGCTCAGACCCATCATCCACAGAGAAACCCAAAAAGGAGTTCTCATCAGTGGTTTCATTAAGTATTTGCCGGATCCTTTTCCTCTCCCGCTCCCCATCAGATTCCTGCTCCCAAGTAACCCGTTTTGCACTCCTGGCCCCAACCTCCATGCTCTCAGCCTCACTCAAGGACTCATCTACAACACTATGAGCATATCTACATTTTAACCTCTTCAGGACAAGATCAATATAAGAATAGTTGCCAAACCAGTGTAATATGTTTTCATGTGTGGAAAGACAGAGAAAAGATTAGTAGATTTATATTAGCTTGTAATTAACCCCCCTCTCCCCCCCCCCTATTGGATTCTGTAAAAATACTTAGGCTCCATGATCAATGGATAGGTTTACAAGTTTCCTTAAATTGCCTATACTCAATGTGAGGCTACAGTTACCTCAGTGTTTTTCAACCAGTGTGCCATGGCACACTAGTGTGCCGTGAGCGATCATCAGGTGTGCCGTGGGAAATTGGAACCTCCAATGCCCTTTCTTCCCCCTCCTGCCGAACACTTTTTCTTCTCCACTTGGGCTCCCTTCTTCCCAGCCTCGCTCTGCTCGCTCTGCTCGCTTTGCCTCACTTTGCTCACGCTGCCGCTTCTGCAGGCGGGGAGGGAGGAAGATGTGACCCGTGCAGGTGCTACTGTGCAGACTTGCCCAAGCGGCAGCATGAGCAAAGCGAGGCAAAGCGAGCAGAGCAAGGCTGGGAAGAAAGGAGCCCGAGTGGAGAAGAAAAAGTGTTTGGCAGGAGGGGGAAGAAGGGGCACGAAGGGGAAGGGGGAGGAAGAGGTCTCTGTCGAAAGCTGGCATGGGCAAACTTGGATCTTCCAGGTGTTTTGGACTCCAACTCCCACCATTCCTAGCAGCCTCAGGCTCTTTTCCCCCCTCAGCCACTTAAGCAGGAAAGGGCCACAGGCTGTTAGGAATGGTGGGAGTTGGAGTCCAAAGCACCCAGAAGGCCGAAGTTTTCCCATGCCTGTTTGAGGGACCTTAAAGTGGTGAGCCTCCTTCCAACATTGCGATTCTGTATAGAAAACAAACAACAACATAACATAACATTGTTTGGGTCCACAGTGCTCTCTGGGTGTAGGTGAACTACAACTTCCAAACTCAAGGTCAATTCCCAAGCAAACCCTTTCAGTACTTTCTGTTGGTAATGAGAGTTCAGTATGTCAAGTTTGGTTCAATTCCATTCTTGCAAGAGTTCAGGATGCTCTTTGATTGTATGTTAACTATAAATCCCAGAAACGGTAACTCCCAAATGTCAAGGTCTATTTTCCCCAAACTCCATTTGTGTTCACATTTTGGCATATTGAGTATTCATGCCAAGTTTGGTCCTGATTCAACATTGTTTGAGTCCACAGTGCTCTCTGGATATAGGTGAACAGGCCCAGGTCTTACACTGAGTGTATAAATACATTTAAAAACATATTAACTATATGTATTACTGCGTTAGAGTGTCATTTTGTGTCATTTTGATTGGTGGTGTGCCCCAGGATTTGGTAAATGTAAAAAATGTGCCGCGATTCAAAAAAAGGTTGAAAAACACTGCCTTAGAGAAAAGGATCCAATGTCTGAACAGTGACTGTTTCTACTCGATCTGTAATCATTAGTGGAGGGACCTTCTTCCTGTCTTCTGTACCCATCTTTCCTTTATGGGGATTTGCCATTTATTGAGGCACCAAATAAATGTTCTGGCCGCAGACTCTAAATGCCTTTCCTTAAACTGCAAATTCTAAAGTTAATGTGGCACCATAGTGCTATAATTGTGTAATGTGAAAGGGCTCCAGGTGTGCTAATTTCAGATGCTCAGAAAGTTTCCTGTCCTGCTGTTTTGTTGCCACTTCTGATTGCTTTCTGCAGCAATGACAGCAGGGAGGACAACCACTCTCTGATTGCAGCCGCATATTTCATTATTCCTATATGTCCCCCACCACCACATTACCCTAGGACCAGCAAAGGAGATGAACGCCTGTAAAACCACCAAGGCTCCAGAGCCAATGGGTTGGTTAATAATCCTTTATATTCCATACATTGCACATGCTTATTACAGGAGTCCAGTTGCATAACCCATGGTATATATTCTCCTGTGGATTCTGGTTCTTCTCACTAGAGCAGCGTTTCTCAACCAGAAACCACAGCAGAATATTTTCCATGGGTTATGCAACTGGGACCGTCTTCCTGTCTTCTGTACCCATCTTTCCTTTATGGGGATTTTCATTTATTGAGAACCCCATGACCAACAGAAGATAGGCATGGTTTCGAACCCAAAAATGGCGATTCTAAAATCAAATGGGGGGGGGGAGGGATTTTTTTTGATTAGTAAAAGAAAGACTTACAAAAAATTTTCCAAAAATTTCTAAAATGTAACTTAATTACTAACGAAAGTCGTTAGTAGTTTGTATGCCAGCGCATGCGCATTCCAGATGGTTTTGGCCTACAACTCCTAGAAATCCTAACAGCTGGTAAATTGGCTGGGATTTCTGGGAGTTGTAGGCCAAAACTTGAATAAATCACACTGAATTCTAGATGGGACTCTCCAAATAGGAAGGAGGGAGGGAAGGAGGGAGGGAGGGAAGGAGGGAGGGAGGGAGGGAGCGGGTATTCTATTCTTGGAAGCAGCAAAAGAAAAGGAGGAGGAGCCCCCCCTCACTCCTCGCTGCCTCTCTCTCACCCCGATCCCGAGGAGCGAGGCCCAAGTTTGCCCAGGCTGGTCATATACCTACATTCCATGCACATGCAATAATACAGCAGTAATAACAATGGGTATAAGAAGAGGTAAAATTCAAACCGAAGTATTCTGACTGGTCTCTCCTCATGCGGTGCAAACGGGCTCTTCTCTGTGAGCCCGGGAAAAGACAGCATTTTCTGCTTGGGTGCACACACATACATATTCTTTGGGGGATTTGCTGCAGAATCTTCTCTATGAGCCCCCAAGAATATGTATGTGTGTGCTCCCAAGCAGAAAACGCTGGCTTTTCCGGGCTAATAGAGAAGAGCCCGTTTGCACCGCATGAGGCAGGGACCAGTCAGAATACTCGGTTTGAATTTTACCTCTTGTTATTGTTATTACTGCTGTATTATTGCATGTGCATGGAATGTATGACCAGTTGGATTACTTATAATATTAGGCACTTACAGTAGCATTCATTCTATTATACATTAGGTTGGTTTCTCACCCCAATACTCTTTGATGCCTTAGATCCTGGCTGGCAGGCAGGAGAGGCAGGAAGCCTGGAAAAATGTAAACAGAGAGGTTTACTCAGAGTAAATCCACAAAGGAGGGCACTTCATCCAAAGTGCCCTCCTTGCAGATTTACTTCTGAGTAATCCTCTCTGTTTACATTTTTTCCGGCTTCCAGCCGAAAGAAGGAGCGAGTTTAGGGCTTGCCTTGCCATAATACTTATTGGCAAGGGAGGCGGGAGGGTGGTGAGAGAGAAGGAGGGTGCCCCCCCTTACGACCTAATAATGACACTTAAGAAAATCCTGGCCCCCGAAGTTCTATAAAGAAAGTCCACTTCCTGGTTGGCGTTCCAGGTGCGGAAATACTCAAAAGTAGCATTTCTTACGAATTTCTTACGAATCATTTCATTTTCATAACTTTTTTCTCATGCCTAGAAGATACTGTGTTTTCTGATGGTCTTCGGTGACCAGGAGTGACCAGGAGTGTCAGAGGGGTCATCAAAGACCATCAGAAAACACAGTATCTTTTGTTGGTTATTGTCACGATGCAGGGTCTCGGCCCAGCCCCTTAATCACACACACAGAGAAGGTAAACAGCTAACTATTTATTGAATAATAAGAAACAGGTGAAAAGGTAAATTGTCTATAAAAGTATCAAAAGTCCATTCAAAAGGGTAAAGAGTTCGTAAGTATAAATCCAAAGGCAAACGTAGCAAAGGTTCCGCAAAAACAAAGCGGATCAAAGACTTGGTCCGTGGCAAAGGAACAAGGCAAAGTTCATAACAAAGCCCAAGAAACTTCTTGGCAAGGCACGAGCCGGCAACCTGGCTCCGTGGATCTTCGCTCGCTTCACTCCACTTAGAACAGAAGTGGCCGAGTTACTGAGGATCCTTTCCCACGGATCCTATACTTAATTCCCTTGGCACGGCCCCCGACGCTCTAGGCTTCTGCGCCAATCTGTGCTACGGGATCTAGCGCTTCTCTGGCGCTCTAGGTTACGGTGCCAATCCCTCCTGCTGGACTCAATGCTCCGTCTCCTTTCAAAGCTTCATCCTTGCCTCCCAGCACCTGGGTCGCTATCCTCATGAGAGCCGAACTCCCTTTCAGCTTCCATGGGCTCATCCTCCACTGTTTCCCTGACCCTTTCCTGCGACCTGAAACCACCTGGTTTCTCATACTGATCGGAATCATCACTCCCAGGGTCAGCCTGACTTTCCCAGCTCTCATAGCCGTCAGGCCATCCATCATCCCAGGCCAAGCTCTCTGTGGGAGATGAAGGCCCAGCTAACTGATCATCCCCTTCCTCCAAATCCTGCTGCCCCCTGCCCCCCAGGCACGAAAGGGAACTGGGTTGCTACAGTTATGGGGTTCTGTGTGGGAAGTTTGGCCCAATTCTATCATTGGTGGGGTTCAGAATGCTCTTTGATTGTAGGTGAACTATAAATCCCAGCAACTACAACTCCCAAATGTCAATGACTATTTTCTCCAAATTCTCCGCCAGTGTTTACATATGGCCATATTGAGTATTTGTGTCAAGTTTGGTCCAGATCCATCACTGTTTGAGTCCACAGTTCTCTCTGGATGTAGGTGAACTCCAAAACAACAACTCCAAAACTCAAGGTCAATGCCCACCAAATTCTTCCAGTATTTTATGTTGGTCATGGGAGTCCTGTTAGTGGAGTTCAGAATGCTCTTTGATTGTAGGCTAACTATAAATCCCAACAACTACAAATGGCTCGACCAGACTCGCCAGGCCGAACGCGTTGCGGTGCAGGTTGTCCTCACTGCCATCTTGGCCCTAGGGAGGAAGCCCCTGGGTGGTGGGAGAGTTTCCCGCCACTAGTGTCAGCTGGCCAATGGTGGGGCTGGCACCGGCACCCTTGCCTCGTCGACGGGCCAGCCCTCCCTTTCACCTGGGCAGTCTACTTAAGGCTGCCCAAGGCTCCTCAACAGGCTCTGGGCCTGTTCCTGTTTTTGTTCATCCTACCCACCCTTCTTGCATTCATTGTTTGTATCTTTTTACTTTTCATGCTATGTATTTATTGTTTGTATCTTGTTAACTTTGCTTGCTGTTACTTGTGTTCATTGTCGTAACTCTGTGTTTGTGTGTTCATCGTCACAACTCTATTGGGCATGGGGCCTTGGCCCTGGATCTGACTGGCTTATTACTCCCTGGAGGTAGGGGGGATAACGCCCTGGCCCCTGGAGTGCCGAGTTTTGTGGACTGGTAATGGGCTGGTGGCACCCAGGCAGGCAAGCGTCTTCAGACAACAGCGGGTTGTCCGACCCCAGATCCAGAACCCATGCATGGCTGCCAACCTTTGTTCCTGTTATCAATAAATGAGTTGCGGCCAATTTTATCGCAACATATTGTGTCTGTGTGTTATTGGTTATTGGGCAGGAGGTGTATCACCCATGCACACACAACTTCCAAATGACAAAATCAACACACACACCCCCCGCCCCCACCAACCTCACCAGTATTCAAATTTGGTCGTATCAGGTATTTGTACCAAATTTGGTCCAGTGAATGAAAATACATCCTGCACATCAGGTATTTACATTACAATTCATAACAGTAGCAAAATTCCAGTTATGAAGTAACAATGAAAATAGCTTTATGGTTGGGGGTCACCACAACATGAGGGACTGTTTTAAGGGGTTGTGGCATGGGAAGGTTGAGAATCACTGCACAGAGAATGGAAAGTAGTAGCCGTGATTTCATTTGTTTGAATTCTGTGTATTGTAGCTTTTTTGTTTCTTTGGGAGAAAAATGTATGACGAAAATAAAGATTGTGTATGAGTCCTTTTCTGAACAGTGACTGTTAGTACTCAGTCTGTCATCATTAGTGGAGGGACCCTCTTTCTGTTTTATCGTTTCTATGTTATTTATCCAATACATATATTGGCTGCTCTTGTTACAATTGAGTTAACTACTATATCAGTGTTTCCCAACCTTTTTTGAGCCGCGGCACACTTTTAACATTAAAAAAATCCGGGGGCACACCACCAACCAAAATGACACAAAATGACACTCTGGGGGTTGGTGGCTTGCTGGGAGCAGCTGCTGGGAATGGGGGGCAGTGCCAAGCCAGCAGTGCCAGAGCCAGCACAATGCTGGCTTGGCACTGTCCCCTCAAGGCTGGAGCAGCTGCTGGGAGTGCCGAAGCCAGGGGAGGGGGCAGAGCCAGGCCGCACCATGCCCCGCCCCTCCCCCCAGCTTCAGCTCTCCTACAGAGGAGGAGCATGAGCGGTGAACGGGCTTCAGTGGGCGGGGCTCCTCCACACGGCTTCAGCGAGCAAGGGGCGAGAGTCATGGCAGATTGGAGGCTGGCTGGGGAAACGGCCAAAGGAGGCGGCGCCCCGGTCCCTTCTTCTTTTTCTTCATCACTGCCCGGCCCTTCCTCCTCCTCCCCCAAGCAGCAGGAGTTCAGCAGGAAGGGGGGGAGGAAGGGGGGCAGAGAGCTTTTCTCGCGGCACAGCAGGAGGTCCGTCACGGCACACTAGTGTGCCACGGCACACTGGTTGAGAAAGACTGTACTATATTACTTGAACCTCTTCTCTATTTCTCAAGCAAGCCAATATGTTACTAATTTCCTAAGCTCTACAAGCACAAGTTTGTGGAACTGAGTTGGATTATAGAAACTGCTTTAAGGTGAATGATACGAGGGCGGGTCAATAAGTCCGTGATTTTTTGAATGTCCTGCCTCTTAACTGAAAGGGCAACACTGCTCCCATCAACAGGCACCTGTCAGTTGACTCCTGTCAAAATTTGAACAAGCGGCGTCATTTAATTTGTGTTTGACAGCCATTGATAGCAGACTACCGCGTGATTGGAGGAGAAAATGGAAAAAATGGATTTTGTGTGCTCATTAAGCATTTTTTTTTGCGGGGAAAAACCATCCCTCAAAACAAGGCTAAGCTTGATAAATACAATGGGGACTCTGCACCATCAATTTCAATGGTAAAAAAGTGGTTTACTGAATTTCGTTGTGGCCGTACGAGCACGGAAGATGCCGAACATTCTGGACGCCCAGTTGAAACAATTGAAGAAATTCACGATATGGTGTTGGGCAATTGGAGATTAAAAGTGCGAGAGATTGTGGAAGCCATAGGCATCTCACACGGCTCAGTGGTTTCAATTTTAAATGATCACTTGGGTATGATTACGCTTTCCGCAAGATGGGTGCCGCGCTTGCTCACAATTGACCACAAACGCAATCATGTAACAATTTCGCATGAGTGTTTGGCATTGTTCAACCGCAATATGGACGGGTTTTTGCGCTGTTTTGTAACCGTGGACAAAACGTGGATCCACCACAACACAGCAGAGACCAAACAGCAGTCAAAACAGTGGGTTTCTCAGGGTGAATCGGCGCCAAAGAAGGCCAAGGTGGGTTTGTCAGCCAATAAAGTCATGGCGACCGTTTTTTGGGATGCACGCGGTATAATCCACATTGACTACCTTCAAAAGGGTAAAACAATCAATGGTGAATATTATGCCAACTTATTGGGTCAATTTAATGAGGATTTGAAAATAAAAACGACTGCATTTGGCTAAAAACAAAGTTCTTTTGCACCAGGACAATGCAAAGGATGCACACATGTGCAATTGCCATGGCAACAATCCATGAATTGGGATATGAATTGCTCCCTCATCCACCCTATTCTCTGGATTTAGCCCCGAGTGACTATTTCTTATTTCCAAACCTGAAGAAATGGCTCAGCGGAAAGAGATTTGACTCATCTGACAAACAAATACCTATTTTGATGATCTCGACAAATCTTATTTTTTTGGAAGGGATAAAAAAATTAGAGAAACATTAGACAAAGTGTATAGAGCTCAAAGGAGACCACGTTGAAAAATAAAATGATTTTTTAAATCCAAAAACCTGTGCTTCATTCAAAAAGTCATGGACTCATTGACCCATCCTCGTATTAGGGTGCTCATAATCCATAACCTCCTCAAAGGTGTAGCAGAATTCCCACTTTGATGTGTGTGTAAGATCAGAGGTTTGAGAAGTTGATACTTTCATCACAACAGGATATTAAGAGTATTTTCTGTTTTGATTTGAGACCTTCTTGGTGTTACGAAGAATGTCCAGATTTCATTGAACAAAGACATGTTTCCTCTCATCTCGACAATAAAGGACTTCGTCTGTTTTGTGATTATCAGATGAAAGGCACAGGCCTTCTTTTTATATTTTGGCTTATAGGGCTTTCAATTAAGTTAACACAACAAAGCCCTTTGAAATATCTATTACAAGAGAAAGATCAGTAATGATTGATGAGACGGATGGATGTTTGTGCTTGTTCATATGCAACACATGCAACCAATCTTAATTATAAATCATTGATACATTCATCATAGTTTGTGTGTGTATGTAGGCTATCATATATCCTATATCAGAACGCTGCAGCGCGACTCTGGCGGGGTCCCGATTGGCCACCACATCACGCCAATCCTGCGCGAACTGCACTGGCTCCCAATTGAATGCCGGATTGCCTTCAAAGTGTTAGTCCTGACTTTTAAGGCCTTACATGGTCTGGGGCCAGTGTACTCAAGTGGACCGCCTTGTCCCATATCATCCCACCAGATCACTGCGCTCCGAAGAGCTAAACCTCCTGGTCATCCCAAATGTGAGGACCTACCATCTGTCCCAACCCGCCGCCGGGCTTTCTCTGTTGCAGCCCCTACCATGTGGAACGCACTGCCCGCTGGCATCCGTGCCACCCAGGGCCTCCTCCCGTTCAGGAGAGCAGTTAAGACATTGCTGTTCCAACAAGCCTTCGGAGTTAGCTAAACTGTAGCTCGCACCGCCTAGCTGTCAGCCCACTGCGACTCCATTTGTTGCTTCAACTGTTCTAATTGTAATTCCATCTTATTGGTATTACTGTGAGTTATTATGTGTTATCTGACAATTGTATTTTACGAACTGTTGTAAGTCGCCCCGAGCCGTTGGGGGGGCGACAGACAAATGCGAAATAATAAATAAATAATTAATAATAAATATATATGTTTCCTGTATAAAAAAACATATATGTCGCACTCCTGGCTTGGAAACACCGATGACCACCACACCACACAAGAGTCTCAGAATATAAGCAAATAGTTTATTGCAAAACACATGAAAAGCATATTAGAAAGCAGGAATAAGAAAGGAAGATATTTAATCCAAAAGGATTTAGCAACAGGTGATAACCAAACAATAATCCAAATGTCTCATAACGTTCCAGAAGTGACAAAGTCCAGGAACTGCCAGAAATCACAGGTACAGGATAAGTCCACAAGCAAGGAGGCCCAACTAGTAAAACTTGAGCAAGAGTTGAACCAGGAACAAGAGTACTCAGGCTTAGCTTCTCACTCTAACGCAGCATTGCCTGAACTGCCCTTAAGGTAAACAACTTGTTGTTTGATAGACACCTATAAAAGTGATATCGAGGTGACCCCTCTTTCTCATGGTTCTGTGAAAAACTAACTACTAACTAACTAAATTTATTATTTATGAGTCGCCCTCCACAAATGTGCTCCGGGCGACTTACAAAGCTTAACGTTACAATACTAAAATGTTAAAATATTAAAACATTAAAATGTTAAAATATTGGAATAGACAGATTCCAGGTCACCGATTGTCACTCATGCATATGCTCTTCTAAATAGCCATGTCTTAAGTGCCGCCAGAAATGAAGGCAGGTCAAGGATGGCTCTTTTTGGTCTGCGGCAGAGAGTTCCACAGGACAGGGGCCACAATGGAGAAAGATCTGTGTCTCGTGGACTCCACATGAGCCTCTCTCAGATCTGGGACACAGAGAAGGTTCTCATAGGCTGGCCGTGGTGCTCTCAGGTGGATGGGTGGAATCAGACGGTCTTTTAGGTATGTAGGACCCTGGCCCCGCAAGGCCTTAGCTGTCAGGGTCAGGGTCTTATAAAGCAGTGTTTCCCAACCTTTTTTGAGCCGCGGCACACTTTTAACATTAAAATGCACCACCAACCAAAATGACACAAAATGACTAAGTCTGGATCTTGCGAGTTATTGACCGAGGTAGACCCACGTATAAGACGTTGCAGTAATCCAGCCTTGATGTAACCGTGGCATGGATTACCGTGGCTAGAGCCTCCGTTGGTAGGCAGGGTGCCAGTTGCCTCGTTTGACGTAGGTGGAAGAAGGCCCTTTTGCTCGTGGAGGCAATCTGGGCCTCCATTGTCATTTTAGAGTCCAGGATGACACCAAGGCTCTTCACAGTGGAGGATGGAGTCAGCGGTTCCCCTTCGAAAGACGGCAGTGGGTTGACTAGTTCTGATGGACGGCCCGGCCACAAAATTTCAGTCTTTGCTGGATTTACTTTCAGTTTGTGGGCCCGTAGCCATCTCGTCACTGCTCCTAGGCACTGGGTAAAGTTGTCAGGCACCGAGGTTACTCCAGGTTCCAGCTTTAGAAGGAGCTGAGTGTCGTCGGCATACTGGTAGAAACCAAGGACTCTCCTGAGGCAACAGAACATTGAACTTTTTTCCTGCAACTATATGGACTTATGAATTTTCCCTTCCTGGACTTTATCTCAAGACTTCTGCCTACATGAATTGAATCCATTGAAGCCCCCTTTCCCCCGCCCCTACTCAAAAGGGACGTTTCGTCGCTCCCAAAGCCTGGACTTTTTTTGCCAATGTTCTCCTGGACTCTCTTTATGAAATAACTGGATAAAACGGAGAAATAAAAATGAAAAGTAAAACTAGGAATGATACCCCCTTTCCCCAAGCTTCATTGTACCTCCCCCCTGCATGCCCCCTCCTCATGGAATGTATTTTAGAAGATAGCCAAGCTGGCCAAAACGGCAGGACTCAAACCTGAGATTCCAAAAGACCATTTGCATTAACAATATGTGGTGATCGGCTTCTTTTCCTGTTCTATGTCAGGGCTACCAAGCTGATTAAAATCACAAAGATCCACAAGCTCTGATTTCTGAGTCAACTATCGGAAGGTTGTGGATCACCTGGCAGACTTTTTATTATTTATCAAAAAGGGCTATCCCTGTGAGTCTCGGAAACTCAGATATGGCCACAATATCTTTGTATCACCCTCCATGACACTGAAAAGACTCACCCTACAGATCAAGATCTGTCATTACCAGCAGGAAATGACAGATCTTGTACTCTCTGTTGGCACAGCCAGGGAGGTTTGTAGAATGCCTGGAGTTTTCACCTCAAAACTTCATTAATTGGCTAAAAATGATACATCGATGGTATATCACGCCTAAGAAATTAAATATAATGTACAAAAATACAGATAATAAGTGTTGGAAATGTGATAAACAGGAAGGTACCTTTTTTCACATGTGGTGGACCTGCCCAAAAACTAATGAATATTGGAAACTTATCCACAAAGAATGTAAGAAAATCCTACAGGTTGAGTTCCAAATGAAACCAGAGTTTTATTTGCTAGGTATAATGGACAATGGAATATTTATTAATGAAAACATGGAAAAACTCTTTGTCTTCCTGACAACGGCGGCCCGGATAATATTTGCAAGAATTTGGAAGACAAATTTGACACCAACAAAGGACCAATGGTTAGAAAAGATACTTGAGATTAAAGATATGGATGAACTTACATTTTGGTTGCGACAAAATAATGGTAAAGGAAATATTAAAACAGACTGGTTACAGGTTGCTGAGTACATTAAAACTAATGAGTAAAATAGAGACTAAGACAATTAAGGTGATAAAAGGGATTATCGCGATTTACAAATAAGGGCATCTGGGATGCTCCTGACTAATAGATTTGTTATAAATAATTATGGTTAATGGTATGGAATGAAGGCGGAAGTCACTTTTGTTTTTATTTCCCTTTCCCATGTTTACCTTTCCTGATTCCCCCACGTATTTTTCCTCTTTACCCACTTGTTGTATGTAGAAAATATGAAATCTTAAAAAAAATTCTTTACAAAAAAAAAACCTTCATTAACACATCTTAATTATATCCTCGAAAGCCCTGGCTCCATTTTTTCTGCCCCTCTCTTCCCGTTAGCACAGCCGGTTTGGGGGTGGGCAGGAGGGTTTGAATCTGACTGTTCTGTAACATTATAAAAGTGGCTTGTAACTTTGAAATAAACGTGTCAGCATGGCAAATGATTGCTGCTGCCATCCTTTCTGAGCTGGGATAGAACTCTCTCGGTGCGCACACTTCCGGATCTTGGTGAGAACCTACTATTGGGACTTAGGGGGCTATTTTGGCATTTCTTACCGCCCACCAAGGTTTTCCATCAAGGACCCTTGCTTTAGAGCAGTGTTTCTCAACCTTCCTAATGCCATGACCCCTTAATACAGTTCTTCATGTTGTGGTGACCCCCAACCATAACATTATTTTTGTTGCTACTCCATAACTGTAGTTTTGCTACTGTTATGAATCGTAACGTCAATATCTGCACCAAATTTGGCACAAATACCTAATTTTACTCCCTAATTTTAATAGTGGGTCGGGCGGGATTGATTTTGTCATTTGGGACTTGTAGTTGCTGGGATTTATAGTTCACCTAAAATCCAAGAGTGTTCTGAACTCCACCAACGATGGAATTGAACCAAACTTGGTACACAGAACTCCCATGATCAACAGAAAATACTGGAAGGGCTTGATGGACATTGACCTTGAGTTTTGGAGCTGTAGTTCACCTACATACAAGGAGCACTGTGGAATCAAGCAATTATGGATCTGGACCAAACTTGGCATGGATACCCAATATGCCCAAATGTGAACACTGGTGGAGTTTGGAGACAATAGACCTTGACATTTGGGAGTTATAGTTGCTGGGATTTATAGTTCATCTACAGTCAAAGAGCATTCTGAATCCCACCAACGATAGAATTGGGCAAAACTTCCCACTCAGAACTCTTATGACCAACAGAAAATACTATGTTTTCTGATGGTCTTTGGCGACCCCTCTGGCACCCCCCTCTTGACCCCCTCAAGGGTCCCGACCCCCAGGTTGAGAAACACTGCTTTAGAGGAACCTAGGATCTCAGCCTCTTAGGCAAGACTACCCTAAATTCATATCCTCTATCACAGGGCTGTCCAACTTCTACCGGACCGGGGGCCTGAGTTCCGGTCAGTGATCACCTGGGGGGCCTAAGGGTCTGCCTCCACCCCTGGCTCCGCCCCCTCCCCGGGCTCCAATTCCATATATTTAATATTAAGATAAGGGGGGAGGGAGGGAATGCCATACATGGGGGGCATAATTAAACAATTAAATATAATAATAACATAAAGGGAGGGAGGGAGGGAGGGAGGGCGAAAGGGTGGATGGATGGATGGGTGGGAGGAAACTGGAGCGGGAGGAAGCTGGAGAGAAGCCCGGGTTGCTGGTTCTCCCAAGCGGATGGCAAATGCAGATAGATCCCGCTGCGCCTCCCGGAAGAGTAAAAAAGCGGCGGGGATGACCTGAAACCGGGAAAAATGTAAACACTGGGATTTAAAGGGGAAGTAGCAAGGGAGGGGGTAATTCTTTCACCTTGGATTACACCCTTGCTACTTCCCCTTTAAATCCCAGTGTTTACATTATATTCCAGGCTGCAACTTTCCTGGCGACCCAGGTCATCCCCGTCGCTTTTTACTCTTCTGGGAGGCGCAGCGGGACCAACCTCCTCCTCCGCCGCCTCAGCAGCCCCAACTGCTACCTCAGCAGCCGCCGCCACCACGCCTGGCCTTGCTGAGCGGCTCGAGCGCCGCGAAAGGTAAAGCTGCAGTGGCCGGGGTTGGCCAGCTGCGGCTGGGCCTGCGCGGGAGGCGGCGGAGGAGGAGAGGAGGGAGGGAAGTAGGAGGCGGGAGGAGGAGGAAGGGAGCCTGCTCCTCCTCCCTGCCCTGCCCCTCACCCCCTCCCGCCGCAAAAACATAAAATAATAAAAATAAAAATATTCAAAATAATAAACAAAAATTAAAATCTTAAAAAGTAGATATCTTGCAGGAGGGTAGGGGGCTGTATGGAAGGGGCTGGGGGGCCGTATACGGCCCGCAGGCCACCAGTTGGACAGCCCTGCTCTATCAAAAGCATTACATCTTTCATTAATTTTCTTCACAACTGTGCCTTCGCACCCGGTCTATATATTCAGGAAGGGTAAGGACATAGACTCTCTCTACCGGGGGATTGCTTCTTGCCTTCCTTTAGAGGCTTAGGGCTCCCAAGGACCAAGCTGGACACTATAGATAACTCAAACAGGCTTTATTGATCACAACATGAGTAATCTTCACTCAGGCACTTTATTTTGTTCCCCAAAAGGATAAAAGAAATATACTTTACAGTCCCTTAGTTGCTTGGGTCCAGGAAGCTTCGACCGGATGGCTCTCCAAGTCCTCTCTGACTTTATGGTCTCTAGGTAAGGACACTCAAGACCCCAGCCAGCTGGACTATATTGAAGGTATGGGACCTTCCTCTGGATGCCAGCTGACTAGTTTGAAGGCGCCTGGGTCTCCTCAGAGCTACCCAACCATCTGGTATGTTGGGCTTTCTGTATGAGACCCAAAGAAAGTCTATTTGGTGTTGAGAGTTGACTTGACCATGGCTGGCCCTGTCAAACCTTTAGATATATCCTCTTCTTGAGAGATTCAGGAAAGCTCTGCAAACAAAATGGCTAGATTTCCAAGTCTGAATCCAGTACACAAAAACGAAATCGTACACATATCTATAAATGAGCCAGAAGCAGAATCACTGTAGAGGGAATAGATAGGGTTGGTACTTCTTTTAGATTAAGGTGGAGTAGTCAGGGCCAGATCAAGCCGTTACTTGAACTACTCGCCCGAGTAAGGCGCCACGTACTGAGGGGCGCCAACATGGGCCGTCTTCGGCGCCCCCTCGCCCATTCCACTGTCTCTCTCCTCTGGCACTCGGGGAGAACTAGAAGAGCGAGCTGCCGGAGCCAGAGGAGAATGAGACGCGCTGGCTACGGCACTCCCGTGCGTCAGTCAGGGACGAGAGCCTGTCAGCCAGTGCGCATGTCCATGCAGCCCACTTCCTCCTCCAAACATGAGCGCGTGTGCGCATCCCTCCCCTTGCACATGGCCCCCGACATGGAAAGCAGGCAGAAAAGGCGGTGGAGGAGGAAGGGGCTTCTTTTCAGCGGGCCTCTCCGCAGGGCATCCCCATGCAGCCCGTCCCGCCCGCCTTCTTTGGCAGCGCCGCCAAAGAAGAAGAGAGGACGCACTGGGAGAAAGAAGGTCGGTGGGATCTGGATGGACCTCTGCCGGGAGGGGTCGCACTGCCGTGCCTGCTGGGGAGGCAGGAGCAGGCTAGGCTGGATAGCCTTTAGGGCCCCTCCCAACTCTAGAAGTCTAGAAGTCTAGCAACAACAGTAATAATAATGTTCAATAATATATTAATCCTGAATATATATAAATATAGATATAGATAAAATTCCTTCTTGGTATTAGGGGGTTGGACTTGCAGCCCCTTCCAACTCTAGGAGTCTAATAATAACAATAATAATGATAGCAATAATAACAATAATAAGGCATAATAATATATCACTTCCTACTTGGAAGGGGGCTGGACTAGATGGCCCTTGGGGGTCCCCCCAACTCTATAAGTCTAGCAACCACAACAATAAGAATTATGTACAATAATATATTAATTCTGCTTTTGAGGTGGGGGGGGGCAAAATACTGTTCGCTTACCATTTAAAATTTCCTTTGTCCATCCCAGGTAGTAGTCATATTGTCCCATGGATAAGTCGACTAAAATTTCTAAACTTATATTAGAGTATATAATATGGGAGCCCCCAGCGGCACAATTGTTTAAATCCTTGTGCCGGTAGGACTGAAGACCGACAGGTCGGAGATTCTAATCCGGGGAGAGCGCAGATGAGCTCCCTTTGTAAGCTCCAGCTTCTTATCTGGGGACATGACAGAAGCCTTCCACAAGGATGGTGAAACATCAAAACATTCGGCATCCCCTGGGCAACGTCCTTGCAGATGGCCAATTCTCTCACACCAGAAGCAACTTGCAGTTTCTCAAGTCACTCCTAACACAAAAAAGGGGGTACTATACTTTTTAGCTTGGAATTCAAGTTGTTGAAGCAGACAGGCCACCTCTTCACTTTAGCAGAACAGCTTTATTCACAGCGCTGTGGATTAGCCGAAAATGGCCTACTTAATGTTCAGTGTAACTTTGGTTATAAAATTTTAAATCAGTTATAAATTTATAGCCCTTTTTATTTCATGGGCACTCATAAAGAATATCCTGGGCTGTTAGTAAAACTTATAAGTGCAAACTTATAATATGCAAGCTGAGTGCTACACGCATTTAAGTTTTACATTGAAAATATGAGTACATTAAGGGGCATAAAAACACTTTTATATTTGTGCTGCTGACTTAAGGGAGAAGGAGGCAAATGAGACCTGCTGGCTACTCTGGGGGATCGAAACGGAGCTGGCTGTCACTTATTTATTTTATTTATTTACATCATTTTTACCCCGCTCTTCTCACCCCCGCAGGGGGACTCAGAGCCGTTAACACTGGCAACGATTCGATGCAGCAATTAAAAAATACAATATAATAGAACAGTGTTTCCCAACCGGTGTGCCTCTAGTGTGCCGCGAGCGATCATCAGGTGTGCCGTGGGAAAGTGGAACCTCTTTAGTATTGAATAAGCCACGCCCCTTTTTTCCCCACGGGCCAATCCCGTCGCGGTATCCTTGAACTCCCGCCTGGCACCAAGATGGCAGCAACGGAGGCAGCGGGATTGGAAGCGCCTTCCCTGAGGGGATGCCAGTGGAGTGGAAGTGCCTTGTCTGAGTGTCCGGCCCCAGCCTTCCACTACCACAGTTCTCAGAATCTTTCGGGGCAACCAAACCAAGGCAGGCAGATTTCTGGCCCTGTTTACCAGTCTCAAGAAATCCAGCTGCAGTCTGTGTGTGTGAGAAACTGTGTCCAAGGCCATTACAAGCGGAGAGGCCCTTTTCCTTTGATAAGAGATGCTGGGAAACTGAAAGCTTATTCCTCCTTAGTCCAGCTGCCAGGAATAATTGGCTTGCATACCTTTCCTCTGTGGGAAGAGAGATGCACAGCCAGATGGGGTTCATCTGGTGGGAACTACATGCGACGCAAGGGTACGTCGGAGACTTCAAAGGGTCACAAAGGTATAACTGGGCAGACTGGGAACCTCTAGGCATCTCGAGTCAACATAACTTTCAACCAAGACCAAGGACTGGGCGGATCGTAGCCGCTCTGCATTGAACTCTGTTTTGCTAAGCTTTCTTTACCTTGCTTTGGACTAGCCCATTCGGGCAAGAAGATCCCTCGTGTCTCCATTTTATCCTGGACTATTGCATTGCGATACTTAACATTCATCAAGACCAGGACCGGCGGTTGGTAGCCGCCTGCATATGGATTCTGTTTGCCAAGTTGCTTTTACTTTGTTGGGAATTGGCCTTTGGCAAGAAGATCCTTTTGTGCTTTGTGCTTTTGGACTTTGATATTGCTTCACGTGATGCCAAGGAAAATCTAGAGACTAAGTATTAGCTTTTTTTAAAATATTACATTGCCGAGCTCCACTGAAGGGACCAAAAGGGGGTCCTCCTTGTTTTGGAACTTTACTTTGCTTTACCAAGTGTGGGGTCTACCGTGCCCATTTGGATTGGCCTTTGAGGCATCAACAGGCGTTGTCCTTTGGAACTTACGGAGACTAAACTTTGCTGCTTCATTGCTACAGCATTTTTGAGCTATTTTACCTTGGCCTGGAAAACCTCCAGGGACTGGGCTTTATTACTTAATTGCTACAACCCATTTTGGAACTAGATTACCTTTGCCTTTGCAACTTCAAGAGACTGAACATTGATACTTTATTGCTTCCAGCTTTTTGAATCTTTATTTCTTTGCCTTTACTATTCCATATATTCTAAATAAAGCTTTGAACTGCAGTTGGCCTTGTGTGGTTTACTAGGGGGATCTCCAGGGACGCTGAGGTGTTACACTGAGGCAATGCGGCGGCGGGTGTGCCTGGCAGTGCTGGGCTTGGCGGCGGGCTTGGCGCTGGTCCAGCCAGCCAGGGTGGTGGAGCCCTTGAGCTTGAGCTTGAGCCTGGCCCTGGCCGGCGCCTCCGCGGGCTTCCTCTCCTACCCGTGACTCTACTGCCTCTTTGCCCATTGCTGCCACGACGCGGGGAACAACGGGGCCTGCCTCTGGGCAGATACGCAAGCAGCCTACCGGGCCTCAGAGACTGTCATGTGGAAGGAGCCTCATGGGCTATATTATTATTATTATTATTATGAACTATGTATTAACATAATATTATTATTTTCCCTTAGTATATTGCTTAGTATATTGCTAAGCCTACCGGGCCTCAGAGACTGTCACGTGGAAGGAGCCTCATGGGCTATATTATTATTATTATTATGAACTATGTATTAACATAATATTATTATTTTCCCTTAGTATATTGCTTAGTATATTGCTAAGCCTACCGGGCCTCAGAGACTGTCACGTGGAAGGAGCCTCATGGGCTATATTATTATTATTATTATGAACTATGTATTAACATAATATTATTATTTTCCCTTAGTATATTGCTTAGTATATTGCTAAGCCTACCGGGCCTCAGAGACTGTCACGTGGAAGGAGCCTCATGGGCTATATTATTATTATTATTATGAACTATGTATTAACATAATATTATTATTTTCCCTTAGACAAATGCTGATAATATTGTTATATTATCAGCATTTGTCATAGTCATGGTGTATATCGTTATTGACTAAGAGAGTAACGATAACAGTCAGGATTAACTCTTGTGCTTTACTGATAATATATTGTATTTACCCATAATATTTATATTATTATAATGTAATACAAGATAACACTTTAAAAAATAATACAATATTGAAATTATATATTTTATATTACTTGTAATAGTACTAATAATATGACAATATAATGGTATAGTACAATATAGTAAGTTAGAGTGTCATTTTGTGTCATTTTGGTTGGTGCTGTGCCCCAGGATTTTGTAAATGTAAAAAATGTGCCGCGGCTCAAAAAAGGTTGAAAAACACTGTATTTATTTATTTATTTATTTATTTATTTATTTATTTATTTACTTCGTTTCTATTCCGCCCTTCTCACCCCGCAGGGGACTCAGGGCGGATTACAATGTACACATTACATTTAGACACACAAATACACAAGACAGACAGAGGCAATTTAACATCTTGCCACCAGGGGGAGCTGTCTCACTCCTTCATTCCTCAGCGTGTTTCCTGGAGATCTTTTTATGGCCTCCTAAATCAGTTAAATTAAGCCTCCCCACTAAGTGGTACCTTAGTTTCCTACTTGACAGATGCAACTGTCTTTCGGGTTGCAAAGATCGACAACAGGCTACACAATAGGTCGAGAGCCCACCTCGACCCGGGCAGGGCTCAAACTTATGACCTTCTGGTCAGTAGAGATCTTATGCAGCTGACACCCAGCCAGCTGCGCCACATTCCTGGTGCTATAATAGAAGATAAAAGCATACAAATACCATATATTTTTAAAAAAACAACCCTAGTTTATGATATGGGGAAGGGAAATAACCTGCGAAAACGGGGGAAATTGGTTTTTGCCCTTTATCCCCCCCCCCCCTAAAATGGACTTTCCTTCTCTCTCTACCGCCCTCTAGTGGCTTCCACTCGGATAATAGAACAGTACCAAAATTAATTAATGTCCTACTGATTAATACCAAGAGTACCAAAAGTGAGGTGGGCTATACATCTCCTGCATGAAAGAGGTATAAGACTACTTGGAAATCATCATGGCACAGAAGGGACAACAGATATCATGCAAAGGTAAGATTTTTTTGTTTGTTAACAAGACCCTAAATGTTTAATTCAGCCTTTGTTTTATTCCTTTCTTTCTTCTAAAAGCCAATGCAGATAAAGGTCTGGCGCTTGGAAATGCAGAATTTAACACAGGTGAAGACAAGCTGGTTTCAGGGATTTTATCATATTCCCCTTGAACTGGGAGATATGCATCAGGCTGACAAGCCAAACCGCACGGCAGTGGACCTGAGGCTCCTTTCACAGAAGCTGGAGAAAGAGCTCACAGATTGTAAAGGTCAGAAAAGGATCTGTTCAAGGTCAAGCAGCAGCTGCAGCACAGATGCACAGAAGGCCCCGTGACATGCACTCGAGCTTAATATTTGGTCTTAGCTTCAGGGATTTCTCTGCTTGCCCTTGGAAGCAGTGCGAACAAACAGAGGAAGGAAACAAGAGATATATAATTATATATTTTATATTACATGTACATTTGTAGTCGAGCCAGGAAGCCCAAACCCAAAAAGAACCAACTGCGGAGAGTCCCCAGTATTCCTTTTGGCCCATGGCCTAAGTTGCACCAGTACCAGACTCCTTTTTCCCCTTTCCCTTCAGCCTCACTCAGTTCCATACATCACGCTGCACCAACTTCGTCCCTCCCAGTACACCCAGCCACCATTGCCTCCCATTGCCCCATCCATACAGCATTTGCACAGCCAATAGAACCCATGCATTCAGTATCCACAGGTTGGAAGTTCCCCCAATCTGCCCCGTTGTTGTCTCAAAGCACTCTGCTCTTCCCCCATCTTGTCTCTGCTCCTTTCTTCTCCCCGTTCTCCCTCCGGCCTGGAGGAAACATATCCCATCTCTAAAACAACAGCTTTTGGAGTCGTTCGGCCCAAAGAAATCTCTTCAGGAGGGTGGGTGATAGACAGAGATTGATGCCAAAAGAAGATCTAGTTCTCTCAAGTACTGTGCCTCTGTTTGCCCTTTTCTGATTGTTTTCCTTCTCCTGGACTGCTTCTGACGCTTCTCCCTGAGCCCAGAAGCCTCGCTATTCATCATGGACCCTCCCTGCCTGGGAGAGATAGTTTCATCAAGGACCCAGAAGCGAATTCAAGATCCCTTCCTGGCTGGAAGCAGCCAGAGAGCCAAAATTACATCTATGGGCTTTTGAGGGGTTTTGAACCTGCAGCCCAAGCCTCTGCGGACTGGGGTATGTAGTTCGCCCAAGGACACTGGTTCTGGACTCCTCTTGCTGCTATTCTCACTGCTTTGCACCCCAAGCCCCAAAGGCTCTGCAGTTCACCCAAGGACAGTAATTACATCAAGGAGAACTACAACTCCCAAAGGAAGGCAGCACTGCGCTGCTTGTCTTAAAGATCATAACTCTGGGAGCAAGAACTGTATGGGAAAATCTGGGAAATTGCTGGGGATCCCCCTGTATGTACAGTGTGGCTTCATAAGTTTTCCCTTTGACTCCTTGTAGCTTTTCCCTTCCCCCCTTTCCCATGTAAAGAAAGATTGCCTGTATTTTGCTATTGTGTCAACTAAGAGGAAGTAACTGAATTCCCATCCTAAACCCTTTTTTCGGATCACCATTGTTCTATTGCATGAGCTAATTCTGATGTAGATTGGTTGTTATGGATAAGCGGGAGCACTAGCCTCCAATCCACACGTTTCCATCAGCCTGAGGGAGAATTGATCGTCGGAGTTTAGCCCAATTGATTCGCCTTCCAGACTTGGACATAAAATGTTTGTTTTTCACAGCAGGGATCCGCTCCTGGCTTCGGACCCCAGGGGTGACCCACAATAATCCTTTGTCACCAAAAGGTCTGAGTGCATTTCTGACGTCAGGCCTCTTCCCCTTTTCCCCTTCTCATTCCCATGAGTGAGACATCAACTTCATTAATCCTATCACTCCAGGTATCAGTCAGGTCGTTTACCTGAAAGGGACTCTTTTTGTTGTATCCACATGCAAATATTGACAGCCATTTCCGTCTAAAGCTTCCCTTCCTGGAACTCCATATATGGCCATGACTCCTGATTGGCTGGGGTAGCGAATAGGAGTGAGCGCCGATAGGCTCCTCAGAGCCGGTCAACACCCCAGCCATCAGCTAACCAACCAATCATGGACGGAGCCAGCCCAGAAGGGGCAGGCGGGAATTTCAATTGTTTTGACAGTTCTGTAACCTTTAAAAAACCAATGTTTTGAATGTACATGCATGCGTCTTTGCGGGATCAGGGAATTTGCGGTCGCATCCTACTCAGCTGAGCAGAATAAACAATTTCGTGGCATCTACCTAACCGATTGGTGAGCATAATTGGGTCCAAGGGAGGCGGATAGATTACGAGGGCCTAACCGCTCCTGGCTCGCCAGGTTAACTGAACCCTCGCGGGCTCTGCTCTGTGGTCGGTCCACAAGACTTGCCCGGTTGTCGGAGCAGCCGGTCTGGGGAAGTGACGCTTGTTCGACAACACTATTACTAATAATATTACAGTATAATGTTATAGTACAATGTAATATATAATATTGATATTGTGCTATGGCAATAATATAATTTATTGTATTTACATTTTACTTGTAAGCTGCTCTGAGTCCCCTTCGGGGTGAGAAGGGCGGCATATAAATGTCGTAAATAAAGAAATAAAGCTCCTTAACATGAATGAGGCTAGTACCCAAGTATAAGCAAGCATTCTTTAGAAGAGATATGCAATTAAACCTGCACCACATCATACTTAAAGCTAATACTTCCACTCTTGGCTCACTCTTGGGAGCTCTCCTTCCCCACTTCAGGTAGACTATTTAGAACATTTTTGGTCAGACTTATTCTTAGGTTTGTGCAAGTATCTTTCCAATCTCCATGTTACTCATTTCACTGCTGCCAGCTCCTCAGAACAACACAGGACTGATTTAGTTCAACTCTATGAGCTTTGGCGCATTTATACCTACAGCCTGAATGAAAAATGAACTGGACACAGCTCCCACTCTGGAAGAGACCCTTGAGGCCATACAGCAGATGAGAAATGGCAAGGCAGCCGGGATCGATGAAATCCCACCTGAAGCTTGGAAACAGGGAGATCATGTACTTTATGCTAATTTCTACGAGCTCCTTGTGAATTGCTGGGGAAAAGATGAACTGCCATCAGATTTCCGAGATGCAGTTATTGTTGTAGTTGAGCAAGCTGAGCCTGTAGTTGCTACAGGTAGTAACAGGGAGGAGGATACTTTGTCGGACATGTCACTTGAAGAGGGAGGTTTGGGCAGAATTACTGCAGCTGGGAGGAAGAGAGCTGCAAGTGTTGTGAGTTTGGAAGGTGCAGAACAAAGGAGAAAGGTCTGACAAATACTTAGGGAGCCTACCAGTGATGACACTTTTGAGGGGTTTGAAGCAGAGTTAACCTCAGAAGAGAGTGATACAGAGCTGGACTCAGCGTTGGTGCAGGATGTCAGGAATGTGTTAAATGCTGAGTCCTGCGAAAGCTCATTTTTTGACTTTTTGAGTGATCCTGATTGGCCTAGTGGGAATGTTGAGTCGGATTGGGGTCCTTTAACTGTTCAGCAAAGGTGGGAGGATTGGAGGAACACACCCAGGGCTGCAGCTGTGGGGACTGAGGCAGATTTGGGTGGGGAGTCTGATGACTCTGAGTTGTAAGGGTATAAAAGTAAGGTCTGGGGATTTGGGACTCTGCGGTCGGCCAAGGTGTTGCTGGTGGGTTGCTAGTTCCTGTATCTGGTGCTCTTGATTCTTGGTGTCTTAGTTCCTGATTCCCAGCGAGCTTGACTACCGCGTTTCGTTTGATCATTTTCTGTATTACTCTCCTGGAATTTGAGAAGCACTCCTCTTTTCCTTCTCGAACGGATCTTCGCATCACACAGACTTCGAGCTGGGATAAAGGCCAAAGACTACGAAAGACGGACGTCTTCTCTGTTTTGTTTATAGGCTTTTTTTGGGTGTGGGTTTTTTTTAATGCCGGACTGTGGCTATGTTTTTGTTTGAATGAACTGTAAATACTTGTACTAGCTTGGCGTGTTTGTGAGCCATCTGTGGGAGTCTCAACAGTTATCATCACCCTGTATAAGAAAAAAGGAACAAAATCCGATTTCTCAAACTATCGAGGTATAACACTGCTCTCCATTGCTGGAAAAATCCTTGCAAGAATAATCCTGAACAGATTAGTTCCTACTATTGCAGAAGAACTTCTCCCTGAAAGGCAATGCGGCTTCAGAGTTAATACGAGCACCACAGATATGGTTTTTGCCCTTCGACAATTGCAAGAGAAATGTAGGGAGCAGAACAAAGGACTCTATGTCACATTTGTCGACCTCACCAAAGCCTTCGACACTGTGAGCAGAAAAGGTCTGTGGGAGATCCTGGAACGTCTAGGATGTCCCCCCAAATTCCTCAAAATGATTATCCTGTTACATGAGGGCCAGCACGGTCAAGTCAGATACGGCGATGCTCTCTCTCGGAGCCCTTTCTAATAATTAATGGAGTGAAACAAGGTTGTGTTCTCGCACCAACCCTATTTACAATCTTCTTCAGCATGATGCTCCAAAGGGCTACGGCAGACCTCGAAGAAGAAGACGGCATATATATACGCATACTGATGGCAGCTTGTTCGCTTATCGTCTGAGGGCTCGCACTAAGATGACCTAATCAGTAGTTACTGAAATGGACATCCAGTGCTACCTCTGTGTTGATGGAGGCAGGCAGGATTTTCCCGGGTACTGGTTGTGGGGGGTCGGGGGCAGGTGAGGGCCCTCCTTTCTGCTAGAGATCCCTACAACTGGTGGGCCAAACAGAATGCCTAGTGGGCTGATTGATGGCTCTTCTTATGTTCTTATCTGCTTTTTGCTGACAATGCTGCCCTTGTCGCCCATTCAGAAGCAGCCCTGCAGCACCTAACATCCTGCTTTGCAATAGCTGCAGAGCTCTTTGGGTTGGAAGTCAGCCTGGAGAAAATGGAAGTTCTCTACCAGCCCGCACCACAGGAAGAACACCATCATCCCCACGTCAGCATAGGAAAATCTGTGCTTAAGTACGTTTAGTAGTTCACCTACCTGGGAAGCATCATCTCTGCAGACGCCAAGATTGACAAAGAGATAGATCACAGATTAGCAAAGGCATAGAGTGCTTTTTGGAAGGCTTCACAAAAGAGTCTGGAGCAACAAGCACCTGAGGCAAAGCACCAAAATCAGTGTGTACAGAGCTATCGTACTGTCTATTCTCCTTTATGGGTCTGAAACATGAGTCACCTATTGCCAACACCTACGACTACTCGAACACTTTCATCAGTGCTGTCTTCGCACAATCCTAAATATACACTGGATCGACTATGTGACTAATGTTGCTGTTCTTGAGCAAGCAGGGATCACCAGCATGGAGGCCATGCTATTGAGAACACAGCTGCGCTGGGCAGGGCACGTCTCTAGGATGGAGGATCACCGCCTCCCAAAGATACTACTCTATGGTGAACTCGCCACAGGCAAGAGAGGTGCCCCCAAAAAGAGATATAAGGACTCCCTGAAACAACATCTCAGGCTCGGCCAGATTGATCACCAACAATGGTCCACCCTGGCCTCACATCGGGAGGCATGGAGACGCACTATCCACAATGTTGCGGCCTCTTTCGAGAAGACACGCCGAATGGGTCTCGAAGAGAAACGACAAAGCAGAAAGAACCGCAACTTGTAAACAACATCACCCAAGGAGACTTTCTGCTGTGCTTTCTGCAACCGAACTTGCCTATCCCAGATTGGCCTTTTTAGTCATCAACGCGCTTGTAAAAAGCGTGGGAGGAGTCCTTCCTAAGAATCTTTGTTCGTGAAGTAATGCCAAGAGAGAGAGAGACCTACAACCTGGCCATTTCCCAGCTTCAGAGATCAACCAAGGCTTCAATAAGATCACCTGCCAAGGCAGCAAGAAAATCCCCAAGCACCATCAGGTTCATCTCATTTGGAAATTGTGAAAACGGGGGAATAATTGCATTTTCAGTTCATTGATTGGTTTAATATGTTGAGATATTGGTTTGAAAGGTTTCAATCGGTTTGTATTAAGTCACACTAATTGTGAGTTTAGGTTGCTTCATTGGTGGGGATTAGGTTGGCTTCCATCCCTACGTGGGTCACGGAGATCACACAAAGAATTTGCCATCAATCCTGGACCGAGATGACTCTTGTCTTGCCATTTCCCCCCATGATGAAACGAAGATGAGCCAGAAGATATGGAGCACCAGTGCTTCACTTCATCAGGTTCCCACTGACATAAATCATCGCGGAGCTGGCCAATGCGTTCATGTATGCACGGCATCACTTCAGGTTTCATTTCGCCCTGTCACATCTCATTTATAAGCTGGCTCTTTAGCAGAGAGTGGGAGCCAGCGAAGACGGAAGGCCACAGATAATAAGCAAATAAAGGAACGCACATGGAAGTAGGCAATCATTAAAGATGACATCTTTTCACATATTTATTAATTATGGATTCATTTAGATAATGAGCTTTCTTTAAATCGCTGACAGACGCATTATGCTTTGTTTCCGCAAGCAGTGGCTCAACTCATAGACACTTGGTTAGTAATAAGCCAAGACTGAGAGTTTTCAGGAGGAAAAACAAAAAACCGTCATCACTGTGGAACTCTGTGGCATTGTTTTGAATGGAAATGCATAGGTAATGGTAATGGTTTCCCCTTGACCAGGGGTCAGGAACCTTTTTGACTCAGAGAGCCATGAAACCAAAATATTTGGAAATTTATTTCAGTGAGAGCCATATAATATATCAGGGATCGGGGCCTTGGTAGTGGGTTGAAATCCCGCTATCGAGGCCGCTTTCTTTCCTTCTTTGGAGGGAAGGATCGGGGCCTTGGTAGTGGGTTGAAGTCTGTGGCATTGTTTTGAATGGAAATGCATAGGTAATGGTAATGGTTTCCCCTTGACCAGGGGTCAGGAACCTTTTTGACTCAGAGAGCCATGAAACCAAAATATTTGGAAATTTATTTCAGTGAGAGCCATATAATATATCAGGGATCGGGGCCTTGGTAGTGGGTTGAAATCCCGCTATCGAGGCCTCTTTCCTTCCTACTTTGGAGGGAAGGATTGGGGCCTCGATAGCTGTCGCACCCCAAGGGCTTCAGGCGGCGTTTTTGCTAGGGTCTGCCTTTTGCCCGCCTGGCTCCCAGAAACTTTTCCAGCACAGCTGGGTTAACTCCCGGGCCCTGCCGTGGGCCTCTTTGCTGCTCTCATGAGCCTCCCAGGGAAGATGCTAAAGCGAAGGCATGTCAAGGCCAGGCTAGGCCCACCAGGCTGATAGCAGAAGCGGGTACTCGGAGCACCAAGCGCAACTCCCTAGTCCAGGTGGCGCGCGCTAACGAGGCGCCGCATTCTTCAGGACTGATGTTCTCAAAACACCCCGAGGCCCATCCATTACCCGTTTTGATGTTCGACGCACCAGGTTCTATAGAGAGAAATCCTATAAAAGCTGTGAGCTCCTGCACACCAGTATCTTGTACCAACGACCGCTATTGCCATGATGCTACTGTGAACCGGGCCGTTCGGCCAGCTACCAAGGTCCTGCCAGCCAGCCTCTCTCGGCTGCCTCGTTCCAGCATCAAGCCTTGTTCCTGCTCATCGTCGATACCCTGTGGAGGAGCCGTGATACTTCCGCATTGAACTTGCCTGCAGTACTTCAAGCCGCCCAGCCTTCTTGCGCCGGTTGGGGGCTCAGAGACTATCTATCGCATCCCGCATTTGTTCCTGAATTTCCTCCGCTTGAGATCCTGCTGTTGCGGATTCTCAAGCCTTGCTGATACCAGTGATTGCTGCTAAATGGAGGCTGCATACCGAAGGCTTCCTGGACTCTTTACTTACCCTGCTACCTTATAACCAATAAAGCTTGTTGTACCTCAGCTGCCTTGTGTTTTGTCCAGGGAGGTCAAGTGCCAAGGGCCCAAGGGGGCGACAATAGCGGGTTGAAGTCCCGTTATCAAGGCCGCTTTCCTTCCTTCCTTGGAGGGAAGGATTTGGGCCTCAATAGCAGGTTGAGGTCCTGCTACCAAGGCCGCTTTCCTTCCTACCTTGGAGGGAAGAATCGGGGCCTCGATAGCGGGTTGAAGTCCCGCTACTGAGGCTGCTTTCCTTCCTACCTTGGAGGGAAGGATCGGGGCCTCGATAGCAGGTTGAAGTTCTGCTATCGAGGCCTCTTTCCTTCATTCCTTGGAGGGAAGGATTGGGGCCTCGATAGCGGGTTGAAATCCCGCTATCGGGGCCACTTTCCTTCCTTCCTTGGAGGGAAGGATTGGGGCCTCAATAGCGGGTTGACTTCACGCTATCGAGGCCGCTTTCCTTCCTGCCTTGGAGGGAAGGATTGGGGCTTCAATAGCGGGTTGAAGTCCCTCTATTGAGCCATCTTTCCTTCCTTCCTTGGAGGGAAGGATTGGGGCCTCAATAGCGGGTTGAAGTCCTGTTATCGAGGCCGCTTTCCTGCCTTCCTTGGAGCGAAGGAAAGGGCGGGCCTGGATTAGCTTCTTCTGGCACCCTAGGCCAAAAGAAGCCCTACTCCCAGGCTGGGGAAGCCCCACCCCTAGGGCGTGCTGTGCATGCGCATCAGCGGCACGAGGGTGGGGCTTCCGTCCTCCTCCTCCCACGACCGGAGAACGGTCGCAGGGAGGAGGAGGAGGAGGAGGAAGGGAAGCCCCGCCCTCAGGCCGCTGACGCACATGCCCACCAGCGGCCTCGGAGTGGTGCTTCCCTTCTTCTTCCTCCTCCTCCTCCTCCCGGAGAATGGTCACGGGGAGGAGGAGGAGCACCACCCCGAGGTCACTGGCAGGCATGCGCATCAGCGGCGCCTCCTCCTCCTCTCACGGCACGCCCTCCTTCCTTTACAAGGGGGCGGGCCAGGCGGGCGATGGCAAGGGGAGGGCGCCATTCCCTCCTCCCCTGCCCCCTCGCAGTGCTTTCCCCCCACCCCCTCCTGAGATATGATGAATCTTTCTCTCTCTCTCTCTCTCTCGGGAGAAGGTGGGGAGGAGAGCACTGCAAGGGGGCGGGTTTTTTAAAATAATAATTTTTAATATTTTTGGTGCTTCATCTGAGCCCCCCTAGGCCTATGCCCATAGGCCATGGTCTAGTGTGGCATTATGGGTAATCCGGGCCTGGGTAAGGGGCCTTGATAGCGGGTTTTAAAATCCAGTTTGGAGAGGATGCTGTCATGTTTAAACTGGGTTAAACATGGCAGCATCCACCATTAGCGAGTTCATTACGAAGTACTGAAGTACATACGATTGTGAAAAAAACACTTAAAATCGGAATTAAATCAGATACGAAGCGCCAGTGCCCCCTACATACGAGGCGGGTTTTGAAGAATTTTTTCAATGGATCTCCCAGCCCTACTAGCTAACAGTAGCCCTTATGGAAGCATATTGGCTTTGGACCGCTGTATGCCTTATGCAAGCAGTACAGTCAACTGTGAGTCAACATTTTCAGTTCTAACTTGGGTCAATCATCTACCAAGACTCTAAATGACTCATCTGCATTTAGAAAATTTGCCTCCCCTCTATAATCAAGAAAAAAAGACAATTAAGCTTAATTTTCTTAATTCTAGGGGGGAAATGATTAATTCTAGGAAAACTGGAAGCTGTGTTTGTTCTAAAGTATGATTTTTAAGTAATGCATATTGTTCCTCTCTGAAAAGGTTACGGTGAACCTGTCACTCAAAAAGCTTTCCTGCATTTTTTTTTTGGAAATACGTATACAAAGAAAACGCTACTCTAAATATTTTACAGCGTTAATGTCAAAATCTAATTGACTAAAAAATAAAAAGAAAAGTATCCCCATTGTTCTAGCAAAATGCTCAACGATCCGTTTTACTTTTCGTGCTCTTAATCTTTGTTCACACTCTTGGGTTGATTTATTTTATATTTTTTTTTGGCTTAGTGTTGTTTACAAGGTTAGAACAACATTTTGGGAAAACAAACGCCGTACTAGTTTTAAATCTTTGCATGACAGCATGCAACGTTTTGTTTGTTTACGACCTTTCGGCACCCCGTTGTTCATGGCATGCTCGGTATCATTTTTCTTCTTACAGTCATTTTATAACTGGTGTTCATAGTAACACTGTGACCTTTGCAGAAACCATTATGTAAGTTAACGTTGAGAAGTGAAAACAAGAGAGTTGAAGAAAGACCGCTACCTTTCCAACTCCTTGGCCTGACTCTGCTTTTGATCCACCAATGAGAAGAAGACAATTGTCTACGCTTCCCCAGTGCTAGGAACTCATATAGTCACAGAGTTTGAAAGGACTACGAGAGCTATGCAGAGACGCACATAGATGATTCAATAGAATCACAGATTGAGAGGGGTGGAAGTAATCGAAAGGGCCATATAGTCCTGTTCCGGCCCCCACTGGGCCTGTTTGGTACTGCGTTATGTACCTATTTGGCCTTTACATGCAAGGCTTTTGTTCTATTGTTTAGCCATGTGAACTGTGATGGGAGGAGTTGTGCCTGGCTCCAAACTTTGCATCACCACCCTGAACTCCTCCCCTTCCTGAGTTTACCTGGGAGGCTGGACTTCCTTTCTGGCCTTATTCCAAGCATAGCACATGGACGAAGCAGGCGGAAATCTGGAGCCAACACTCAGACAAAGCACCTTTGTTCACGTATAGCCTATCCCAATGTTTCCCAACCTTTTTTGAACCGCGGCACACTTTTTACATTTACAAAATCCTGGGGCATACCACCAACCAAAATGACACAAAATGGCACTCTAACACAGTAATACATATAGTGGTGAGACTCCCACAGATGGCTCACAGACACGCCAAGCTAGTAAAAATATTTACAGTTTATTCAAACAAAAACATAGCCACAGTCCGGCATAAAAACCCACAATTCCAGGAGCTAAGTATACAAACAAACACATCAAAGCCCCCGCAACCCACAGCAAGCCCCTTCCACCCATTATACAATACCAAGAAGAGACAGGCACTCACAGCAACACAGGAAATGATCAAACGAAACGCGGTAGTCACTAAACATAAAAACACACATTAAAGCCCCAACCCCCCCAACAAACAACAGTGTCAGCTAGAGCTGCCATAGCAGCTCCCCCAGAACCCAACATGAAAACAGCCCAATACTCACAGCTCGCTGGGAATCAGGAACTAAGACACGAAGAATCAAGAGCACCAGATACAGGAACTAGCAACCCACCAGCAACACCTTGGCCGACCGCAGAGTCCCAAATCCCCAGACCTTACTTTTATACCCTTACAACTCAGAGTCATCAGACTCCCCACCCAAATCTGCCTCAGTCCCCACAGCTGCAGCACTGGGTGTGTTCCTCCAATCCTCCCACCTTTGCTGAACAGTTAAAGGACCCCAATCCGACTCAACATTCCCACTAGGCCAATCAGGATCACTCGAAAAGCCAAAAAATGAGCTTTCGCTGGACTCAGCATTTAACACATTCCTGACATCCTGCACCAACGCTGAGTCCAGCTCTGTATCACTCTCTTCTGAGGTTAACTCTGCTTCAAACCCCTCAAAAGTGTCATCACTGGTAGGCTCCCTAAGTATTTGTCGGACCTTTCTCCTTTGTTCTGCACCTTCCAAACTCACAACACTTGCAGCTCTCTTCCTCCCAGCTGCAGTAATTCTGCCCAAACCTCCCTCTTCAAGTGACATGTCCGACAAAGTATCCTCCTCCCTGTTACTACCTGTAGCAACTACAGGCTCAGTTTGCTCAACTACAACATATAGTTAATACGTTTTTAAATGTATTTATACACTCAGTGTGAAACCTGGACCTGTTTCGATGAACACAACATAGATATCCTGGTAGGAATGGCAGAAAGACACAAACTTCCCACCCAGAACTCCCATAACCAAGAGAAAATGCTATAAGAGTTTGGTGAGCATTGACCTTGAGTTTTGGAGTTGTAGTTCACCTATATCCAGAGAGCACTGTGGACTCAAACAATGTTGGATCAGGACCAAACTTGGCATGAATACTCAATATGCCCAAATATGAGTTTGGGGAAAATAGATCTTGACATTTGGGAGTTACAGTTTCTGGGATCTATAGTTAACACACAATCAAAGAGCATCCTGAACTCTTGCAACAATGGAATTGAACCAAACTTGGCATATTGAACTCTCCTCATTACCAACAGAAAGTACTGAAAGGGTTTGCTTGGGAATTGACCTTGAGTTTGGAAGTTGTAGTTCACCTGTACACAGAAAGCACTGTGGACTCAAATTATGTTATGTTGTGTTGTTTGTTTTCTAACCAGAATCACAATGTTGGAAGGAGGCTCACCACTTTAAGGTCCCTCAAACAGGCATGGGAAAACTTCGGCCCTCTGGGTGCTTTGGACTCCAACTCCCACCATTCCTAACAGCCTGAGGCCCTTTCCTGCTTAAGTGGCTGAGGGGGGGGGGGGAAGGGCCTGAGGCTGCTAGGAATGGTGGGAGTTGGAGTCCAAAACACCTGGAAGGTCCAAGTTTGCCCATGCCAGCTTTCGACAGAGACCTCTTCCTCCCTTCCCCCTTCCCCCTTTCTCCCCCCTCCTGCCCAACACTTACTTTTTCTTCTACACTGCCGCTTCTGCCACCATTTTGATCCGAGGGGGCAGCGTGAGCATGTTCAGGAGGGGAGGGGGCAGGGGGGAAGACGTGACCCTGCGCAGACTTGCCCCAGAGCAAAGCAAAGAAGGGAGCCCGAGTGGGGAAGAAAAAGTGTTCGACAGGAGGGGGAAGAAAGGGTATTGGAGGTTCCAATTTCCCACGGCACACCTGATGATCACTCACGGCACACTAGTGTGCCACGGCACACTGGTTGGGAAACACTGGCCTATCCAACGCTCTCACACCAGGATTGCAGTGATAGGAAGGCCAGACTGTAATCTCTGGGGACCCACGGACTTTGTGTGCCAGAGGACCATTTGAGGAGTAACAGGAAACCTGGAACCAAAGAGAGGAACCCCCACTCTGCAAAAGGCAAGTGAACGCAATCCCTTTTCTCAAAGGACCTTTCCTAGCAACCAACAGCAAGCTTTTTGGGCCACCAGCACTTTTACTGGTTGTTATTAAATAAACTTGTTTTGAGTTCGCCCTTTTTGAGTCCTGAACTCATTGCTTAGACAACCCCAAGGTCTCTTGTACATGGAGGGCTAGAACGCGAACCCCAGGGCCTATAGAGCTCATCCATCTATTCAAAGCCCCTTTTTGGCCCTGGCGGGATGCCACATGTTCAAACCCCTGCCATGCGGGGACACACAATCAAAGCACCCCGATGATGTCTTCGCAGTCTCTTTTTTTCAAAAGCAAATATGATTCCACCAAACTCCAAGGGTTGGTGGGCATTGACTTTGAGTTTTGGAGTTGTAGTTCATCTACATCCAGAGAGCACTGTGGATTCAAATAACTATGGATATAACTTGGCATGGATACTCAATATCCCCAAATGTGAACACTGGTGGAATTTGGGGGAAATAGACCTTGACATTTGAGAATTGTAGTTGCTGGGATTTACAGTTTGCCTACAATCAAAGAGCATTCTGAACCTCACCAATGATAGAATTGGGCCAAACTTCCCACACAGAACTCCCAATTTTAAGTGTGCTTTGGGGTAAAAATGCACTGCTGGGTGAAAAATGAGAGAAAATTGATTTATGAATCAACATAAGGCAGGATCTGAGTTCAGCGATGCCTTTCTTTAGCCACATTGCACCCTAAAATATATCCCAGAAGTTTCATTCATTGCTCCAGAAGGCTGAACCTAAATAGGAACATGGGGGAAGAGAGGCCCATCACTCTGGCACTCAATACAAATTGGGAAACAAGTCGTCCAGGAATACGTGGCCACTCTAAATAAGTTCAAGTCCCCTTTCAGGGCCAGATCAACTACACCCAAGAGTATTGAAGGAACTAACGGAAGTCATCTCGGAACCATTGGCAATAATCTTTGAGAGTTCTTGGAGAGCGGGATAAGTCCCAGCAGATTGGAGGAGGGCCAATGTGGTCCCAATCTTCAAGAAGGGAAAAAGGGATTACCCAAACCAGGGCTGTCCAACAGGCCCCCCAGCCTGTTGGACACGGCCCCCGCTACCCTCCTGAAAGAATTGGTTTTTTTTAAAAAAATAATTTTTTTAAAAAAAAGCAGCCGGGGGGGAAGGGGGAGGTGGCGCAAGGAGGAGGAAGGGAGCCAGCTTCTCCTCCCTGCACCACCCCTCCATCTCTCTCTCAAGCCAGGGCTGGGGCGGGGCCAGGGGTAGGGGCGGGGGCAGGGCGGGGGGGTGGGGCCAGGGGCGGGGGTGGGAGCGGGGGTGGATCGGCCCCCAGGTCATCAGTGACCTGAGTTCCGGCCCTTGGCCGGTTAGAAATTGGACAGCCCTGACCCAAACAATTACTGTCCAGTCAGCCTCACATCGATACCAGGCAAGATTCTGGAAAAGAAACAAATGCGGTCATTGCTAATAGTCAAAAACAAGTCATGCCAGACTAATATTATCTCTTTTTCTGATAGAGTTACAGGCTGGGTAGATGCGGGGAATGCCATGGATGTAGCATACCTGGATTTCAGTTAGGCCTTCGACAAGGTCCCCCATGACCTTCTGGCAAACCAGTCTAATGTGGGCTAGGCAAAACTACAGTTAGGTGGATCTGTAATTGGTTAAGGGGCTGAACCCAGAGGGTGATTCTTAGGCATGAGAAAAAAGTTATGGTAATGAAATGATTCGTAAGAAATTCGTAAGAAATGCTACTTTTGAGTATTTCCGCATCTGGAACGCCAACCAGGAAGTGGACTTTCTTTATAGAACTTCGGGGCCAGGATTTTCTTAAGTGTCGTTATTAGGTCGTAAGGGGGCACCTCCTTCTCTCTCACCACCCTCCCGCCTCCCTTGCCAATAAGTATTATGGCAAGGCAAGCCCTAAACTCGCTCCTTCTTTTCGGTTGGAAGCCTGGAAAAAATGTAAACAGAGAGGATTACTCAGAAGTAAATCTGCAAGGAGGGCACTTTGGATGAAGGGCCCTCCTTTGTGATTTACTTCTGAGTAATCCTCTCTGTTTACATTTTTCCAGGCTTCCCTGCCTCTCCTGCCTGCCAGGATCTAAAGCATCAAAGAGTATTGGGATGAGAAACCAACCTAATGTATAATAGAATGAATGCTACTGTAAGTGCCTAATAATATAAGTAATCCAACTGGTCATACCTACATTCCATGCACATGCAATAATACAGCAGTAATAACAATAACAAGAGGTAAAATTCAAACCGAAGTATTCTGACTGGTCTCTCCTCATGCGGTGCAAACGGGCTCTTCTCTTGAAGATTCTGCAGCAAATCCCCCAAAGAATATGTATGTGTGTGCACCCAAGCAGAAAACGCTTGCTTTTCCCGGGCTCACAGAGAAGAGCCCGTTTGCACCGCATGAGGAGGGACCAGTCAGAATACTTCGGTTTGAATTTTACCTCTTCTTATACCCATTGTTATTACTGCTATATTATTGCATGTGCATGGAATGTAGGTATATGACCAGCCTGGGCAAACTTGGGCCCTCGCTCCCTCGGGATCGGGGTGAGAGAGAGGCAGCGAGGAGTGAGGGGGGCTCCTCCTCCTTTTCTTTGCTGCTTCCCAAGAATAGAATACCCCCCCCCCCCCTCCCTCCCTCCTTCCTATTTGGAGAGTCCCATCTAGAATTCAGTGTGATTTATTCAAGTTTTGGCCTACAACTCCCAGAAATCCCAGCCAATTTACCAGCTGTTAGGATTTCTGGGAGTTGGAGGCCAAAACCATCTGAATCTTGCATGCGCTGGCATACGAACTACTAACGAATTTCGTTAGCAATTGTTACATTTTAGAAATTTTTGGAAATTTTTTTGTAAGTCTTTCTTTTACTAATCAAAAAAAAATCCCCCCCCCCCATTTGATTTTAGAATCGCCATTTTTGGGTTCAAAACCATGCCTAGTGATTCTCACCAATGTTTCCTCTTCATCCTGGAAAGAAGTGACAAGCAGAGTGCCATCAGCAGGGTTCCGTCCTGGACATCCCGGTCCTGTTCAGGATCTTTATTAATGACTTGGATGAAGGGTTAGAAGGCATGATTATCAAGTTTGCAGACGACAGCAAATTAGGAGGAATAGCCAATACTTCAGGACACAGGAGCAGAATTCAAAACAATCTTGACAGATTAGAGAGTTGGGCCAAAGCTAACAAAATTAAGTTCAAGAGTGACAAATGCAAGATACTCCACTTAGGCAGAAAAAAATGAAATGCAAAGATACAGAATGGGGGGGGGGGGGGTGTGGCTCGAGAGCAGTACGTGTGAAAAGGATCTTGGGGTCCTTGTGGACAACAAGTTAAACATGAGTCAACAATGTGATGCGGTGTCATGAAAAGCCAATGGGATTTTGGCCTGCATCAATTGGAGTATACTATCTAGGTCCAGGGGAGCCATGCTCCCCATGCTCTATTCTGCCTTGGTTAGACCACTCCTGGAATATTGTGTCCAATTCTGGGCGCCACAATTGAAGGGAGATGTTGACAAGCTGGAATGTGTCCAGACGAGGTCGACTAAAATGATCAAGGCTCTGGAGAACAAGCTCTATGAGGAGCGGCTTAAAGAGCTGGGCATGTTTAGCCTGATGAAGAGAAGGCTGAGATGAGACATGATCGCCATGTATAAGTATGTGAGAGGAAGTCATAGGGACAGGCCCGGATTAGGCTCTTCGGCTGCCTGAGGCCAAGACGCCCCACGCCGCCGTCCCCAGGGTGCGGAAAGCCACGCCCCCAGGGCACGGAAAGCCACGCCCCCAGGGCGCGGAAAGCCACGCCCCCAGTGCACTGCTGCGCATGTGCAGCAGCAGCCCCGGCCCCACGGCTTCCGTCCACCTCGCGCCTTCCTTTCGGTCGTGGGAGGAGGAGGTGGACGGAAGCCACGCGGCACTGCTCGTGAGGCTTCCATCCGCCGCCTCCTCCACCTCCCACGACCAAAAGGAGGCGCAAAGAGGAGGGCGGGACTTTCCTTCATCTTCCTCGCGCCTTCCTTTCGGTCGAAGGAGGAGGAGGAGGCGGCAGGCGGAAGCCCCATGAGCAGTGCCTCACGGCTTCTGTCCACCTCCTCCTCCTCCCGCGACCGAAAGGAAGGCGCGAGGAAGATGAAGGAAAGTCCCACCCTCCTCCTGGCCACCTGGGCCACCCCCTTGCAAAGGAAGGAGGCGGCCAGGAGGAGGAGGAGGAAGGGAAGCCCGCTGGTGGGCATGTGTGTGCATGCATGCATGCCTGCCGGCGGGGCGGAACTTCCCTTCCTCCTCCACGCCGCCTCCTTCTTTTGCAAGGGGGTGGCCCAGGCGAGGTATGATGACTCTCTCGGGAGAGGGCGGGGGGAAAGCGCTGCGAGGGGGCGGTTTTTTAAAATAAAAAAATAATGTTTTCGGAGGCCAAATCCGCTGCCCCCCAAAACCTGCCGCCCGAGGCCGTGGCCTAGTCTGGCCTTATTGGTAATCCGGGCCTGCATAGGGAGGAGGGAGCAAGCTTGTTTTCTGCTGCTCTGGAGTGTAGGACGTGGAACAATGTCTTCAAACTACAAGAAAGGAGATTCCACCTGAACATGAGGAAGAACTTCCTGGCTGTGAAAGCCATTCAGCAGTGGAACTCTCTGCCCTGGAGTGTAGTGGAGGCAGCAGGCCCGGATTACCCATAAGGCCACCCTAGGCCATGGCCTAGGGCGGCACCTTTGGGAGAGGCAGCAGGTCCAGATCCCCCCCCCAAGTTAAAAAATTCCCAAAAAATCATTTTTTTTCAAAAAATGAATAAATTTTTTTAAAAAGGGCGCATGCACACGGTGGCGTAAGCACCATCCACGGCCACCCCCCTCCTTTGCTCTGCTCCCTCGGCTCTACCCCCACCCTCCGCTCCGCCCCACCCCCGGCTCTGCCCCCGCCTCCTCGCTGGCGCGAGGAGGAGGAAAGAAAGCCCCACCCCCGGAGCTGATGCGGGGCCTCCCCACGGCTCCTGCCTCCCTCCTAAAGCCACGATTTCGGCCACTTCTCAGGCTGGCATAGTGGCTTTAGGAGGGAGGGAGGAGCCGGTGAGGAGGTGGGGGCGGAGCCGGGGGTGGGGTGGAGCCAGGGGCGGGGGCAGAGTCTTTGGCCTAGGGCACCAAAAGGGCCTGATCTGGGCCTGTCTGTCAGGGGTGCTTTGAATGCAATTTTCCTGCTTCTTAGCAGGGGGTTGGACTGTATGGCCCATGAGGTCTCTTCCGACTCTATAATTCTATGAATACCCAAGTGCATCGTTGAAGCTTTTAAAAATACCTATATCTTTACGTCCTTAAAGATCTTCCTGACCTTCTAACTTACGTGGGAGGCGGCACTAGGAGCAGACAGGTTAGCAGCCTTCTGCCAATAAAATCGGGCCGTAAAGAGCACAGAGGCTAATTACGATCATTGGACATCTACGACAGATCATGGAGTTAATAAGCTTAAAGTGCACCTGACCTTTACAGTGCAAACTTGTAAAGAAAAAGAAGGGGGAAGAATATGTAGGTACTAGGCATGGTTTCGAACCCAAAAATGGCGATTCTAAAATCAAATGGGGGAGGATTTTTTTTATTAGTAAAAGAAAGACTTACAAAAAAAATTCCAAAAATTTCTAAAATGTAACTTAATTACTAACGAAATTTGTTAGTAGTTCGTATGCCAGCGCATGCGCATTCCAGATGGTTTTGGCCTACAACTCCCAGAAATCCTAACAGCTGGCAAATTGGCTGGGATTTCTGGGAGTTGTAGGCCAAAACTTGAATAAATCACACTGAATTCTAGATGGGACTCTCCAAATAGGAAGGAGGGAGGAAGGAGGGAGGGGGAGGGAGGGAGGAGCGGGTATTCTATTCTTGGAAGCAGCAAAAGAAAAGGAGGAGGAGCCCCCCCTCGCTCCTCGCTGCCTCTCTCTCACCCCGATCCCGAGGGAGCGAGGGCCCAAGTTTGCCCAGGCTGGTCATATACTTACATTCCATGCACATGCAATAATACAGCAGTAATAACAATGGGTATAAGAAGAGGTAAAATTCAAACCGAAGTATTCTGACTGGTCTCTCCTCATGCGGTGCAAACGGGCTCTTCTCTGTGAGCCGGGAAAAGCCAGCGTTTTCTGCTTGGTGTGCACACATACATATTCTTTGGGGGGATTTGCTGCAGAATCTTCTCTATGAGCCCGGATTCTGCAGCAAATCCCCCCCTAAGAATATGTATGTGTGTGCACCCAAGCAGCAAACGCTGGCTTTTCCCGGGCTAATAGAGAAGAGCCCGTTTGCACCGCATGAGGCAGGGACCAGTCAGAATACTTCGGTTTGAATTTTACCTCTTGTTATTGTTATTACTGCTGTATTATTGCATGTGCATGGAATGTAGGTATGACCAGTTGGATTACTTATAATATTAGGCACTTACAGTAGCATTCATTCTATTATACATTAGGTTGGTTTCTCACCCCAATACTCTTTGATGCTTTAGATCCTGGCAGGCAGGAGAGGCAGGGAAGCCTGGAAAAATGTAAACAGAGAGGTTTACTCAGAAGTAAATCCACAAGGAGGGCACTTCATCCAAAGTGCCCTCCTTTGCAGATTTACGTCTGAGTAATCCTCTCTGTTTACATTTTTTCCGGGCTTCCAGCCAAAAGAAGGAGCGAGTTTAGGGCTTGCCTTGCCATAATACTTATTGGCAAGGGAGGCGGGAGGGTGGTGAGAGAGAAGGAGGGTGCCCCCCCCTTAAGACCTAATAACGACACTTACGAAAATCCTGGCCCCTGAAGTTCTATAAAGAAAGTCCACTTCCTGGTTGGCGTTCCAGGTGTGGAAATACTCAAAAGTAGCATTTCTTACGAATTTCTTACGAATCATTTCATTTTCATAACTTTTTTCTCATGCCTAGTAGGTACTTCTCTGTTTATGATCTCTAAATCACAACATTTGCTCATCCTGCAAGCCAAAGGATGTTTTTACTTTTACTCAATTAAGAACCTCTTCCAATGTCCGTGTGTGTGTGTGTGTGTTGTTTTGCCTTCAGTCACACAGGGTGCCTTGTGGTGCCCTGCACGCCTTCCCTTCTTTCCTCATTAGACAGGGACAACAGGACAAGGTGTGTTGGTGCCAGGGCCGGATTACCCATGAGGCCAAACTAGGCCATGGCACACTGAGGGCGGCACAGAGCATGGACCCCCCCCCCCCAAATAAAATGTTGAATCAAATAAAAACGCAACTACGCATGGAGATGAGGAAGGAAGACGCTGCTCCTGGGCTGCTTCCACTTCATGCCGCTCTCTTCCGCCGCCAGCTGGGGCTCCAACCTGTTCGTGGGTCGCCGGCAGCCTGTGGCTTCCCTGCCTCGCCTCCTCTGCGTTGCAGCTTCTGAGGGGCTCACCCGCGGGGAGAAGGAGGAGGAGGAGAAGTGGACGATGATGACGAGGAGCCAGGCAGAGCCCCGGAGGGATTTACTTGGGGTGCAACCGGAGCCGAGGGGAAAATGTACCTCGACCCAGAGGCCAGCAAAGGTAAGCCGGGCATCTTCACCATCCCCTGTTGCGGCGAGCGGGCTCCAAAACCACCGCCTTAGGTTTAGGGTGCAAGGCGAAGGGAGGGGGAAGGCAGGGGTTGGGGCGCTGGAGGGGTGGGGAAAGGGGAGGCCGGAGCCTGATTGGGCGGGAGGGAAGCCCCTAATTCCAAAGTGTGGCCTAGGGCACAAAATTGTGTTAATCCGGACCTGGTTGGTGCCCTGTCCCCATCATATAGGAGAAAGGGTGGCAACACATGTTGCCACAGTGGCCTTTCCCCATCAGATGGGGAAAGGCATCAAAAATGTGAGTAGCTCCATTGGAGCTACCCAAAACACATTTACCTTTCCGTTGTTGCCGAGGAAGAATCTTGCAACACTTCCTCGGCACTTCAAGGGTAAATTGGGTGGGGTGTTGTAGCAACCCAGTTCTCTTTTGTGCCTGGGGGGCAGGGGGCAGCACCGGGGGTCACACTTGCATTGGAGCCAGCCGCAGCTGATGAGGAAATGGAGGAAGGGGTTAATGAGTTAGCTGGGCCTTCCTCTCCCACAGAGAGCTTGGCTGGGATGATGGATGGCCTGACGGCTACCATAACTGGGAAGGTCAGGCTGATTCAGAAAGTGTTGATAGTGACGATTGTTATGAGAAGCCAGGTGGTTTCGGGTCGCAGGAGAGAATCGGGGAAACAGTGGAGGATGAGGCCATGGAAGCTGAAAGGGAGTTTGTCTCTCATGAAGATAGCGACCCAGGTGCTGGGAGGCAAGGACGGGGCTTCGATAGGGAGAGAGAGCATCGAGTCCAGCAGGAGGAGTTGGCACCGCAGCCTAGAGCGCCAGAGAAGCGCGAGATCCCGTAGCACAGATTGGCAAAGAAGCCTAGAGCGTCGGGGGCCGCGCCAAGGGGATTAAGTATAGGATCCGTGGGAACGGATCCTCAGTAGCTCGGTCACTTCTATTCTAAGAGGAGTGAAGCGAGCAAAGACTACGGAGGGAAGTTGCCGGCTCGTGCCTTGCCAAGAAGTTTCTTGGGCCCTGTGTGAACTTTGTTTTGTTCCTTGATCCGCTTTGCTTTGCGGAGCCTTTTGCCAAGCCTTTTACCAAGCTTTTGCCAAGCTATTGGATTGGACTACTACAGACTCTTTCCTTGTGGATTGAACTTTTCAATATTTTATGGACAATTACCTTTTCACCTGTTCTTTATTATTCAATAAATAGTTAGCTGATTATCGTCTCTGTGTGTGTGATTAAGGGGCCGGCCGAGTCCTTGCATCGTGACAGGTGTGCCAAGTGTCATGTGATTGCACTCAGAGCTTCAAAGGGTGTGACGGCGCAGCAAGCACCACTTGTATGAAAAACTTTAAGTTCCGAAGGTTTTCACTGTTGTATTGTGTTTCTGCAGGCTGCTCAGTTTTGCAAAGGTTTGGTTGCATTGATTGGTTCTTTGCACCTGCCAATCATTGTTTGCAGAGCCCAGTTGAGTTTGTTCCACCCCCTTTCCCAGGGATTTGGAAAAGAATGCCATTTTTATGTTTGTTAAACCACCAGGATTTCTCCAGAGAGGACGTGACTGAAGGTTTGCCAGGCCAGGCTTTGGTCAAGCTATCTTCCAACACCAGGCTGACTTTCCTTGGGACTCATACAGAAAGCCCAGCATACCAGAAGGTTGGGTAGCTCTGGGGAGTCTCAAGTGCCTTCAAACCAGACAGTTGGATATTCAGAGGAAGGTTTCATGCCTTCAATATAGACCATCTGGCTGGGGCTTCGGGTGTCCTTACCTCGAAGCCACAGAGAAGGAGAGGACTTGGAGAGCCATCCAGCTGAAGCTTCCTGGACTAAAGCTGCAGAGAGACTGTAATGTAAGATCTTTCCTTTATCTTTTGGGGAACAAAGCAAAGTGCCTGAGTGAGGTTAACTCATGTTAATAACCATTAAGCCTGTTTGAGTTAACTAGAGTGTCCAGCTTGGTCCTTGGGATCCCCAAGCCTCTAAAGCAGTGTTTCTCAGCCTGGGGGTCAGGACCCCGGGGGGAGGGGTCGCGAGGGGGTGTCAGGGGGGTATTTTCTGTTGGTCATGGGGATTCTGTGTGGGAAGTTTGACCCAATTCTATTGTTGGTGGGGTTCAAAATGCTCTTTGATTGCAGGTGAACTATACATTTCCAGCAACTACAACTCCCAAATGTCAAGGTCTATTTTCCCCAAACTCCACCAGTGTTCACATTTGGGCATATTGAGTATTCGTGCCAAGTTTGGTCCAGAACCATCATTGTTTGAGTCCATAGTACTCTAGATGTAGGTAAACTACAATTCCAAAACCCAAGGTCAGTGCCCACCAAACTCTTCCAATATTTTCTGTTGGTCATGAGAGTTCTGTGTGCCAAGTTTGGTTCAATTGCATTGTTGGTGGAGTTCAGAATGATCTTTGATTGTAGGTGAACTATCAAGCCGAGCAACTACAACTCCCAAATAATGAAATCAATCCCATCCCCAATCCCACCAGTATTCAAATTTGGGCGTATTGCGTATTTGTGCCAAATTTGGCCAGTGAACGAAAGTACATCCTGTGTATCAGATATTTACATTAAGATTCATAACAGGAGCAAAATTACAGTAATGAAGTAGCAAGAGAAGTAATTTTATGGTTGGGGGTCACCATAACATGAGGAACTGTACTAAGGGGTCGCAGCATTCGGAAAGTGGAGAACCACTGCTCTAAAGGAAGGCAAGAAGCAATCCCTCGGTATGGAGAGACCACGTCCTTGCTCTTCACTGAGCATTTACAGGCCGGGTGTGACGGCACAAAGGGGCAAAAAGCCGCAGTGTGATGAAGTGGAAGAGGAATACACTTAGCCTGGCATTTAAGACATGTAGACTCTTTCTCTGATTTTCGCCTGTTCCATTTCTTTATTATCTCCCATTTCATTCTACTTTGCCTCAGCTTACAGAACTTGTGAAATTAATTTTAGCACACATGAAGAGTTCATTCTGTAAGAAGAGGGGGAGCTTCTGAGACCTTCAAAGAAAGCCCTACGTATAGTGAATTGTAGTAGACTGATTGGGAAGTGAACAGTGAGTTGAGTACTCTTGGCTTTTCTTTGCGAACGAACAGTTTGTATAGAGGCTTGAGTGTTTCAAAGTTGCAAAGTCTTAAGTGGTTTCAGAGGCTATTGGTTCTTTGTTACTAGTTGCTTAGTTTTCCTCAGAGCTACAATTCTTGAGGAGACACAGTTTTCGCTACTGAAGTACAGTGTGTCTTTGCTCACTATTCTTCCTTAATCACTAACTCAGCAGTCCTGCTCTGTCAATTGCTATACCATAAGTGTTGTGATTGAGCCTCTAGCTGCTACTGATAGTAGTGTTTCAAAAGACTCTGATGGCTCAGCATCCGGGGAGAGTATGGAACTGGGTGGGGCTGCTTTTAACAGGAGTACTGGTGTTTGCAGAAAGAGGCTTACCCATGAGTCAAGTGAGTCAAGTGAAGAGGATCACTTGCAACTCAAGAGAGTCAAGCAAATAATTACAGCACCTAAAGACTCTGAGACATTTGAGGGATGCTCTGGGAATGATGGGAGTCAGAGTACAGATGACATTTCTATTGAAATGGATTGGACTCAAGTAAGAGAAATTCTGAGGGCTTGTGAGGAGCCCACAAGTTCAGACACCTGGGTAGGATTCACTGGCGATCAGGATTGGCCCTCAGATTCCCCAGACAATGGGTGGGATGTTCTAAGTCTTAACCACAGGTGGAAATCTTGGAGGACCAGTCAAAGGGCAGCAGCTGCTGGGAGAGTAACACCTGAGGATGATGATAGGGCGTTGACCTCATCTGACTTGTAGTGAGGTTAAAAGGTGGGCATTTTGGGACTAACCTCTGTGGCTAGCAAGGAGTTGCCTTTGGATCCTAGGACTCTTGCATCTTGTATCCTGTCACCTTGCATCTTGAAGCCTTGATTCCAGACTGATTCTGCTGCTTCCTGTGGTGGGGTTTGAACTCCACTGGATTGCTCCCCAGTTGGACTGTGGATTGTGTCTTCGCTTCTATGTCTATCTCCTCTCCTTGACCTTGGCCTGGCTCCTGGATTACGTCTCTCCTCTGCCCCTTTGGATACCTTCTTGGACAACCCTTGGATGACTTCAATGCTGACGACCTTGGATTGATTCTGACGACGACATCTTCTCTGCTGCCCTCAGCGTGCCTTTCTCTGTTTATTTTGCTTTGATTTTGCTAAAGGGTTTTTGGTGTTTTGAATGCAGGCTTTTTCTCCCTGTTTGTTTTCATGCCGGTTAAGGCTTCCTTTTGTGAGCGTTTTCGCTGACCATTAAGTGCTTTTGTTTTGCAAATACTTATCTCCAGAGACTCTGTGAATATTAAAACAAACTATTTACACTCAATTGGGTTTGGCTCTCTGAACTGGCGTCTGCTGCGACAATAAGTGATTTACCAAACTCCCAGCTTCTTCCTATATCTTCAGGTTAACTCTCAAGCTTAACTAGAAACTGTTATCTCAGTTCCCTAAAATAAACTGCCTCTTCTGTAGTTTAAAAAGCAACCTTTCTGTTACCTCAGAACAGAATCGACCACCTTCTAAACCAGGGCTGCCCAGGAAGTCGATCGCGACCGACTAGTCGATCCCGAGTCCATATGAAGTCGATCACAGCCGGATGGGGCGATTCTGCCCTGCGTGCACACACTCACCACCGTGCACACCCGGGAAGGGGATCCTCCTTGCCTGCGCGCGCTCTCTCTAAATCTCTTTGCTGCCTTCCTCCTGCGTGCTTTCGTGAAGCAGGAAGTCCCCATCCTTTCCTGCTTCCTGCATGCGCAGCAGGCCCCTCCTACGCACGCAGCAGGAAGCATGCTCCTGCTGCGTGCGTGGGAGGGGCTTGCTGCGCACGCAGCAGGAAGGGATGGCAACGGGAAGGGGATCTTCCTTGCCTGCCCACAAACTCTCTCTACGTCTTCTCGCCGCTGTGTTCACCAAGCAGGAAGTCACCATCACTTCCTGCTGCGTGCGTGCGCAAGCCCCTCCCAACAGGATGCGCGCTCCTGACTTGGATGTGCGCCCCTTCCATTGTGACTTCCTGCTTGGCGAACGCAGTGGCGAGGAGATTGAGAGAGCGTTCATGGGCAGGCAAGGAAGATCCCCTTCCTGTTGGCCTCCCTTCCTGCTGCGTGCACAGCAAGCCCCTCCCACGCACGCAGCAGCAGCGCGCTTCCTACTGCGTGCGTGGGAGGGGCCTGCTGCGCACGCAGGAAGCAGGAAGGGATGGGGACTTCCTGCCTGGTGAACGCAGCAATGAGGAGATGGAGAGAGCATTCGTAGGCAGGAAAGGAAGAATCCCTGAGCGGCCGGAAGGCAGCAGCAGGAGTGCACGCGCGGCGGCAAAGGTGCGCTTGCGGCAGCATGACAGCGCACGCGTGCCAGGTAGATCTTTTCAACTTGGTTGTTCATATAGTAGTTCGCATGCTGGCTTAACAACAACCACTCTCACCGACTGTCTCTCCTCTACCAAATTTAAATCTGCCTTCAGCTGCATATTCCTTTCTGGCTCCTCCCCCTGTTTCCGTAGTAACATACTCTCTTTGGAGGGAAATGCCTCTATTATCAGAGTTAACCCTTTAGGGTCTGATCAACATTTAACCTTATATTCCGATACAAATCTAATCATATAACCACATATTCAACAATAAAACAATACATATATTTGACTTCATTACACCTATGTATAGTGAATTGCAGTAGACCAGGGGTGCTCAGAACGGTGATCGCGAAAACAAAACTTGGCATGAATACTCAATATGCCCAAATATGAACACAGATGGAGTTTGGGGAAAATAGACCTTGACATTTGGGTGTTACAGTTTCTGGGATTTATCGTTAACACACAATCAAAGAGCATCCTGAACTCTTGCAACAATGGAATTGAACCAAATTTGGCATATTGAACTCTCATTACCAACAGAAAGTACTGAAAGGGTTTGCTTGGGAATTGACCTTGAGTTTGGAAGATGTAGTTCACCTACATCCAGAGAGCACTGTGGACTCAAAAAATGTTATGTTATGCTGTTGTTTGTTTTCTATCCAGAAGGAGGCTCACCACTTTAAGGTCCCTAAAACAGGCACGGGAAAATTTCTGCCCTCTGGGTGCTTTGGACTTCAACTCCCACCATTCCTAACAGCCTGAGGCCCTTTCCTGCTTAAGTGGCTGAGGGGGAGGGAATGGGCCTGAGGCTGCTAGGAACAGTGGGAGTTGAAGTCCAAAACACCTGGAAGGTGCAAGTTTGCCCATGCCAGCTTTCGACAGAGATCTCCTCCTCCCCCTTCGCGCCCTTTCTTCCCCCTCCTGTCAAACACGTACTTTTTCTTCTACACTGCCGCTTCTGCCGCCATTTTGATCCGAGGGGGCAGCGTGAGTGTGTTCAGGAGGGGAGGGGGAGGGAGGGAGGAAGACATGACCTGTGCAGGCACTACTACGCAGACTCGCCCCAGAGCAAAGCAAGCAGAGCCAGGCTGGGAAGAAGGGAGCCCGAGTGGAGAAGGAAAAGTGTTCGGCAGGAGGGGGAAGAAAGCATATTGGAGGTTCCAACACCTGACGATCACTCACGGCACACTAGTGTGCCACGGCACACTGGTTGGGAAACACTGCTTTAGCATATAAAACAGTAGCACTGCACCCCAGTATCCTTCTGGGTCGCCTCCAAGGATGGCTCTTGGAAGTATTGTTTTGCAGTAGCTCCACTCCTTCCTGGAGGATCGTGTCCAGAAGGTGTTGTTGGGGGACACCTGCTTGGCCCCGCAGCCATTGTCCCATAGTGTCCCGCAGGGCTCAGTATTGTCCCCCATGTTGTTTAACATCTACATCAGGGGTGCTCAGAACGGTGATCGCGATCACCAGGGTGATCTTCGGGCCTCATCCTGGTGATCTTGAGGCCCCTGCCCAGGTTTTATGCTGTTGGTCCTCTTCACGCGCCCCTGCACGCTGCAAAGAAGTCCTCCGTCGTTGCTCCTCCCTGCTCGCGCGTCACCTCCAAAAGCTCCAGAGTCCAAGAGGTAGAATGGGCCCCCCTCTTTTGGATTCCTCCTCCTCCCTCTGTCCTTCTCCAGCCACTCAGAGTCATAGGAGACCAACGGGGGTGGGCCTGGATGACGCGATGCATGGCTGGCCCTGCGCACATGCGCAGAAGCGTCCATTCTGCCTCTCAGACCTCTCGTGAGCTCTTGGAGGCGGCACGCATGCTGGCGGCGTGGAAATAGGAGCAACAACAGAGGAGAAGAAGAAGGCCGCTTTGGGGTCATTTCCTTACCACATCTCAAAGGTCGGTCTTTTTACTTTGGGGTGGGTGCTTGATTGTTCTGGGGCATGTCTCTTTGTTTATTTTTAATGTTTAAAAATGACCTTTTAGCCCCAAAGCCTCTCTGCTTGCTTTGTTCCTTGAGAAATATATGTTGGGGAATATGGCAGTGTGGGAGAAATGGGGTGGTTGGATGTATTTATGCATGCCCCTTTGTTCACCTTGCTGAGTATTTAATGGCCTTGCAGTTCAACAGCCTCTCTTCTTACTTTCTGGCTGATAATATGTGTGGTAATATGGCAGTGTGGGTGAAATGGGGTGGTTGGAAGTATGTATGCATGCCCCTTGTTCACCTTGCTGAGTATTTAATGGCCTTGCAGTTCAACAGCCTCTCTTCTTACTTTCTGGCTGATAATATGTGTGGTAATATGGCAGTGTGGGTGAAATGGGGTGGTTGGATGTATTTATGCATGCCCCTTTGTTCACCTTGCTGAGTATTAAATGGCCTTGCAGTTCAACAGCCTCTCTTCTTACTTTCTGGCTGATAATATGTGTGGTAATATGGCAGTGTGGGAGAAATGGGGTGGTTGGATGTATTTATGCATGCCCCTTTGTTTACCTTGCTGAGTATTAAATGGCCTTGCAGTTCAACAGCCTCTCTTCTTACTTTCTGGCTGATAATATGTGTGGTAATATGGCAGTGTGGGAGAAATGGGGTGGTTGGATGTATTTATGCATGCCCCTTTGTTCACCTTGCTGAGTATTAAATGGCCTTGCAGTTCAACAGCCTCTCTTCTTACTTTCTGGCTGATAATATATGTGGTAATATGACAGTGTGGGAGAAATGGGGTGGTTGGATGTATTTATGCATGCCCCTTTGTTCACCTTGCTGAGTATTAAATGGCCTTGCAGTTCAACAGCCTCTCTTCTTACTTTCTGGCTGATAATATGTGTGGTAATATGGCAGTGTGGGAGAAATGGGGTGGTTGGATGTATTTATGCATGCCCCTTTGTTTACCTTGCTGAGTATTAAATGGCCTTGCAGTTCAAAGCCTCTCTTCTTACTTTCTGGCTGATAATATGTGTGGTAATATGGCAGTGTGGGAGAAATGGGGTGGTTGGATGTATTTAAATGGCCTTGCAGTTCAACAGCCTCTCTTTTACTTTTGCTGATAATATGTGTGGTAAAATGGCCTTGCAGATGTATTTATGCACAGCCGTATTAAATCTTCAACAGCCTCTCTTCTTACTTTCTGGCTGATAATATGTTGGGGAATATGGCAGTGTGGGAGAAATGGGGTGGTTGGATGTATTTATGCATGCCCCTTTGTTTACCTTGCTGCGTATTAAATGGCCTTGCAGTTCAACAGCCTCTCTTCTTACTTTCTGGCTGATAATATGTGTGGTAATATGGCAGTGTGGGAGAAATGGGGTGGTTGGATGTATTTATGCATGCCCCTTTGTTTACCTTGCTGAGTATTAAATGGCCTTGCAGTTCAAAAGCCTCTCTTCTTACTTTCTGGCTGATAATATGTGGTAATATGGCAGTGTGGGAAGGGGTGGGGTGGTTGGATGTATTTATGCATGCCTTTGTTTACCCTGCTGAGTATTAAATGGCCTTGCAGTTCAAAAGCCTCTCTTCTTACTTTCTGGCTGATAATATGTGTGGTAATATGGCAGTGTGGGAGAAATGGGGTGGTTGGATGTATTTATGCATGCCCCTTTGTTTACCTTGCTGAGTATTAAATGGCCTTGTAGTTCAAAAGCCTCTCTTCTTACTTTCTGGCTGATAATATGTGTGGAAATATGGCAGTGTGGGAGAAATGGGGTGGTTGGATGTATTTATGCATGCCCCTTTGTTCACCTTGCTGAGTATTAAATGGCCTTGCAGTTCAAAAGCCTCTCTTCTTACTTTCTGGCTGATAATATGTGTGGTAATATGGCAGTGTGGGAGAAATGGGGTGGTTGGATGTATTTATGCATGCCCCTTTGTTTACCTTGCTGAGTATTAAATGGCCTTGCAGTTCAACAGCCTCTCTTCTTACTTTCTGGCTGATAATATGTGTGGTAATATGGCAGTGTGGGAGAAATGGGGTGGTTGGATGTATTTTTATGCTCTGTTTTATATTGTTGTTATTAAATTGAAATGTTGATGTTTTATAACTTCATTTTGTGGAAACTGCCCCGAGCCTGCTGGAAGGAGCGGTACATAAAAATGAATAATAAATATAAATAAATAAATAAGAAAATAGTTATACGTTTTACATTTCTGGGTAGGTGATCTTTGGGACTTGGTTTTTTAATCAGTAGCTCCCATGCTGAAAAAGTGTGAGCGCCCCTTCAGTAGACTGATTGGGAAGTGACCAGTGAGTTGAGTACTCTTGGCTTTTCTTTGCGAACGAAGATTTAGGAAGGACTCATCCCACACTTTCTACAAGCGCATTGATGACTAAGAATTTTGGGGGTTAGATGTGTCCTTCGAGCCTTGCAATGGATTTTTCTGGTGGAGCGCAGTGTACACAGAACTGGCCTCACCCTTTAAACCAAAGGTTCGTCTGCTGGGGCCTAGCAAGCTGGGACGGTGGCAGCGAGGTCCTCAGGTCATAGGTTTGGTCCGAGTTTCCTTCTCTAGATGGTTGACCTTACAGGGTTAGACGAGCACCATCTGCCCGGGTTTGAAATCAGTTTTCCTTCTCCTAGGATGGTTGCCAAAAGGCTAGAGAGCCCATCCTGCCCATTGACGCTCTTTGTCAGACCTTTTGGTTGTGACCTGTCTGGCATGGGAGGCCCTACCATTGGCTATTTTGCCACCGCCAGCATAGCTCACAACTTCATGAGGGTACGCAAGCCTCTCCCCCACAACAAGGGGGCGCCAACGGAGAGGAGTTGAGTACTATGGCTCGGTTATTATTGCGAGGAAAGTTTGTAGCTGAAAGAGCATCCCAGATGCACTAAGGTTGCACCTACACTATAGTTTTTTTGGTGGCGCAATTGATTAAATCCTTGTGCCTCAGGACCGAAGACCGACAGGTGGAAGTTCAAATCCAGGGACAGCATGGATGAGCTCCCTCTGTCAGCTCCAATCCCCATGCAGGGACATTATTTATTTATTTGTCACGTTTCTATATCGCCCCTCTCAGCCCGAAGGCGACTCGGGACAGTTTACACAAGGCAGTTTCTGCCCTAAAACAACACAAGCAAACAAACCAAAAAAAATAACCATATAACAACAAATTAACAATTAAAAACATACAATTGCAGTCTCAGTGTCATGTTGAAATCAGTTTCCGTCACATTGTCATCATTCCATAGATCTAATTAAACCTTTATATTTTATCAGGAAATGCCTGCTCAAACAACCAGGTCCTGACTTTCTTGCAAAATGTCAGGAGGGAATGGGCCGATCTGATGTCTCTAGTGCGTTCCAAAGCCGAGGAGCCACCACTGAAAAGGTCCTGTCTCTTGTCCCCGCCAGTTGCGCATGTGAAGAAGGCGGGACCGAGAGCAGGGCCTCTCCAGATGATCTCAAACATCTCGATGGTTCATAGGGAGAGATGCGTTCGGACAGGTAAGTTGGACCCGAACCGTTTAGGACTTTAAAGGCTAAAGCAGCACTTTGAATTGTGCCCGGTAGCAAACTGGCAGCCAGTGGAGCTGACACAACAGGGGAGTTGTGCGCTCTCTGAATGCCGCTCCTGTTATCAACCTGACTGCTGTCTGTTGGACTATTTGCAGCTTCTGAACAGTCTTCAAAGGCAGTCCCACATAAAGAGCGTTGCAGTAATCTATAAGGGATGTAAGCAGAACGTGGACCACTGTGGCCAAGTCAGACTTCCTAAGCTACGGGCGCAGCTGGTGAACAAGTTTTAACTGTGCAAATGCTCCCCTGGTCACCACTAAAACGTGGGGTTCCAGGCTCAGCGATGAGTCCAGGATCATTCCCAAACTGCGAACCTGCGTCTTCAGACGGAGTGTAACCCCGTCTAACACATGCTGTAACCCTATGCCCTGTTCGGCCTTCGACTGACCAGGAGTGCCTCTGTCTTGTCTGGATTCAATTTCAATTTGTTCGCCCTCATCCAGTCCGACACAGCGGCCAAGCACTGGTTCAGGACCAAAACAGCCTCCTTAGTAGCAGGTGGGAAGGAGTGACAGAGTTGGACGTCATCTGCGTACAGGTGACACCGCACTCCGAAGCTCCGGATGACCTCCCCCAGCGGCTTCATGTAGATGTTAAACAACATGGGAGATAGTATTGAACCCCGAGGAACCCCACAAGACAATGTCTCCCAGTAACACCTTCTGAGATCAGCCCTTCAGAAAGGACCGGATCCACTGCAAGACAGTACCTCCAAGGCCCATTTCTGCGAGACATCCCAGAGGGATACCATGGTCAACGGTATCGAAGGCCGCTGAGAGGTCCAGCAGAACCAACAGGGACACACTCCCCCTGTTGAGCTCCTGCCGTAGATCATCCACTAAGGTGACCAAGGCTGTCTCGGTACCATGCCCCGGCCTAAAACCAGACTGTGCCGGGTCTAGATAATCCATGTCTTCCAAGAATACCTGGAGTTGTGAGGCCATGAGAGAAGCCTCCCACAAGGATGGTGAAACATCAAAACATCCGGGCATCCCCTGGGCAACGTCCTTGCAGGTGACCAATTCTCTCATACCAGAAGCAAAAACAAACCAACAAACACACAAAAGCAAACAAACACAACAACCATGATCCCATGTTGTGTAATCCTGGGAACCGCAGTTGAGTGAGGGAGTCATCACCCTTTTGCCTCCAATGTCTCATATCTATGAGCCAGATCTCAATAGGCCAGGGGTGCCTGCCCACACTTTTTCAGCATGCGAGCTACTTATATTAAAACCAAGTCAGAAAGATCTACCTACCTCCTCAAGGCTGGAGAGGGGAGGGGGTGGGGCTTGGACAAAGGAGGTGGAGCCAAGTCATGCCAAGCCCCGCCTCCTCTCCCTCTGGCTTTGGAGCTCCCAACAGCTTCTCCAGGCTTGAGGATGGCAGTGCCAAGCTAGTGGTGGCATAGCTAGCACAAGGCTGGCTTGGCACTGCTATCCTCCAGCCTGGAGAAGCTGCTGGTAGAGTGGAAGCCACAGGGGGCAGAGCCAGGCCGCGCCAAGCCTGCCCCCTTCCCTCTGGCTTTGGAACTCCCAGCATCTTCTCCAGGCTTGAGGATGGCAATGCCAAGCCAGTGGTGACATAGCTAGCACAAGGCTGGCTTGGCATTGCCATCCTCAAGCCTGGAGAAGATGCTGGGAGCTCCAAAGCCAGAGGGGATGGGCGGGGCTTGGCGTGTCCTGGCTCCGCCCACCTCTGGCTTCCGCTCTACCAGCAGCTTCTCCAGGCTTGAGAATGGCAGTGCCAAGCCAGTGGTGGCATATCTAGCACAAGGCTGGATTGGCCCTGCCCTCCACAAACTGGAGCAGCTGCTGGGAGTGCTGAAGCCGGGGAGGGGGCGGAGCTTGGCGTGGCCTGGCTCTGCCCCCTTTGAGAAGCACCCCATCCAGCTGGGATCGACCTCCTTCGGTCCCAGGATCGACTGGTCGATCACGATCGACTTCCTGGGCAGCCCTGCAATAGGCTGATAAAATCCCCCCCCCTTCTCTATATATATATTCATATATTCATTGATTCACATTCAGGTAAGCAAAATGAAAACATGCCTATCCGCATATATACTAAAATAGGTTAAAATTGTATAACAGCAACATTACTCGTGATCGTGCCATACTGTTAAGCACCAAAGAATAAAAAGAGAAGATTATGAATTAGCTGAAATTAATTCCTGACAGATTTAACACACTGCAGCACAAATTCCAGCTACTATAAGAGAAGTAGCTGCATTTTGATCAGAGAGGAGAAAGGAGACATAAAATGCAGCTGATCATCCTGAAAATTTCAGTAAAAAGAGTTCAATAAATTTTTTGTAGGTGTTGCAGTAAAGAAAAAATGGTGCCGGAGAACACGAGTTACTAATTCCGTCTTCTCCAGAGGCGCAGGACACTTGCAGCCACAATAGGGGATTTTTTTGGATACTTTCCCTTGAGAAGTATTAAAGGGGGAACAATTCTAAGTAGACCAGAAAGTTCTGAAACTCTGCAACAGACATCATATAGAAACGTTCAAGTCCATAAAGTAGAGATTGCCCATCAGTAGAGATTGTCCATCTCTAGGCTCAATTTGACATTGAGCCTACCAGTGTTTCCCAACCTTTTTTGAGCCGCGGCACACTTTTTAAATTTCCAAAATCCGGGGGCACACCACCAACCGAAATGACACAAAATGACACTCTAACACAGTAATACATATAGGTAATAGGAATTTACCTTGAGTTTTGGAGTTCTAGTTCACCCACATCCAGAGATCACTCTGGACTCAGGACCGACGAAGCAGGCAGGATGAAGGCGCCGCAGCAGGCAGGGAGGACGAGAGTGGTTTCCCGCACACGGGGAGGAGGGGGAGGATGGGAGGGGCGGGGCCCTGCAGGGAGTCGGGTTTGGCTGGCTCACGTCTCTCGCCGGGCGCGCCTTTCTGTTCTTTCTTGTCCCGCATGCGCCTCATCCCTCTATTTCCGCTGTTGACTCTGCTGCTGCCGGTGCGAGTGGGCCGAGGGAGGAGGAGAAGGAGGCTGCGGAGAAACCCTGCCTTGGCGGCTCCCTTCTCCTCTGCCACTGCCACAATGCATGGCCAGTCTCCGCGAACACGTGTCCTGGGCTGGCTGGGAGTGAAAAAAGAATCCGAAGGGAGGAGGCAGAGACCTTGGGAACCTTCTTGTGGATCCCAGCCGAGCAAGGGAGGCTGGAGGGGAGGGAGGCCCACTCCCTCCCTCCCTTCCTTTCTGGGAGGAGCCATTGTGACTCTGGAAGGAAGGAAGGAGGGGGAAAGGGTCTCGCTCTCACTTGCTCTCGCTCTCGCTCTCACTCGCTCTCTCGCGCTTGCCCCCTCCTCTCTCACCCTGCGCAAGCCATCCTCGGCGGCGGCGGGGGGGGGGGAGGTTCCAATTTCCCACGGCACACCGGATGATCACTCATGACACACTAGTGTGCCACGGCACACTGGCTGGGAAACACTGGCCTAGAGAACATTGACATTGAACAGCTCTGCTATGTTGCCCAATAATTGCCTTGGCCATTTCAAGAGGTGTCCGATGGAATAGCCACATAGTTAAAGACAAGCTTTGCTTCTCGTCTTGCTAAAACCTATCCTGGAGAATTAGAGGGTCCAAACTAGGCACGTGCAATTTGGCTAAGCCTGGTGCCATTTTTGGTGTTTAGATTTCAGTGGGACCCATGATCCATTTTTTGGGAGCCTCCTGAATTTGGTGGGCAAAATTTATTTTTTGATCAGGCAGCTGAAAGATCCAGGGAGATCTGGTCCATTGGTGGTAATGGGTGAACTTCCTAGGCTCTCCTTTCTGTCATTTCTTCTCCTCATATCCTTCAACTAGACCAGGATTTCACTATCTCTTCACAAGGGGCTAAAATCAGTGACTGTCACACTTCAAGGACCTCAGGCGTCACTTTTGCTTGAGCGACGTTCCAGCCAAGGTAACCAGAGTAAAACTTTAAACCAGCCTGCTTTGCTTTCAAACCCTGCTTGGGCCTCCCGTGCCTTTCCCGTGAGAAGTCTAGGGATGCAAGCATAACATAGACTTCTCAAGGCCGTACCATCTCACCTTCTTGATAATGGAAGCGGGCCGCGGGAGTAGAAAGCCTGACTCCCCGGCCCAGATGGCACTCGCTAACGAGCACCGCATTCCAAGAGTATTGAGTTCACAAAACATTCAAGGGATCATCAATCTTAGCTTTTGACGTGCGACGCAACTTGGGAATACTATAACTGCCCTGGAGACCCCTATGCCATTGTCTTGTACCAACAATGCGTTTGGGAGAAGATCCTGCGGGTTAGGCCAATCAGGCCTTCCATCAAGCCTTGCCAGCCACCCTGCTTCGGGCTGGCTTGTTCCAGCACTGCCTTGTTCCTGTTCGTCGTCGAGACCCGGTGATTGATCCTGAAACCCAGTGATTGATCCTCTTTTACCTTTTGAACTCTTTGCCTTATAATCAACGCATCCCAGCCCTTTTGCTTCGGCTGGGATTTTAAGAGACTCTTTGCATCCGGCTTGAGTTCCCATTTTCCTGCTTGTGCTCCTTTTGCCGCGGAGCACCTACTCCTTGCTGATCCCTGTTTGCTGCTAGTTGGAGGCACTATAAGGATTGCCTCCAACCTCTTTCCTATAATCATATATTCTAAATAAAACTCGTTGTACCTCAGCTGCTGTGTGGTTTATCCAGGGGGGTCAGGTTGCCAAGGCCTCAGAGGGCGATAGTGACACGTGCTTATTGGCTCCCAGAAAACAATGCCAGTGCAACTCTGTGGATGAAGGAGGATGGAGCCAGCACATACCACCACCACAGAAACACGGGAGGCTTCCAGTGTTGCCATCTGAATCCATGGGGGGAAGCTGCCACCACACTCCACGTTTCCTCCCATTGGCTACACCAATGTTTCCCAACCAGTGTGCCGCCGCACACTAGTGTGCCGTGAGCGATCATCAGGTGTGCTGTGGGCAGCCTTTCTAACCAACCACAAGGCACCAAAGATTTATTGGGGGTGGGGGTCATATGTGGCAACATCACTTCTTGATCAGCATTTGGCATTTGGAATCAGTGGCCCTAGCCATCAGGGATATGTTGCTTTTAAAGTCTCCCAAATTGTTGTTGAGAAAGAGGTGACATTTTGTACCATAATATTGATGGCATCAACATTTTCAGCTTTGGTTCCCATGTTCGTTGTCTTCTTCCTCGTCCTCTCCATCTTCTCCTCCTTTCCCTCCTCCATTAACTTTATCTTCCTATCCTCCTTTTCCTCCTGCTTCTTTCCTTTCTTCATCCTTACTTTTTTTTATTCCTCCTCTTCTCCCTTTTCTCTTCCTTCTTGTCCTTCTTCTAGAACAGTGTTTTTCAACCTTTTTTGAGCCGCTGCACATTTTTTACATTTACAAAATCCTGGGACACACCACCAGCCAAAATGACACAAAATGACACTCTAACACAGTAATACATATAATTAATATGTTTTAAATGTATTTATACACTCAGTGTGAAACCAGGGCCTGTTTCGATGAACACAACATAGATACCTTGGCAGGAATGGCAGAAAGACACAAACTGCCCACACAGAACTCCCATAACCAAGAGAAAATGCTATAAGAGTTTGGTGAGCATTGACCTTGGGTTTTGGAGTTGTAGTTCACCTATATCTAGAGAGCACTGTGGACTCAAACAATGTTGAATCAGGAACAAAATTGGCATGAATACTCAATATGCCGAAATGTGAACACAGATGGAGTTTGGGGGAAAATAGACCTTGACATTTGGGAGTTTCAGTTTCTGGGATTTATAGTTAACACACAATCAAAGAGCATCCTGAACTCTTGCAACAACGGAATTGAACCAAACTTGGCATATTGAACTCTCATTACCAACAGAAAGTACTGAAAGGGTTTGCTTGGGAATTGACCTTGAGTTTGGAAGTTGTCGTTCACCTACACCCAGAGAGCACTGTGGACTCAAACAATGTTATGTTATGTTGTTGTTTGTTTTCTATCCAGAATCACAATGTTGGAAGGAGGCTCACCAATTTAAGGTCCCTAAAACAGGCATGGGAAAACTTCGGCCCTCTGGGTGCTTTGGACTCCAACTCCCACCATTCCTAACAGCCTGAGGCCCTTCCCTGCTTAAGTGGCTGAGGGGGAGAAGGAAAAGGGCCTGAGGCTGCTAGGAATGTTGGGAGTTGGAGTCCAAAACACCTGGAAGGTCCAAGTTTGCCCATGCCAGCTTCCGACAGAGACCTCTTCCTCCCCCTTCGCGCCCTTTCTTCCCCCTCCTGCCGAACACCTACTTTTTCTTCTACACTGCCACTTCTTCAGCCATTTTGCTATGAGGGGGCAGCGTGAGCGTGTTCAGGAGGGGAGGGGGGAAGGTGGAACGCGTGACCCGTGCGGGCGCTACTGCGCAGACTCGCCCCAGAGCAAAGCGAGCAGAGCGAGGCTGGGAAGAAGGGAGCCCGAGTGGAGAAGAAAAAGTGTTCGGCAGGAGGGGGAAGAAAGGGGATTGGAGGTTCCAATTTCTCACGGCACACCTGAGGATCACTCACGGCACACTATTGTGCCACGGCATACTGGTTGGGAAACACTGTTTTAGAAGACACAGCATGAAAGGACACCTTGTCTCATTCCAAGGGCATCCATGCCGGCCTTCACCAGTCTCTGCTGTGCCTCAGTCCACACAACTAGTTTGCCAGTCTTCTTTCTCCAGGTATCCTCCTGCCTCCTTCTAAGTTTCCTCCCTCCAAATGAAAATCACTATCAGTTTGACAAGCGCTGGAGTTTCACTATTGATTTATGCCTTTGGTGAAGAGGTTAATTAAATGTGAATTTTAAGCTGACAACATGATTAGAGGACTGAGGAAACCTGAATTCATGAATACTTCCAGAGCTGTTAAATCATTGAAAACGAACAAGGAGTGGAAGAAAAGCATCTGTTACCAGCCACTGGATTAATACAATTCTGAAGATTTTAAGACAGATAATGGATTTTCCTCAAAGGCTTCAGTCCCACCTCTTTCCTTTTTGTTTGCTTGCATTTTTATTGGCAGTGGTGTTGCGTTTGGTACATGCGCTGTTCAAGTGACCTTAAAGATTTTCGCTTTCTACCTTCCAACATGCTTTTCTCTGTCTTTTTAAAAACTGTAGTTCTTAGTCTACACCAGGGCTGCCCAACAGGTGGCCCGGGGGGCCGTACATGGCCTCCGAGCCCCTTCCCTATGGCCCCCTAACCCCCTGCAAGACATTAGTTTTTATTTTTTAAAAAAAAATTGAGGGAAAAAATCCAAAAATGTAGTCCTCGGGGGGGGGGGGGCGGCGCGAGGAGAGGCGGGGGCGGCGCGAGTGAGGAGGAGGCGGAGGGAAGCCACGTCAGATGCCCTAGGGGCAGGACTTCCCCCCGCCTGTTCCTCGCTCGCGCAGGGCCGCTCGCGGGCTTGCGCGCCAGGGCGGGATTGGCGAGCCGCCCTCCGCTGTGTCCCTAGCTCTTGCAGCGGCCGCGCCTGAAGGAAGGTAAGCTCCCGGGCTTACCTTCCTTCAGGCGTGGCCGCTGCAAGAGCTAGGGTCACGGTGGAGGGCGGCTCGCCGATTCCCCGGCCCGCCTCCCGCCCTGGCGCGCATGCCCGGCATCTTGCGTGACCCGCCCCTTTTCGGCGCCTAACGTCACCCTGACAAAAGGGCGCAAGATGCTGGGTCAGCGGAGCGGCCCCGTGAGCGGCCACACCCTCCGCTCCGGCCCCCAAGGTGATCAGTCACCTGAATTCCGGCCCTTGGCAAGAAGGAGTTGGACAGCCCTGGTCTACACTAAATTAGTGGCACAGCAAGTTAAACTGCTGAGCTGCTGAACTTGCTGACCAAAAGGTTGGAGCAGGGGTCGGGAACGTTTTGGACTCCGAGAGCCATGAAAGCAAAATATTTGGAAATTTATTTCAGTGAGAGCCATATAATATATATATATACACTATATTTTAAGACTGAATTAAACTAAATGTGAGGGGAAAAGAAAGGTAGAGAAAGGAAGGAAGGAAGGAAGGAAGGAAGGAAGGAAGGAAGGAAGGAAGGACGGAAGGGAGGAAGGAAGGAAGGAAGGAAGGAAGGAAGGAAGGAAGGAAGGAAGGGGAGATGCAGACCAAGGCAGACCTTATTTATTTATTTATTTATTCATTTATTTATTTATTGTTTTGATTTCTTAGTCGCTTCTCCCGACTGGGCTCGGGGCGACTCACAAATGATTAAAAACACAGTAAAAACACGATAAAACACAGTAGCACAATAACATTGAAACACAGCAGGATGCCAGGAGTTGCATCCATAGTTAAAACCATATAGTAACGTACGCTCGCTACATAATGCAGTGGCCCATGACCATGAAGTGGAAGCCCCAGGATTGTTCCTAACCAAATTCCTGTGTGAACAGGAAGGTTTTACAAGCCTTTCGAAAGGCTAGTAAATTGGGCAGCGCTCAATTTACTAGAAGGAAGAGTGTTCCATAGTACAGGAGCGATGACGCTAAAGACTCTCCTCCGCGTTGGAGGTTCAACGACTCAGATCTCAGTGGTCTTGAAGGACTATATGGGGAGAGGCGGTCCCTTAGGTACACCGGCCCCAGACCGTTCAAGGCCTTGAAGGTCAGGACCAGCACTTTGAAGGTGAGCTGGTGCTCAATTGGAAGCCAGTGCAGTTCGCTCAGAACAGGCGTGATGTGGCAGTGAGATGGAAGGCCTGCCACCAGCCGAGCTGCAGCATTCTGCACCAGCTTGAGCTTCCGATCACCAACAGAGGAAGGCCAAAGTAGAGAGCATTACAGTAGTCCAGTCTTGAGACCTTGGTGTTGACGTCGGCGAGGCAGTCCCTCCGGAAGGCATCAAAGAGGTTGCAGCTCTTGAGCTGCCCGACGATGAGGGCGATGAGCTGGGCATCCCCCGGAGGCAGCGAGGCCTGGTCTACGGCACCAGGACCAAGCCTGCCTCCGCCACCTCCCTCAAGGCTCATGGCAGAGGATGAAGAGGAAGACAAGGACGAGGCGCCACTGCTGGGCTTCGCCATCCCTGGCGAAGAGGGCGCAGGGCCCCGAGAGCAGCAGGGGATGAGGAAGAGGCAGCGGTAGCGGTGCGGAAGCGGCAGTCGCGTTGAATTTTGTCACTCCTCCCTGCCGCAAGCTGGGAAACCGAGGCCTGGGCTGCCCTGGAGAGCCAGATGCAATCATGAAAAGAGCCACATCTGGCTCCTGAGCCGTAGGTTCCCTACCCCTGGTTTCGAGGGTGGTAATTCCACTCTAAAGTTCTATTTCCCGATTTGCTTTCCGGCTGACCAAGAGCACTTGTGTCATGTCTGGATTAAGTTTCAGTTTGCGTGCCTTTAAAAATGACAGTGACTAAAAGTGCAAGCATAGCCAGAAGTTTTGGATTTGGGTGCTACCAATATGCAGATGACACCCAGCTTCTGCTGAAGCTTGAGCCAGGCGTAACATCGGTGCCTGAGAATTTCAGACAAGGACTAGAGGCAGTGACCAGATGGCTCCGCTCATACAAACTCAAGATCAATCCATCAAAGACTGAGATTCTATGGCCGGGACGCCCAGAGCCACCCATTCCGCTGCCTCTCTTTGAGGGAGAGCCGCTGATCCCGGCCCTGTCGGTGAAGAGTCTCGGTGTGATACTAGACTCGAGACTCTCACTGGAGGCCCAGGTTGCTGCGACAAGTAAGGGAGCTTTTTTCCACCTACGCCAGGCACGTCAACTGGCACCTTACCTTCCATCAGATGCGCTGGCTACGGTGGTCCATGCCACAGTGACATCACGGCTGGACTACTGTAATGCCTTGTACGTGGGGTTGCCGCAGTCAACCACTCGTAAAATCCAGCTAGTGCAGAATGCAGCCGCCAGACTCCTCACCGGGACACCACTGAGATGCCATATCGCGCCATCTCTGCAGCGCCTGCACTGGCTGCCAGTCGAGCTCAGAGCCATCCACAAGATCTTGTCGCTCACCTTTAAGGCCCTCCATGGTGCCGGCCCAGCTTATTTAAAAGACCGCTTGTCCGAACCAGCTCATTTAAGGTCGCCGCGTTCAGGAAACAGGGACCTTCTCCGCATCCCAGGTGTGAGTGAGGCTCGCCTTGACACCACGAGACGGAGAGCCTTTTCCATCGTGGCCCCTGTTCTTTGGAACTTGATGCCGGCGGATCAGAGAGCTATCCGGGACATGCCCCAGTTCCTGACCGCACTGAAGACCTGGCTCTTCCGAAAGGCTTACGGCTAAGGACACCTTCCAGACTTAGCCTGAGTTACTGGAACTATTTTAATTAATTTTCCTATTCTTTTAGCTTTTAACTATTGAACACTTTTATGTGTTTTATGTGTAAGTCGCCCGGAGCACTGACGTGGAGGGCGACTCATAAATAATAAAATCAATCAATCAATCAATCAATATAGATTACTGCAACGCTCTCTATGTGGGACTGCCTTTGAAGACTGTTCGGAAGCTGCAACTAGTCCAACAGACAACAGCCAGGTTGATAACAGGAGCGGCATTCAGGGAGCGTACAACTACCCTGTTGTGCCAGATCCACTGGCTGCCAGTTTGCTACCGGGCATAATTCAAAGTGCTGGCTTTAGCCTTTAAAGCCCTAAATGGTTCGGGTCCTACTTACCTGTCCGAACGCATCTCTCCCTATGAACCATCGAGATGTTTAAGATCATCTGGAGAGGCCCTGCTCTCGGTCCCGTCTTCTTCGCAGGCGCGACTGGCGGGGACGAGAGGCAGGGCCTTCTCAGTGGTGGCTCCTCGGCTTTGGAACGCCCTCCCTAGAGACATCAGATCGGCCCCCTCCCTCCTGACATTTCGCAAGAAAGACAAGACCTTGCTGTTTGAGCAGGCATTTGCTGATGAAATGTAACGGCTTAATTAGATATATGGAATGACAACGATGTGACGGAAACTGATTTCAACATGACGCTGAGACTGCAATTGTATGTTTTTAATTGTTAATTTGTTGTTATATGGTTATTTTTTTTGGTTTGTTTGCTAGTGTTCTATTGAGGGCAGAGACTGCCTTGTGTAAACTGTCCCGAGTCGCCTTTGGGCTGAGAGGGGCGGTATAGAATTGTGACAAATAAATAAATAATAAATAAATAAATAATGAAAAATTTGTAAATGAGTGTCTATTATGGAAATTGTGCACAGAAAATTAAAATTAATTTCAGGTAGTACCCAAAAAAACCCCGTCTAAGGGGTGTGATAGGAATGGCTGCTCTGGAGAGCCAGATGCAATCATGAAAAGAGCCACACCTGGCTCCCGAGCCATTGGTTCCCTATCCCTGGGTTGGAGGTTCAAATCTGGGGATCAGGGTGAGCTTCTGCTGTTAGGCCCAGCCTAGCTGTTCGAAACCATGCAAATGTGAGTAGATCAATAGGTATTGGTTCAACGGGAGGATAATGGTGCTCCATGCAGTCATGCTAGCCACATGATCTTGGAGGTGTTTACGGGCAACACGGCTCTTCCGCTTAGAAATGGAGATGAGCACCACCCCCAGAGTCAGACACAACTGGACTTAATGTCAGGGAAAACTTTTACCTTGACCTAGCAAGGCTGTTTCAAGTTGGCAGGTAATTCCGAAAAGCTCAGAAACCATAACTGAAGAATATAAGATTTTTCTTTTGATGAAACCTATCACAAATCAATCAATAAATGTATATGTACAGCAAGTCCTTGCCATGTGTACACCACCTCGAGTCGCCTATGGGCTGAGAGGGGCGGTATAGAAGTAGAGTAAATAAAGAAATAAAGAAATAAATTATAACATCACAATATGATTAGTAGTATTATATTGTATCAATGTATATACAATATATTATACCAAACTCATATTATAATATATTATATCGTAACTATCTTATACTACATTACATTATAATTATTGTATTATAATATATTGACATAATATAACATAACATTATATCATATTATATTATTATTGTTATAAAATAATACACTATATTACAATTATTGTTCTGATTGAGCCTTCAGCTACTACAGTTAGTAGCTTTTTACTCCTGGACTTGGCTGCTTACGTCTCTGTTCCATAACAATTATTATACTATAACATAATACAATATATTGACATTATAATATATTATATTACATTACATTATAATGTAATATAACATACCATATATATATATATATATATATATATATATAGATAGATAGATATATATATATATATATATATATATACATACATACATACTAGCTGTACCCGGCACGCGTTGCTGTGCCCTATTTAGGAGGTGCGAGAAAGTCTGAGTATGTAAGGGTTGGAATTGATGTTAGTTATGGTCTTGGTGGGGTCATGGCTGTGTCGTTGTGGGTTGTTCTGGTGGGTGGGATGTTGAAGTCCTGGGGAGTTGTCGGTGTGTGGTGTTCCTGGTGTTCTGCATAGCTTGTGGATATACAATGTTTTTTGTCTTTCCGTCTGCTGTGTTGATGTAGAGGTTGATGCGTGTGTGGATGGGGTACTTTGGAAGTGAGTGGAGGTACTTGAAATCCAATCATCCATGGTGAGCCCTCCTCTAAACTGCAGTTGGATGGAGTTTGGGCCATGGGGGCACTGTGTGCCAAGTTGGGTCTTTATCGGTCTTGGTTCTGGGCCACAGTGGTCTGTGGGGAATGAAGAGTTTGAAAGTACTACAAATCCCATAATTCATGGAGGTACATCAAATCCCATCATCCATGGTCCACCCTCCTCCAAACTGCAGTAGAATGTAGCGTGGGTTATAGGGGCTCTGTGTGGTTACTGTAGGTAACCAAGTAGTAACCAAGGTAGGTTACTGTAAATTCAGGCCATATACAATGTCCCATGAGCTGAGGGCTAGTCAGGAAAATCAAGTTAATGAAGCCTTACTGTCAATTCAGAGCTTAAACAGCATCCCATTAAGTGAGGCCTAGTCAGGGAAATCAAGTTAATGAAGCCTTACTGTCAATTCAGAGCTTAAACAGCATCCCATTAAGTGAGGCTAGTCAGGGAAATCAAGTTAATGAAGCCTTACTGTCAATTCAGAGCTTAAACAGCATCCCATTAAGTGAGGCCTAGTGAGGGAAATCAAGTTAATGAAACCTTACTGTCAATTCAGAGCTTAAACAGCATCCCATTAAGTGAGGCCTAGTCAGGGAAATAAAGTTAATGAAGCCTTACTGTCAATTTTGGGCGTGGTTTGTGATTTGTAAATTTTCTGTGGGAAATGAATTGGGTGTTTGTGTTGGCGACTGCCTCAGGCCTTTGACTTATCCTCCTCTGACAGTTTATTATGGGTCGGAATGTTCATGTTGGCTGGCCAATAGAGGCGTTATGCAAATACTCCCTCACTGGCAACCAATCATGTTGTCAGAATGTAGAGGCCGGGAGATTCGTTGGCAGCTGCGGAGGATGCTGGGAAATGTAGTTTTTTGGTATTGTTGTTTTGGGGGCCTTCTAGGTTTTGGGGAGGAAAGTTTGTTTGCTAAAAACCTACCTTGCCTGAGGCCTATTTATGTTGCCAAGTTTGGTGTCTCTGCCTTGTAAGGTTTCTCTGCCTAGGACGGTCGTTCCATGATGGGACCTCCTTTATATTATATATATATATATACATATATACATATATACATATATACATATATACATACATACATACATATATATATATATATATATATACACGCACCAGGAATGTAGCGCAACTGGCTAAGTGTCAGCTGCATAAGATCTCTCTGACCAGTAGGTCATGAGTTTGAGGCCTGCCCGGGTCAAGGTGGGTGCTCAACCTTTAAGTGTAGCCTGCTGTTGACCTTTGCAGCCCGAAAGACAGTTGCATTTGTCAAGTAGGAGATAAAGGTACCACATTAAGTGGGGAGGCAAATTTTGACTGAATTATGAGGCCATTAAAGAACTCTACGAACACTGAGGAATGCAGAAGGAACAACAAGGGACGCTGGGAACGCTGAGAGATGAGGAGTGCATCAGCCCCCCCTGGTGTTCAGAATTTGCCTCTATTTGTCTATATGTTGTGTATGTGGAAACGGCAGGGATTGTCTGCTAAGTATGTGTATCTGTAATCCTCTCTGAGTCCCCTTCGGGGTGAGAAGAGCGCAATATAAATAAAGTAATAATAATACTATATTATAAAATTATATTATATTATTATATAAAATAATAAATAACATTATTTATTTAAACAAAATCAAATTACTTATTTAAATACATAATTTTTATAGAATTATTTTAAACACAGCAAGGCTTGGACAAAAGAAGGGGGAGGGTGAAAATAATAATATAAAACACAAAATAAAGTAAAATAAAATACATAAAATAAAAACAAAACAAAAAAAAAAAATTTCAAACAAGGTGATGAGATTCAGCAGGGGCTCATCCCTAATACAGCATTATAGCAATATGACCCTACTGTTATTCCACTTTAATCCCTGTCTAAATACCATAAAGGCACAAAATCAAATCTGATTTTTGAAGCTAAGCAAGGTTAGTACCTGGATAGGAGACCACTAATGAATACAAGTGCCATAAAGTCAGGCCCGGATCATGGCCTTTTGCCACCCTAGGCCAAAGGCTCTGCCCCCACCCCTGGCTCCGCCCCATCCCTGGCTCCGCCCCCGGCCCACCCCTGGCTCCACCCCACCTCCTCACCGGCACGAGGAGGAGGAGGAGGAGGAAGGAAAGCCCCACCCCCGGAGCCGATGCTGCTAAGCGCCGCCCCGGGCAACCTGCTTTGGCCGCCGCCGCGGCGCTAGCTTTTCCTGCTTCTGGTTGGCCTAGAAGAAGCAGGAAAAGAACCACGGCAGCGGCAGCCAATCGGGGGCAGCTGAGGCGGTGTTTAGCTGCTAAGTGCCGCCCCGGGCAACCCCCATTGGCTGCTGCCGCCGCGCTAGCTTTTCCTGCTAGGCTTAGCAGAAGCAGGAAAAGAACCGCGGCAGCGGCAGCCAATCGGGGGCGGCTGAGGCGGTGCTTAGCTGCTAAGCGCTGCCCTGGGCAACCCCCATTGGCTGCCGCCGCCGCGCTAGCTTTTCCTGCTTCTGGTAGGCCTAGCAGAAGCAGGAAAAGAACCACGGCAGCGTCAGCCAATCGGGGGCGGCTGAGGCGGTGCTTAGCTGCTAAGCGCTGCCCTGGGCAACCCCCATTGGCTGCCGCCGCCGTGCTAGCTTTTCCTGCTTCTGCGCAGCGGCGGCAGCCAATCGGGGGGCGCCTGAGAGGCGGTGCTCACCGCGGCTCGGCTCCTCCCACTCCCTCCTTCCTCAACTTCAAGCCCGGTCGCCATTTTGAAATTATTTATTTTTTTAAAAAAAAAATTTTAAAAAATTTTTTAATTGGGGGGTCCGAATTTGCCGCCCCCCAATGGCTGCCGCCCTAGGCCACGGTCTAGGGTGGCCTTATGGATGATCCGGGCCTGCATAAACTGTGTTCAGAGGAAGAAACTGACAAAACAATCTGAAAAATTAAATTGGGACCATGGGCATCAGCAAAGCAAAGGATGTTGAATATTCGTCCTCCAAGCCTGAGTGGGACGTGTTGAAAGGAAATGCAAAATGCAACACAGTTATTCAGTTTGAGGCTTTTTAATCAACCAATGTGTTTTATTTATCAGAGCCACAATTAGAAAGCATATGTTACCTTGACAACGTCAACAAATAGCCAGGTGCAGACATGAAATGGGACTGGACTTGCAGAGTGTTCAAGGACTAATGGAAACTGATGCTGTTATCTGCCAAAATACATTAACTTTGAAAGTGTTGATTTGGTGAACTAGACAAAAGTGGAAAATACAAAAAAAAGTCAAGGGTCAAGAGAGGCAGAGCCAAGAGTGAATTCTGCATCTGTTTATTGGACGCCTACAATAATGAAGGCTTTATTCAATCCGTCTGAGGGCTCGCACTAAGACTCTAAACTATCTAGTCCGTGAGCTGCTTTTTGCTGACGATGCTGCCCTTGTCGCCAATTCAGAAGCAGCCCTGCAGCGCCTCACATCCTGCTTTGCAGCAGCTGAAGAGCTGTTTGGGCTGGAAGTCAGCCTGAAGAAAACGGAAGTTCTCTACCAGCCCGCACCACAGAAAGAACACCATCATCCCCACGTCAGCATAGGCAAATCTGTGCTTAAGTCCAGTCAGCAGTTCACCTACCTGGGAAGCATCATCTCTTCAGACGCCAAGATTGACAAAGAGATAGATCACAGATTATCAAAGGCATATAGTGCATTCGGAAGGCTTCACAAAAGAGTCTGAAGCAACAAGCACCTGAGGCAAAGCACCAAAATCAGTCTGTACAGAGCTATCGTACAGTCTATTCTCCTCTATGGGTCTGAAATATGGGTCACCTATCGCCAACTCCTATGACTCCTCGAATGCTTTCATCAGCGCTGTCTTCACACAATTCTAAATATACAGTGTGTGACTATGTGACGAATGTTGCTGTCCTTGAGCAAGCAGCAATCACCACCATTGAGGCCATGCAATTGAGAATACAGCTGCGCTGGGCAGGGCACATCTCTAGGATGGAGGACCGCCGCCTCCCAAAGATACTACTCTATGGTGAACTGGCCACAGGTCAGCGCAAGATTGATGCCCCCAAAAAGAGATATAAGGACTCCCTGAAACATCATCTCAGGCTCGGCCAGATTGATCACCAACATTGGTCCACCCTGGCCTCACATCGGGAGGCATGGAGACGCACTCTCCACAATGCTGCGGCCTCTTTCGAGAAGACATGCCGAATGGGTCTCGAAGAGAAATGAAAATTCAGAAAGAACCGCAACTTGGAAACAACATCACCCAAGGAGACTTTCTGCTGTGCTTTCTGCAACCAAACTTGCCTATCTCAGATTGGACTTTTTAGTCATCAACACGCTTGTAAAAAGTGTGGGAGATGAGTCCTTCCTAAGAATTTTCATTCTATCTCCTTGTCAATCTCGGCGTCTGAGGAGATGATGCTTCCCAGGTAGGTCAACTGCTGAACGGACTTAAGCACAGATTTGCTCATTCTTCCTGTGTTGTGGGCTGGTAGAGGTACATATACTCTATTGTCACCAAGCTTAATAGCTAACAAAATATTATCATGGGGAAATACATTTCTTACAATACAAAAAATCACTTTGACCAATAAATCTGTAATACAAACACCAATGCAAAGACCTAATCTTCGTTAAGTAACTAAATTATAAGACAATATATGCGTGCCCATATGCACACAGTCACAAAATTGCGCCCAAGGTAGAGTACCTTACAAAGTGTCTCTGCTGTATGAGTAAATCCAATTAGCATTTTCGAATGGCGTATCTCTGCAATGTGGGGTCGTGGTATGATCGAAGATTAGAAGCAGGTTCCATACACTAAGAAGCCCCACGAAACTGATGAATCTTTCTTCGAAAAATCGTAGCTGAATGTACTCGAAAGGTCCACTGCGGACTGAAGCAAAAGCTGCAGGAACTCCCAAATCGGCAGGGAAAATCCGCATCATCGTCTCAGGGTTCCCAAAGAAAAGCGGCCGACGGCGCAGTGCTTACTGGAGCCGGCTATTCCAGGCCATTTCGAACCGTTTCTGGCTCTTCCTCAGGGCGAAAATAGGGTGCACTGGTGTCCCCATACATATATCATCTTAAAAAACATATTTATAGTATTAATCATTATATTACAATTATATACCGTATATACACTAGCTTGGGGACCCGGCGGTGCCCGGGTTATTTGAGGAAAGCATTGTGTGCCAAGGTTGGTAGCTATTAGATGTTTATGTGGCTTGCAGTGGTCTCAGGAACTTAGTGAAGGTACTGCAAGTCCCATTGGCCATGGTCCACCCCCCTCTAAACAGCACCAGGATGTAGAGTGGGTCATGGGGCTCTGTGTGTCACATTTGGTCTTGATCATTCTTTGGATGAAGGTGAGTGAAGGTATTTCAAGTCCCATCATCTGTGGTCCATCCTCCTTGAAACAGCACCAGGCTGTAGAGTGGGTCAAGGGGGCTCTGTGTGCTAATTTTGGTCTGTAGTGGTCATTGGGTGAGGGTCGCGTTGTGAAGTGGGCCTGTTTCTGGCTGCCTGAGGCCTTTCCTTTTCACTCTGCATCACCTTAGAATGTTGGAATGTGGATGGCCAATCGGGGTCCTTTATGCAAATACCATTTCAGTGGCAAGCAATCCCCTCTGTCTGGGGCCATAGAATGTTGGAGCTCTGAGGCTGGCCAATCAGAGTCCTTTATGCAAATATTCCCATAGTGGCAACCTATTGAAATGCTGCCACATATTCCTTGGCACCTCTGCACCTCCCAGAAAATAAACATTCCATTTCCAACGGGAAAAAAACCTGTCATTTGGCTAACGCAAGCTTTCAGTTGCATTCTGGTTTGCTGGCCAATCAGAGTCCTTTATGCAAATTGGCTCTCAGTGGCAACCAATGCCCTCTGTCTGGTGCCTGAGCTTGTTGGAGTTCTGGGGCTGGCCAATCAGAGTCCTTTATGCAAATAATCCGGTGCCTTAGAGTGTTGGAGTTCTGAGGCTGGCCAATCAGAGTCCTTTATACAAATAATCCCATAATGGCCAATCGAAAAGCTGGCACATATTCCTCCGCACCTCCACAAACACTGATTTTTATAATATACATAGATAGATATAAGCTGGGTTTCCCTGTATGAATGGAATTGCCATGCTCATAGCCGGACAGGATTTATTGGCCAAGCTCAGCAGTTGTTTATAATCCCTTTCTAGCAATCTCTTTGTAATGAAGGTAAAGATCTCAGTGAAAGTTGGCAAATTCAGGAAGTCGCTGCCATAGCCCAATTCCCTGATAGTTGCTAGGCTTGTTGTGCACCATTTTGAGTGGTGGAGTTGGCTCAAGGTGAGTTGGGTCAAAGAGTAGCTGAGGCTTTGATAGTGAATATCTAACCAAAATGTTATGATGTTTAGCCAGATAGTGGCCTCTGCAGAGTATTGGCCAGATTCTAGACATAGAACTGCATACGAGCCACAATTTGGGAGGCCAAATAATTTGTGGAGGAATTTTGAGTGGCACTATTATTAGGGGTCAACCAAATGGGAGCGTCATAGAATAGTAGTGCTATCGCCAGGGGCGGTCTAAGGTAATTTGAAATGGTAGGCGAACATTATTTTGGTGCCCCCCAAAAAAACATGATTTTGCCGCCCCCCATGTAAAACACAAATACAATTATAATATCACAATACCATTAGTAGTATTATATTGTATCAATGTATATACAATATATTATACCATACTCATACTATATTATATCATAATTATATTATACTACATTACAATATACAGTAATTATATTATAATATATTGACATTATAATACAATATAACATTCTATTATATTATTATTATAAAATAATAAATAAAATTATTTATTTCAATAAAATTATCATCTACTAAATATTTTCATGACTCCTATAAAACTCAAATAACCCAAAATAAAGTAAAATAAAATATTATATATTACTATTTTGTACAATACCATAATACTGCAATATTGTTTGTAATATTACATGTAATATAAAATATATCATTATTCTATTGTTATATTGTATTTTTATTATATTGTATGACAATATTAAGCAGAACTGTATAATAATCAACAAGAAATGCAATGTAAATGCATCAAAATCAGAATCTATTACCTACCACCCGTCTCATAACTCATAGCAGTCTCCCATAAGTCCAAAATTAGGATCCCAATGTAAATGTAAATAGAAAAACAGCCAAAATGTTCAAATGAGGTCGAATATAGGCAGCGCGGCCTGGGCAAACTTGGGCCCTCCCTCTAGGTGTTTTGGACTCCAACTCCCACAACTCCTCATAGCCTCAGGCCCCTCAGGTCTAGACAGAAATAAGAGCCGAAGAAAGGAAGGAGGGAGAGAAGAGATCGCAGAGGAGGAGGAGGAGGAAAGCCCTTCATTCATTCCTTCACTTACACTTCCTTCACTGATTCTTTTCTCCTTCCCTGCAAACGCTTCGCGGCGGAGACAAAAGGAGAGGGGAAGCACTCCCTGCCTGCCCGATAGGGAGTGCTTTGCTTACAGGCTTCTGCGCAAGGGAGCTACTGGGCATGCGCGGAGGTTTTCGCGGATGTGCAGTTGCTCCTGCGCTCAACTTCAGCTCTGGAGCAACTGCGCCTGCGCGAAAACCTCCGCGCATGCCCAGAAGCGGCGTCGGAGCACACAAGGCCGGGGCCCAAAAGCAGGCAGCTGCGGCGCTGTCTGAGGAACATCAGCAGGGCCAGGATGGCGCCCCATGCAGCCAGGATGGCGCCCCCTTCCCAGATGGCGCCCTAGGCGGCCGCCTACTTGGCCTACCTTGTAGGACCGCCCCTGGCTATCGCCTTTGCATGAAAGTCTTGCAGAGCTTGGGGGAGGGGATATATTGGTTGCCCCTGGAGTAGAAAAACCTCCTGATGGCACTGTCGCTTGATTGGGTCTGGGCCAGTGAATAGTTTATGTGAGTGGGCCATGACAGGTTGTTACTGAACCAAAGATCTAGGTCAGAGGTAGGGAACCTATGGCTCGGGAGCCAGATGTGGCTCTTATCATGATTTCATCTGGCTCTCCAGAGCAGCCCGAGCCTCAGTTTCCCAGTTTGCAGTGGGGAGGAGTGACACAAATGCGCCACAACTACCGCTTCCGCGCCGCCATCGCCGCCTCTTCCTCATTCCCCACTGTGCTCGGGGCCCTCTTCCTTCCTTCCTTTCTCCCCCTTCACCCTTTCCTTCCCCTTCTTCCTTCCCCCCTCCCCTTCCTTCTTTCGTCCATTCTCCCTCTTCCTTCCTTCCTTCCTTCCTTCCTTCCTTCCTTCCTTCACCTTCCTTCCTTTCTCCCTTCACCCTTTCCTTCTTTTCTCTCCCTCCTTTTCCCCCTCTCTCTCCTTCCTTCTTTCCTCCATTCTCCCTCTTCCTTCCTTCCTTCCTTCCTTCCTTTCTCCCTTCCTTCCTTCTCCTTCTCTCCTTCCTTTCCCTCCCTCTCTCCCTTCCTTCTTTCCTCCATTCTCCCTCTTCCTTCCTTCCTTCCTTTCTCCTTTTTCACCCTTTCCTTCTCCTTTTCTCCTTCCTTTTCCCTCCCTCTCTCTCCTTCCTTCTTTCCTCCATTCTCCCCCCTTCCTTCCTTCCTTTTCCCCCTTCACCCTTTCCTTCTCCTTCTCTCCTTCCTTTCCCTCCCTCTTTCCCCTTCCTTCTTTCCTCCATTCTCCCTCTTCCTTCCTTCCTTCCTTTCTCCCCTTCACCCTTTCCTTCTCCTTCTCTCCTTCCTTTCCCTCCCTCTTTCCCCTTCCTTCTTTCCTCCATTCTCCCTCTTCCTTCCTTCCTTCCTTTCTCCCCTTCACCCTTTCCTTCTCCTTCTCTCCTTCCTTTCCCTCCCTCTCTCCCCTTCCTTCTTTCCTCCATTCTCCCTCTTCCTTCCTTTCTCCCCTTCACCCTTTCCTTCTCCTTCTCTCCTTCCTTTCCCTCCCTCTCTCCCCTTCCTTCTTTCCTCCATTCTCCCTCTTCCTTCCTTTCTCCCCTTCACCCTCTCCTTCTCCTTCTCTCCTTCCTTTCCCTCCCTCTCTCCCCTTCCTTCTTTCCTCCATTCTCCCTCTTCGTTTCTCTCTCTTCCTTCCTTTCTTTCTCCCCTTCACCCTTTTCTTCTCCTTCCTTTCTTTTCACTTCCCTATAACCCCCTTCTTTATTTTCTTCTTTTCCCTTCATTATTTTACTTTTTTCTTCACTCCCTTTCCTTTTCTTTCTTTTCCCAACCCTTTCCTTTTCTCCCTTCCTATTTCCTTCTTTCTTTTCCCCTCGTCTCTCTCCTGCTTTTCTTCCTTTTCCATAGTTCGTTCTTCTTTTCTTTCTTTCTTCCTCTCCCCTTTCCTCCTTTATTTTCTCTGTCTGTCTGTCTGTCTTTCTTTCCCCCTTCCTTCCGTTTTCTCTTCCATCCCAGAGTCCTGAGCGTGCCTTTTGCAGAACCAGGTCTGAAGTGTCCCGTCATTCTTTTCTCATAGTATGTACGTATATACTCACAATTAGTTGAATTCAGAATATATATTATGGCTCTCACTGAAATAAATTCCCAAATATTTTGCTTTCATGGCTCTCTGAGTCAAAAGGGTTCCCGACCCCTGATCTAGGTATTTGAATTTTTTTTTACTTGCTCAATAATGGCCCTTTATATTTCAGATAACAAGATAAAGGGAATGTAAGCCTATATCTCTGTTTTATTATGAATTTCTCTTTAACGGTAAGGGATTTTTTTTATTCCATTACAGTATTTTACATGATCATTCAACAACCTAATTTGTTGCAAGCAGCAATAGACTGCCTTCTGTTCTCTACAAAAAGAAGGCAAAGAAAGCATTTGGGTGAGCTGCAAGTGCCACCTGCTGGCTAGCTGTTGCATTGCAGGTTGCAGGATGTGACACTGTAATTGGAGTGGAGATATCAATAAGCATAATCAATTATTCTATTACGTACTAGATCAGTGTTTCCCAACCAGTGTGCCGTGAGCGATCATCAGGCGTGCCATGGGAAATTAGAACCTCCAATATCCTTTCTTCCCCCTCCTGCCGAACACTTTTTCTTTTCCACTCGGGCTCCCTTCTTCCCAGCCTCGCTCTGCTCACTTTGCCTCACTTTGCTCTGGGACGAGTCTGCGCAGTAGTGCCTGCACGGGTCACGTCTTCCTCCCTCCCCCCTCCCCTCCTGAACACGCTCACGCTGCCCCCTCGGGTCAAAATGGCAGGAGAAGTGGCAGTGTAGAAGAAAAAGAAAGTGTTCGGCAGGAGGGGAACGAAATGGCACGAAGGGGAGGGGAAGAAGAGGTCAAACTGGGCAAACTTGGACCTTCCAAGTGTTTTGGACTCCAACTCCCACCATTCCTAGCAGCCTCAGGCTCTTTTCCTTTTTTCCCCTCAGCCACTTAAGCAGGAAAGGGCCTCAGGCTGTTAGGAATGGTGGGAGTTGAAGTCCAAAGCACCCAGAGGGCCGAAGTTTTCCCATGCCTGTTTGAGGGACCTTAAAGTGGTGAGCCTCCTTCCAACATTGTGATTCTGGATAGAAAACAAACAACAACATAACATAACATTGTTTGAGTCCACAGTGCTCTCTGGGTGTGGGTGAACTACAACTTCCAAACTCAAGGTCAATTCCCAAGTAAACCCTTTCAGTACTTTCTGTTGGTAATGAGAGTTCAATATGCCAAGTTTGGTTCAATTCCATTGTTGCAAGAGTTCAGGATGCTCTTTGATTGTGTGTTAACTATAAATCCCAGAAACTGTAACTCCCAAATGTCAAGGTCTATTTTCCCCAAACTCCATCTGTGTTCACATTTGGGCATATTGAGTATTCATGCCAAGTTTGGTCCTGATCCAACATTGTTTCAGTCCACAGTGCTCTCTGGATATAGGTGAACCACAACTCCAAAACCCAAGGTCAATGCCCACCAAACTCTAATAGTATTTTCTCTTGGTTATGGGAGTTCTGTGTGGGAAGTTTGTGTCTTTCTGCCACTCCTGCCAGGATATCTATGTTGAGTTCATTGAAACAGGCCCAGGTTTCACACTGAGTGTATAAATACATTTAAAAACATATTAACTATTACTGTGTTAGAGTGTCATTTTGGTTGGTGGTGTGCCCCAGGATTTTGTAAATGTAAAAAATGTGCTGCGGCTCAAAAAAGGTTGAAAAACACTGTACTAGACAATGGAAGGGAATTTCTTCCACATCACAGTTTCCATAGCTATGCTTCTTCTCTGAATAGTCAGAGGAGCTAATCAAAAATGCAAGAGGTTGTTTTGGTTGCTTCGACGCAGTGAGTCTGCCACGTGTTGGAGTTTTTCATCGCATGATTTTTAACATTCATGACTGATGAAAAAGTCGGTGGTCTCTCTTACACTCGTACAATTCGTTTTTCCCCCTTTTAGTTAGCCTAGTAAAGATATCAGTGTGGTGTATTTTTGGATTGGGTTGCATACTATTCAATGAGTATAAAATGCAAGACTAAAGGAAGCACAAGAAATGCAAAATTGTAGTGAAGACAATTGAAGAGGGTTCCAGATTGAAACCAGCCTATCTGTCTTCACTGTCACTAGGGGTGGATCTACTAATGCAATTTCAGAATGCAGATTAACTGCAATTATCTGAGGGTCCTTCTCCTGTCAGATAAAATCCAGATTATCTGCTTTGAACTGGATAATATGGCAGTGTAGACCAGGCTTGGATAGGCTGTTAGGAATTGTGGGAATTTATATTTATTTATTTACTAGCTTGGGGGCCCGGCGGTGCCCGGGTTATATGAGGAAGGTACTGTGTTCCATAGTTTGTCGTTGGTGTGAGCCACAGTGCTCTAAGGAAGTGAATTAAAGTACTGCAAGTCCCATCATCCATGGCCCATCCTTCCTCAAACTGCACCAGGATGTAGGGTGCATCTTGGGGGGGGGGGTCTGTGTGCCAAGTTTGGTCTTGTTCTGTCATTGTTGGGGGCCTAGTCAGGAGAATCAAGTTGAGGAAGCCTTGTTGTCAATTTTGGGCCTGGTCTGTGATTTATAGGGGCTGCAATGTTGTTTGGGAAGTGAATGAGGTGAAGGTACTGCAAATCCCATCATTCGTGGCCCATCCTGCCCTAAACCACACCAGGTTGTGAAGTGGGCCATTGGTCCCTTGTTTGCCATGTTTGGTCCTGATCCGTCATTGTTGTGGGCCGCAGTGGCTGACTGCCTGAGGTCTTTTTCTTTCCCTCTGAGTCATCTTAGAAGTGTCTTGGGTGAAGGTACTGAACATTCCATTTCCAACAGAATAAACGGTCAACTGGCTAACTGCAACTCCAGCCATTTATGCCTGCCTCAGGCCCTTCCCTTTCCTCTCTGTGCTGTGTTGGAATGTTGGGTAGCTGGCCAGTCAGAGCCATTTATGCAAATAATCCCGGAGTGGCAGCCAATTGAAATGCTGCCACATATTCCTCCCGCCGCTCGGCCGCAAACACTGACTTTTATTATATACATAGATAGCTTTATTTCAATCATTTATAACCCGCCCTTCTCTAGCCCCGAAGGGGGACTCAGGGCGGCTAACAATCACTGTGTGCCACAAGAGGGGAAGAGAACAGACACAGTCAACCAGTCCTCTGGCTGAGAAAAAAAACCTATATGTTTATTTTTACTAGTAGCTAAAAAAAATTCAATAAAGCTTTGTTTGTTTTTTTTTAAAAAAAAGAAAGGTAGATTGCCAATTAGCCTCATTGCCCCATTAGCCAAACTGTTGTGATCCATTTTGGCCGAGCCTTTGTTAGGGTTGCCACTTTTTGATATAAGAAATAAGGGGCATTTACCTAAAAATACATGATATTTCACAAAAATAAGGGACACTTCATTGAAAACTTCAACATCAAACGATAGGGATACATAGTTTTATTAACAGAATAAGATAAGGATTGATTACTATTTTTTTTTATTCTAGCATCAAATGTTTGCCATCGTATGTTGTTTTATAGGATTTCTTAGTCTTTTAAATATTTATACTCGTATTATTCTGTTATTTTGGTTTTTATTATTGACTAGCTGAGGACCCGGCGGTGCCCGGGTTATTTGAGGAAGGCATTGTGTGCCAAGGTTGGTTCCTATTAGATGTGTATGTGGCTTGCAGTGGTCTCAGGAAGTTAGTGAAGGTACTGCAAGTCCCATTGGCCATGGTCCATCCCCCTCCCAACAGCACAGGATGTAGAGTGGGTCATGAGGGCTTTGTGTGCCAAGTTTGGTCTTCATTAGTCATTGAATGAGGGTCGCAGCAGTCTTGGGAAGTGAGTGGAAGTACTTCAAGTCCCATCATTCGTGGTCCATCCTCCTCAATACTGCACCAGAATGTAGAATGAGTCATGGGGGCTCTGTGTGCCAAGTTTGGTCTTGATCAGTGTTTGGATGAGGTTGGCAATGGTCTGGTGAAATGAGAGGAGGTACTTCAAGTCCCATCATCCGTGGTCCGCCCTCCGAACTGCATCAGGACGTCCATTGGGTCATGGGGGCTTTTTGTGCCAAGTGTGGTCATGATTATGCACTGGATGAGGGCCACAGCGGGCTTGGGAAGTGAATGGAGGTACTTGAAATCCCATCCTTCATGGTCCATCCTCCTCTAAACTGCAGTAGGATGGAGTGTGGGTCATGGGGGTACTGTGTGCCAAGTTTGGTCTTGTGGTTCAGGGCCGCCTTGGTCTGTGGGGAATGAAGAGTTTGAAAGTACTACAAATCTCATAACCTGTGATGGTACTTCAAGTCCCATCATCCATGGTCCCCCCCTACTCCAAACTGCAGTAGAATGAATCATGGGTCATAGGGGCTCAGTGTGCCAAGGTTGGTTACTGTTAATTCAGGCGATACACAATGTCCCATCAACTGAGGCCTAGTCAGGAAATCAAGTTAATGAAGCCGTACTGTAAATTTTGGGCCTGGTTTGTGATTTGTAGGGGCTACAGTGTTTTCTGGGAAGTGAAGTGGGATGCAAATCCCATCATTCCTGGCCCATCCAGCCCTAAACTCTCTTTTTGGGGCCTGTAATGTTCTGGCCTGTTCTGCTGTTAATTGGTAACATTAAAAGGCGGAATGGCAGGCAGCCATTTTCTAAAAGCTGAGAGGGAGGAGAAAACAGGATTCCATTTTGTTTTCACAGAGCCAAGTGAGGAGGGAATGTTGATGGTGCATTTTCCCCCTCAGTGGGAAGAAATCATGTTGATTGAATGTAGAGGCCTGGATTCTGGGATGCTGGCTAATCTGTGGCTATCAATGCCCTCTGTCTGGTGCCTTAGAATTTTGGAGTGCCAAGGCTGGCCAATCAAAGGACTTTATGCAAATAGCTGGCACTTAGAATTTTGGAGTGCCAAGGCTGGCCAATCAAAGGACTTTATGCAAATAGCTGGCGCTTAGAATTTTGGAGTGCCAAGGCTGGCCAATCAAAGGACTTTATGCAAATAGCTGGCACTTAGAATTTTGGAGTGCCAAGGCTGGCCAATCAAAGGACTTTATGCAAATAGCTGGCACTTAGAATTTTGGAGTGCCAAGGCTGGCCAATCAAAGGACTTTATGCAAATAGCTGGCGCTTAGAATTTTGGAGTGCCAAGGCTGGCCAATCAAGGACTTTATGCAACTAGCTGGCACTTAGAATTTTGGAGTGCCAAGGCTGGCCAATCAAAGGACTTTATGCAAATAGCTGGCGCTTAGAATTTTGGAGTGCCAAGGCTGGCCAATCAAAGGACTTTATGCAAATAGCTGCCACATATCGCTGTGGTCTGTGAAAGTGGCTGCCACATATCCGCCCTTCCGCCCTCCCGCCCTCCCGCCCTCCCGCCCTCCGCACACATACATACAAACATTCCGCTTTATAAAGGTATACAGATAAGCCCAGCCTTCTCTTTCCAAAGGTAGAGAAGCAAAAGGAAAGGAAAGGCAATGCAGAAAGGGAGGCTTTCAGGAAAGGGCAGCCTCATAATCTCACCACGTCGTGGGCCCCAGTGCCAGAGGTACCATGATGCAGAAGAGCAGCAGGAAGGCCATTATGAGTGTGGCCCCGGTGGCCACCACCAGCAGAACAGCCCCGAGCATCGCTGTGAAGGGAGCCAGCTGAGGAAGCCCAGTCGGAGGAAGGGAAGTGAGGGAGGAAGAAGCCAGGCTCCTCTCGCTTCCTTGCTCCTCGCTTGACTGACTAGGTCAAGCAAAGACAGCGCATCACAGCTTCTCAGGCAGGAGCACGAGAGGCAGCAAGGAGGGGGGCGGGAAGAAAGCCGGCGGCGCCCCGCCATTGGCCAGCCAGAGAAAAGGTGAAACCGAATTAATCCCCTGCCTTGGCAATCCCATATTATATGGGACAGGAGCTGAAAATCACCGGGAAGTGGCGCAGCTGGCTGGGTATTAGCTGCATAAGATCTCTACTGACCAGAAGGTCATGAGTTCGAGGCCTGCCCAGGTCGAGGTGGGCTCTCGACCTATTGTGTAGCCTGTTGTCGATCTTTGCACCCCGAAAGACAGTTGCATCTGTCAAGTAGGAATTTAAGGTTCTACTTAGTGGAGAGGCTAAATTTAACTGATTTACAAGGCCATTAAAAAAAGATCTCCAGGAAACACGCTGAGGAATGAAGGAGTGCGAAAGCTCCCCCTGGTGGCCAGATGTCGAATTGCCTCTGTCTGTCTTGTGTGTTTGTGTGTCTAAATGTAATGTGTACATTGTAATCCGTCTTGAGTCCCCTGAGGGGTGAGAAGGGTGGAATATAAATGAAATAAATACATACATACATACATAAATTCTAGGTATGGTTTAGAACCCCAAAATAGGAAATCGAAAATCTAATGTGGGGGATTTTTTTTTGATTAGTAATAGGAAGACTTACAAAAAAATTTCCAAAAATTTCTAAAATGTAACTTAATTACTAGCGAAATTTGTTAGTAGTTCGTATGCCAGCGCATGCGCATTCCAGATGGTTTTGGCCTACAACTCCCAGAAATCCTAACAGCTGGTAAATTGGCTGGGATTTCTGGGAGTTTTAGGCCAAAACTTGAATAAATCACACTGAATTCTAGATGGGACTCTCCAAATAGGAAGGAGGGAGGGAAGGAGGGAGGGAGGGGGTATTCTATTCTTGGAAGCAGCAAGAAAAGGAGGAGGAGCCCCCTCGCTCCTCGCTGCCTCTCTCACCCCGATCCCAAGGGAGCGAGGGCCCAAGTTTGCCCAGGCTGGTCATATACCTAATTCCATGCACATGCAATAATACAGCAGTAATAACAATGGGTATAACAAGAGGTAAAATTCAAACCGAAGTATTCTGAGTGGTCCCTCCTCATGCGGTGCAAACGGGCTCTTCTCTGTGAGCCCGAAAAGGAAAAGCCAGCGTTTTCTGCTTGGGTGCACACACATACATATTCTTTGGGGGATTTGCTGCAGAATCTTCTCTATGAGCCCGGGATTCTGCAGCAATCCCCCCCCAAGAATATGTATGTGTGCTCCCAAGCAGCAAACGCTGGCTTTTCCCGGGCTAATTTCCGGGCTAATAAGAGAAGAGCCCGTTTGCACCGCATGAGGAGAGACCAGTCAGAATACTTCGGTTTGAATTTTACCTCTTCTTATTGTTATTACTGCTGTATTATTGCATGTGCATGGAATGTAGATATATGACCAGTTGGATTACTTATAATATTAGGCACTTACAGTAGCATTCATTCTATTATACATTAGGTTGGTTTCTCACCCCAATACTCTTTGATACTTTAGATCCTGGCAGGGCAGGAGAGGCAGGAAGCCTGGAAAAATGTAAACAGAGAGGTTTACTCAGAAGTAAATCCACAAAGGAGGGCCCTTCATCCAAAGTGCCCTCCTTTGCAGATTTACTTCTGAGTAATCTCTCTGTTTACATTTTTTCCAGGCTTCCTTCCAGCCGAAAGAAGGAGCGAGTTTAGGGCTTGCCTTGCCATAATACTTATTGGCAAGGGAGGCGGGAGGGTGGTGTGAGAGAAGGAGGGTGCCCCCCCCCTTACGACCTAATAACGACACTTAAGAAAATCCTGGCCCCCAAAGTTCGAAAAAGAAAGTCCACTTCCTGGTTGGCGTTCCAGGTGCGGAAATACTCGAAAGTAGCATTTCTTACGAATTTCTTACGAAACGAATCATTTTCATAACTTTTTTCTCATGCCTAATAAATACATAAAATACGGGACACAAAATTCAGAGCTAAAATACGGGACGTCCCGTATAATATGAGACAGGTGGCAACCCTACTTTGGCTGCCCCCTGCCTGGTCCGTTTTCGGCAGTCCAGCAGCCGGATAGCCAAATTTCCCCAAATCTTGAATTGCCAAATGGAATCATGCACACCCCTAACGTACACATGCTCTTGCATTCAAATATGTGTACGTTTGAAAAATTGTGGAAAATTGATAGAGAAAAATCTCCATATACTTTTATGAATGTAGGTATTTATCAATGAAATTAAGATGGATTACATTTGGCAATGGGAAAAAGACAAAATCTCAAAACATTAGCGTTGACAAATGCATCCTTCAGTATTCGCACCACTGTTCTATACATTCATACACAGAAGCCCAAAAATAATTGGATTTAATCCCTTGTAAATAAATGCACATCATTCACTTACTTCATTTTAGAAGACAGTGTGTTAAGAGCTTTATGAAATATTATTTAGTATTTTGCGAGCAGAGTGCAATGAGTTAGTATAATGTGAGCTCATGGGGAAAAATCAAGTGTAATTACTCTACATGTTATAGTAAGTATAAGAGGAAAAATGTATTTTCCATTGTTTTTGTGTATCCAGAAAAAAAAAAAACAAGCACGCAAGTAAAATCACTCTAGACCAGGGGTGCCCACACCTTTCCAGCATACGAGCTACTTATAATAAAACCAAGTCAGAAAGATCTACCTACCTCCTCAAGTCTGGAGAGGGGTGGGGGTGGGGCTTGCCGTGGCCTGGCTCCACCCCCTCTGGCTTCCGCTCTACCAGCAGCTTCTCCAGGCTTGAGGATGGCAGTGCCAAGCCAGCCTTGTGCTAGCTATGCCACCACTGGCTTGGCATTGCCATCCTCAAGCCTGGAGAAGCTGCTGGTAGAGCAGAAGCCACAGGGGGTGGAGCCAGGCCTTGCCAAGCCCCACCCCCTCCCCTCTGGCTTTGGAGCTCCCAGCAGCTTCTCCAGGCTTGAGGATGGCAATGCAAAGGCAGTGGTGACATAGCTAGCACCAGGCTGGCCCCTACCCTCCCTCAAGCCTGGAGGCTGCTTGTGCCAAAGCCAGAGGTGGAGCCAGGCCATGCTTCCCTTCAGGCTTGAGGCATGGCAATGCCAAGCTAGTGGTGGCATAGCTAGCACAAGGCTGGCTTGGCCCTACCCTCCTCAAGCCTGGAGAAGCTGCTGGGAGTGCTGAAGCCAGAAGGGGCGGAGCCAGGCCATGCCAAGCCCCGCCCCCTCCCGCCCCTCTACCAGCAGCTTCTCCAGGCTTGAGGATGGCAATGCCAAGGCAGTGGTGGCATAGCTAGCACAAGGCTGGCTTGGCCCTACCCTCCTCAAGCCTGGAGAAGCTGCTGGGAGTGCCGAAGCCAGAAAGGGGCAGAGCCAGGCCATGCCAAGCCCCATCCCCTCCCTTCTGGCTTTGGAGCTCCCAGCAGCTTCTCCAGGCTTGAGGATGGCAATGCCAAGGCAGTGGTGGCATAGCTAGCACAAGGCTGGCTTGGCCCTACCCTCCTCAAGGCTGGAGAAGCTGCGGAGTGCCGAAGCTGGGGAGGGATTGCATGACCTGGCTCCGCCCCCCTCTGAGAAGCCCCATCCGGCTGGGATTGACCTCCTTCGGTCCCGGGATTGACTGGTCGATCGCTATCAACTTCCTGGGCAGCCCTGCTCTAGAGCCAGTAAGAGGAAACCTAAAGGTGGCCGCTATGTGACAGTGAGTGTATCAATAAAGGTGGTAATTTACAAGGTTTATTTATTTATTTATTTATCTCTTAATCCACCTATCTCCCGATAGAAAGACTCAAGGAGGCTAACAGCAAACATGATGGCCATCTTTGGGTGTGTGTGTGTGTGCTTTGAATGGGATTTTCCTGCTTCTTGGCAGAAAGGGGTTGGACTGGATGACCCATGAGGTCTCTTCCAACTCTACGATTCTATGATTCTATGACACAATATAAGTAAACAGGGGGCAACACCGTGTGATACAAGCACAACACATCGGGACGCTATAAGCCGAATTCAAACAATTAAGTTCAGTATCAAAAGTACCTCATTTCATTAATTTCATATGATAAATATCATTTACAGATGTTGAGTACAACACAATAAGTTCTCTTTGTCAATAAGAGTTACAATTTATTTCATTAAGTTCGATACAAAAATGACCTATAGTGTTCATATAATCTGGGATAAAGGTTAGAATCTAACTCGGAACACAGTACCTTATTAATTGTTGTAGCGTTTATAATAGTCCGAGTGGAAGTGCAAGGGAGGAAAGTCAGTAGAATCGAAGATGGTGCGCTGGGTTGTGGTGTGGGCAGGCATGTAGCCAGGGGGGGTGCTAAGGGGGCTTCTGCCTCCCCCCGAAATTCTCAGGGTGGTCCACGAAAAGGCCTTACTGGTACATTATTTAAACTGTTATGTTTATTCATATCATGATCTGATCACCATGCTCATTATATCCCACATTAATGGGGTTATTGGGATAACAATACAAAAGGTTTGCTAGGGTAGACTCTCTTCCACCCAGTCTCAGCCCCCCCCCCAACCAAACTCAGCCCCCCCCTGAACCAAAATCCTGGCTACGGCCCTGGGTGTGGGAGTTCAATCCATCCAAAATTACGCCACATAAATGTGGTAGTGTAAATCCAAAGGGAAGCCGTGACAATGCAAACAGCGATATCGAAAGTAAGGACGCCGAGCTGAGTTCCACTGGGGAAATTGCCGGGCATCGGACAGGGATCCGCAAGGGAGGCTGCCTACAGCTTGGCGCGTTTTCCGGAGCCGGCTGCGGGCCGTTTCGTCCCTTAAACCAGAGACTTCCTCATTGCCAGGATTATAACAATAGTGTCGTCCTCAACAGTGGAGAATCATGCGGTATATCAAGGTAAGGCGCAGAGGACGGCCCATCCAATCCCATTGGATTTACACTACCACATTTATGTGGCGTAATTTTGGATGGATTGAACTCCCACACCGCGACCCAGCGGTACTTTTGATACTGAACTTAATTGTTTGAATTCTGCTTATAGCGTCCCGTTGTGTTGTGCTTCTATGACACAATACAAATAAAAAGCAAAGGAAATATGAAGATTAAAATATTTTTTAAAAAACAATCATATTTCTGTGTCCCGAAGCATAAAAATTAAAATACAATTAAAATTGCAATTAAAAACTGCACGCACACACCGCAATTCCATACTCACCACCCCCTCCATGATCAGACAAAGACAACACATTATCTTCTTTGAAGAAGGAAGAAGTCTCCACATCGAGTCAGAAGGAAGGAACAAGTCCAAGTACTTGGATGTGAATAAGAAGAAAACCATGGAAAATCTTCCCGTTGCTTCTTTGACTGATTGACCAGTTGCTACATTCACTAATGTCCCTTTTCTTTGAATAATTTAGAGACAAATTTGCTTTGTTTCAATGATATGCAAAGAAAGTACAAGAGCCACCAGTGCTTTCGAATCCATCTGATGTGGGAAAATGACAGCCCCCCCCCCTCTTTTTTTCTTGGGAACCCACCAGGGTTGTGCCTGGAGACTGGCACAAGTCTAAGGACTACAACTTTGAACAGCACTGTTTTATACCAAAATGATGATCATCACACTAGAGAAAGAATCCACTTTAAATCCGGTTTCTGCCTCCTGCAGAATTCTGGGGTTTATAGTTTAGTGAGGCTGTTAAAGGCTCATCCCTAAACTGCAAACACCAGAATTCTGGAGAAAGCAGCAACTGGATTTAAAGGGGATTCATTCTTTAGTGTGATTAGTAGGGCTGGATATCTCCGGTTTTAAATTCTTTGAAATCGGTTTAATTTCGTATATAAAATTAACTTCATTGTTTTTTGACTCTCGGGGCCTCACCCGGAAGTGTAATTTCTATACCGAATCCGGGGTCGCCATTTTTTTTTGGTAAAGGTCACGTTATTAGGTCGTTCCCCCCCCCCTCAGTTCTCAACTCGCGAGAGGAGACTGGAGGGCAGCAGCAGCCTCCTTTCTCCTCTCGCCAGCTGAGAGCTCAGGTGGGCACTTTGGAAGTTGCCCCACGCACCTCCTTTACTTTCCCTGCTGCCTCTGAGATACCGGGGAGTAGGAAGAGCGGTGTGTGCATGCATGGCATCCATGCACCTCCCTTCCTTTCCCCGCTGCCTCTGAGATAGCGGGAAAAGGAAGAGCGGTGTGTGCATGCATGGCATCCACGCACCTCCCTTCCTTTCCCCGCTGCCTCTGAGATACCGGGGAGAGGAAGAGCGGTGTGTGCATGCATGGCATCCACGCACCTCCCTTCCTTTCCCCGCTGCCTCTGAGATAGCGGGAAAAGGAAGAGCGGTGTGTGCATGCATGGCATCCACACACCTCCCTTCCTTTCCCCGCTGCCTCTGAGATACCGGGGAGAGGAAGAGCGGTGTGTGCATGCATGGCATCCACACACCTCCCTTCCTTTCCCCGCTGCCTCTGAGATAGCGGGGAAAGGAAGAGCGGTGTGTGCATGCATGGCATCCACGCACCTCCCTTCCTTTCCCCGCTGCCTCTGAGATAGCGGGGAGAGGAAAAGTGGTGTGTGCATGCATGGCATCCACGCACCTCCCTTCCTTTCCTTGCTGCCTCTGAGATAGCGGGGAAAGGAAGAGCGGTGTGTGCATGCATGGCATCCACGCACCTCCCTTCCTTTCCCCGCTGCCTCTGAGATAGCGGGGAGAGGAAGAGCGGTGTGTGCATGCATGGCATCCACGCACCTCCCTTCCTTTCCCGCTGCCTCTGAGATAGCGGGGAGAGGAAGAGTGGTGTGCATGCATGGCATGGCATCCACGCACCTCCCTTCCCTTTCCCCGCTGCCTCTGAGATAGCGGGGAGAGGAAGAGCGGTGTGTGCATGCATGGCATCCACGCACCTCCCTTCCTTTCCCCGCTGCCTCTGAGATAGCGGGGAGAGGAAGAGCGGTGTGTGCATGCATGGCATCCACGCACCTCCCTTCCTTTCCCCGCTGCCTCTGAGATAGCGGGGAGAGGAAGAGCGGTGTGTGCATGCATGGCTGGGGGAGGGATGGAAGAATGCAGGGCTTGCCCTCTATTCTTCCCTCCCAGGTGGCGTAACAAATAATAACAAAAATTCGTTATTAATTATGTTTCAATCACGAAATTTATTTTAAAAAATGTTGTCATAATTTCTATAACTAATCCAAATCCACCACCACCCCCCCCTCCCGGTCCAAGTTTAGAATCACTTTTTTATGGATCAACCACCCCTTCTGATTAGATCCTCTACAACAGTGATTTTCAACCTTTTTTTGAGCAGCGGCACATTTTTTACATTTACAAAATCCTGGAGCACACCACCAGCCAAAATGACACAAAATGACACTTTAACACAGTAATACGTATAGCTAATATGTTTTTAAATGTATTTATACACTCACTTAGTGTGAAACCTGGGTCTGTTTCGATGTACACAAAATAGATATCCTGGCACGAATGGTAGACACACACACACACGAAGCTCTTGCTCAACAGCTGTCAGTATCTCTCTGTTTTTAGTTTTTATCACTGTCAAGCTTGAGAAGCTCATCTCACACAGATATAGGGTTGCCATATGAATAAGGGACAGGTACCTAAAAATAGGGAAATTTTCACAAAAAGAATGGACACTACATAAATACTTGAAAAACAAATGGTGATTTTCAAGTTTTTATGAAGTGTTTCTTATTTTTGTGAAAAAAATCCCTATTTTTAGATACCTGTCCCTTATTCATATGGCAACCCTACACAGATATGTGGTTGAAAACTGGAGCAATGTCACCACACACCAAGCACAGCAGAGTCGGTGCCGTCGCATCCCTGGTGTAAGTGAATCTAAATGAAAGACAGCTTGTTTACTTAGCCGCGTCTGAGCGAATCCAAGATGGTGCGACCATAGCACTCTCGTGTCACTTCTTAGGTGGCGCAAGAGTGCTATGGTTCCATTTTTTTAAAGGGACAGATGCGCCTTATAGTTTATATATGAATGAATTGTTGCCATCTGTTTAGTTCTTCCTCTGTAATTTGAAGTGGCAGCATTCTAAATATGAAGTTTATCTTTGGGAGTATTTTCATTTTTACTAATGCTATCTTTCCAAACCAAGATAGATGTATACTGTCGTACTCTGTTAAATTTTTTTGAACCTCTTTTCTCAATGCTACTAAATAAATAAATATTGCAATGGTAGTAAAAGAAATAGACTAAACAAACAGTTATGGTATACATCGCAAAAAGAAGGAGGTTTAGCACTCCCTAACATTAAAAAATATTATGAAGCGAGTAGATTGAGACTGGTTATAGAAGGAATGATTAAAAAAGATGGGGTAGAATGGCTAAGAAATTACTCAGGAAAAGTGGAAGAAGAAATATGGAATATATTTTTTAAACAATTCACGAGGAAAGAAATTAGGGAAATTAGAAATCCAATGTTGAGTAATATATTAGAAGTGTGGAATAAGTACAGGAGAATGTTAATAACGGATGGATCAGTAATAACCCCAATTGTAATGGAAAAGAAATTTCCAAAGAATTTAAAACAAATAATGGATAAAAAGTTAAGGGAAAAAATTTAGATAAAATGGGGGATTGGATAAAAGTAGGAACGAAGAAGGAAATGATTATGGAAGAATTTAGAGAAATAAAACTGACATGGTTCCATTGTATACAATTAGAACAATGGTCTAAAAATTGGCTAAAAAACAATAAAAAAGGAAGTAAGGTCAACCAATTTGAACAAATAATACTAAATGGGAGGGATGTAGAAGAGCACGAAAACTTGAAAGGAATAACTAGCAAAATATATAAGATAATAATTGAAATAAAGGAAGGAAAAACAAAAAATAACACCCTTAAGGAGGTCTGGGAAGAAGACTTAGGGATAAAAATAAAGGAAACAGAGTGGCAACAATTGTGGAGACAAAGACATCTTAAAAATTTATCAATAAGGATTAAAGAAAATTATTATAAATTAATATGGAAATGGTACCTTACACCAGTAAGAATGGCAAATATAAATAAAAACTACTCGAAAAACTGTTGGAGAGGATGCCAAGAAACAGGAACATACATACATATGTGGTGGCAATGTAAATATGTAAGCAAATTTTGGGCGAAAGTATTTAAAGAAATAGAAGATATAATGAATATTAAAATAGAAAGAAGTCCTAGTATAGCTTTATTATCATTATATAATAGTATACAATTGGAAAAAAAGGATAAAGATGCGATAACAAACCTATTAACAATAGCAAGACTGCTTATAGCAAGGAATTGGAAAAAAGAAATAAATATACAAATAGAGGAATGGTACAAGGAAGTGTGGAAACTGGCAATAAATGACAAGTTAACATGTATATTAAAAGTAAAAAGAGGTATATGGAAACAAAGTGATTTCTATGAGGTATGGAGAAAATTTATTGAAAAAGGATTAGAAAAGGAAGAAGGAAGGTTACCTCCACAAGAAGAAATGAAATTTTGGACGAATGAGATGTAAAAGCAATGGCTTGCGGGAGGGGGGGGGGAGGGGAGCACAGCGGTGAGGGATACAAAAATGTATAAGGAAAACATAATGGCAGGTGCTAAAGATTGAAGTATTGTACCTAGAAATGAATAACATGAATCTGCTGTAAATAGACATTGTATAATATTGTGTTGATAATGATAAAACAATAAAAATATTTTTTAAAAATAGTTTATATATGAATGAAGTTTGAAAATAATTTCCCACGGCACACCTGATGATCTCTCACGGCACACTGGTTGAAAATCACTGCTCTAGAGGAGGAGTAAAGTCTCATTCTAGGATTGTCGTTAAAAACCAAAAGTCTGAGCAGCTACATGAATTCAATGAAGGGTTTCTATTCTTGTTTAGGCTTCTGTGTATTAGTTTTTTTAAGCACTAACATTAATTTGTCTACAGAATCATAGAGTCGACAACAGACAAATAGTCAGCACTATGATTCTTTGCAACTCTGAACCCTAAGAAACTTCATCTTTAGCTAGCTCACAGTACTTTGTCTCTTCTTCTATTTTCCTCAAATAGCTGGCATCTGTCATGTTTATGATATGGTCAGCTGGCATGCTCTGTTATCGGTCAACCCCACCGCACTTAACGTCTTCTCTGCTCCGGAGTCTGGGTAGACGTATGCCCGCCTGGAGTGCTACAATTGAAGGCACTTCACAACTCATTCCGAGGCCCAATCCCTAAAAGGTTCAAATAATAACCCACTAATGCACTGGAAAATAATTAGAAGAAGAAGAACGGGTGAGAATTAAAAAGGGCTTCTCAACGAGAGTGATGGAAATAATGACCAAATTAAATTAGTTCATATAGCTTCCATCTAAAGGTTGGAGGTAGGAGGAGGGAGGCTTTATAAATTGAAATTGCCTTGGTTAATTGCAGGAATTCAACCTGCTTTGATTCAGTCAAGACTTCGGAGATAAAGACTGATCTCTGGGAATTTGTTCGGAGTCTCTGGAGGCTCCCTTTTTATCATTCCTTTCATCCCTGCTTTGGCTTCCCACCCCGCTTTACCCAAAAATCACAATGATGCTGATTAGCATGTGTTTAGCTGGATTCACAGAGTACTTATTTGAAAGGCAGCAATCATAAGCACAATGCGTTTTTGGATTTAACCAGCCTTCTTTTGATTCTTTTGCATTAACAATAATTCACTTGGTTTTACCGTTCACTTCCTCCTCCCGAAACCTTTGCACCACTTTTAACTCAAGTAATTAAAAGAAGGGAGACAAATAATTTTAAAGGCCTGTGTGTATTAGACTTAATGAAAAGGCAATTCACAGATAAAAGAGAGATTTCAATGTCACTGTACTTGACAACAACAAAAAAAGTCCAGAGGGTAGAAAATGTGTGCCCCCCCTCCCCCCCGACACCCCTCCTCTGCTTTCAGATAGCATTTTGAATTACGATAAATATATTTTAAATTGTAGGAAACAATTCTGAGAGACCATCTTGTAACATAGATCTTGTTTTGGCATTCTGAAATAATAGAACGTGGATTATGGCTCCGTGGAACAGAATGGGACATCTGCACCAAACACTTAATGTGGATTGAAAGCATTTATTTATTATTTCAATTTATATACCAGGGCTGTCCAACTTCTACCAGCTCAGGGGCCTGAATTCTGGTTACTGATGATCTGGGGGGCTGTAGGGTCTGCCCCCGCCCCCAGCTCCGCCCCCCTCAGCCCCCTCAGCTCTGCCCCCTCCCCCGGTGCCCTCTCCCATCTCCCCTTATTTTAATTTAATATTAAATATATTTAATTCCATCCTCCCCTCTCCCCTTATTTTTATTTAATATTAAATATATTTAATTCCATCCTCCCATCTCCCCTTATTTTTATTTAATATTAAATATATTTAATTCCATCCTCCCATCTCCCCTTATTTTTATTTAATATTAAATATATTTAATTCCATCCTCCCCTCTCCCCTTATTTTTATTTAATATTAAATATATTTAATTCCATCCTCCCATCTCCTCTTATTTTTATTTAATATTAAATATATTTAATTCCATCCTCCCATCTCCCCTTATTTTTATTTAATATTAAATATATTTAATTCCATCCTCCCTCTCCCTTATTTTTATTTAATATTAAATATATTTAATTCCATCCGCCCCTCTCCTCTTATTTTTATTTAATATTAAATATATTTAATTCCATCCTCCCATCTCCCCTTATTTTTATTTGATATTAAATATATTTAATTCCATCCTCCCCTCTCCCCTTATTTTAATGTATCCCATCTCCCCTTATTTCATCTTTAAATATATTTAATTTTATATTTAATACATGAGGGGGGATGGGGGGAGGGAATGAGGAGCCCCCTGAGGAGCCCCCTTTTTCGGCCTACCTTTTCCAAACGCGCAGGATCCAGGAGTACCCGGACGACGAGAGATGCGACGACCGACTGAGTCGAAGAAGGTCCTAATCGCGTCTGTCGGCCTCAGTGATCCAGTAGTAGAGTAGCCGAAGAGTATCACGAGAATACGCAATCCACATGGTATTTCGCTGTCAACGCCGGCGTGATCTCGCGTTGACAGCGAAATCCCGTGTGGATTGTGTATTTTCGCTAAGCTCACAACTACTCCCACGACAACTTTACAGTTATGGTATTAGAAAAAGCTCACCCAAAACCACATCAAAACATAAAACAACTGCTCCTACAGCTTGAAAATAAATGGATAATCAATTTACAATGCGAGGAACCCCAAGGGTTAAATAATCAATTATCAATCAGTGAATTACTTGTTTAAACACACCTGTATTATCCTTACTTAAACCTGGCTCCCTCGCACCTTTGCGCCTCCTGCCCGATATCCCAGAGATATCGTCAGCACTTGCGGTGCTCATGTTTCTTCATGCATTGGTATGTATCCCTTTCCTTTTTACCAGAAAATCCCATCCATTTCCAATTGCCCTGGGCTGTTTCCCACTTTGAATCCTTCCTAGTTATATTTATATATTTAGTATTATATGTGTTTATTGTACCTCAGTGTGGTTCCTGCTTTACGACGTCTGTAAGACGCTACCTAGGCCACGGTCCTGAGGAAGCCCCTTCAGGGGCGAAACGAAGGCGCGCATCAATATTGGTTTCGTTGACCATGGATCATCTTCCCATTAATATACATAAAAAATATAAGACTGGCATCTATTACCGGGACTTTATTATTATTTACGATCTTTGATTATTTGTTGGGAGACATCCGGGACTGTGTCCCTCTCTGATGATGCAGGAACTCCTTTCCGCCTTTTTACGACGTCTACTCACTTGCATGTGAGCTTACCACCCGTATTTGCTGTATATGTATGTAAAAAAGACAGCATTTGTGCATAATTTCTACAACAGTATATTATTTGCTTAAAGAATTGAAATTATAGTGGATAAATGTTTATTTGGAACATGAGACTTTGAACTGACTTATGTTTATATTGTTGTTATATCTTTGTCCCTCTCCGTGATTCTTCTCTCCTCTATGTTATTGGTGGGTCAGCCTGCTCTATTTGCTAGTTTGTATCTTCAACAGAAGGCCACGTAACCCTTCCCAGCAGGATCTAACTAGCCAGGAAGTGCACGGGTCGAGGGAGCAGGTAGTTGGTATAGCTGCAGTCATGATCTTATCGACAGCCTCTACATCCAGCAGATGGAAACGATCAAGAGTGGGCCCATCGAATGGCTACAGAGTCTTGAGTTCACTAACTGTATCAACCATAGCGGGGAGATCCCGGCAGAGTGATGAGATCTTGTCTGCGAAAAAGCTCTGAAAACCTCAGCTGAAGGGGCCGAATCATTACCATTTGGGACGGTAGGGACCGTAGTTAAAGACCAAATAATATTAAACAATTTTGCTGGGCGTGAGCTTGCAGACTCTATCAGGGAAGCATAGTACATTTTTTTAGCCTCCCTGATGGCATGCTCATAAGCCTTTTTAAATAGCTTATAAGTTGATCTCGCGGGTTCATCACAAATTTCTTGCCACACGTCCTCTAGTCGTCTCTTCTCCCGCTTCATCGCACGTAGTTCCTCAGTAAACCAAGGAGAACGATTTCTGCGGGGTCGGAGAGGGCGTTTGGGAGCAATCTCGTTTAGTGCTTTGGAATTCCAAGGTCCAACTAGCAGTTCGACAGAGTCGCTGACACAATGATTATAACGGATGCTCTGAGCGTGCTTGGGAATGCGAATTAGGCAAGCAAAATAAGGCAATACTCCAAAATAGGGCCCTTAACAGGTATCGGGTATAAATCACATGAAGTTGCAGATACCAAGGATTCGGGAATCTGATTTCAGCTAACCTCTCCAGATGTGTCCAAAATGATCAAAATTGAATACTTTGAATGTTTTTCAATGACTGTGACCAGAGCATTGCTTGATGAGACCTTAACAGCATGTTGTTTGCCCCTGGGCAGAGGGATGCTATTTCCGAACAGTCCAAAGAAGTCACATGATATAAAAAATCAGATGAATCATAGTTAGACTTGAGGAGCGAGACAATTAAGAGACAATTGTAATGTTTTACAAAGGGGAAAATGTAGCTAATTTTGTAATACATGTTGCTTGTAAGAGACAATTCCATCTGGTACATTAATCCAAGTTGTTCTAATCATAATCACGCTATTGTACTTTCTCTGAAACCCCTTGATTTTCCTTTGGTGTCTGCTATTGTGTCTTTATTCACTGGATGTAATTTAAATTAATTACACTTGGTAATATCTTCAGGTCACTTCCAGCCCATTGGGACAGATATAGAACGTCACTTTCACCTAGAGATGGGTCGGACCACTGTGAAGAGTTGGGTAATTATTATGACATTGTATTGTTTTGTGTTTTTAAACTACATGCATAGATTGTTGGATGATGAATGGCCCCATTATGGAAATCTAATTTCTGTAAATTGTTCAGATGGACTAGTTAAGTGATGTTCTCTTCCATTATGTTCATCCGTGCAATGCCCTCCAACTTGTATCCTCTTCTTTCACTTGCACTATGCCCCATTGTTTCTGTTTGGCACCATGCTGTTTTGGGATTCTATTTTCTGGTCTCATGACAAGAGATTGATTTCAAGCATTGACAAGATGGAAATTCAACCCGTGCTTGGCTGAAAGTAAATATTAATGTATGATAAAATCGGGGACAACGAGTGGAGAGGGGAGGCGTGGTCCCCGAGAGACTCCCCCTTACGTGTGGGGTCCCTCAGGGGGCTATTCTCTCCCCTCTATTATTTAACATCTACATGCAGCCACTGGCTCAGTTGGTGCATGGTTTTGGTTTGGTGTGCCATCAGTACGCTGATGACACCCGGCTTGTGCTGAGGATGGAGGGTCGGACGGACTCCATACCTGAGAATTTCCATCTGTGCCTGGAGGCCATGACTAGATGGCTACGGGCAAGCCAGTTGAAGGCGAATCCATCGAAGACGGAGATCCTATGACTGGGCCGCCTGGTTGGGGGGGGGGGAGTGCCGTCTGCCTACCCTGGACAGCGAAGCACTTTGCCTGTTGTCCTTGGTAAAACGTCTGGGGGTCCAGATGGACCCACTGCTGACTATGGAGGCCCAGGTCTCTGCTCTCAGCAGATCCGCATTTTTTCATCTGCGTCAGGCTAAACGGCTGGCACCCTACCTATCCAGGAGCGACCTAGCTACTGTGATCCAGGCGACGGTCATCTCGAGATTAGACTACTGTAACGCCCTCTACATCGGCCTTCCTTTGTCCGTGACCCAGAAACTCAAGTTAGTGCAAAGTGAGTTAATACAGAGGGCAACACCGTATGCAATAACACTGAAAACACGGGGGTATTGAATAGAATGAATAAAGCTTAAGTTAGTATCAAAATGCTATATTGAATTCGTTCTTCACATTAAATATTTTCATTAGTAAGTTCTACACATTGAGAGCAACACAATCAGTACAGCACATTGAGTTCTACACATTAATTTCATCACATAGAGTACTACACATTATTCTCCTTTATATAAGAGCAGTACTTGGATTCAAAAACACTTCAATATTCATACACAATAATTACAATAAGAACCACAAGTCAATGGAGGACGCTTAGGTTCCAACGTTGGGTGGGTACCTTAAAGTTTGTTTGATTGAAGGTGGACAGTAAGCAGTCCAAGGAGGAATCACAATGAGGAGGCTAAGTCTGTCTAAATGGTGAATCCCAGTGATGCGATAAGATCAAAGTAAAAGGAGTCCCAAGCGGTTCGCGTTAGTAAACAAAGCCTTTCAGCGTTCCGTGAAGTGGGAGGCAAGGTAAGCTGGAAAAGGTGTCAGCCGAGCGGACGAGGGACAAAGTACAAGTAATCCTGGAGAATCCAAGGAAACCACGTGGCTGTAAACAAGGTTCCCAAGCCGCGACGCCAGAGGTGTGCCGCGAGGGAGGTAGCCTACGGCAGGAGCTCTCTCCGATACCAGTTAACGGGCCGTTTCGTCTCTCAGAGACTTCCTCAGGGCTCTGGTACACAATAAAGTGTTGTCCTTAAGAATACATGATCTTGTGAGAAATCAATGTGTTGTACTGATTGTGTTGCTCTCAATGTGTAGAACTTACTTATGAAAATATTTAATATGAAGAACAAATTCAATATAGCATTTTGATACTAACTTAAGCTTTATTCATTCTATTCAATACCCCTGTGTTTTCAGGTGTCATATCACCCCCATCCTGCAGTGAATGCATTGGCTTCCAGTAGAGTACCGGATTACGTTCAAAGTGTTGGTGTTGACTTTTAAGGCCTTATATGGTCAAGGACCGGTGTACTTGAGGGACCGCCTCACCCCATATGTCCCCCAGAGATCACTACGGTCTAAAGAACAAAATCTTCTTTTAGTTCCCTCTGTCCGGACCTTCCACCTGTCCTCCACTAGGCAGAGAGCATTTTCGGTGGTGGCTTTGACCCTTTGGAACGCCTTACCGGAGGATGTTTGGGCTCTCAGAGAGCTATCCTCTTTTCAGAGGGCCTGCAAAACTGCACTCATCCGGCAGGCTTTGAACCTGGTGGCCTCTGATAACTCAAGTTGGTCAGAAACCTGTTTTAAACTAATTTTATTGTTGCATATTATGATTGTGCTCTTTGTAGGCTATGTAAACCGCCCCGAGCCTATGGAGAAGGGCGGTATAGAAATGGAAATAATAAATAAATAAATTATAATTCTAATTGTCTTTGCAAGTCAGTATATAGGGGTTCAAAATACACTTACAAAATTAATACTCACATCGAATCTTTGGAGAGAAATCCTGGTTGATGAGTATCTTTATCAATAGTAGCGTGGGATTAAACAATTTAAAACATTAGCACCCGAACCAGCAACCAATTAAACGAAACAAAACAAAAATAGAATTTGACCACCAAATTCCAGGATAGAATAGAAATCAGGAAGTGCAAGTGCTTCATTACTACATATACATTGGTCTTAATTTTCAGGATCCACAGTTTAAGAAATAGTATCCTAGAGCAGTGTTTCCCCAACCAGTGTGCCATGACACACTAGTGTGCCATGAGCGATCATCAGGTGTGCCGTGGGAAATTGGAACCTCCAATACCCTTTCTTCCCCCTCCTGCCCACAGCGGTCTCTGGGTGTAGGTGAACTACAACTTCCAAACTCAAGGTCAATTCCCAAGCAAACCCTTTCAGTACTTTCTGTTGGTAATGAGAGTTCAATATGCCAAGTTTGGTTCAATTCCATTGTTGCAAGAGTTCAGGATGCTCTTTGATTGTGTGTTAACGATAAATCCCAGAAACTGTAACTCCCAAATATCAAGGTCTATTTTTCCCAAACTCCATCTGTGTTCACATTTGGGCATATTGAGTATTCATGCCAAGTTTGGTCCTGATCCATCATTGTTTCAGTCCACAGTGCTCTCTGGATATAGGTGAACTACGACTCCAAAACCCAAGCCCACCAAACTCTTATAGTATTTTCTCTTGGTTATGGGAATAATGTTTGGGAAGTTTGTGTCTTTCTGCCATTCCTGCCAGGATATCTATGTTGTGTTCATCGAAACAGGTCCAGGTTTCACACTGAGTGTATAAATACATTTTAAAACATATTAACTGTATGTATTACTGCGTTAGAGTGTCATTTGGTGTCATTTTGGTTGGTGGTGTGCCACAGGATTTTGTAAATGTAAAAAATGTGCCACGGCTCAAAAAATTTGAAAAACACTGTCCTAGAGCAACCTGGAAGATACAAAGGAACTTCCAGTATTCTAAAGATCAGTTTGCTTCTGAATGGCTTCATCCCAAAAGACAGTAACGAAGAAATTGTTCAATTTGAAAACAGTCATGATAAGTGAAACCATTCCACCTGTTCTCCCTCTTGTTCTAATCCAGGGCTGTCCAACTGGTGGCCCGGGGGCCATATACGGCCCCCAGCCCCTTCCCTGCGGCCCCCTAAGCTTTTTAATAAAAAATTAAAATAAATTAAATAATAATATTTTTAAAAATTACCCACTTCCAGGTTCCGGAGCAAGTATCGTGAGACTACGGAAGCCACACGGGATTTCGCTCTCAACGCGAGATCACGCCTGCGTTGAGAGCGAAGTCCCGTGTGGCTTCTGTAGTCTCGCGATACTCCTGTTGCCGAAATCTCGGCTACTTAATCCTTGCAGCCCATGCAGACGTGATTTGGACCTTCTCAGCTGCTGCCTCGATCGGTCATCGCCTCTGCTCGTGGTCCGGCTACTCCTGGATCCTGCGCGTTTGGGATGGTAGACTAACCTTTATGTTATTATTATGTAATTGTGTATGGATGCCCCTTATGTATTCCCTCCCTGCATTTCCCCTTAGTAAAAGATTATATTTGATTGTATGGATGCCTCTTATGAGAGCCGGGGGCGGGGCGTGGGCGGAGCTGGGGCAGGGGCGGAGCCGGGGGCAGACCCTTCGCCCCCCCGGTCATCAGAGACCGGAATTCAGGCCCCTGGGGCGGTAGAAGTTGGACAGCCCTGTTCTAATCCACTAACTATGTGGAAATGACAATATGTTGTTATTTTGAATTTCTTTAGTTTACACGGGGAGGCATTTTAGTTCATTCTTAATAGTTATTCATTTATTTATTTGCATCATTTATATCAGTGCTGTCCAACTTCTAACCGGCCAAGGGCCGGACCCCAGGTCACTGATGACCTGGGGGGCCGTTCGGCCCCGCCCCAGGCCCCGCCCCAGGCCCCTCCCCCAGCCCCGCCCCCGCCCGCCCCATCCCCCTCCTACGCTGTCATTCTCCTCCTCCTCCTCTTTCTCCGGGCGCCGGGCGCATGGGACACCAGCGGCGCCGGGAAGGAGGAGGCCCACCTCCTCGCACCCTCCCGCCCTTCCCGGGCGCAGCCGGGTGTCCCGCAGCGCTGCGCGCCGGGGGGAAAAAGGAGGAGGAGGAGGGGAGAGAAAGGAGAAGGCAATCAGCTGACTGCCCTCTCCTTTCTCCCTCTTTCCCAGCTTGGCGGCGCCCAGGGTCCCCCCGGCACGGGGAAAGAGAGAGAAAGGAGAAGGCAGTCAGCTGGCTGCCTTCTCCATTCTCTCTCTTTCCCCGCGCGCGCGCCAGAACCCAGAGTCCCCGCGCGCACAAGGAAAGAGAGAGAAAGGAGAGGGCAGTCAGCTGGCTGCCTTCTCCATTCTCTCTCTCTCTCCGTGCGCGCACCAGAGCCCAGGGTCCCCACGCGCACAGGGAAGAGAGAGAAAGGAGAGGGCAGTCAGCTGACTGGCTTCTCCTCTCTCTCTTTCCCAAGGCTGACGCCTGCGATCCCTGCGCGCGCGGGGAAAGAGAGAGAGAGAGAGGAGAAGCCCGGCAGCTGACTGGCTTCTCCTTTCTCCCTCTTTCCCCGCGCGCGCCTTGCCCCAATCCCGAGCCGGGCGCGGAGGGGAGGGAGGAGGGGCGAAGGAGGAAGAAAGCAGCCAGCTGACTTCCTCCTCCTTCGCCCCTCCTCCTCCCGGACGCGCCGCGGCTCCAATCGTGAGTCGCGGTGCAGGGAGGGGAAGGAGGAAGGGCAAAGGAGGAGGAGCCAGCTCTCTTCCTCCTCCCTGCCCCGCCTCCCCCTCCCCCCCCCGGCCGCCTTTTTTAAAAAAAATCGATTTTTTAAAAAAAATTAAAAATGGCGGCTGAGGGCATAGGTGGGGCCGTGTCCAACAGGCGACGGGGCCGGATCCGGCCCGGGGCCGCCAGTTGACAGCCCTGATTTATATTCTGCCCTTCTCACCTCGCAGGGGACTCAGGGTGGATCACAATGCACATATACAGGCAAACATTCAATGCCATAGACACACAACATACAGACAGACACAGAGGCAATTTAACATTCAAGCTTCTGGCCACCAGGGGGAGCTGTGGCATTCCTTCATTCTTTTTATTTATTTATTTATTTATTAATCATTCTTGAATGCCTCGATCCCCGAGGGCTCGGAGCGGCTCACAATCACAAGCATAAAACAGATAAAAACATCAGATAAACTATTCTAAATTTAAACTAAAACTAACTCTGCAGGATTACAAAAATCAACAACTAAATGCCAGTTTGAAGAGAGAGGTTTTACAGGCCCTGCGAAAGGCAAGGAGGTCTTGCAGGGCACGCACTTCAGCTGACAGAGTATTCCAGAGAGTTGGAGCCACCACAGAGAAGGCCCTACGTCGGGTCGAGGCCGGATGGATGGTCTTGACACCAGGCACCTCGAGGAGATTCAGATCTTCAGAGCGGAGTGATCTCTGGGGTTGATAGGGGATGAGACGGTCCCTCAGACACATCGGCCCCAGACCATATAAGGCCTTGAAGGTTAACACCATCACCTTGAAAGTGATCTGGGGCTCGACCGGGAGCCAATGAAGCTGCTGTAAGATGGGAGTTATGTGGCTCCTCGCCGGTACTCCAGCGAGGAAATGAGCAGTGGCGTTCTGGACGAGCTTAAGCTTCCGGGTCACGGACAAGGGCAGGCCAATGTAAAGGGCGTTATAGTAGTCTATCCTTGATATGACCGTGGCTTGTATAACTGTGGCTAGGTCATCTCTAGATAAGTAGGGGGCCAGCCACCTAGCCTGTCGCAGGTGGAAAAAGGATTTGCATACTTCCTGGAGAGATTTTATGGCCTTGTAAATCAGTCAAATTAGCCTCCCCACAAAGTGGTACCTAAATTTCCTACTTTTTTATTTTTAAAATAGTTTTTATTGATTTTGTGAAAATAGTGTGATACATGTAACAACACCTTATACATACATTCTACCTTAAGAGAAAAAAAAGAAAAAGTACAAAGGGGAAAAAGAGGAAGAAAGGGTGGGGTGGTGACTGGGGGTGGGGATCGGGGAGAACGAAAAGGTAAAAACAAAAGTAATAAAATAAAAATACAACATTCAACATAAAGTTGACTTCCACTTTCCTTCGTCAAGGGATATGGGTGTTCTTTGTTGCTTCAACCGTTGTCTCCTTAAATCTTGGAGATTAAAAGTAATCACCCAATCGTTTAACCACAAATGATTCCCAATATTACAATTTATATTACTATAATGGTCCTTGTATAAGACCAATAGTTCAGTTTATCTTATCATTCTATTTGTATTTTTCTGTGTATATTGTTAATACACTCCAATCTGTTTCTGTCCTTGGATTTCCCGTATTTTTGCTCAGAAGAAGCGTCAATCTGTCCATATTTTTTATGTCATATACTTTCTCGAGCCACTGCTCTTTAGTTGGAATATAATCACCTTTCCAATACCTGGCGAAAACCATACGTGCTGCTGTAGCCATGTACCAGAACAATTTGTCTTCATTTCTATCTAATTTTAAGTCTTTATCTGACAAACCCAGGAGATAGTAGTCAGGTTTCAACGGAAATTTGATCCTTAGTATCAATTGTATTTCTTTGTGTATAGTTTTCCAATACATTCCTGTTTCTTTGCAGGTCCACCACATATGGTAGAAACTGCCTATGTCGGAGTGGCATTTCCAGCACTTCTTTTGGTTATTTTTATTCCTTATGCCTAATTTTTGGGGAGAGATGTACCATCTATGGAACATCTTCATCCAGTTCTCCTTCATATCAGTTGCATAAGTATATTTAATTTTCTTTGTCCAAATTAGCTGCCACTCGTGTAATTTTATTTGTCTGCCGATGTTCTTGGCCCATAATATCATACTGTTTTTTATTTCTTCCGTTTCCGTTGCCCACTCTAATAGTTTATTATAGATTTTAGTAAAAAAATTTGTCATTCTTTAGCAATTTTTCCCAAAAATCTTCTTTCTCGTTGAAACCTGTCCTCTTGTCCTGGGTGTAGATGTCTTTAATTTGTAAGTACTGTGACCAAGTTACATTTCCACATACCAGTTTTAATTCTTCTTGAGTTTTTAATTCCACCCCTCCTTTTACCTCTTTTAGTAGATCTTTATAGGTTACCCATGTATTTCCTCCTTGTATTCTCCTGTGCTTCGCCTCCTAAATGCCTAAATTTCCTACTTGACAGATGCAACTGTCTTTCGGGTTGCAAAGGTCGACAACGAGCTACACAATTTGGTCGAGAGCTCACCCCGACCCGGGCAGGCTTCGAACCCTGCCTGGCTTCGAAGTTCTGAATGTGAAAAAGGCTCAGAGTGCACATGAAGGTCTGGTACATTATTCTCCTTCCAAAAAGATTCACTATGCATGTGAAATTTACTGATGGAAAACCGATAACTGCAGGAACACCCCTGGCTTATAAAGGAAGAATAACATTAATTGTTCCGTCATTTTCAACCCTTGCCTGTCTTTTTAATATTTTAATGCTTGCATAAAATCTATCTCCTTAAGAAATCTTGCTATTTTATAATTTTCTTAATTTTGTCTGATTAAGTGAGACTAATGACATTTCGACTGTTGGGCTTTTTAGCGGGGGTGATGTGATGATCTAAGGTAACAGCCAGATTGATATACTGAATTCAACAGAGACTGAATTTACTGCATCTAATTGTGCAATTTGCAAATATAAGAGTTCTGATGTTGCTGGCACACAAACCTTGGTGGTTAAATTAAAATTATAATGACAGCCATTACATTAATTTGCTTTTTCCCCCAAGTTAGTTACCGGCAAAGTTTTTGCATATTTCCACATGTAAAATCTCTTTCCCCACCTCCTGTAAAAGAGCTATTGCAATTAAGCAGTTTATTTATTATAGCTCTTTTATTCATGAATTATGTTCAGAGAAAGCGGGAAGATACCAAGAGGAAAACAAATGAGGAAAAGTTGAGATTTATGTCTCTTCAGTAAGTAATCTACGCCGGGAACTCGACAGGGGGAGTGTGTCCTTGTTGGTTCTGCTGGACCTCTCAGCGGCTTTCGATACCGTTGACCACGGTATCCTTCTGGGTCGCCTTGCAGACATGGGGCTTGGGGGTACTGCTCTGCAGTGGCTCCAATCCTTCCTGGAAGGTCGTACCCAGAAGGTGTCATTGGGTGGCACCTGTTCGGCTCCACAGCCTTTGTCTTGTGGAGTCCCTCAGGGTTCAGTTCTGTCCCCGATGTTATTCAACATCTACATGAAACCGCTGGGAGAGATCATTCGGAGTTTCGGAGTCAGGTGTTATCTGTACGCAGATGACATCCAGATCTGTCACTCCTTCCCACCTGTCACCAAGGAGGCTGTCCAGACCTTGAACCGGTGCCTGGCCGCTGTGTCAGACTGGATGAGGGCTAGCAAATTGAAGCTAAATCCAGACAAGACAGAGGTCCTCCTAGTCAGTCGAAAGGCCGAACAGGGCATAGGGTTACAGCCTGTGTTGGATGGGGTTACACTCCCCTGAAGACGCAGGTTCGCAGCTTGGGAGTGATCCTGGACTCATCGCCGAGCCTGCAACCCCAAGTCTCGGCGGTGGCCAGGGGAGCTTTTGCACAGTTAAGACTAGTGTGCCAGCTGCGCCCGTACCTTGGGAAGTCTGATCTGGCTACGGTCGTCCACGCTCTGGTCACATCCCGAATAGATTACTGCAACACACTCTACGTGGGGCTGCCTTTGAAGACAGTTCGGAAACTGCAATTAGTCCAGCGGGCGGCAGCCAGATTGCTAACGGGAGCTACATACAGGGAGCATACCACCCCCCTGTTGTGTCAGCTCCACTGGCTGCCGGTCCAATTCCGGGCTCAATTCAAAGTGCTGGTTTTGACCTTTAAAGCTCTATACGGTTCTGGCCCAGCCTACTTGTCCGAACGCATCAGCCGCTATGTCCCACCTCGTAATCTAAGATCATCCGGAGAGGCCCTGCTCTCGCTCCCGCCTACGTCTCAGATGAGGCTGGTGGGGACGAGGGATAGGGCCTTCTCGGTGGTGGCTCCCCGCCTGTGGAATGCGCTTCCTATTGATGTATGATCCACCACATCCCTCCTGGCCTTCAGGAAAAAAGTAAAATCCTGGCTGTGGGACCAGGCATTCGTACACCAGCACAAGGCAGCATTTTAGATTGGTTTTTAATGGAAGTGGGTGATTATGGCCAATGTTTTTATGGACTGAACATTGTTTTAATCCAGAGTGAATGGTGCTAATGTAGTTGTATTTTAATGTATTTTTAATGTATTTTAATTGTTGAAGGGTTTATATTGTGATTATGTGGGCATCGAATTGTGCCGTACTGTAAGCCGCTCTGAGTCCCCCCTTGGGGGTTGAGAAGAGCGGGGTAAAATCCCGAAATAAATAAAATAAATAAATAATGATAAAGAACTCTAGGACAGTGTTTCCCAACCAGTGTGTCGAGGCACACTAGTGTGCCGTGGGAGATCATCAGGTGTGCCGTGGGAAATTACAGTGGGGGGGGGAGAGAGAGAGAAAGAGAGAGAGAGCCTAGCAGGAAACTTCAGGCAGCGAACAACATCACCATGAAGCGTTCTCCGTTATGGTCTTAGATAGAATTGAACCAAAGCCCCTTATGGATGTTAAACGTAGATTACTACAGCTAGAACGCGACTGGATAATCTGCCTTTCCTGCGATTCGCCAAAAGGCCTCAATGATCAATTATCTGTAAGCGAGCTCCTTGTCTAGAACTCAGCTGAATTCATTTTGTGTTGGCCTCAATGTGTATAAGTTCCTCTCTGTTCCGCATTATACTGTACGAGATTTGACCGAAGAAGGCCTGTTGCCTCTATATGATTTACCTAGATGCGTTAAGGTATGATGACTATTTGTCATTCTCCTCGTACGGGGTTACTTTGTGGGGTATCCCATATTGTTACTCATGTATTTCATTGTATATACTGTTTAGAATAATTCGCTACGTTGTGTTGGAACGCCGAAGATAGTCCCTGGTCTTGGAAAAAGCTTCTGAAAGGCGAAACGGTCAGGCGCAAGTATCTATAGGATCGTCGACCGCTTTGGACACTCACCGCATCTATGCTGATAAGCAATATTCATGCATTTTGGTTTATAAGACTTTGATATTGATTTCATTGTTTGCGGAGGTGTTCTCATCGGGACTCTCTACTTAGAGACTGGATTATCCTACATAGTCTATTGATGTTAAGGCATCTCTCAATTTATGTATGGTACTTACCTGGTTATATGTATAATTGCTGCTTCGATGTGTAGCAGTGCATTTTGTGCATATATTGTTTATTGTGAAACATAGAAATCAGAAGATAAAATTATTTCTTCACAAAATCTCCTCGTTGCTTTGACTGACAAAGCAGCAATGCTAGCCAGCATGGCTGCAGTCAGGGAGAGCCCTCGGCGCCCAGAACTTTCCTCCCTCCCTCCTCTCTCTCTCCTTCCCTTCCTTCCTTCCTTCCCTCCCTCTGCGCGCCAAGGGCTACCTGGCCGGGCTGTGGTTCCTCCTGCTTCCGGGCTCCTGGGTGCTCTTCTGCCCTCCTCCCCTCTGGCAGCAAGGAGGAGGAGAGGGAGGAGGAGTCCGCAGGAGTTGCCTCTGTCTGACCCCACTCCCAGAGGCTCGAGGCAAGGCTTTCTGCCCTCTAGCCCCTCCGTGCCGGGCAAGGGGAGCAACTCCTCATCTTCTGGCCTCTCCTGGCTGGGCTCCGGGTGCGCTGCAGAGCAGAGGCCAGCATGCGCAGCTCCACAGCCTAGCTTGGTTCCTTCCCGATCTGGCCCCAAGGCGGTAGCAGGGAAGCTGAAGGGACGCGTGGGGAGGAACTCCTGAGGTGGCTGAACCCCTTCAGGAAGGATTGCTGGGGGTGGCGACGGGTGCAATCCTCCGCCGCAGTTTGTTCTGAGGCTCGGAACCACCCCATGTGCTCAATTCGCATGCGCTTCGGCCACTCAGCGCAGCCCTCCCCCATGGGACGGTGACGGGCCTCCTGCGCATGGGCCTCCCAGGGGGGGCGGGGGGTTTGGCGGAAGCAGCAGCATCACGAGGGGGGAGGGTGACAGTAAAATGAGAATTAGAGTGTCATTTTGGTTGGTGGTGTGCCCCAGGATTTTGTAAATGTAAAAAATGTGCCGTGGCTCTGAGGATGGAGGGCCGGCCGGACTCCGTACCCAATAATTTCCATCTGTGCCTTGAAGCCGTTACTAGATGGCTGCGAGGCAGTAGGTTGAAGGTGAATCCAGCGAAGATGGAAATCCTTTGGCTAGGCTGTCCAGGTGATAGGGATGTCCAACTGCCGACCCTGGATGACGTTGCAATATGCCTGTCGTCATCAGTAAAAAGCCTGGGAGTCCTTTTGGATCCTCTGCTGTCAATGGAGGCCCAAATCTCCGCTGTCAGCAGAACAGCACTTTTCCATCTGCAACAGGCTAGGTGGCTGGCCCCCTATTTGTCTCGGAATAACCTGGCCACAGTGATCCAGGCCACGGTCATCTCAAGGTTTGACTACTGTAACGCTCTCTACATTGGCCTGCCTTTGACGGTGATCCGGAAACTCAAACTAGTGCAGAATGCTGCAGCCCGGCTACTTGCGGGGGAGCCTGTGAGTTGTCATATCACCCCAGTCCTGCAGGGTCTGCACTGGCTACCAATTGAGTACCGGATCACTTTCAAAGTATTAATCTTAACTTTTAAGGCTTTATATGATCTGGGGCCAGTGTACTTGAGGGATCGCCTGTCCCCATATAGTTCCTTGAGATCAGTGCGATAAGAGGATCAGAATCTCTTAGATGTTCCTGGCGTGAAGGCTTACCACCTGGCAGGCATGTAGCCAGGGGGCTAAGGGGGTTTCAGCCCCCTGAAATTCTCAGGGTGGTCCGTGAAAAGGCCTTACTGGTACATTATTTAAACTGTTATGTTTATTTATATCATGATCTGATCACCATACTCATTACATCCCACATTAATGGGGTTATTGGGATAACAATACAAAAGGTTTGCTAGGGTAGACCCTCTCCCACCCAGTCTCAGCCCCGAACCAAACTCAGCCCCGAATCAAAATCCTGGCTACGGCCCTGTTACCTGGTGTGACGACAACCCGATGAAGGGCCTTCTCTATCATTGCTCCAGTTTTGTGAAATGATCTTCCCCCTGAGACTCGGGTTTTGACCTTCTTGTTTAGACAAGATTTGATAACTTTTCGTAAAGCTTGTAAGACCTTCTTGTTTAGACAAGACTTGGAGTCGTAATGATATTTTAATGTGTATGGTTTTTATTGTTTTACTAGCTGTACCCTATCTCTCTCTCATATTTCTCTCTCTCTATCTCTCTCTGTCTCTATTTCTCTATCTCTCTCTCTCTGCGTTGCTGTGCCATCTATCTCTCTCTGTCTCTCTCTCTCTCTCTCTCTCTCTGTCTCTCTCTCTCTATTTCTCTCTATCTCTCTCACTCTGTCTCTCTCACTCTGTATCTCTCTCTCTATTTCTCTCTCTCTGTCTCTCACTCTGTATCTCTCTCTCTCACACTCTGTATCTCTCTCTGTCTCTCTCACTCTGTACCTCTCTCTCTATTTCTCTCTATCTCTCTCTGTATCTCTCTCTCTCTCTCTCTCTGTCTCTCTCTTTATTTCTCTCTATCCCTCACTCTGTCTCTCTCACTCTGTCTCTCTCTCTCTATCTCTCTCTGTCTCTATTTCTCTATCTCTCTCACTCTGTCTCTCTCACTCTGTACCTCTCTCTCTATTTCTCTCTCTCTCTCTATATCTCTCTCTCTTTCTCTCTCTGTCTCTCTCTGTATCTCTGTCTCTATTTCTCTATCTCTCTCACTCTGTCTCTCTCACTCTGTATCTCTCTCTCTATTTCTCTCTCTCTGTCTCTCACTCTGTATCTCTCTCTCTCACACTCTGTATCTCTCTCTCTCTCTCTCTCTCTTTCTCTCTCTCTCTCTCTCTCTCTCTTCCTCCCTCCCCGGCGCCCCCCCCCCTCACTCTCCCTCTCGGTCTCCGTCTGGCCAGCCCGCCTCCTCCCCAGTCACCGAGGGAAGAGGCGGTGCGGCATCCTCTCCCCCAGGGCGTCCGGGGAGAAAGGCCCTGGCGCTGCTTACCTCCTCGGCCCCTCCTCCTCCTGCGGACTCCCCTCCTTCCTTCCCCAGGGCCCAAAAGGCCCTCGGCTGCCCTGGGATGCGCCTGGAAAAAGTAAGGATCTGGCTGGCTATTTACTTTTTCCAGGCGCTTCCCAGGGCATCCGAGGGCCTTTTGGGCCCTAGGGAAGGAAGGAGGGGAGTCCGCAGGAGGAGGAGGGGCCGAGAAGGTAAGCTGAGGAGGAGGGGGGCGCGGGAGGAGGTGGGAGGGGCTGGGGAGGGGGGGAGGCGTGTCCCCCCTCCTGCCACGCCCCCCCGCCGCTCTTTCTAACCGGGCGGTGAGGGGGGGTGGGAGGAGGTGGGAGGGGCTTGGGAGGAGGGGAGGGGTGTCCCCTCCTCCTGCCACGCCCCCGCCGCTATTACTGACCGGGAGGCGGCAGGGGGGGGTGGGAGGAGGTGGGAGGGGCGGGGGAGGGGAGGCGGGTTCCCTCCTCCTTCCAGCCCCCCATCTGGAAGGTAAGTGAACTACACCTCCCAGAAGGCTCCGCGCCGCCGCTGGGAAACGGGCCGGCGCGGAGCCTTCTGGGAGGTGTAGTTCACTTACCTTCCAGGTGCCGCATGGAGCCGGGTCGGGCGGACGCCTTCCCGCTGCGTCCTCAGCCTCTCTCGCCGGCTGCCTTCCTGGTTGGGCCGCGGCGCCGCCTCCTTGGCCTTCTGCCGCTCTCCTCGGCCGGTGGCGCGGGCTGGGCCAGGGACCGGGGAAGAGGCGTCGGAGAAGGTCGAGGAGGCGATGGCGTGGCCGGGTCCCAGAGAGGCTGGCAGGCGCTGCGAAAGGCCAAGGATGCGACGGAGAAGGCGGTGCGTGGATGCGGCGGGTAAGGAGTCATGGGCGCGGGTGGGTGGGAGGGAGGAGGAGGAGGGCGGGGTGAAGGGGAGTCGGGGTGGGAGGGTGTGTTGGAGGAGGAGGAGGGGCGGGGAGAGGAGGGAAAAGAGGTGCCCGGGAAAAGCTTCCCTCCTGCCTCCTCAGGGATCGGGAGAGAACCGGGCAAAGCGGGCTTTGCCGCCAGGGCCTTCCTCGGTCCAGTCCCGATCCTGGCGGAGGTGGGAGGGAAGCTGCCGGGACAGCGGCGGCGGGGGGGGGGGGGTGCGGAAGGAGGTGGGAGGGGCTGGGGGGAGGGCAGGCGGGTCTCCTCCTACTTCCCGCCCCCCCCGCTCTTCCTTACCGGGCGGTGGCAGGGGGCGCGGAAGGGGGTGGGAGGTGCTGGGGGGTGGGGAGGCGGGTTCCCTCCTCCTTCCAGCCCCCCCGCTCTTCCTTACCAGGCGGTGGCAGGGGGCGCGGAAGGAGGTGGGAGGGGCTGGGGAGGAGGGAGAGGTGTCCTCCTCCTTCCACGTCCCCCGCCGCTCTTCCTGATCAAAGGAGGAGGCGGAGGAGGCTCTGAGCTTCCATGTGCGAACGTTCTAAACGTTCGCTGGCAGCAAAGTGGCCGGGTGGGAGTTCCGTTGGCAATTTTGGGGATCGTTTTTGGGGTGTTGGGAGGTATGTAGGTCCGGTTTTTTTGCTGTTGTCTGTAGCGAGGGTAATGGTCCAGTCGGTTGTCAAGTTTGGTGTTTCTGCGAGCCATAGTTTCTTTGTCTATATCCCCGAGCCTCTGGGAGTGGCGGTGTACACAAATCAAATAAATAAATTTTTAAAAAAATTTTTTTTTGCCAGTTTTATTACCAGTTCGGTTGGGAGTGGCGGCAAACAAGTTTGAATAAATAAATAAATAAATAAATTGCGCTATAGTGGTTCAGGCTATTTATTGAGAGGTTATGAATGGCGTCTTCAATCATTTGGGTAGAACACTGCTGTCCAAAAGTCATGGTAACACATTTTGTTACTGTTTTGAAAACTTTTGAAACAGGTGTCCCACATCAGAGGGTTTTTCCCCCCCCGCTGCATCTGATTGCTGCCATTCTGTTTCTCTTTCTTGCATGTTCCCAGTCATTCTGGCCTTTTATGAGAATTTTCATCTGTAGAAATATCCCCACAGAGTTATGTAGACACTCAACTGCAGAAGTGAGCTCAATAGTTCTTTTTTCACTGACCAATTTTTAGATTATGTACTTAGAAATTTGGTAACTGTCCAAAGCAATCAAGACCAACTCTTGATTTTTAATGCCCAGAGAGAACTCTGCATACACCATCGGTTAGCCCAGTGTACTCCAATGATGTCTCCTTATCATCTGAAGCAAAATTTATCAGTCGGATGCACAGTACAAGCAATTTTGTGCAATTGCAAGCTTTTCAATTTAAACAAGAGACGAAATGCAACTTCAGAAAGGAGCTGGGACTACCTTCTCTCCGAACACTCATAGAAAAAGTTAATCAGAAAAATAAATACACTCCACCAATTGTTTAGTTTAGAGATTTAGATTGCTTAAAATGAAAGCAAAACATTTTTAAAAGGAATTTTTAAAATTAATTAAATCGTTATACATTTTTATATTGGGAATGTGTGTGTGTGTGTGTGTGTGTGTTTTCTAGAGCTCAAATCATGTTGTGAGTTGTGAAAAGCTGGGACAGTGGCAGCGAGGTCCTCAGGCAGGGGTGGCCCGACCTCTCCCGGGAGGGTAAGCGAACATTATTTTGCCCCCCTCCCCATGGCTCCTGCATGCTCGCCCCTCGCGCATGCGTCCAGAAGATTTGCGCTGGCTCCCGACCACGGGTCCAGCCCAGGCGCCCGGCAGCGCGCTCCACAACCGGCAGGCGTGACCACGCCTGCGGAGGCCAGCCTGGAGGCGTGACCACGCCGGGGCTGAGGCGTGGTCGGCAGCCAGCGCGTGCCTCCACAGCCGGCAGGCGTGGCCACGCTGCCAGCTGCGGAGGCGCAGGGCGGGCTGCACTGGCTCCTAACCACGCCTCCAGCCCGGCAGTGCGGCTGGCTGCGGAGGCGTGGTGGCGCCGCGGCGCCCCTCCCTGGTGCCGACGCCCCTTCCAGGAGGCATCGCCCTACGCGGCCGCTTACTCTTGTCTAATGGAAAGACCGGCCCTGTCCTCAGGTCATAGGTTTGGTTCAAGTTACCTTCAATTAGATGGTTGACCTTACAGAGTTAAACGAGCACCATCTGCCCGGGTTTGAAATCAGAATTTTCCTTCTCCTAGGATCGTTGCCAAAGGGCTAGAGAGCCCATCCTGCCCATTGACTCTCTTTGTCAGACCCTTCGGTTGTGACTTGCCTAGTATGGTAGGCCCTACCGGTGACTATTATGCCACCGCCAGCATAGCTCACAACTTCATTAGGGTACGCAAGCCTCTCCCACACGACAAGGGGGCGCCAACAGAGAGGATTCCAAACATATAAGCATGACAAATGTGAATAACTTTGAATGGATGTGTACAGAACAGTTTGGTACATTGATCATCACAAAAAGTGAGTTAAAGTTAATAACATGCATACTCACATTCATTCCCTCCCTTCTTCTTTTGGAAAAGAAAAAGAAACTCTTATTTATTTCGATTTTATAGACCGCCCCTCCCAACAGTCTCGGGGCGGTGTACACATGGTAAAAACATACTAAAAACAGTCAAATATCTTAATAAAACAATACAAAATACAAGTTTAACAACTTAGGGTGGCAATATATGTCAAGCATTTGATGGTTTACGGAGGGCTGCGGAGACCGAATGCCCGCCTATAGCAACCCAGTTCCCTTTCGTGCCTGGGGGGCAGGGGGCAGCCCCGGGGGTCCCACTTGCATTAGGGCCAATTGCAGCTGATGAGGACATGGAGGAAGGGGATGATGAGGTAGCGGGGCCTTCCTCTCCTACAGAAAGCTTAGCATGGGATGGTGGCTGGCCGGACGGGTATGATAGCTGGGAAAGTCAGGCCAACACTGAAAGTGCTGATTCAGATCATCAGTATGAGAAACCAGGTGGTTTCGGGTCGCAGGAAAGGGTCAGGGAGATAGCGGAGGATGAGTCCATGGAAGCTGAAAGGGAGTCTGGCTCTCATGAAGATAGCGACCCAGGTGCTGGGAGGCAAGGACGGAGCTTTGATAGGAGACAGAGCATTGAGTCCAGCAGGAGGGAATGGCACCGGAGCCTAGAGCGCCAGAGGAGCACTAGATCCCGTAGCACAGATTGGCGCCGTAGCCTAGAGCGTCGAGGGTCTCACCAGGGGAATTAAGTATAGGATCCGTGGGAACGGATCCTCAGTAGCTCGGCCACTTCTGATCTGAAGGGAGTGAAGCGAGCGAAGATCCACGGAGCCAGGTTGTCAGCTCGTGCCTTGCCAAGAAGTTTCTTGGGCCTTGATTCCTTGAACTTTGCCTTGTTTGATTTGCCATGGAACAAGTCTGTTTTGATCTGCATTGCTTTTGCGGAACTTTTGCCAAGTTTTTTGCCTTTGGAATTATCTAAGAACTCTTTAACATTTTGATTGCAATTTTGATATTTTTATGGACAATTGTCCTTTTCACCTGTTTTTTATTATCCAATAAATAGTTAGCTGATTACCGTCTCTCTGTGTGTGATTAAGGGGCTGGGCCGAGACCCTGCATCGTGACACCGCCGGAAGTGGAGAGTGTTACACATTTTCTGGAAAGGAATAAGCTCGTTGAGAGCGCGTGCCTTGTCCGGTAGGGCATTCCACAATGCTGGAGCCACCACTGTAAAGGCCCTCTGTCTGGTTACTGATAGATGATATATCCGAACAGAAGGGACCACTAGTAGGTTTGAATCCTCCGAACGTAGGGATGTACGGGGAGAGGCAGTCCCTCAAGTACACAGGCCCTAGACCATGTAAGGCCTTAAAGGTCAGAACCAACACCTTGAACATGATCCGGTATTCTATAGGAAGCCAGTCTAGTTGCAGCAGGATGGGAGTAACGTGCACTCTCGCTGGTGCACTGACGAGCAGTCGTGCTGCGACATTCTGCACTAACTTAAGTTTCCGGATCACGGACAAAGGAAGGTCAATGCAGAGGGTGTTACAGTAGTCTAATCTCGAGATGACCGTCGCCTGGATCACTGTAGCTAGGTCACTTCCGGATAGGTAGGGTGCCAGCGGCCTAGCCTGCCGAAGATGGAAAAATGCGGATCCAACTTGACCCCCAGACTCTTTACCATGGGCAATGGGTGTAAGGCCTCGCCGTCCAGGGTAGGCAGCTGGCCCCCCCCCCCCAAACCGGGTGACCCAGCCATAGGATCTCTGTCTTTGAGGGATTCATCTTCAACCGGCTAGCTCGCAGCCATCCAGTCACGGCTTCAAGGCACTGATGGAAATACTCGGGTACGGTGTCAGGTCTGCCCTCCATCCTCAGCAGAAGCTGAGTGTCATCAGCATATTGATGGCACTCCAGACTGAAGCTACGCACCAACTAGGCCAGCGGTCGCATATAGATGTTAAATAGATGTTAAATAATAGCGGGGAAAGGATGGCACGTTGAGGTACCCCATAGTCAAGTGGGGACCTCACGGAAACCAATCCATCCCTCTCCACTCGTTGTCCCCGACCCTGGAGAAAGGAAGCCACCCATCTTGACAAAACCCAAATGTCAAAATTGCACACAGATAGATATAAGGACGACGACAAACATTTATGAAGGGCTTGAGAAAGCCCCGCCTGGGGGCGAAACGGGAGAGTGGCCCCAGATTTGTTGGCATCACCAGCCCGTCGGCCTGACTTCTAATAACCTTCAGGAGCTAAATCGCAGCCTCCTTTGTCCTCGTTATCATACTGTGTCTGGACTTTTCAACACTAGAGACTTAATTTGATAATTTTTGGACTACCTAGTTGTGTATATGCGAAGATTCACTTATGTGTTATTACACCATTAGATATAATCCGGCTTATCTGTATGTTTCGCCACAACATCCATATGTGTATATGGATATGGTTGTTCCGTTTGAAATGTTATATCTGCACTCTAGATGTTGAATATTAACACCTATTGATAGTTTTATACTGCATCTACCTGCTTTGTGTGTTTATTAGTTGGTCCCTACCTGTCCCGCCATGACCTAGCCACAGTGGTCCAAGCCACGGTCATCTCAAGACTGGACTACTGGAATGCTCTCTACATCGGCCTTCCTCTGTTGGTGATCTGGAAGCTTAAGCTGGTGCAGAAAGCTGCAGCTAGGTTAGTGGCAGGACTACCACCCCACTGCCACATTACGCCTGTTCTGCACGAACTGAACTGGCTTTCAGTAGAGCACCAGATCACCTTCAAAGTGCTGGTTTTGACCTTTAAGACCTTGAATGGTCTGGGGCCAGTGTACCTAGGGGACCGCCTCTCCCAATACAACCCTTCGAGACCACTGCGATCAGAATCCCGAAACCTTCTGGTGATACCGAGTTGCCAAACCCTGTGTCTGGCCATAACACAGAGGAGGGCGTTTAGCGCCATTGCACCCGCACTGTGGAATGCTCTTCCTCACACAATTCGGGCTCTACAGAACCTGCTGGCCTTCCGTAAGGCCTGCAAAACTCTTTTGTTCGTGCAGGCCTTCGGTCAGTAACAACCCTGGCCGTGTAAGAATTAATTGGCGCATATGTACATTGTATATTTTACTGTGTTAGATGTTGGTTGGTGTTGTATAGTGTTTTTATAGTGCTTATTTTGATCTATGTAAGTCGCCCCGAGCCCACTGAGAGTGGGCGTCTAACAAGTCGAAATAAATAAATAAATAAATAAATACCCAGAGAATAGGGCAGGAGCAAATGCAAGCTCATTTAGGAGAGCAATTAGAACCTGTCCTTTGGTCAAACAAAAAACCTTCTCGTTGGAGCCGATCTTTCCCAGCTTTTCTGTGCAGCCTTCTTTCTTTCGGAGCCCCTGTTTTCCCGGAGCTGCATTTAAATTGTGCTTTCAGCACTTGTCGGCAACATTTTTCTCCCAGGAGATGCCATTTGCTCACAGTCTTTGAGCGCACGCATATCTTCTATTTGGTAAATACGGCCAATTACAGCGGAGAAGGTTCTCCTGAAATACTGTTGTAGTAGAGCAGGAAGGAAGGGCTTTATTCAGCCTTTCTGTTGAATCTAGCTGAGCCAACAGGTTCTGCGGAATAGTGATTACCATTTGAGGAAAAGGAGAACTGAATGTCACTCTGTTCTTCATAGCTTGGCTTTTTTTTGCCTGTATAAGCTTTGTGTTGTGTTATTTCTAATCCTCCTCAGTTGAGAAGGCCAATGATGCCTTGGCCAATGGATCTCTTGTACTCTGAGGAAGCTGCAGATTCCTCTGAGCTGAAAAAATGCAAGATATTTTACCGGAAGGGATTGACAGCTGCAACAGCTAGTATCTTCTGTCCATGCTTCTTGATAGTAGCTGTTGTTTTGGCTGCTTTATGGTATTCTTATTCCAAAATCCTTTCTCTAGGTCAGGGCAGTCCAACTTCTGCCGGCTCAAGGGCCGGACTTCTGGTGAGTGATCACCTGGGGGGGCCACCCGGCCATGCCCCCGGCCACGCCCCCGGCCACGTGGCTCCGCCCCCTCTCCCAAAGCGTCAGAACAGCTGTTCTGACGCTTTGGGAGAGGAGGCAGAGCCGCGGAAGGCTCCCCGCGGCGTCTCCCTCTCTCCCAAAGCGTCAGAACAGCTGTTCTGATGCTTTGGGAGAGGGGGCAGAGCCGTGGAAGGCTCCCCGCGGCATCTCCCTCTCTCCCAAAGCGTCAGAACAGCAGGTCAGGGTTTTGCCCTCCCTTCTGCTCGAGATCCCCGTGTACAACTGGTGGGCCACTGTGTGATACAGAATGCTGGACTAGATGGGCTGAGGTCCGATTCAGCATGGCTCTTCTTATGTTCTTATGTTCTTATGTTCTTATGTTTGAGAGAGGGAGGTGCGCGGGGGACCCCCCTCCCTTCCAAAGCGCCACGGCAGCCACGGAAACCGGCAATTTCGCCAAGCTTCAGCGGCTGCCGTGACGCTTGGAAGAGAGGGAGGTGCCGCGGGGGACCCCCCTCCCTTCCAAGGCGTCACAGCAGCCTGGATGGCTCGCAGGGGAAGCTTTTTGCCCGGTTCTCGCTTCCCCCGCGAGCCATCCAGGCTTGCGGGAGGGTTTTCGCCCGCCTCTCGCATCCCTCTGGTCAGAGGGACATGAGAGCCGGGCGAAACCTCTCCCGCAGGCCTCGATGGCTCACGGGGAAAGCAAGAACTGGCGTCGCTTTCCCGTGAGCCATCCAGGCTTCACAGCGGCAAGGCGGAGAGAGGGACAGAGGGGGCGAGGCAAGGAGGAGGAGCTGGCTCCCTTCCTTCTCCCTGCACCGCCTCCTCCTCCTCCCCTCCCTCCCCCCGCCGCTGTGATCTCACAGCGGCAGCGCGGAGAGAGGGACAGAGGGGGCGGTGCAGGGAGGAGGAGCTGGCTCCCTTCCTCCCCCCTGCCCCGCCTCCTCCCCCCCCCCCGGCCGCCATTTTTAAAATATATATATATATATATTTAAAAATAAATTAATTCAGGAGGGTAGCGGGGGCCGTGTCCAACAGGCTGGGGGGGGGCATATACGGCCCGCGGGCTGCCTGTTGGGCAGCCCTGCTCTAGGTAAATAGCAGTTCCCCAAGGAATTTGCTATCAATGAAATAGTATTTATTTATTTATAATTTGGTCTTGTATGCTGCCACTCCCCGAGGGCTCGGAGCGGTTCACAGTCCATATAAAAGCATTAAGCAAAGATAAAACAGATTAAACTAAACAGAATTACAAATCTCAACAATGAAATGCTAACCAAAAACAAATAGGTTTTGCATGCCCTGCGAAAAGATGACAAATCTTGCAAGGTATAAACTTTGGTTGGCAAAGTATTCCAAATGGCTGACTGTGGTGGTTTCAAAAGTGAAGTCCTGAGAAAGTAGTGGTATGTAATAAGTGTGATTTTGTAATGGTTGTGGATGAACAGTATTTCTTGTGAATCGTTCCCCCCTTTTCCTCTTTCATTCCCTCCCTTTGTCCATCCCTCCCTTCTTCTCTCCTTCTTTCCTGTCTGTTCTGTTTACTTCCTTCTTTACCTCTTTCCTCTTTCCGTTCCTTTCTACATTGTCTTCTTATTTCCTTGGGTTCCTCTCTCCTTCCTTCCTTCTGTCTTGCCGCACGGAGGAGAAGGGCAAGGAGGAGGTGGTGAGCCGTTGGAAGAGCCGCCGTCTTCCCTGAGGCCTGGAGTTGGATTGCTGCCTCGGCCTGGCCTCCTCCCTCCTGCGCCGGACCCAAAGGTTGGCCAACGCATTCCCCCTGCTGGCCTGCATTTGGGTCCGGTGCAGGAGAGAGGGAGGTGGGCTGGAGACAGCAGTGGAGCTCCGGCCTCAAGGAAGATGGCGGGCCGTTTCCCTCTGTTCTCTGTTCCGGCAAGGGGGGGGGGTGTTGGAGGAGGGAAAAAGAGTTTACGTGCGTGAGAAGTCTTTCCGCACATGCGCAGTGATGCTGTAGCATGGGGGATCATGGAAAATGTAGTCCCATTGGTTTGTTGTGGTTTTTTTTTACTGTTGTTTGTGTATTTTTTGAATGTTCCAGGTGCTAAAACATACCTTGTTCTGTGGGGGCTAATTTGGTGTTTCTGCATAATGTGGTTTTGCTGTCTATAAGCCCCTCACCACGACATGTCTCTTTTTATATATATAGATTCTGTAAAGAGAAATTGTAGCAGTAAGCCTTAGTCGAAAATTATGACTTAATTCTAAGCTTAACTGCTGATTCTTTCCTACTTTATATTATTGGTTGGTCAGTTATGCCAGACAAAGATATGTTGTCTGCGAAGCAAACAAAGCAAATCCCAAATCTAACAAAACCTCATGTTTCAGTAAAGAGTTAGAAATGAATTCCTTCTGTTCGAAGCCTTGTGTGAATGTATTTTAAGGGAGATTTATATTGAGCTGTGGTTGATTTGGATTCACAGTGACACCTTGCCAAGCCAGCCCTCTGTTCAAACCAAGCAAATCCTGTGATTTCCCCCATCCCCATAAAGACAATCTCTGTCCTGTATTCCTCGCTCCTATTATGAACTTCTGGGATGTCAAAATACTGCTCACCGCTCTGCTCGAGGATCAAATGCAAAGTGAAATGCCATCAAACACTGCTAGGCATAGAAAACACTGATGAAAGCTGTTATGTCTTTGCAACGCTGCCTTACTTCTATGGCTTTTTGAAAACTCTGAGCGATCGCCTGGCTTTCACAATGTCACCACTCACAAGGACAGAAGAAGGACCGTGAAAGAATATTCCTCCAATAATCCAGGAATTGAAAATAAGGCAATGCATACACATACATACTAAGCATGAGAAAAATGAAACGGAAATTAAAAGAAATCGTAAGTGATTCGTATGTAATGGGCCTTTCAAGTTTATACGGATCGCAAGGCCAATCCCGAAAGTGGACTTTCTTTTACGCACCCCCTGGGCCCAAAATTTCGTCAGATTATTAAATATTTCAGATGTCCCCCCAACAGGAAAATTTCCCCCTCCAAAATAGCTTTGCAGACATAACTCACAGTGAAATCGGGGCCTTTCCATGCTTGAAGCCTAATTAGAGTGGAAGGCCTCCTCCAGGAAGTGAAAAGGAGCCGGAAACCATAGAGAGCCCGAAATCAGGACTCCTAGAGGGGCTGGAGGACTGATTTAAAAAGCGATTTAAACACCCAGGAAGGGGGTTTAGATAGAAGAACAGAGTAGGAGGACATAAGAACTGCTGAGAGAAGGGCAGCAGGAGTGAAAAGAGCACGGAGAGGAGAAGGAAGAGTTCAGAATCAAGAAAAGCCATAGAGTTCCAACGGAGGTCCTAGACTGCTATGGTAAAACTGAATGGGGAAAAAGATGGAGTGAGGAGAACTTACAGATTAGCAAGGCCTGCACCAGAGGTAGGCCTAGGCATTTATTTAATAATATTAATAATAATAATAATATATTAATGCATTATATGTGTCCCTGCAAAGGAACCCTGTCCTTTAATAATATTAATAATAATAATATATTAATGCTTTATATCTCCTGCAAGGAAACCAAGGGAAAGGTTGCCCTTGATTTGCCTGTGGTGAAAACAGTATCAGTCCTGTTTCCCTGCTTTGCCTACTTTAGAACTACTAACTAATTTCGTAAGTAATTAAGTTACATTTCCGAAATTTTGGGAATTTTTTTTGTAAGTCTTTGATATACTAATCAAAAAAATCCCCCATTTGATTTACGATTCACCATTTTAGGATTCTAAGCCATGCCTAATACTGTCACGATCGCCGACTTAGAACTGCCCCTTTAACACACACACGGAGACGTAGCAAAGGCTAACTACTTTATTGAGTATAAAAACAATCCAAAAGGTATATAGTCCAATAAATGCAAGTGTTCAAAGTATAAAGTCAATAGTCCAAAGTATTAGCAAATAGCTTGAAGCGAGGCAAGGCCCGCAAACCAATGCGGAGCAGGAAACAGGACAAGGTTTCGCAATCCCATGCGAATCAGGAACCAGGGCAAGGCACCGCAAATCACTGCGGCTCAGGAAACAAGACAAAGGCAAGGCAAGACTTGATGACCACTGTTAACTTGTGGTCCCACTCGCCTCGCGCCTATTCAGTATAGACGTGGCCGGAGAACTGAGGATCAGTCCCCACGGGGCCGTACTCACGCCCTCGGCCGGGCCCCCCCCGACGATCTAGGGCCCGGCGCCTCCAGTCTCTACTTTCCGAATGGTGACGGTCTAGGGACAGATGCCAGCTCCTCCTGCCCTCCTCTATGTCCCTGCGCCTGTTATGAGAACGGCCCCGCTCTTCCAGCCTAGTATCGCTATTTTCCTGAGAAGAAGCCTCCCCCGAAGTTTCCCATCCGCTAGCCTCCATCTGCTTCTCGGCCAGCTCCTGGGAACCTCGGCCATTTGGGAATTCATAACTATCTCCGCTATCTGCTTCACTGCCTCCCATCTCCACCTGGTCCGCTCCTTCCCCGGAGAATGCTCCCATTCGTTATGATGCTTTGGGAGAGAGGGGAGGTGCTGCGGGGGACCCTCCTTCCAAGGCGTCACAGCAGCCTGGATGGCTCGCAGGGAAGCTTTTGCCCGTTCGGCTTCCCAGCTGAGCCATCCAGGCTTTGGAGGTTTTTCGCCCGCCTCCTCCTCTGGTCAGAGGGACATGAGAGCCGGGCGAAACCTCTCCCGCAGGCCTCGATGGCTTGCGGGGAAAGCAAGAAAGCAAGGGTTGGAGGAGGGAAAAAGAGTTTACGCGCATGAGAAGTCTTTCCGCACATGCGCAGTGATGCTGTAGCATGGGGGATCATGGAAAATGTAGTCCCATTGGTTTGTTGTGGGTTTTTTACCGTTGTTTGTGTATTTTTTTGGAATGTTCCAGGTGCTAAACATACCTTGTTCTGTGGGGGTGGCCTAAGTTGGTGTTTCTGCCTAATGTGGTTTTGCTGGCTGTAAGCCCCTCACCCCGACATGTCTCTTTATATATATAGATTCTGTAAAGAGAAATTGTAGCAGTAAGCCTTAGTCGAAAATTATGACTTAATTCTAAGCTTAACTGCTGATTCTTTCCTACTTTATATTATTGGTTGGTCAGTTATGCCAGACAAAGATATGTTGTCTGCGAAGCAAACAAAGCAAATCCCAAATCTAACAAAACCTCATGTTTCAGTAAAGAGTTAGAAATGAATTCCTTCTGTTCGAAGCCTTGTGTGAATGTATTATAAGGGAGATTTATATTGAGCTGTGGTTGGATTTGGCTTCACTGTGACTGCTTGCCAAGCCAGCCCTCTGTTCAAACCTAGCAAATCCTGTGATTTTCCCCATCCCCATAAAGACAATCTCTGTCCTGTATTCCTCGCTCCTATTATGAACTTCTGGGATGTCAAAATACTGCTCACAGCTCTGCTCGAGGATCAAATGCAAAGTGAAATGCCATCAAACACTGCTAGGCATAGAAAACACTGATGAAAGCTGTTATGTCTTTGCAATGCTGCCTTACTTCTATGGCTTTTTGAAAACTCTGAGCGATCGCCTTGCTTTCACAATGTCACCACTCACAAGGACAGAAGAAGGACCGTGAAAGAATATTCCTCCAATAATCCAGGAATTTAAAATAAGGCAATGCATACACATACATACATGTTATACGGTACATATGATATAGCAAAGCCACCAGTGCACTGTTCTAGTAGTGATGTCCCCATCTCTGAGAACTTCACAGAACAAGTGATATGAGTGACAAAATACCAGAATTTGCTCACATTGAACATACCCAGTTCCATTTATTTTTCCTTTTTAAAAAAAGATATAAATTACCTCCTCATTTTATGTTTATTTATTTATTTTATTTATTTCCAGTGTTTATACCCCACTACTTCTCAACCCCCGAGGGGGGACTCAGTGCGGCCTAACAGACGGCAACAATTCGATGCCACACAATACATAGTAAAACACAGTTAAAATTAAAATACATTAAAATACACCTAGAATTCAATACATTAAAATACAGTTAATATTAAAAACATCATATACATTCATCACCTTTAAAACAATGTTCCATCCAAAGTCTTAGATCTTAACCACCAATTTGCCAACTGACCAGTCTAATGTTGGCTTTGGAACTGGCAAGATACCTCCTCCACCCCACATTTGAAGCTTTCCTTGTGTGATGGGCACCACTGGTGATAGTTTCTTAAGTGTGTAAAAATTAAACTGCTTATTTACTGCTATTTGAGTCAAATATCAATACCCTAATTCAGGGGTAGGGAACCTATGGCTCGGGAGCCAGATGTGACTCTTTTCATGATTGCATCTGGCTCTCCAGAGCAGCCCGGGCCTCAGTTTCCCAGCATGCAGCGGGGAGGAGTGATGCAAATGCGCTGCAACTGCCGCTTCCACATAGTCATCATCGTGGACGCAGCTACTGGTATTCCAAGCACACGGACAACACAGTATGGGGAAAAGCCGGTTTAAATTTAGTTAGTTAGCATCATGATGATGACTATGTTTATGATTGTATATTGGTATGTATTACCTCACGTTCAGCGTTCTGTCTTTTGGGATTATGTTCTCCATTGTGGGTTTTATTATAATGCATAATTTTGTGAGAATAGCATGTTGATATATAATTTTAATTTATATAATTTTTATTATTAGATAAACCGGACCAGTGGAATAACTTGATGTGTGGATAAATACAACTGTCAGGTCCTGAGGAAGCCTAAGTTACTGGCGAAACGGCGAGGCCTTTTGTGTTGACCGTCGACCTGCACCGGATTATAAATATTATTATTTTGGAAAACAAATTATATGAACTTTTTGAAGTTATATTGCGACATTGATTGAGATATGCTTCGTGATGATACTATCCACGGAAATTCCACTTAAAAGATATTGATGCAAATATATTGTGGAAATAAAATCATTGAAGAAATATCGAATAAGCAACCTTTCTCCCCGCATTCTTGCTTTTCTGTTTTGGGAGAACGCCCAGCCTTACTTTTTGGATTTTGCTCTCCATTCTTCCCTCCCAGCTGGCACAACAAATAATAAAGAAAATTCGTTATTAATTACGTTTCAATTACGAAATTTATTTAAATTTTTTCGGAATAATTTCTATAACGACCCAGCAACAGAAATCCCCCCCCCCCCAATGAGTTTAGAATCAAATTTTTTATGGATCAAATTTCCCTTTGACTTCGTCTCAGCACTTACGATAGATTACCATAATACTCGATAATACTGTGCACTCCAATACTTGTATATTTTTATTTTTACTCGGACTAGGTTTATATACTTATACTTGTTGTGTTTTGATAAGGCCAATTGGCCGATCAATAAAAAATCATTTATGATAATTTTAAATAATAATAATAATAATGTGTGCCCCAATTTTGGCCATGTGTTTTAGCCAAAAAAAATGTTCATAGACTCAAGTAGGGTTCCCATATGTCCCCGGGACGTCCCGTATTTTGGCCGATTTTTGGATGTCCCGTATTTACCGCGGGTGTCCCGTAATTTTCGCATGCACCCTCGGCTGTAACTGACCTCTCCAAAACGGCCAAGGTGGGCTTCCAACTTAAGGAGGTAACCCCGCCTCTGTTTGGTGTCATGCCGCGTTGTGATTGGCGAGGGAGCTCCTCCTCCGGCAGGGATTGGATGTTAGAGGCGAACCGCGGCATGTGGCGGAAGCAGGAGGAGCGGCGGGGCAGGCCAAGCGCAGGGCCCTGATTGGCGAGGAGAGGCGACCTGGCCGGTGATGTGGAGAGCCGGGATGGCTGCCGGTGAGGGCCAAGAGGTGGAATGGCCCATCCATTTGGAAAGAGCTCCAGCCGTTAGGCACCCCCCTCACGGAACCTTCCTTTCAGGTCCTCCGTTTGAGGGACTGTGTTCCTTGATACATGGTCTTAGGCCAGATTCCTGGCTCGTCGCTTCAGGGCGCACTTTGGGAAGTTGAACTACATATACCAGCATCCTCAGGGACCAACAGCGGCATCTGGGGGGCCACGGCTGCCGAACTGCTACGGCAACACACGAGGGTCATCATGGCCTGCCGAGACCCGCTGAGGAGGCTGCCCGGGAGCTGCGCGTGGAGATGGCCGTGTGCACGCGGGGCAGGGGCGAGTGCTGCGGGGAGCTGCTGGTCTGACAGCTGGACCTGGCCTCCCTCCGCTCTGTCCGCAGCTTCTGCCACCAAGTGCTGCAGGTAACGAGGAGAGGGGACACCTGCGCCTTTAAGGGCAGGGCAAGGCGCGCGAGCAGGGGTTGCTGGTCACATGACCAGGCAACAGAGCAGCACCTGCTGCAACACAGGAGCCCCTTTTGCCATCTACAGATGGTACCATCCCACTATTAGCAGAAGATAAGAATAATAATACCAGTAATAATAATTAATCGTGTTAAAATAATATTAATTAATTAATACAATTTTATTAGTAAGAATCATATTTATAATAATTATTAATAAAGTATTTATACCTAACGTTTGATTTTCAAGTTTTTATTAAGTGTCCCTTATTTTTGCGAAAATAAACCCATAAATGTCCCTTATTTCTTCTATCAAAATATGGCAAACAGTTATGGTATAAATCGCAAAAAGGAGGAGGTTTAGCACTCCCTAACATTAAAAAATATTATGAAGCGAGTAGATTGAGACTGGTTATAGAAGGAATGATTAAAAAAGATGGGGTAGAATGGCTAAGAAATTACTCAGGAAAAGTGGAAGAAGAAATATGGAATATATTTTTTAAACAATTCACGAGGAAAGAAATTAGGGAAATTAGAAATCCAATGTTGAGTAATATATTAGAAGTGTGGAATAAATACAGGAGAATGTTAATAACGGATGGATCAGTAATAACCCCAATTGTAATGGAAAAGAAATTTCCAAAGAATTTAAAACAAATAATGGATAAAAAGTTAAGGGAAATTTTTTAGATAAAATGGGGATTGATAAAAGTAGGAACGAAGAAGGAAATGATTATGGAAGAATTTAGAGAAATAAAATTGACATGGTTCCATTGTATACAATTAGAAAAATGGTTTAAAAATTGACTAAAAAACAATAAAAAGGAAGTAAGGTTAACCAATTTGAACAAATAATACAAAATGGGAGGGATGTAGAAGAGCACGAAAACTTGAAAGGAATAACTAGTAAAATATATAAGATAATAATTGAAATAAAGGAAGGAAAAACAAAAAATAACACCCTTAAGGAGGTCTGGGAAGAAGACTTAGGGATAAAAATAAAGGAAACAGAGTGGCAACAATTGTGGAGACAAAGACATCTTAAAAATCTATCAATAAGGATTAAAGAAAATTATTATAAATTAATATGGAAATGGTACCTTACACCAGTAAGAATGGCAAATATAAATAAAAACTACTCAAAAAACTGTTGGAGAGGATGCCAAGAAACAGGAACATACATACATATGTGGTGGCAATGTAAATATGTAAGCAAATTTTGGGCGAAAGTATTTAAAGAAATAGAAGATATAATGAATATTAAAATAGAGAGAAGTCCTAGTATAGCTTTATTATCATTATATAATAGTATACAATTGGAAATAAAAGGATAAAGATGCGATAACAAACCTATTAACAATAGCAAGACTGCTTATAGCAAGGAATTGGAAAAAAAATAAATATACAAATAGAGGAATGGTACAAGGAAGTATGGAAACTGGCAATAAATGACAAGTTAACATGTATATTAAAAGTAAAAAGAGGTATATGGAAACAAAGTGATTTTTATGAGGTATGGAGAAAATTTATTGAAAAAGGATTAGAAAAGGAAGAAGGAAGGTTACCTCCACAAGAAGAAATGAAATTTTGGACGAATGATATGTAAAAGCAATGGCTTGGGGAGGGGGAGGGAGCACAGCGGTGAGGGATGCAAAAAGGTATAAGAAAAACACAATGGCAGATGCTAAAGATTGAAGTATTGTACCTAGAAATGAATAACATGAATCTGCTGTAAATAGACATTGTATAATATTGTGTTGATAATGATAAAACAATAAAAATATTTTTTTAAAAAATATGGCAACCCTAGACTCAAGTAAATGTGGTAATAATTAGACCTAGAAAGATTGAGATTACTACTAGTTTAATTGGTCACCTTTTAAAAGATCTGTCACGGTTTTGGGAAAAAAAAATGTATGTGCCTCCTCTCATTAAAAAAGAAGAATCAAGGAAAATTAGGCTAAGATGTTTGAAATGTGTCAAGAAGGGACTTTTCATCATGTGTGTTAGACGTGAAATATTGGAAGCAGATTCAGACGCAGGATATTCTAAAGATTAGCATACAATTGGAACCAGAGCTGTTTTCGACTGAGCAGATCAAGGGCTTGAACTATCAAGGATTGCATTATATGGTTTGGACAGAAAAGTTGTTTATGCTCGGAGATGCAAAAAAAGAAAAAGAGAAAAGAAAAGGAAGCCTCGAGAGTGAAGATTTTTTGAAATGACAGAAACGGACTAACCTCTTTGATTAGAACAGCGTTTCTCTAGTTGGGGGTCAAGACCCCTGGCGGGAGGGGAGGTCATGAAGGACGTGTCAGAGGGGTCACCAAAGACCATCAGGAAACAAAGTATTTTCTGTTGGTCATAGGAGTTTGGTGTACCAAGATCGGTTCAATTCTATCCTTGGTGGAGTTCAGAATGCTCTTTGATTGTCTCTCTCTCGGCATTACTTCGCGAACGAAGATTCTTAGGAAGGACTCATCCTACGCTTTTTACAAGCACGTTGATGACTAAAAAGGCCAATCTGAGATAGGCAAGTTCGGTTGCAGAAAGCACAGCAGAAAGTCTCCTTTGGCGATGTTATTTCCAAGTTGCGGTTCTTTCTGCGTTGTCGAGACCTGTTCGACGTGTCTTCTCGAAAGAGGCCACAGCATTGTGGATAGTGCGTCTCCATGCCTCCCGATGTGAGGCCAGGGTGGACCATTGTTGGTGATCAATCTGGCCGAGACTGAGATGTCATTTCAGGGAGTCCTTATATCTCTTTTTGGGGGCGCCTCTCTTGCGCTGACCTGTGGCCAGTTCACCATAGAGTAGTATCTTTGGGAGGCGGTGGTCCTCCATCCTAGAGACGTGCCCTGCCCAGCGCAGCTGTGTTCTCAATAGCATGGCCTCAACGCTGGTGATCCCTGCTTGCTCAAGGACAGCAACATTCGTCACATAGTCAGTCCAGTGTATATTTAGGTTTGTGCGAAGACAGTGCTGATGAAAGTGTTCGAGGAGTCGAAGGTGTTGGCGATAGGTGACCCATAGAGGAGAATAGACAGTATGATAGCTCTGTACACACTGATTTTGGTGCTTTGCCTCAGGTGCTTGTTGCTCCAGACCCTTTTGTGAAGTCTGTTTTGGGGGTCACCACAACATGAGGAACTGTATTAAGTGGTCACGGTATTAGGAAGGTTGATTAGACAGTGTTTTATGAAAAATTGAGAATCGTTTTGAATATACAGTGGTTTTTGTGTAAATATTAGACAGGAATTTAAGTGTTAATAAAATAGTAACAATGAAGTGAATGATACTTTTGTATTTTAACTCTTTGACTTGGAGGGCAGAAAATCTATTATTAAAGTGTTTTGTGTTTCTGTGGGGTGGGGGTAGCTTGCTTTATTGTTGTCAGTGTTGTATTTTGGGTTCGGAAGGGGTATTCAGCTTGTTTTATGTATGTTATAATACAATAAAGATATGTTATATTAAAAAAAACCCAAAGCAATAGCTGTCTTCCAGCTTTCTATTTCTGTCATCTCTAGACAGTTCCTTGCAGGCTCTTCTAATGAGCATGAAAAGTAGATTTGACAGAATCAGGCTGATATTTTAAGAACAATGTTAAAACATTTGAGAAATGTGTTCTAAGAAAAGGAAACATGGTAGATAACAGGCACATATGGCACATCTTCCAACCATCCTAATTAATCCTCAATCATCCTACTGTTCCAGCCACTTTTAGAATGCCCCAGTTTCTCTCTCCTATATACTTTCACTTTCCCCCTTTGTCCTCATCATACTTCAAGCGCTGCAAAGTGGGCTCAAAATTCAACAGCCATTGTACTCAATTAATTTACTTTATTTATATTCCGCTCTTCTCACCCTGAAGGGGACTCAGAGCGGATTACAGGTACACATACTTAGCAGACAATCCCTGCTGGGTTTTCTACATGCACACATATAGACGAACAGAGGCAAACTCTGGCCACCAGGGGGAGCTGACACACTCCTCATCTCTCAGCGTTCCCAGCATCCCTTGTTCATTTATTTATTATTTATTTACTTTATTTATATTCCGCTCTTCTCACCCCGAAGGGAACTCAGAGCGGTTTACAGGTACAAATACTTAGCAGACAATCCCTGCCGTTTCCACATACACACATATAGACGAACAGAGGCAAACTCTGGCCACCAGGGGGAGCTGATTATATTCTGCTCTTCTCACCCTGAAGGGGACTCAGAGCAGATTACAGGTACACATACTTAGCAGACAATCCCTGCCGTTTCCACATACACACATATAGACGAACAGAGGCAAACTCTGGCCACCAGGGGGAGCTGACGCACTCCTCATCTCTTTATTTATATTCCGCTCTTCTCACCCCGAAGGGGATTCAGAGCGGATTACAGGTACACATACTTAGCAGACAATCCCTGCCGTTTCCACATACACACATATAGACGAACAGAGGCAAACTCTGGCCACCAGGGGAGCTGACACCTCATCTCCATCTCTCAGCTCTTCTCACCCCAGCATCCCTTGTTCATTTATTTATTATTTATTGACTTTATTTATATTCCGCTCTTCTCACCCTGAAGGGGACTCAGAGCAGTTTACAGGTGAAATACTTAGCAGACAATCCCTGCCTTTTCCACATACACACATATAGACGAACAGAGGCAAACTCTGGCCACCAGGGGGAGCTGACGCACTCCTCATCTCTTTATTTATATTCTGCTCTTCTCACCCTGAAGGGGACTCAGAGCAGATTACAGATACACATACTTAGCAGACAATCCCTGCCGTTTCCACATACACACATATAGACGAACAGAGGCAAACTCTGGCCACCAGGGGGAGCTGACACATTCCTCATCTCTCAGCGTTCCCAGCATCCCTTGTTCATTTATTTATTATTTATTTACTTTATTTATATTCCGCTCTTCTCACCCCGAAGGGGACTCAGAGCAGTTTACAGGTGAAATACTTAGCAGACAATCCCTGCCTTTTCCACATACACACATATAGACGAACAGAGGCAAACTCTGGCCACCAGAACAGGGAGCTGGAGCTGCACTCCTCATCTCTTTATTTATATTCCGCTCTTCTCACCCCGAAGGGGACTCAAAGCGGATTACAGGTACACATACTTAGCAGACAATCCCTGCCGTTTCCACATACACACATATAGATGAACAGAGGCAAACTCTGGCCAACAGGGGGAGCTGACGCACTCATCTCTTTATTTACAGTATATTTGCTCTTCTCACCCCGAAGGGGACCGAGAGCAGATTACAGGTACACATACTTAGCAAACAATCCCTGCTGGGTTTTTTTACATACACACATATAAACGAACAGAGGCAAATTCTGGCCACCAGGGGGAGCTGACGCACTCCTCATATCTCAGCGTCCCTTGTTGTTCCTTCCGCATTCCTCAGCGTTCCTGGAGTTCTTTAATGGCCTCATAATTCAGTCAAAATTTGCCTCCCCACTTAATGTGGTACCGTTATCTCCTAATTGACAGATGCAACTGTCTTTCAGGCTGCAGGCTACACTTAAAGGTCGAGCACCCACCTCGACCCAGGCAGGCCTCGAACTCATGGTCTACTGGTCAGAGAGATCTTATGCAGCTGACAGTTAGCCATAAACAATTGTGCTTCTGCAACCTTGTACTGAATGTAGATGTTTTGCATTGGAACAAAATTTTGGGTTCCTTCCTTAGAAGAGCTCAGCTCTATATGCATAAGAAACCAATGGGATTTTAGCTGTTGGGTTCTCCGAGACATATTGAACTGGTTGAACCCTTGCCTGGTTTTATAACGTGTTCTGCTCTGTATAACCTGGTGGCTATTAAGGAAAGAGTACAACATAGTTTTGAAAACTTATAAGCTCTTGAACTCATTTTTCTTCACCTTCATTTTTTACCTTCCATGTTTCTTCTCCAGTTTCAAGGACAATTTAGCATAGTATCTCTCCCTGCTAATTCATAATTACAAATCATTCTCAGATGGCAAGCAGCAGATGGTGGAAAGAACTTAGCTAATTTCCTGTCACCTTGTCAATATCAAGGCATTCTGGGTGGACATCACCATGTTGTTTCTGTCTTGCGTTTTCTGCATTTCAGGAAGCAGAGGAACAGCCCACTGCACAAGAACCCACAATGATGTAAGGCCTTTCTCGGTGCATTTTTTCAAATGAGGAGCACAATTTTTATTAGCTATTTTTTTACATAACCCATCACATTCCAGAAATGCCATATATAGAGTGACTAACAACCACTCCCAGCATATTAAGAAACTATAAAATAAGTCCAGCCAACAAAGGCATAAGAAAAGTGGAGATTGATGAAAGTTGAAAATTATCCCTAGATGATGACGATAATAATAACAACTTTATTTTTGTATCCCACCTCCATCTCCCCAAAGGGACTCGGGGTGGCTTACATGGGACCATACTCTCAATTCATCAGATTGAAACAGAACTCATCATCACCATTATATTATGAGACGGAGGCAGATAGATTGACACAAGACCTTCGAACATTTTATTTATTTATTTATTTATACATCAAACTTGTATACCGCCACTCCCCGAAGGCTCGGAGCAGTTTACAAAAGTTTGAGTGGCCCAGCGGCCCCAACAAACAACACAATATACAATAGACATGGGTAAAACACAAGGATGGGGGGGGGGAAGAGGGGGGGAAGGAGTCAGCAGCGGAACCCACTAGGGTGCCCCCCCGCCATCGAAAGAGGGCAGGCGGGGCACTCCCAGCAGGATTGCTGGTACCAGGACGCTGGTGGCGGGCGGGGACAGAGAAATACCAAAAAGGACGTTGGAATACAAATGTGGATATCCTCTCAATATCATCAACAAAGCCAGACTCAGAGCCAGACTCATGGGGACCGATCTTAACTCTTTCTAAGCCCATGAATTTAAAAGATTCCGGGGAATGGTTCTTGAGTAGGAAATGTCTATACAGTTTCATGGTGTTGTTTTTTGTTGCGGATTTTCGATTTGTGTTCTGTTATTCTAGTTCTTAGAGGGCGTCCAGTTTCACCAATATAAGCACTTCCGCAATGACAAATTATGGAATAGACCACGTGATCCGAGGCGCACGTGGTGATCAACGAGGGATCAACTATTCACCACCCATAAAAAAGCTTCACCTCATAGACTTATTTGGCCAACTTTTCTAACACCACATAGCAGACAGACAATTGGTATCATCAAAAAGTATTGGACACTAGTTTCAGACATACCGGGTCTCAATGAGTACCCCATTCCAGCCTACAAAAGGACAAAAAAATTAAAAGATGTATTAGTACACACACAATACTCTCCACAGTCTCTTCAAAGTTCTCTTACTCCTGGATGTCGCCCTTGTGGGCACTGCCTGTATTGTAAACAACTCTGTAGAGACAAGACCATTTTCAGTCCGTATAAACAAAGAGCATTTAAAGTGAAAGACTTGACCACGTGCGCCTCGGATCACGTGGTCTATTCCATCATTTTTCATTGTGGAAGTATTTATATTGGTGAAACTGGACATCCTCTAAGAACTAGAATAACAGAACACAAATCGAAAATCCACAACAAAAAACAACACCATGGAACTGCATAGACATTTCCTTCTCAAGAACCATTCCCCGAAATCTTTTAAATTCATGGGCTTAGAAAGAGTTAAGATTGGTCCCCATGACAATAGGCAGGATACATTACTCAGGGCCGACTCCAGATGGATCTCCTTAGTCTCTAGCGAATTCCCACACGGGCTCAACAATTGTCTCTCAATTAACACTCTCCTTAAATGATCTACTTTTGCCTCACCTGCATATCCCACAATTCCTTAAATAGAGATCATGTGCTTCCCCTTTACCTTTGGGTCAATTTCCCCCCGTTATTTGTGAAATACCTGTTGATATCGATGCAGCCGGGTATGTATACATCGCCTTTACTTGGTCTGTTGTTATTGCTGAACTTTGGGTTTGTACTTGAAATTTATGTCAATATTATGTGTTTTAGAATCACAACCTACTGTGAATCCTGGCTACCTCAGGCTTTCCACCTTGAAAAAACCGAATTGACGGTGAAACGGTCCTGGCCACGGACTTTACCTGACACGTTGCCTACCAGTTGTACCACCACAAATACTTTATAACCCACTTGGATTACAATATTTTGGAATCTATAACACGGAGACCTTTTGCTACATGGTGTCCACCTGTCAGCCTGGACAGCTTCAAGGCAGGATTAGACAGATTCATGGATACCAAGGGAATCAGTAGTTACTGAAATGGACATCCAAGTGCCACCTCTGTGTTGATGGAGGCAGGCAGGATTTTCCCCGGGTACTGGTTGTGGGGGGTCGGGAGCAGGTGAGGGTTTTGCCCTCCTTTCTGCTAGAGATCCCCGTGTACAACTAGTGGGCCACTGTGTGACACAGAATGCTGGACTAGATGGGCTGAGGCCCGATTCAGCATGGCTCTTCTTATGTTCTTATGTTCTTATATGCAACCCATCGCGGTACCTCTTGGAACCTCTGCGACAGAGAAATACCAAAAAGGAAAGTTCTTCTTTTTTGAATGTATCGGATTATATTTACGCCACCGTGGATTTACTCCCTGAGACTTTGGAATACAAATTGACTATTACATTGGATTTTTAGCCCACGGATTTGGATTTCCATTTAGAACTCTGGATCTACTCTGAGATTGCACTCTGTAGATGAAGGGACTCCGCATGTGGAATGCTGGGCAAGTTCGTTTATAGTTGTGTTTCTGTGTTGATCTTTGATACGTAGTTGTCATTTTGGGAGACTGTTTGTATGTCGATATATGTATGTTCTACCTAAATACTGAATTTACACTGACTCTTTATACAATAGTGAATAGATCATTCTCCCACTTAGCTCTTTCTCAGACCTTTTTGTGTTTCGTGATTACTGTTCAGCAACCCTCACATCGTGTTTGTTGTTAAATGGGACCAAGCCTGATCAACACAGTTAAAATGTAGCACATTAAAATGAATAACAACAGCAGAAGACAAAATAAAACAACATAATAACAATATATAAAAACAGGCATCAAAACCAACAACCAATAATAAAATTCAATTTCATCATGGGTAGGCGTACTGGTGCAACAACAATTTAGAGGAATAAAGTGCATAGGTCATACGGCAGCAGTAAGGATAAGAGCAATGTAAAGTAAGTCATTATAGCTTTGGGTACAAAACAATAGCAAAGTGCGAATACAAGATTTTGGATCCTGGCTTGGGCCAGCTCTCTAGAACATTGTCTAAGCAAAAGCACAGTGGAACATCCATGTCTTTAGATCTTTGCGGAAAGTGGACAGAGAGGGTGCTAACCTAATCTCCCTGGGGAGGGAGTTCTAGAGCTGGGGGGGGGGGCACGACCGAGAAGGCCCTTTCTCTCATCCCCACCAACCATGCCTGAGAAAGAGGTTGAAGCGAGAAAAGAGCTTCCCCAGATGATCTTAGAGATCATGTGGGTTTGTAGGGGAAGATGAGATCATGAAGACAGGCAGGTCCCAAACTGTTTAGAGCAGTGTTTCTCAACCTTCCCAATGCGGCGACCCCTTAATACAGTTCCTCATGTTGTGGAGACCCCAAACCATAACATTATTTTCATTGCTACTTCATAACTATAATATTTTTGGTGTGGGGGGGTTGATTTTGTCATTTGGAAATTGTAGTTGCTGGGATTTATAGTTCACCTACAATCAAAGAGCATTCTGAATTCACCAACAATTGAATTGAACTGAACTTGGTACACAAAACTCTCATGACCAACAGCAAATACTGGAAGGGTTTGGTGGGCATTGACGTTCAGTTTGGGAGTTGTAGTTCACCTACATCCAGAGAGTACTATAGACTCAACAATGATGCATCTGGACCACACTTGACCCAAATCCTCAATATAACCTGCACCTTGATTTGGGACCGTGAATTGGGTTTAGATGTAGTTTAGAAGAAGTCTTCAAGTTATTCTCTAGAACAGTGTTTCCCAACCACTGTTCCGCGGCACACTAGTGTGCCGTGAGTGATCACCTGGTGTGCTGCGGAAAAACCTCTCTTCCCCCCTCTCTTCCCCCTCCTGCTGAACTCCTGCTGCTGCTGCTGCTTGGGGGAAGAGAAGGAAGGGCCGGGCGGCAGCGAAGAAGAAGGGGCCGGGGCACCGCCTCCTTTGGCCGTTTCCTCAGCCAGCCAGCCTCCAATTGAGGGAGGGCGGGGAATTGAAGCGGAAGTGGAAGTGCGCTTCTGGGCGCATGTGCACTAGATCCCGGGGCTGGCAGACGCATTCACTTTCCTCCTGCAGCGGTGAAGGAAGCCAGCTGCTTCCGGAGAGGCCCCGGCTCATCCCTGCTGCGTCCCAGGTGAGGCCCTGGGGTGCCCTTCCCCAAAGCCTGCCCCCCCGAAGCCCCTCAGGGAGGAAGGGCCCCAAAGGGGAGAAGGGGCTTTCCTTCATGGGGGGGAAGGGTCAGGGCCTGGCAGGAGGGCCCTCGGAGGAAGGAAAGGCAGATTCCATGAGGGACTCCCTCGCCAGCCTTCCTCAGCCTTCCTCCCAAATGTCAAGGTCTATTTTTCCCAAACTCCATCTGTGTTCACATTTGGGCATATTGAGTATTCATGCCAAGTTTGGTCCTGATCCAACATTGTTTCAGTCCACAGTGCTCTCTGGATATAGGTGAACTACAACTCCAAAACTCAAGGTCAATGCCCACCAAACTCTTATAGCATTTTCTCTTGGTTATGGGAGTTCTGTGAGGGAAGTTTGTGTCTTTCTGCCATCCCTGCCAGGATTTCTATGTTGTGTTCATCGAAATAGGCCCAGGTTTCACACTGAGTGTATAAATACATTTAAAAACATATTAACTATATGTATTACTGTGTTAGAGTGTCATTTTGGTTGGTTGTGTGCCCCAGGATTTTGTAAATGTAAAAAATGTGCCGCAGCTCAAAAAAGGTTGGGAAACACTGTTCTAGTAGAGTCAAAAAGTTTTCTAATGTAAGATTTTCCTGGTCAGGCTGTTTAATTTCACAAGTACATAATGTTAGTTTTGAAGGTAAGTTTCTCTGAAACACATTGTGATGTATTCATTCCCTATTATTTCTGCCACTGGTTCCAAGATGATAGATAGATAGATAGAACCCAAAAATAGGAAATCGAAAATCTAATGGGGGGTTTGATTAGTAATAGGAAGACTTACAAAAAAATTCCAAAAATTTCTAAAATGTAACTTAATTACTAACGAAATTCGTTAGTAGTTCGTATGCTCAGCGCATGCGCATTCAGATGGTTTTGGCCTACAACTCCCAGAAATCCTAACAGCTGGTAAATTGGCTGGGAGTTCTGGGAGTGGTAGGCCAAAACTTGAATAAATCACACTGAATTCTAGATGGGACTCTCCCACTAGGAAGGAGGGAGCAAAGGAGGGAGGGAGGGAGGGAGGGGGTATTCTATTCTTGGAAGCAGCAAAGAAAAGGAGGAGGAGCCCCCCTCGCACCTCACTGCCTCTCTCTCACCCCGATCCCGACGGAGCGAGGGCCCAAGTTTGCCCAGGCTGGTCATATACCTACAGTCCATGCACATGCAATAATACAGCAGTAATAACAATGGGTATAAGAAGAGGTAAAATTCAAACCGAAGTATTCTGACTGGTCCCTCCTCATGCGGTGCAAACGGGCTCTTCTCTGTGAGCCCGGGAAAAGCCAGCATTTTCTGCTTGGGTGCACACACATACATATTCTTTGGGGGATTTGCTGCAGAATCTTCTCTATGAGCCCGGATTCTGCAGCAAATCCCCCCAGAATATGTATGTGTGTGCTCCCAAGCAGCAAACGCTGGCCTTTTCCCCGGGCTAATTTCCGGGCTAATAAGAGAAGAGCCCGTTTGCACCGCATGAGGAGAGACCAGTCAGAATACTTCGGTTTGAATTTTACCTCTTGTTATTGTTATTACTGCTGTATTATTGCATGTGCATGGAATGTAGGTATGACCAGTTGGATTACTTATAATATTAGGCACTTACAGTAGCATTCATTCTATTATACATTAGGTTGGTTTCTCACCCCAATACTCTTTGATGCTTTAGATCCTGGCAGGCAGGAGAGGCAGGAAGCCTGGAAAAATGTAAACAGAGGTTTACTCAGAAGTAAATCCCCAAAGAGGGCCCTTCATCCAAAGTGCCCTCCTTTGCAGATTTACTTCTGAGTAATCCTCTCTGTTTACATTTTTTCCGGGCTTCCAGCCGAAAGAAGGAGCGGGTTTAGGGCTTGCCTTGCCATAATACTTATTGGCAAGGGAGGCGGGAGGGTGGTGAGAGAGAAGGAGGTGCCCCCCTTACGACCTAATAACGACACTTAAGAAAATCCTGGCCCCGAAGTTCTATAAAGAAAGTCCACTTCCTGGTTGGCGTTCCAGGTGCGGAAATACTCGAAAGTAGCATTTCTTACGAATTTCTTACGAATCATTTCATTTTCATAACTTTTTTCTCATGCCTAATAGATAGATAGATAGATATATCTCCTTCCCCAGGAACACATCCCTTTTGTTAATGACTGTATATGTGAGTTTCCTTTATTTTATTTCCAAGCAATAACTAATCTTGTTTTCTAAGCACATAAAAGAGGAATGGAAGAAGGCAAAGGGGAAGAAGAAATAATAGAAGGAGATACTTCTTTAAGACTAGCAAAGATGACCTGGTTAATAATTGCGCTGCTGGAAATGGTGGGTGGAAATGCACTTCAATTACATGCACCTCCAGGGATAATTCCATTTTAAATTGTTAAGGGGGTTCTAATTTGACAGCACTTTCAAGTGTTTGGAAAGGGGGAAGGGGTGTTGATAGAAGAGTGAGAAGAATGGATGATGGTTGGCAACACACGCGACTCACCCAGGGACCATTTTGAACAGCTGCTTGAGGCTGTATTCAAACAAGCCTCCCTCTGCACCCTTCGTTCTGCACCTGTTTCATCTCATGCAGATATTTTCATATCTGGCTGAGGATCCATCTCACTGTCTTATTGATTTGTTTTACGATTTGTCTTCTTTCAGTTAATAGCTGCTCTAGGGAACAGAGATCCCTGAATATAAAAATTTCTAGAGTACTGATAACATTTGACTGTGTCCTTTTACTGAGTTACTTATGACAGTGTTTTTCAACCTTTTTTTGAGCCGCGGGACATTTTTTTACATTGACAAAATCCTGGGGCACACCACCAACCAAAATGACACAAAATGACACTCTAACACAGTAATACATATAGTTAATATGTTTTTAAATGTATTTACCACCAACCAAAATGACACAAAATGACACTCTAACACAGTAATACGTATAGTTAATATGTTTTTAATGTATTTATTAGGGCTGGATATCTCCGGTTTTAATTACTTTGAAATCCGTTATTTTTCGTATTTGAAATTATTTCTATCATATATCGACCCTCGGGGTCCAACCCAGAAGAGAAATTTCAAAACCGAACGCGGCCGCCATTTTTTCTAAAAGTCACCATTATTAGGTCGTATTTGGCCTACCACTCCCAGAAATCCCAGCCAGTTTACCATCTGTTAGGATTTCTGAGAGTTGAAGGCCAAAATGTCCCTCTCCTTCCTTCGCGTGTTTTTCCCACCCAGGGAAGGGAAACGTGCCCTCCTCCTTCCCTGGATGGGAATAACTTGCGTTTTGCCCATCCAGGGAAGAAGGGGGGGGGGTTCGTCTGCCCCCCTCCTCCCCTGGATGGGAATAACTCGCGCGATGCCTGTCAGCTGGGAGGGGCAGGGAGGGTAGAACGGAGAGCAAGCCCTCCATTCTAGCCTCCCAGCTGGCATCTATATATATAAAAAGAGAGGCGTGAAAACTACATGTCCAAGACCCACGAAACTCGCCAGACCACTGACCCATACCCCGAGGTCCCTATAGGGCCACAAAAACACCCCGAAACACAACCCTCCACCCTCTAAAAGACCCCCGAAAAACAACCTTTCCCCGCATGCACAAACGGCGCAACCCTCCTCCTCCTCCAACACACCCTCCCACCCCGCCTCCCCTTGGCCACGCCCCTCCTCCTCCTCCCTCCCACCCCACCTCCACGCCCCAAGACATTACCCCACCCGCACCGCCGACGCCATGCCCACCTCCTCCTCCGATACCAGGCCACTCCTCAAGCCGGGACACGCGGGCACCGCCTTCGCTGCCTTCTCCGCAGCATACTTGCCCTTTCTTGGCGACTGCCATCCGGATCTGAACCCAGGCCAGGATGGCAGCCGCTGAGGAAAGCCAAGGACGCGGCGGAGAAGGCGCCCACGGCGGCGCCCGCGCAACCAGGGTACATGGGGCGCCTGGGAAAAGACGGAGGAGACGACTACGGACAAGGAACTACACCTCCCAGAAGGCTCCGCGCCTCTCACTGGGAAGCAGGGGCGGAGCTTTCTGGGAACTGAAGTCCCATGCCCATATCCGCCTCCTCCTCCAACTCCCAGTCTCCCAAGCGTTCCCGGACCTAACCGACGCGGCATGGGACCACGGAGGAAGCCAAGGAGGCGCCGCACCCGTCCTCCTCGCAAAGGTCCCCCTTCGGCACCACCTTTGCCAGGGAAGTGGCGAGCAAGAGCGACGAGGGAACGCCCCACCTCCATGCCACTCCCGGAAGACGAGGCCGAAGGGAGAAACACCGCGCAACAAACTACCTCCTACCCAGGGTCCCCCATCGCATCCCCCCACAGTAAAAAATAAAAGATTATTCTTCTTACAATTCACACACATACACACACATATACACCCAAACAGACACATAAAAACACACACAAAACACTTAGTCACATCACTACCAACCCATACATACCCAGACTTCCACACATCTCCTAAATAGGGCACAGCAACGGGTGCCGGGTTCAGCTTTACACATCTATACACACAACCCCCAACACACACAAATCTACAGACAAACATACACATATAAACACCCACAAAACACTTAGTCACATCATTTCCAGCCCTTACATGCCCAGACTTCCTCACATCTCCTAAATAGGGCACAGCAACGCGTGCCGGGTTCAGCTAGTAATGAATAAAAACAAAAATTCGTTATTAATAACGTTTCAATCACAAAATTTATTTTTTAAATTTTGTATTAATTTCTATAACAAACCAAAAAATGAATCCCCCCCCAACCGAGTTTAGAATCAAAATTTTCATGGATCAACCACCCCTAGTATATACACTCAGTGTGAAACCCGGGCCTGTTTCGAGGAACACAACATAGCTATCCTGGCAGGAATGGCACACACAAAGATCTTGCTCAACAGCTGTCAGTCTCTCTCTGTTTTTAGTTTTTATCACAGTCAAGCCAGAGAAGCTAATCTCACACAGATATGTGGTTGAAAATGGGAGCAATGTCAAAATAGCTTTGTTGGCCAGAATGGCAACAGATAACTAAAAACTGTCCAAAGGAAGATCAGCAAATTTTAGCTTTAAACTATGATCTTGTTTCAGTTCAATTTATAGTTAACACACAATCAAAGAGCATCCTGAACTCTTGCAACAATGGAATTGAACCAAACTTGGCACATTGAACTCTCATTACCAACAGAAAGTACTGCATCTTGTCTGGATGCATTTTTGAATGTTCCATTGGCCACATTGATCAGCATTGAATGGCCTTGTAGCTTCAAGGTCTGTCTGCTTTCAATCTGCCTGTTTATATCTGTGGAATGATGTCAGGGTGGGGGAAGGAACTCTTGTCTGGATGCATTTTATGAAGTGTCCCTTATTTTTTGCGAAAAATCACGTAAATGTCTCTTATTTCTTCTATCAAAATATGGGTAGGTAGATCATTGTGACTTGGTTGTTTTATAAGTAGCTTGCATGCTGAAAAAGTGTGAGCACCCCTGATCTAAGCAGAGGCCTCTAGAGCAGTGTTTCCCAACTACTAGTGTGCCGTGACAGTCTTCCTGCTGTGCCGTGAGAAAAGCTCTCTGCCCCCCTTCCTTCCCCCCTCCTCCTGCCAAACTCCTGCTGCTTGGGGGGGGGGGAGGAGGAAGGGCCAGGCGGCAGCGAAGAAAAAGAAGAAGGGGCCGGGGCGCCGCCTCCTTTGGCCATTTCCCCAGCCAGCCTCCAATTCGACATGACTCCCGCCATGACTCTCACCCTCGCTCACTGAAGCTGCGCGGAGGAGGAGCCCCGCCCACTGAAGCCCATCCATCGCTCATGCTCCTCCTCTTTGGGAGAGCTGAAGCTGGGGGGAGGGGGCAGGGCATGGCGTGGCCTTGCTCCGTCCCCTCCCCTCAGCTTTGGCACTCCCAGCAGCTGCTCCATTCTTGAGGGTACAGTGCCAAGCCAGCATTGTGCTGGCTCTGCCACCGCTGGATTGGCACTGCCCCCTCAAGGCTGGAGCAGCTGCTGGGAGAGCTGAAGCTTGGGGGAGCAGTCAGGGCGTGGCGTGGCCTGGCCCCGTCCCTCACCCTGGCTTTGGCACTCCCAGCAGCTGCTCCATCCTTGTGGGTACAGTGCCAAGCCAGCATTGAGGGACAGTGGCTCTGCCATCGCTGGCTTCGCACTGTCCCCTCAAGGCTGGAGCAGCTGCTGGGAGAGCTGAAGCCGGGGGGAGGGGGCAGGGCACGGCGCGGCCTGGCTCCACCCCTCCCCCCAGCTTTGGCACTCCAAGCAGCTTCTCCAGCCTTGAGGGGACCGTGCCAAGCCAGCATTGTGCTGGCTCTGCCACCGCTGGCTTGGCACTGCCCCGTCAAGGCTGGAGCAGCTGCTGGGAGAGCTGAAGACAGGGGGAGGGGCATGGCACGGCCTGGCTCCTCCCCCGGCTTTGGCACTCCCAGCAGCTGCTCCCAGCAGGCCACCATCCCCAGCCGTTCTTTACTGTGTTAGAGTGTCATTTTGTGTCATTTTGGTTGGTGTGTGCCCCAGGATTTTTTTTAATGTTAAGAGTGTGCCGCGGCTCAAAAAAGGTTGGGCAACACTGCTCTAGAGCAATCCGACCCTCTTTCGCTTTGGTCTTACAGGAGCCTTTGCTGACAAAAGAAAAGATGCCAGATGATGGACAAGAGCTCTCTGGAGTTCTCCAGCCAGTTGCCACCACAATGGAAATACCATTAATGCTGAATGTCTTGTGATGCTACACCAGTTTGGGCCTGGCTGGACTAGCTGGACTAGAGGCAAAGACTAGAGGCAAAGCATAGGCATCCTCAGGGGTGATTAGTCATCAAGAGTTGTCCAAACTGTATGGAGGACGGACCATCCCATGGATGATGGGATGGTCCGTCCTCCATACAGTTTGGACAACTCTTGATGACTAATCACCCCTGAGGATGCCTATGCTTTGCCTCTGAAGAAGTCCTAGTGACCAAACGGCCCTCCACCGGCCTTGGAGTGAGCTCCCGCCATCAGGCAACCTCCCCTGCTGTCCTCACTCTATTGGTGAACAGCGGGTCCTTTGCTTACATCTTCGGCATTTGCCAGTTGACAAGACATTCCCTGGATGCCCCTAGAGCCTCTACAAACTACCCAGACCAGCATTCATTGCAGGTCGCCATTGAGCGCCTCCCGCGCATGCGCATTGCACCATTGGGCCTACAGGGCGTCCCGACAGGACTACGACGCCCAGCAACACTAGCGGCACGCCACTGCGCATGTCCGCACATGCGCCTTGTGATTTCTGGCCATACTGAGCGTCTCCTGTTGTGCATTGCCTTTCTGCTTGACATGGAACATCTTGGGATCCTCCCACTACTTCCTACAGTTCATAGACATTTACTATGGTACCTTTATGAATTAATTTGAACTGTAGCGATTTAACTACCAGGAAGGATTTATTTTTTCTTTCTTGGCTTATGGCTTCTCCATTGTTTCCTATGATGCATACATTGTATATTTTGCTATGATGCATGTTACTTACTGAATTCCTACTGATTGTGTATTTACTATCTCGGTGTACTCATATTGTGGTTTATCCACTTGTACCCCTACCCTTGATCCATCCCATTGTGGTTTATGAAACATTTACTACCTGACTTTGAATATATTACAATTTGATATACTTTTGTTTATTGTACTCATTGTTCTACCTGACTAGTTTCTCTAGTTCAGGGCTGTCCAACTGGCGGCCCTGGGGCCGTACACGGCCCCCCAGCCTGTTGGCTCCAGCCCCAGCTATGCCCCCGGCCGCCATTTTAAATATTGTTTTAAAAGAAATTTAAATGGCGGCCGAGGAGGGAGGCGGGGCAGGGAGGAGGAAGTGAGCCAGCTCCTCCTCCCTGCCCCGCCCTTTTCCCTCTCTCTCCGGAGCCGATGCCTTGGGAGGGAGGGGGTCCCCGCGGTGCCTCCCCTCCCTTCCAAGCTCGCTTCCCGTGAGCCTTCCAGGTTTGGGAAGGGTTTTCACCCAGCACTCGAGACGCGAAGGCTGGGGGGGAAAGCGAGTGGCGCTCGCTTCTCCCACCAGCCATCCAGGCTGGCGGGGAGTTTTCGCCCAGCTCCCGTGTCCCTCTGCTCAGAGGGACACAGGAGCCGGGCGAACCCCCTCCCGAAGCCTGGAAGGCTCACGGGGGAAGCGGCGCCGCTCTAGCTTCCCCCTGGCAGCCTTCCAGGCTTGCGGGAGTTTTCGCCCAGCTCCCATGTCCCTCTGCTCAGAGGGACACAGGAGCCGGGCGAAACCCCTCGAAGAAGCCTGGAAGGCTCACGGGAAGCGCAGCACCGCTTCCCCGGCAGCCATCCAGGCTTGCGGGAGGGTTTCCCTGGTGACGTTAGGCTGGGTGACGTCAAGCGTCATCCAGCCTAACGTCACCCAGGGAAACCTCCTGAAAATGGGCGGGCCGCGCAGGAGGCCGGCCACGCCCCGGGAGTGGCCACGCCCGGAGTGGCCACGCCCGGAGTGGCCACGCCCGGGAGTGGCCACGCCCTGGGAGTGGCCACGCCCCAGGAGTGGCCACGCCCCAGGAGTGGCCACACCCCCCGCTCACTGCGGCCCCCCAGGTGATCTGTGACACTTCTTCCGGCCCTTGGGCCGGAAGAAGTTGGACAGCACTGCTCTAGTTTATTCCCTACGGTGTTGCCCCCTGTTTTTGTGAGTGGACTAGCTGAACCTCATAACTCCCTCAGGTTGGGAGTGTGCAATACACAGTTTAGTGTAGGTGTAGATGAGCCTTTTCAGTGGTGGCTCCTCGGCTTTGGAACGCCCTTCCTAATGACATCAGATTATCCCCCTCCCTCCTGACATTTCGCAGGAAGGTCAAGACCTGGCTATTTGACCGGGCATTTGCAAATGAAGTATGACTATCAAATAGAGACCTAAGGAACGATGACGATGCAACTGGAAATCGACTTAATAATGAGACGCTGATATTGTGTTTTTAACGTTAAATGTTAAATTGTATATGTTGAAATTGTATTGATAACTGTTGATTTGTTTGTCTTGAGAAGTTCCTGCTATTTGTACACCGCATCGAGTCGCCTTCGGGCTGAGAGAGGCGGTCTAGAAGCAAAGTAAATAAATAAATAAATAAATAATAAAATGAGTGTGTATGAGAAAGAAAAAGAAAAGGGAGAAACACAATCTTCTGGGCACGTCATTCAAGAGAGAAAGGCAAAGGCCAAGAAAACATTGTGATATGTTCATTTCAAGGTTGTCATATATGCCTTTAAGGCACATAACAACAAAGTCAAACATGGCGTTTGACTTTGGTTCGGTTGCTAGGTATCATTCTCCTGTGTTCACCAGCCATATCTAGAGTCAGTGGATCAATATATGTGTCAAAATATGGGAGCAGAGAGGCCATACATTAAAGCAGTGTTTCTCAAACTTCTTAATGCCGTGACCCCTTACTATAGTTCCTAATGTTGTGGTGACCCCCAACCATAAAATCATTTTCGTTGCTACTTCATAACTGTAATTTTGCCACTGTTCTGAATCGTAATGTAACTATCTGATATGCAGGATGTATTTTCATTCACCGGACCAAATTTGGCACAAATACCCAATACACCCAAATTTGAATACTGGTGGGGTTTGGGGGGGGGGGGGGATTGTTTTTGTCATTTGGGAGTTATAGTTGCTGGGATTTATAGTTCACCTACAATCAGAGAGCATTCTGAACTCCTCCAATGATGGAACTGAGCCAAACTCACAGAACTCCCATGACCAACAGAAGATACTGGAAGGGTTTGGTGGGCATTGACCTTGAGTTTTGGAGTTGTAGTTCACCTATATCCAGAGAACACTGTGGACGCAAACAATGATGGGTCTGGACCAAACTTGGCAGGGATACTCAATATGCTCAAATGTGAACACTGGTGGAGTTTGGGGAAAATAGACCTTTACATTTGAAAGCTATATTTGCTGGGATTTATAGTTCACCTACAATCAAAAAGCATTCTGGACTCCACCGACGATGGAATTGAACCAATCTTGGCGCACACACCTCCCATGACCAACAGGAAATACCTTTTCTGATGGTCTTTGGGGACCCCTCTGACACCCCCTCGTGACCCCCTCAGGGGTCCCGACCCCCAGGTTGAGAAACACTGCATTAGAGCTAAATGTCACTAGCCATACAAGTATATGCCGATATTCCAATCTGTGTTCTGTTCTGTTTATGGAGTTTACTACTACAATCTATGTTGAAGTTATATTAAGGTTTGAAAGTTTGAAAAAGAAATAGCCACACTTCATAATCTTGTTTTTTGGCCATATTTGCTTGTGTACAGGGAAGGGGTTTAAACTGAGATCATTTTCACAACAGTATATCTCTCTCGGCATTACTTCACGAACAAAGATTCTTAGGAAGGACTCATCCCACGCTTTTTACAAGCGCGCTGATGACTAAAAAGACCAATCTGAGATAGGCAAGTTCGGTTGTAGAAAGCACAGCAGAAAGTCTCCTTGGGTGATGTTGTTTCCAAGTTGCGGTTCTTTCTGCGTTGTCGTTTCTCTTCGAGACCCATTCGGCGTGTCTTCTCGAAAGAGGCCGCAGCATTGTGAATAGTGCGTCTCCATGCCTCCCGATGTGAGGCCAGGGGGGACCATTGTTGGTGATCAATCTGGCCAAGCCTGAGATGCTGTTTCAGGGAGTCCTTATATCTCTTTTTGGGGGCGCCTCTCTTGCGCTGACCCATGGCGAGTTCACCGTAGAGTAGTATCTTTGGGAGGCGGTGGTCCTCCATCCTAGAGACGTGCCCTGCCCAGCGCAGCTGTGTTCTCAACAGCATGGCCTCAACGCTGGTGATCCCTGCTTGCTCAAGGACAGCAACATTCGTCACATAGTCGGTCCAGTCTATATTTAGGATTGTGTGAAGACAGCGCTGATGAAAGCGTTCGAGGAGTCGTAGGTGTTGGCGATAGGTGACCCATGTTTCAGACCCATAGAGGAGAATAGACAGTATGATAGCTCTGTACACACTGATTTTGGTGCTTTGCCTCAGGTGCTTGTTGCTCCAGACTCTTTTGTGAAGCCTTCCGAATGCACTATATGCCTTTGCTAATCTGTGATCTATCTCATTATCAATCTTGGCATCTGAAGATATGATGCTTCCCAGGGAGGTGAACTGCTGAACGGACTTAAGCACAGATGTGCCTATGCTGACGTGGGGTTGATGGTGTTCTTCCTGTGGTGCGGGCTGGTAGAGGACTTCCGTTTTCTTCAGGCTGACTTCCAGCCCAAACAGCTCTGCAGCTGTTGCAAAGCAGGATGTGAGGCGCTGCAGGGCTGCTTCTGAATGGGCGACAAGGGCAGCATCGTCAGCAAAAAGCAGCTGATGGACTAGATCATTTAGAGTCTTCATGCGAGCCCTCAGATGGCTTAAGCTGAACAAGCTACCATCAGTACAATAGCGTATATATATATATGCCGTCTTCTTCTTCGAGGTCTGCCGTAGCCCAAAAGGAGTTTACTACTACAATATATATTGAAGTTATATTAAAGTTTGAAAAATAAATAGCTAGACTTCATAATCTTGTTTTTGGCCATATTTGCTTGTGTACAGGGAAGGGGTTTAAACTGAGATCATTTTCACAACAGTAACAACTTGATAATAGGACCAGGATTTATTTTAAGACATGAATAGGCTTTTAAAGTACCTCTAAAATTAGATATATGCCATCTGTGTGTAAATTTATGATTAATTGTGTTCTAGGATCAGTCTAATGAGCTCAGCTAGCAAATTCGTTTCAGTGACCAACAGGTGGTAATGGGACTACATTGCTCTTTTTTTATCATGTAAAGATATGTTCAGATCCATTCCAAACCAGCGGGTCCAACTGGACCTCCAGACTCTTTACCAAGGGCGATGGGCAAAGTGCCACGCTGTCCAGGGTAGGCAGCTGGCACCCCCCCCCCCCTCCCACTGGGCAGCCCAACAAGAGGATCTCCGTCTTCGATGGGTTCACCTACAACCGGCTAGCTCGCAGCCATCCAGTCACAGCCTCTAGGCCAGGGGTGCTCACACTTTTTCAGCATGCGAGCTACTCTTAAAGCAACCAAGTCCAAAAGATCTACCTCCCCCGCCGCGCTCTTGCCCCCGTGTGTGCTCCTGCTGCTGTTTTCCGCCCGTGCAGCGCTTCTTCTGCCTGCGGGGCATTGCAGGAAGGAGAAAGCACGAGGTGGGACATTCAGAGGGAGCTCTCCGCCCTGCCCGTCTCGCCGGCAACGGAGGCTGCACAGCTGCTTCTGGACGAGAGAGAGGCAGGGCGCTTCCTCCAGAGGCCCCGCCTCGTGCTTCCTTCTTCCTGCGATGCCCCACAGGCGAAAGAAGCATCGCAAAAGCAGAAGCCACCATCAGGAGCGCGCGTGCATGTAGGGTGTGCGCGCGCATGGCAGGAGTGCCCCATCCGGCTAGTGAGGCCCGAAGATCACCTGGAAGAGGGCCAAAGTTCTACTAGTAGCTCCCGAGCTACCTAATGAGCACCCCTGCTCTAGGCACTGATGGAAATAATCGGGTACGGAGTCCGGTCTGCCCTTCATCCTCAGCACGAGCTGGGTGTCATCAGCGTACTGATGGCACTCCAGACCAAAACTACATACCAGTTGGGCCAGTGGATGCATATAGATGTTAATTAATAGAGGGGAAAGAATGGCCCCTTGAGACACCCCACAATCAAGGGGGAGCCCCTCAGAAACCATTCTGCCCCTCACCACTCGTTGTCCCCAATTGTGGAGAAAGAAGGCCACCCATTTAAGGGCAGTCCCCTTCACTCCAGTCACGGCTAAACGATGGATCAATAGTGCGTGATCTACTGTATCAAAGGATGCCGTGAGGTCCAATAACATGAGCAGCGCTGAGCCACCTTGGTCCAACTGGCAGCGCAGCTGGTCTGTGATGGAGAGCAGCACAGTCTCCGTCCCGTGCCCACTACGGAAGCCGGACTGGAAGGGATCAAGTCCGGCAGTGTCGTTCAAGAACTGCTGCAACTGACCCGCTGCTGCCTTCTTGTTGCAATAACGAAATTTTCACTAACTACGTTTACTTTAGAAACACTAAAAACAAAACGCCAGTGTCACCTGTTTTTTTTAATGACTGTTGAAACATTTTTAAATCAATCACACATGGCGGCCATGGGGGGGCAGCAGATCCAGCCCCCCAAAATTTATTTTAAAAATTTAAAAAAAAATAAAAAAAGTTCCATCCTTGGGTGCTCCTGCGCCTGCGAACGGAGCACCATAGGCCCTAAAGAATCCCGGCCATGCCGCCCCCTCCTCGCGCTGCCCCTCGGCGTTGGACCCGCCCATCTTTCCTTTAGACGGGCAGGGCTGACGCTGAGGATGCGGCGCGAGAGAAGAGGAGGCAGAGAGAAACCCCGCTGCGCCGCCCCTCCTCGTGCCGTCCCCTCGGTGATGGCCCCGCCTATCTTAAGGAAAGACGGGCAGGGTTGAGGACGCGGCGCGAGGAGGGGGCGGTGCGGCGGGGCTTCTCTCCTCCTCCTCTTCCTCCTTTCTCGTGCCGCTTCCTCGGCATCGGCCTTGCCCATCTTAAGGAAAGACGGGCGGGGCCAACGGCAAGGACGCGGCGCGAGGAGGGAGCAGTGCGGCGGCGCTTCTCTCCTCCTCTTCCTCCTCTCTCGTGCCGCATCCTTGGCGTCGGCCCCGCCCGTCTTAAGGAAAGTCGCAGAGGATGCGGCGCGAGAGAGGAGGAAGAGGAGGAGAGAAGCGCCGCTGCGCTGCCCCCTCCACGCGCCGTGTCCTCGGCGTTGGCCCCGCCCGTCTTAAGGAAAGATGCCGAAGACGCAGTGCGAGAGAGGAGGAAGAGGAGGAGAGAAGCGCCGCTGCGCTGCCCCCTCCGCGCGCCGTGTCCTCGGCGTTGGCCCCGCCCGTCTTAAGGAAAGACGGGCGGGGCCGATGCCGAGAACGCGGCACGAGGACCACGTGGCCCTGGACGCCCTGCCCCCTCTGCTCCCTCTGCACAGGGGCATGGAGAGGGGACGAAGTCGGGCGCACGGAGGGGGCGGAGCCAGGGGTGGCGGAAAAGCCCGTGGCCTAGGGTGCCAAAAGGGCTTGATCCAGGCCTGCTTACAATATCCATAAGACTATACTAAATGGAAAACAGGGATTATTCTTACTGAAATTATCAAGAATTGCCCACATAGTCTTTATTCTGTTCATAGAGGCAATATTTTAAGTACCGTGTTTAAAATTGGGCAAATGTTTACAGTCTGCTTCCAAAGTGACATTGAGCTAGTTCGAACTCTCCTTGAAGCCAGACCTTCTCTTCTGCTTCTTCTCCTTACTTGTAGCTAAAATCTCCTACATTGTGCTTCTTTTTCTTTTAAAACAACATTTTTTTAAAAAAAGAAAGGAGACATTGCTCAAATTCCATATAAATATAATTATTAGCATATTCCTAGGGGAACATTGCCTCAGAAATTTACACAGCAGGCATCCTATTTTCCTTTGAATGCAAGGTTCTCAGAATTGTGATTCGAAATAGAAGAAAGGAATGGAAACAAACAAAGTTTTCAGCCGCTGCAGGTGATTTACAATGGTCAGGAGCCGGGAGTCCTGCTGCGTTATTTGGATAATTAGTCTCAATAGCAAGTTCGAACAAATTGTAATGTAGTGCAAAGATTGCCTTACAAATTGACTGATACGTGTGTGTGTGTGTGTGTGTTTGTGTATATTATAAAGTCTATTCTTTTGTGTGGTATTTGACAATAATAGGGTGAGGATAATATATTTCTTCTTGCATGAGAAACTGGATATGAGACAATATATTTCGCTATGGAAGCATAATGCTCTATAAGCAGTGTTTTTCAACCTTTTTTGAGCCGCGGCACACATTTTACATTTATTTATTTATTTATTATTCGGGCTTCTATGCCGCCGACTCCCTGAGGCTCGCGGCGGCTTATAGGAGCCGAAGGGCACAGTGAAATACAAGGCAATAAAACAGTTAAAAACAATTAAAAACAACAGCGGTACAGCAAATAATAGCACAGTTCAACAGTGAGCAGCACATCGTCCTAGAAAGAATGAACAGATGGCAGGGCATGGGCAGGACTTACTCGCCAAAGGCCTGCTTAAACAGGTAGGTTTTACAAGCCCGTCTAAACGGGAGCAAGTCCTTCATAGCCTGGTTTCCGGCCGGGAGGGCATTCCACAGCGTAGGCGCTATGACAGAGAACGCCCTCCGGCGGGTAGATGTCAATCTTGCAAGTTTCGCCGAAGGTATCTCCAGGAGGTTGGAGTCCTCGGACCGAAGTGATCTTGAAGGGCAGTATGGGGTGAGACGGTCCCTCAGATACGCTGGCCCCAGGCCGTGCAAGGCCTTAAAGGTGAGAACCAACACTTTGAAGGTGATCCAGTGCTCAATTGGCAGCCAGTGCAGATCCTGCAAAACAGGTGTTATGTGGGCGCCAGCTGGCGTGCCAGACAGGAGCCGGGCGGCAGTGTTCTGCACTAGCCTGAGCTTCCGGGTCACCGACAGAGGAAGGCCAACGTAGAGCGCGTTGCAGTAATCCAGCCTTGAGATCACCGTGGCTTGGATCACCGTGGCCAGGTCATTCCGGGAGAGATAGGGGGCCAGCCTCCTTGCCTGTCGCAGATGAAAAAAGGCGATCTTGCTGACCGCAGAGACCTGGGCCTCCATGGTCAGCTGGGAGTCCAAGTGGACCCCCAGGCTCTTTACGGAAGGCGATGGGCATAACGCCGCACCGTCCAGGCTCGGAAGCTGGACATCTACATCACCCGGGCGGCCCAGCCACAAGATCTCCGTCTTCGCGGATTCACCCTCAACCTACTGGCTCGCAGCCATCCAGTAACGGCTTTGAGGCAGTGTTGGAAATTATCGGGGACGGAACCCGGCCTGCCCTCCATCCTCAGAATGAGCTGGGTGTCGTCAGCGTACTGGTGGCACTCCAGCCCATAACTCCGCACCAGCTGTGCAAGCGGCTGCATGTAGATGTTAAATAACAGAGGGGAGAGAATGGCCCCTTGCGGAACTCCACAAACTAATGGGGAGCCCTCGGAGACCACCTCGCCCCTCCTCACACGCTGAGACCGCTGGTGGAGGAAGGAGGTCAGCCATTTAAGGGCCGTCCCCCTCACTCCAGCCATGGCCAGGCGGGGGATCAATAGATTGTGGTTGACCGTGTCAAACGCTGCCGTGAGGTCCAATAACACAAGCAGCGCAGACCCGCCTTGGTCGAGCTGGCAGCGGAGTTGGTCTGTGATGAAGACCAGAACCGTCTCCGTCCCATGCCCTGAAAGGAAGCCAGACTGGAAGGGGTCTAGCCATGTTGCATCATCTAAGAAGGACTGCAACTGCTCCATAACTGCCCTCTCAACTACCTTTCCCATGTACGAAAAGGTTCGACACTGGTCGGTAGTTGGAGGAACCGCAGGGTCTAGTGACGGTTTCTTCAGTAATGGAGCTACCACCGCCTCTTTTAAGCACTCTGGAAAGACTCCTTGCTCAAGGGAGCTGTTTACGATATTCAACAGAGGCCCACGTAACCCCTCCAGGCAAGATCTAACAAACCAGGAGGGGCACGGGTCGAGGGAGCAGGTGGTAGGCCTGGTTGCAGCCACGATCTTATCAACAGCATCTGCGTCCAGTGGCCGAAACCGGTCGAGGGTGGGCCCGGCGGAGGGCCACGGGGTCTCAAGTTCTCTTACTGTGTCAATCCTGGGGCACACCACCAAGCAAAGTGACACAAAATGACACTCTAACACAGTGTTTCCCAACCTTTTTTGAGCTGCGGCACATTTTTTACATTTACAAAATCCTGGGGCACACCACCAACCAAAATGACACAAAATGACACTCTACCACAGTAATACATATAGTTAATATGTTTTTAAATGTATTTATACACTCAGTGTGAAACCTGGGCCTGTTTTGATGAACACAACATGGATATCCTGGCGGGAATGGCAGAAAGACACACATAAAGGTCTTGCTCAACAGCTGTCTGTGTTTAGTTTTTATTGCAGTCAAGCTAGAGAAGCTCATCTCACACAAATATGTGGTTGAAAACGGGAGCAATGTCAAAATAGCTTTGTTGCCCAGAATACAACCAATGATGGAATTAAACCAATCTTGGCACACAGGACTCCCATGACCAACAGAAAATACTGGGAGGGTCTGCTGGGCATTGACCTTGAGTTTTGGAGTTGTAGTTCACCTATATCCAGAGAGCACTGTGGACTCAAACAATGTTGGATCAGGACCAAACTTGGCATGAATACTCCATATGCCCAAATGTGAACACAGATGGAGTTTGGGGAAAATAGATCTTGACATTTGGGAGTTACAGTTTCCGGCATTTATTGTTAACACACAATCAAAGAGCATCCTGAACTCTTGCAACAATGGAATTGAACCAAACTTGGCATATTGAACTCTCCTCATTACCAACAGAAAGTACTGAAAGGGTTTGCTTGGGAATTGACCTTGAGTTTGGAAGTTGTAGTTCACCTACACCCAGAGAGCACTGTGGACTCAGACAGTGTCATGTTATGTTGTTGTTTGTTTTCTATCCAAAATCACAATGTTGGAAGGAGGCTCACCACTTTAAGGTCCCTCAAACAGGCCTTCTGGGTGCTTTAGACTCCAACTCCCACCATTCCTAACAGCCTTTCCGGTGGCGACCTAGCCAAGGTAATCCAGGCCACGGTCATCTCGAGACTGGACTACTGTAGCTCCCTTTACATTGGCCTTCCTCTGTTGGTAATCCGGAAACTTAAGCTGGTGTAAAACGCTGCGGATCGACTACTGGTTTGTCCGGCACTATCGTGCCACATCACTCCAGTCCTACAGCGATTGCACTGGCTCCCCATCGAGTACCGGATTGCTTTAAGGCCTTGCATGGCCTGGGGCCAGTGTACCTGAAGGACCGCCTTTCCCTGCACGTTCCCCAGAGACCACTACGGTCCATGGATCAAAACCTATTGGAGGTTCCATCAGATCTGCCGCCTGTCCTCGACGCGGCAGCGTACTTTCTCTGTAGTAGCGCCTACCCTTTGGAACGCCCTCCCGGAGGAGGCTCAAGCAATGACTGAGTTACAGGCCTTCCGGAGGGCCTGCAAGACCCATCTCTTCAGACAGGCATTGAACCTTTAAGGCTGTTAAATTCCACTCTTGACTCAATCTGTTTTATTATGTTTTTAACTATGTTGTGATTATGTTGTTCACTGGTGTGAACCACCCTGAGCCTCTTTGGGAAGGGTGGCATATACATCGAAATAATCTATATATATAAAAAGAGAGTGGTCGTGCGATGGCCGTTATGCACGGCCAAACTATAACCCCCATAAACACAAATCCAACGACACACATTCCCCCAGACCATGAGGTACAAACATAGCCCCAAAAAACCCACCTCCCTACCTTGCAACCCCCCCAAAAAACAGCCCCCCAAAACCGCCCATTGCCTCCCGTTCTGCGCTGGCCGCGAGCGCTGAAGAGAGGGAGAGCAATCGCGCAGGCGCACTCCGAACCCCCCCCCCCACCAACCCATCCCGTCACCCTCTCTCCCCACTCACCCTGAACCTTCACAGCCACACCGCCAGCGCCCTAACCACCTCCTCGCCATCCTCGCCCGTGCCCGCACGACCCCGGTCCCAGAGCAGCTCTAGGACGCCGCACTACACTTCCCAGAAACCTCTGCATACACTGGAAGTGGCCATGCGGGGCCTTCTGGGAAGTGTAGTCCGAAAAGCAGGACTTCCCAAAAGGGCCCTGACTCCACCCAGCACAGCCAAAAGGGGTGGGACACGTAGGGACGCTGGACATGCGCGCCAGGGTGGGAGGCAGACCCGGAGATCGCCCGATCCGCCCTCTGCTGTGTGCCCAGCGGTTCCAGCGGCCACACCTGAAAGAAGGTAACCTCCCGAGCTTACCTTGCTTCAGGCGCGGTTGCTAGAACCGCTGGGCACACGGCGGAGGGCGGATCGATGATCTCCCGGCCTGCCTCCCGCCCTGGCGCGCATGTACAGCGTCCTACGCGGCCCGCCCCTTACTGGAAGAGAAAGAGTGGGGGGGGGGAGAGAAGGGGGGATCAGACAGAGAGAGAGAGGGGGAGAGAGAGAGGGAGAGAGAGAGGGGAGAGTGAGAATGAGAGAAAGAGGGTGGGGGGGAGAGAGAAGGGGGGAAACCAGACAGAGAGGGGGGGAGAGGGGGGGAGAGGGAACGGAAGCGTACATACACAGACACATACACACACATACATACACAGACACACACACACAAACAAACATACGCACACATCCATATACATACACACACAAATACATACACATACATACACAAACACATATACATACACAGACACACACACACATACATACACACACATACACACACACAAACATACACACACACATCAATACACAATACACAAACACACACAAATACATACCCATAAATACACACAAATATACATACACATACACAAACACATACACACACAATCACATATACATACACAAACACATATACACACATGCATACACATACATACACACACACAAACATCCACAGACACACATACATACACAAACACACACATACATACACACACACACATACACACAAACATACATACACATACCTACACACACATACACATATATACACACACAAAACACATTGTCACATCATTTCCCACCCTTACATACCCACACTTCCTCACATCTCCTAAATAGGGCACAGCAACGCATGCCGGGTTCAGCTAGTAAATAAATAAATATTTTGCTCCTTTTGTCTTTCAAATATTGGTTCATTTTCAGCTCATCAAACCTTTGTCGAGGTTAATTCTAGAGGTGGAAGCAACTTTCTGGAAAAAAGAAGAAAAAAGAAGACTCCAAACCCCTCTCTCACGCAGCTCTAAATTAATAGCCCTTGACCATTTTTTAGCTACTAAAGTTTGCATAAATGTATGAGTCTGGAATTTTGAGCTGGGACAAAGGTTTCTAATCAGAGTGGATGGAAGTGTCTGGAAAAGTATGATAGCCGCAATCCAATTCATGTATACATTCAAGGCGTGGGAATTGGGGGAATTGAAATCAAAGTTCAAATGGAAGCTTTGGTTTCTCTGATCTACAAAAGCTTTATAGACAAATCTTACAACATTACAGCAAATCTAAAATATGAGTGGGGAAATGAATGGCACGCCAGATTCTAAGAGGCCCAGCGGAAGGGAATATGAAGTTCATTTCCCACCAGTGTAATCTCAGCATTTCGTAAGGCAAACTATTGGCAAATGTGTACATACCAGTTAAATTCTCCCTAAAAGTAACTAGGGAGCCCACAGTGGTGCAGTGGGTTAAACTGCTGAGTTGCTGAACTTGCTGCCCAATAGGTTGGCAGTTCGAATCCGGGGAGTGGGGTGAGCTCCCGCTGTTAGCCCCAGCTTCTGTCAACCTAGTAGTTCGAAAACATACAAAAGTGTGTAGATCAGTGGTTCCCAAAGTTTTTTGGCCTAGAGCCCCCTTTCCAGAAAAAATTTACTCACCGCCCCCCCCTAGAAATTATTTTTTTAATTCAATAGCAATTAAACAGAAATATATATGTACATATATTCAGTGGTTCTCAATCTTTCTAATGTCGTGACCCCTAAATAAGGTTCCTCATGTTGTGGTGATCCCCCAACCATATTTTCGTTGCTACTTCATAAATAATTTGGCTACTCTTACGAATTCTGATGCAAATATCTCATATGCAGGATGTATTTTCATTGTTACAAATTGAACATAATTAACGCATAGCGATTGATCACAAAAACAAGGAGAGGGACGAAAAAAGGGGGGAAAGCGGCGGGAAAAGGGGAGGCCTATTTCAGCCGCTTTCACCGCTCCATGGCCAGTGGGGAGGGCGGGGTGGAAGCGAGCCCTTCACTCTCTCCCCCCCCCACTCTCCCCACTGGCCACGGGGCCAATAGAGAGCTGAAGGTGGCAAAAAAAAGCAGAGGGGGAGGGAATGAAAGGCCCGCCGCCTCCTCCGCCGTTGTTGTTATTGGCCACCGGGAGGAGCCAATTGGCATGGGACAATTGCTGCTGCTGCTCCCTGGGCGCTGAGCCCAATAAGGCCTCACCAGCTCGGGGCCTGGAGGCAGCTGTGGAGGGAGAGGCGGAGGAGGCAAGGAGGACACCGACGCCGGTTGTTGTGCGAAGTCTTCTGCCTTCAGGGCCTAAAAATAGACTTAAAAAGGGATGGACATTTGGTTTACCAGATTTGAAATTATATTTTGAGGCTTGTGCATTGCAATGGGTCAAAGATTGGATCTCATTAAAAAACCAGAAATTACTAACTTTGGAAGGGTTCAATCTAAGAGTAGGCTGGCATGCCTACTTATGGTATGGGAAAGCCAAGGTGGAAAATAATTTTGGTAACCATTTTGTCAGGTCCGAGCTGCTCAAAGTCTGGAATAAATATAAAAGCCGTTTCTACAGGAAGACACCCCTATGGGTCTCTCCTATCGAAGCAAATCAGAGAAGACTTCAAGGCTGGTCTAGCTGGCTATCATATGAGGAATTGCTCAAAAAAAGTAATACAAATGAGAGCAATGAATTAAAGTCCCAAGAGGAAATCAGAGAAATTAAGGAAAATCTAACCTGGCTTCAATTCCATCAGATTAAAAATATATACAATCAAGATAAGAAAATTGGGTTTTATGGACAAGGAGGATTTCTGGCTAAAATTGATTAAAGTGGATAAGAAAAATATAACTAAAATATATAACAAACTATTAGACTGGGAGACGGAAATGGAAGAGGTCAAAAATTGTATGGTTATTTGGGCAAAAAATCTGGGTAGACAGATAAAATTACATAAATGGCAAAAAAATTTGGAACAAAAAATTAAAATATACATATGCCTCAGATTTGAAGGAAAATTGGCTAAAAATGTTCCATCGATGGTACACAACACCCAAAAAGATAGGAATTATGTATAAAAAAAGCCATTCGAACTGTTGGAAGTGTAATTCACATGTGGGAAGTTATTTCCACATGTGGTGGACATGCCCAAAAACAACTGAATTTTGGAGAACTATCCATAAAGAAACCCAGTCCATATTGCAACTCAAATTTCCTTTAAAGCCAGAATATTACCTCCTGGGGTTAAATGATAGTGAACTAAGATTAGATGACAACAGTGATAAACTATTTACTTATATGATAACAGCAGCACGCCTGGTATTTGCCAGAGAATGGAAGACAGACTTAATACCCAAACTGGACCAATGGATACAGAAGATCTACGACATTAAGGACATGGACAAACTAACTTACTGCTTAAGAAGAAATACGGGATCCCCAAGAAAATTAACCGATTGGACATTACTAGAAGAATATATGAAAAAGAAGGACTGCAAGGATAAATAGAGAAATATCCACATAGAGAAGAATGGAAGTCATGATGTATATAGTTGTACTCACAGCTTTGTACACTCCTGTTTACGCCTACCCCTACCGTTACCCCCCCCTCTGTCATTCACACCCCTACCCATTAACCACACAACCCCATCCCCTATTAACCTTTACTGTGAAATCTATTCACACCACCATTCTATTTCATTGTGCACCAAAGAAGCAAAAACCAATTAAAATTTTTTTTTAAAAAAAGGGATGGACATTGCAAGTTATGGCCCTGAAGGTAGAATAAAGCCATCCCACGTACAGGGAGACCAGGAATATCTTAAGAATGAGTGCTAGACTCAAAAAATGGCGAACCAGACCAAATTTATTGAATACAACCAGTGAAAATGCTGGTGGTCCAAAATGCTTAGTTGGTTGCAAAAGGGGTTCCTTGAAAAAGGATTTACAATCACTTGCCTCTTTGTTTGCAGAGTGATGGTTCCTCTCTTTGATCCCAGGTTCCTGTTGCTCTCTGGCTTGTATGCTCACAAAGTCCTGTATAAGCCCCAAAATCCACAGTCTATGTTGAGAACGAATCCTCCTTTGTCCTGCAGGCTTGGTTGAGAGCAAAGTTTAGGCTTAATAGGTGAACGAAGTTGCTTTTTTGCAGCAGTAGCTTAGGTTCCACCTTGCTCTGTCCGTGAGTTCTCTGGAATGGATCCAGAAAGGAAGTCCAACCCCTCAGGTAAACTCCTGAAAAAGGAGGAGCTGAGGGTGGTGACGCCAGGTTTGGAGCCAAGACACAACTCCGCCCCTAAGTGCGCACATGGCAGAACAATGGGACAATAGGACAAAGGCCCATGCAGGTAAAGGGCAACCAAATACAAAATACTGATATGAAACCAGCTCTTGGGGGCGCCACACGAAGGCTGCAGTACAAACACCTCCACATCCTCCGTCTCCGACTCGGACACAGGCGGAGCTTCCCCGCCACCATGGAAGAAAGCGCAGCCTTCCCCGGCAGAGATGGCGGTAGGGTTCCCATATGTCCCTTATTCTAAGGGACGTCCCTTATTTTGGCCCTAAAATTTGTGTCCCTTATTTTCAGGCCCTGTCCCTTATTTTTGACTAGCGGGACAGGACTGGGTGGGGTTGACCAGAGGAAGGTGGGCGCTGCGGTTTCCACGGCAATGCCTGCCCGGGGATTCCCACTCGCAGGGCAGCCTGCGTCCCCGTTGGAAGGAAGAGGCAATACAGGACTTTTTCAAAGTACAGTAGACTCATTAACCATTACCCAAGGGGAATGTTGAATCATGTTGGATAAAGATAGTTTCTGGTTGCTTGAGAGTTACTCTCAAAATAGGCCTAGCTGTGCATCCCAATACTGTACAATGCTGTTTATCCCATACTATACCATACCATTAACTATTGATATCATAATCATGAAGATGTACTGTCTTATAAAATTTATTTTATTTAATGTTTAGACAGTGCACTTTTAAAGTCAGCAAACTCAAGTACTAAATACAGATGGAGAAAATTAGGTAGTTCTGATAATGTTTTTTCTGCATGACAAAGAAACATACCACGTCCTGTTAAGAGGGTGTAAGTCAGTTTCTTTTGTGAGTTTCAATCATTATCTTATTCTATTAAGAAAACTATTTCTACCTAATGTTTGAGTTTCAAGTTTTTAATGAAGTGTCCCTTATTTTTGTGAAAAATCCCGTAAATGTCCCTTATTTCTTATATCAAAAAGTGGCAACCCTAGATGGCGGTGGAGGGAGCAGGAGAGCCCGGGGCTTCCGCAGGGAGAGCAGGCTCGCTTCTTTGTCTCCTCAGGCCGTGGCTGCCCTTCCCATCAGAGCCCTCTCCAGCGGCAGCGCTGCCCGGGCTCTCCTGCTCCCTCTGCTGGGGAAGGCCGCGCTTTCTTCCACCGTGGCAGGGAGGCTCCTTTGTCTAAATGACGCGTTTGCAAAGGCAGTGAAGGAAGTGTTTGCACTGCAGCCTTCGCACTGCACTGCGTGTGAGGGTCAAAGCGAAGGGACAGGGCCAAAAAAGAGGGCTGCGCAACCCCCTCCATTTAAATGGACAATTTTGGACTTATGGGAGACTCTCACCGCCATTGCATTTCTTGTTGAATTCCAGTTCCTTAAAGCCTCCCACTGCACCCTTGGATCACCTCAATGCCCAGTAGAGGATAATTTTATTTAAATAAATAATTTTATTATTTTATAATAATAATATAATAGAATGTTACATTATATTATAATGTCCAGTATAATATAATTATGAGAATCAGTGGTGTAGATCATTATAATTGTATATTTGTACATGCGGCAAAATAATGTTTTTTGGGGATAAGTAACTCTTCTAAATGCCCCTACGGGCCCACTGTAAAAATGGCGGTACCACTTTGAGAATCAGGCGGTACTGCTTTTGTGGGAAAGTAACTCTTCTGCCCCTAGGGCCCGTAAAAATGGCTTTCGAGGCGGTCGACACGAAGACTTTGGGCCCTGAAGGCAGAGAAAAGCCTTCCCATACGCAGAAACCTGAAAGTCTTTGAGTAATGAGTTCTAGACTTAAAATGGTGAACTCAAACAAGATTTATTGAATAACAACCAATGCAAAAACAACTGGTGGCCCAAAAAAACGCTTAGTTGGTTGCTAAAAAAGTGTCCTTTGAGAAAACAGATCAATCACTTGCCTCTTTGTTTGCAGAGTGATGGTGCTTCCTTCGATTCCAGGTTTCCTGTTGCCCTCTGGTTTTGTAGGCCCACGAAGTCCTGTAAAACCCCCGAAATCTGCAGGCTATGTTGAGGACAGGTCCTCCTTTGCACTGCAGGCTTCGGTGGGAGCGCAGGGTAGGCTTTGTAGGTGGACAAAGGTGCTTTGTCTCAGCATGGATGGATTTCCCTGCACGTCCATGCGGCTTCTTTCTTGCAATGGCCAAAGAGAGGAAGTCCTGCCCCTCAGATGACCCCAGAAAGGGGAGAAGTTAGGGTGGTGGCACCAAACACAGTACCTCCCACCAGGGCCGTAGCCAGGATTTTGATTGGGGGGGGCTGTGTTTGGTTCAGGGGGGGCTGAGACTGGGTGGAAGAGGGTCTACCCTAGCAAACCTTTTGTATTGTTATCCCAATAACCCCATTAATGTGGGATATAATGAGCATGGTGATCAGATCATGATATGAATACACATAACAGTTTAAATAATGTACCAGTAAGACCTTTTCGCGGACCACCCTGAGAATTTCGGGGGGGGCTGAAGCCCCCTTAGCCCCCCCCTCCCCTGGCTACATGCCTGCCTCCCACCAAGCCCACATGGCTGAGGACAAAGGAATGCAGGTAAAGATAACCAAGTCCATGATGCAGTACTAAACAAGCCCCGTGGGGACATAACAACTCCCCTGTTGTGCCAGCTCCACTGGCTGCCAGTTTGCTACCGGGCACAATTCAAAGTGCTGGTTTTAGCCTTTAAAGCCCTAAACGGTTTGGGTCCAACTTACCTGTCCGAACGCATCTCTCCCTATGAACCATCGAGATGTTTAAGATCATCTGGAGAGGCCCTGCTCTCGGTCCCGCCTTCTTCGCAGGTGCGACTGGCGGGGCCTTTTCAGTGGGGACGAGAGGCAGGGCCTTCTCAGTGGTGGCTCCTTGGCTTTGGAACGCCCTCCCTAGAGACATCAGATCGGCCCCCTCCCTCCTGACATTTCGCAAGAAAGTCAAGACCTGGTTATTTGAGCAGGCATTTGTTGATGAAATATAAGGCTTAATTGGATATAAGGAATGACGATGATGTAATGGAAACTGATTTCAACATGACGCTGAGGCTGCAATCGTATGTTTTTAATTGTTAAATTGTTATTATATGTTTTTTTGGAAACAACTGAGGAGAGGGGGGGTTGACTTGTTGCTGTGTTGTATTGAGGGCAGAGACTGCCTGTGTAAACCGTCCCGAGTCGCCTTCGGGCTGAGAGGGGCGGTATAGAAACGTGACAAATAAATAAATAAATAAATAATATAGATGTTAAATAATAGTGGGGAAAGGATGACACCTTGAGGTACCCCACAGTCAAGTGGGGACCTCTCGGAAACCAATCCATCCCTCTCCACTAGTTGTCCCCGACCCTGGATAAAGGAGGCCACTAGGGTTGGGCTTTCGGAAAAAGAAAATAATTTCGTTCGGATTAGATCCGTTCAAAATGCTAATTTTGAGCTTTTCCGCTCTTTCCCCGCCAAACCAGAAGTGGAGTTTGTTTAACGCACTTCCTGGGCCCAAAAGTTCTTTATTACTGTAATTATTTCGGTCCAACTTACCTGTCCGAACGCATCTCTCCCTATGAACCATCGAGATGTTTAAGATCATCCGGAGAGGCCCTGCTCTCGGTCCCGCCTTCTTCGCAGGCGCGATTGGTGGGGACAAGAGACAGGGCCTTTTCAGTGGTGGCTCCTCGGCTTTGGAATGTCCTCCCTAGAGACATCAGATCGGCCCCCTCCTTCCTGACATTTCGCAAGAAAGTCAAGACCTGGCTGTTTGAGCAGGCATTTGCTGATGAAATGTAACGGTTTAATTAGATATATGGAATGACGACGATGTGACGGAAACTGATCTCAACATGACGCTGAGACTGCAATTGTATGTTTTAAATTGTTAAGTTGTTGTTATTTTTTTATTTTTGGTTTTTTTCTTGTGTTGCATTGAGGGCAGAGACTGCCTTGTGTAAACCGTCCCGAGTCGCCTTTGGGCTGAGAGGGACGGTATAGAAATGTGACAAATAAAAAATAAATAACAGTAACAGCACTCCATGCAGTCATGCTGGCCACATGACCTTGGATATGTCTATGGACAACGCCGGCTCTTCAGCTTAGAAATGAAGATGAGGACCACTCCTCAGATTTGGACACGACTAGACTTAATGTCAAGTGGAAACCTTTACCTTAAAAGTAACTTAGAAAACTTTATTTTAGGGATCAGAAGTCTCAGAATCATTTTGAAGCTCTGATTATATGCATTCTAATCCCCCCCCCCAAAAAAACCTACTGCATTTCCTTTTTCATCTTCCCAGTGACTGGAGATGTATGGAAAACCCCTGAATTGCAACTAATAATTGTGTACTGAAACACTATATCTCCTCCTTCCTCTAAAAGCCCCAGCATTTCCCATGCCTTGTGTTTATAATTTACTAGCTTGGGAACCCGGCGGTGCCCGGGTTATTTGAGGAAGGCATTGTGTGCCATAGTTCGTCATTGGTGTGGGCCACAGTGCTCTAAGGAAGTGAATTGAAGGTGTGCCAAGTTTGGTCTTGTTCTGTCATTGTTGGGGGCCTAGTCAGGAAAATCAAGTTGAGGAAGCCTTGCTGTCAATTTTGGGCGTGGTCTGTGATTTATAGGGGCTGCAGTGTTGTTTGGGAAGTGAATGAGGTGAAGGTACTGCAAATCCCATCATTCGTGGCCCAGCCTGCCCTAAACCACACCAGGTTGTGAAGTGGGCCATTGGGCCCCTGTTTGCCAAGTTTGGTCCTGATCCGTCATTGCTGTGGGTCGCAGTGGCTGACTGCCTGAGGCCTTTCATTTTCCCTCTATGTATAGGGGCTGCAGTGTTGCTTGGGAAGTGAATGAGGTGAAGGTACTGCAAATCCCATCGTTTGTGGCCCATTCTGCCCTAAATCACACTAGGTTGTGAAGTGGGGCATTGGGCCCCTGTTTGCCAAGTTTGGTCCTGATCCGTCATTGCTGTGGTCCGCAGTGGCTGACTGCCCGAGGCCTTTCATTTTCCCTCTATGTATAGGGGCTGCAGTGTTGTTTGGGAAGTGAATGAGGTGAAGGTACTGCAAATCTCATCGTTTGTGGCCCATTCTGCCCTAAATCACACTAGGTTGTGAAGTGGGCCATTGGGCCCCTGTTTGCCAAGTTTGGTCCTGATCCGTCATTGCTGTGGGCCGCAGTGGGTGACTGCTTGAGACCTTTCATTTTCCCTCTATCTATAGGGGCTGCAGTGTTGTTTGGGAAGTGAATGAGGTGAAGGTACTGCAAATCTCATCGTTTGTGGCCCATTCTGCCCTAAATCACACTAGGTTGTGAAGTGGGGCATTGGGCCCCTGTTTGCCAAGTTTGGTCCTGATCCGTCATTGCTGTGGGCCGCAGTGGCTGACTGCCCGAGGCCTTTCATTCTCCCTCTACGTATAGGGGCTGCAGTGTTGGTGAAGGTACTGAACATGCCATTTCCAACAGAAAAAAACTGTCAACTGGCTAACTTCAACTCCAGCCATTTCTGTCTGCCTCAGGCTCTTTCCTCTCTGTGCTGTGTTGGAATGTTGGGAGGCTGGCCAGTCACAGCCATTTATGCAAATAATCCCGGAGTGTCAGCCAATCGAAACGCTGCCACCTATTCCTCCCACCGCTCGGCCGCAAACACTGACTTTTATTATATACATAGATGTCATTAAACAATAGAACAAAGGCTACAAGGAGACAACAGGGAAAGTTAAAAGAAAGAGGTAATGCTGACGTACCCAAAGTATTCATGCGCGCTATTGGAACATAAGGCATGTAATTAACATCTAACCCAAACTAGGGGAAGAAAAAAACCACACTCCTAGACTGCGTTAGCTGTTAAAAGAAAAGAGAGATTGGGGGGGGGGGGGGAGAAGACAGAACCCGTTCCCAGCAGGTTAGAAGTTAATTAGGTGTGGTGCCAGGTGATTTCTTCCTGTCTCAGAAGCTTGTAGCCCACTTTAAGGATCTTTATGGCAGCGATAACCATTCTTGTGCCGGCATGCTCTCTGAGAAAAAGGAAACAAATGTCAGACTAATTGCGAGACATAATGCAATGAGTTTGATCCTCTTGAGTATGGGAACTTTACATTCACGTGGCAAGGTAGATAGTTGCTAGTTGTATTAGAGCAGGGCTGTCCAACTGGCGGCCCGGGGGGGGCGTATACGGCCCCCCAGCCCCTTCCCTACGCCCCCCTAAGCTTTTTAATAAAAAATAAAAATTGAAAAATAAAAAAATAAATAAAAATAAATAAAACCTACTTCCGGTGCGAGCAAGTATCGCGAGAATACGCAATCCACACGGGATTTCGCTGTCAACGCGAGATCACGCCGGCGTTGACAGCGAAATCCCGTGTGGATTGCGTATTCTCGCGATACTCTTCGGCTACTCTACTACTGGATCGCTGAGGCCCACAGACGCGATTAGGACCTTCTTCGACTCAGTTGGTCGTCGCCTCTCTCGTCCGGGTACTCCTGGATCCTGCGCGCGTTTTGGAAAAGGTAGGCCAAAGCAGGGGCTCCTCAGGGGGCTCCTCATTCCCTCCCCCATCTCCCTCATGTATTAAATATAAAATTTAATATATTTAAAGATGAAATAAGGGAGATGGGATACATTAAAATAAGGGGGAGGGAGGACGGAATTAAATATATTTAATATTAAATAAAAATAAGGGGAGAGGTCTGCCGGGGGAGAGGGCGGAGCCAGGGGCAGGGAGGGGGCGGAGCCAGGGCCGGTGGCCAGGGGGGGGCAGACCCTACGGCCCCCCAGGTCATCAGTGACCGGAATTCAGGCCCCTGGGGCGGTAGCAGTTGGACAGCCCTGTATTAGAGTATTCTTTTTGCTGTTAAAAATACTCGCACTTAAAAAAAGGACAGAAATACACACAGTCCTTTGAGAAAGTCAGCAAAAAAAAACCCACAAGGCTGGGACATTTGCTAGCTGAAGGACCCTGGGATTTCTATAAGGCAGGGGTCAGGAACCTTTTTGACTCAGAGAAGACAGTTTTCTACAACATGTTATCCCTCTCAAGCAAAGGAAAATGCAAGAAGAAACAAGAAACAACAAGTGACCAAGCACCGGGAACGTGGCGCAGCTGGCTAAGTGTCAGCTGCATAAGATCTCTCTGACCAGTAGGTCATGAGTTCGAGGCCTGCCCGGTTCGAGGTGGGTGCTCGACCTTTAAGTGTAGCCTGCTGTCGACCTTTGCAGCCCGAAAGACAGTTGCATCTGTCAAGTAGGAGATTAAGGTACCACATTAAGTGGGGAGGCACATTTTGACTGAATTATGAGGCCATTAAAGAACTCCAGGAACGCTGAGGAACGCGGAAGGAACAACAAGGGATCCTGGGAACGCTGAGAGATGAGGAGTGTGTTGTCCGTAGACTGGAAGTGAGTGGCTGCACCCACCAAATACTTGTGATTATATTGAATTACATTTGGTATGTATTATATATATTCTTTTCTTTTAGCCTATGTGACTTGTTCTCCTTTCGGGCTCTTGGATTTCACCGTGATATCGAAATTGAGACTATGAATCGTTATACATTTGTTTTTTGCCAGATTGACCGGACCAGTGGAATTGCTATATGTCGGGGCTGTACAACAGGCGGCCCCAGGGCCATACATGGCCCCCCAGCCCCTTTCCTCCGGCCCCCTCAGCATTTTAATAAAAAATAAAATAGAATAATAATAATAATAATAAAAATTACCCACCTCCGGGTTTGGGACCAAGTATCGCGAGACTACGCAAGCCACATGGGATTTCGCTCTCAACGCGAGATCACGCCTGCGTTGAGAGCGAAATCCCGTGTGGCTCGCGTAGTCTCGCAATACTCCTCCTGTTGCTGAAATCTCGGCTACTGAATCCCTGCGGCCCACACAGACCTTCTTCGGCGCCTGGCTCGGTCGGTCGTGGCCTGTCTCATGGATCGGCTTCTCCTGGATCCTGCGCATTTGGGAAGGTAGGCTGAATCAGGGGCTCCCCTTATGTTAATATTAAATATATGGAATTGTTTATGTATGCCCCCCATGTGTACCATTCCCTCCCTCTCCCCTTATGTTAAGAGGAGGGGGAGGGGGCAGAGGAGGGGAGGGGGCGGAGCTGGGGGTGGGGCTGGGGTGGAGCCGGCGTGGGGCGGAGCCGGGGGCGGAGGCAGACCCTTTGGGCCCCCAGGTCATCAGTGACCGGAATTCCGGCCCCAAGTCCGGTAGAAGTTGGACAGCCCTGCTATATGTGGATGTTTATTGACAGTCAGGTCCCAAGGAAGCCGAGTTTTCTTCGGCGAAACAGCAGGGCCTATTGTTGACCGCCAACCTGCGTTCGTTCGCTACCAGCTCTTTGATGCGGATTATATTGAATAGAAGATTGTTTTACGTTTGGATTTTTTGAGCTCTATTGCGGCCTGGATTTGTTTATTGTTTACAAGAACCAAGTTTATCCACTTAATATTCCACTAGATTTTGAATTATCCTTTACAAGATTTTTGGATTAATAAATATCAAGATTATTGATTGAAACTCTTGGGATTTTTCTTTTTGTCCCGTGACTTTGCTCTCTTTAGATTTTTGGAGAACACACGCCAGTTTTTTGAGTGCATCAGCTCCCCCTGGTGGCCAGAGTTTGCCTCTGTTCGTCTATATGTGTTGCACCTCAGACCATGGACAGTCCCCCCTAGATCACACTGACACAGGCAGATGCAATAAACTTTCTTTTATTTAGAATAAAGGTATAGAATAGTCCAGGGCTGTCCAACAGGCGGCCCTGGTGCCATACATGGCCCCCGAGCCACTTCCCTGCGGCCCCCTAACTTGTTTTAATAAAATACAAATAAAAAATGAAAAAACAAAAAAAAAACCCCTACTTCCGGGTTTAGGCAAGCATCGTGAGACTACGCCAGCCACAGAGAGGATTTCGAGGGAGGTCGAAATCCCGTCTGTGGCTGCGTAGTCTCGCGATAGCTGCCGAAATCTCGGTTCCCGCGGGATTTGCCCCCCCATTCCCTCAGAGAGAGGGAGGAGGGGAGTGAGGCAGGGAAAGCCCCTCCTGGCTCCGTCCTCTTCCTGTGGAGGGCCCTCGCGCTCTGCCCCGCGGATGGGAGAGCTGCCACGCCCGGCCTGAGCTTGGCCTCGGCTCCAGCGGGGCTCTTCGCGAACGGCGTCATCGTTGGCGCTTCGGCCCTGTGGCGGGGCTCCCGCAGTATGGGTAAGGGCCTGGCTCGAGTGAAAGCGGGACGGTGGGTGAGTGGGGGGGAGGGGTCCCTCAGCGGTGGTTTCCTTGGTGACGCTTCCTTCCCCTCCTCCACGCCCCCTCCCCCTTGTTGTGCTGCCTTTCCCCACGTGCAGGGCGCAACGTGGCTTCCTTTGTGCCTGCCCCTGCGGCTTGTTTTCCCTTCAGGGAGGGAGGGAGGGAGGGAGCTCTTTGGGCCTCCTCTACCCGCCTCTGGGAAAGGAGGCCCCATCAAGCCCTGCGACGGCATTGAGGTGTTTGGTTTTTTTTGGTGTCTCCCAATTTGAGTGTGGACTCAAATAACTCAAAGGTATTAGGAAAAATTCCCCCAAATCCACCAGTGTTCCCATTGAGTATATTGAGTATTCATGCCAAGTTTGGTCCAGATCCATCATTATTTGAGTCCACAGTGCTCTCTGGATGGAGGTGAACTACAACTCCACAACTCAAGGTCAATTGTAAGTAAATTGGAGCCGGGGGAGGGGCCGGGGTGGAGCCAGGGAAGGGGGAGGAGCCGCGGGCGGAGGCAGACCCTTCAGCCCCCCAGGTGATCAGTGACCGGAATTCCGGCCCTTGGGCCCGTAGAAGTTGGTTAGCCCTGGAATAGTCCAAAGAGGCTAAAATAAAGCAATTCAAAATAGAGTTCCACTTAGTCCTTGAGTTATAATCCAAGCGGGTTGAAATCCCGAAACAAAGTTTTAAAGCCAAGGCAACCGCTCTGGCGGTCAAACGTAGCACTTGAGTCAGGCCGCAACTGCAGTCTGTGGAAACATGATCCAAACCGCCCCGGCGGTTAGCAAGAGACAGGAACAAGAGACGTGGTCAAGCCAAACATGGCTTCAAGTCTGGCGAGAACTTTCCCAGGCCGGATAGATATAGGAATCTAACTCTTGTGCGTCCACCGCACCCCCTTCCTCCAATCTCTCCTTGAAGCCGAGATACTGTCTCTCCTGTTGAATTCCTTCTCATTAGCGTGTTCAGCTGCATCGTTATCAGAATGGGAACCGGGAACCTCCTCAGATCCCATCTCACCATCTGGAAAAGGAGTAGCCACTCTTTCTTGAGACCCAAGGCCGCCTGGCCTTTCATATTCATCTGAGTCTATTTCCATGGAATCTTCACTAAACCCATCTGGAGTCCCATAACCTTGCATCCATGTGTTATCCCATTGCAGGCTCTCTTCTGTAGAGTCATAAGCATCAGGCCACCCATCATCCTCTAGCTCCTCTTGGTCAGCTGGTATCTGGCCCAGAGCCCCCGAGGTCTACCCAAGCCCACCAGGCTGGAACCCTAAACCAGTGTTTCCCAACCAGTGTGCCGGGGCACACTAGTGTGCCGTGAGCGGTCATCAGGTGTGCCGTGGAAAATTGGAACCTCCAGAAGGGGGGGGGGGAGAGTCTAGAGTGTTGAAGTATAAAAACCCTAAGAAACCTACCTCTATAAAGGCACAAAATTACAAACACCCCCTCCCCACCTGTTGTCTACTTGGTCTCTCCCTCTCCATGCAATGGGAAGGCCCGCCTCCCTTTCCCCAAGTAGAGACCTCCTCTTGCCTTCTGGGGGTTCTGTGTGGGAAGTTTGGCCCAGTTCTATCATTGGTAGGGTTCAGAATGCTCTTTGATTGTAGGGGAACTATAAATCCCAGCAACTACAACTCCCAAATGTCAAGGTCTATTTCCCCTGAACTCCATCTGCGTTCATATTTGGGCATATTGAGTATTCATGCCAAGTTTGGTCCTGATCCAACATTGTTTGAGTCCACAGTGCTCTCTGGATATAGGTGAACTACAACTCCAAAAATCAAGGTCAATGCCCACCTAATTCTTATAGCATTTTCTCTTGGTTATGGGAGTTCTGTGTGGGAAGTTTGTGTCTTTCTGCCATTCCTGCCAGGATATCTATGTTGAGTTCATCGAAACAGGCCCAGGTTTCACACTGAGTGTATAAATACTAGGCATGGTTTAGAACCCAAAAAATAGGGAATCGAAAATCTAAGGGGGGGGGGGGGATTTTTTTTATTAGTAATAGAAAGACTTACAAAAAAATTTCCAAAAATTTCTAAAATGTTAATGAATTACGAACGAAATTCATTAGTAGTGCGTATGCCAGCGCATGCGCATTCCAGATGGTTTTGCCTACAACTCCCAGAAATCCTAACAGCTGGTAAATTGGCTGGGATTTCTGGGAGTTGTAGGCCAAAACTTGAATAAATCACACTGAATTCTAGATGGGACTCTCCAAATAGGAAGGAGGGAGGGAAGGAGGGAGGGAGGGGATATTCTATTCTTGGAAGCAGCAAAAAAAAGGAGGAGGAGGCCCCCTCGCTCCTCGCTGCCTCTCTCACCCCGATCCTGAGGGAGCGAGGGCCCAAGTTTGTCCAGGCTGAGAGGAAAAGGAAGGGGCCTGAGGCTGTGAGGAATGGTGGGAGTTGAAGTCCAAAACACCTGGAGGGCTGAAGTTGGCCCGTCATGAAGCCTCTTCAAGGCTTTAGATCCTGGCAGGCAGAAGGGGCAGGGGGGGCCCGTCCACTCCTCCTCCCCTGCCAGGATCTAAAGCGCATCAAGGCTTGGCACGCTTTAGATCCTGTGAGAAACCAACCTAATGTATAATAGAATGAATGCTAACTTATAGAGTAAGTGCCTAAATATTATAAGTAATCCAACTGGTCATATACCTACATTCCATGCACATGCAATAATACAGCAGTAATAACAATGGGTATAAGAAGAGGTAAAACTCAAACCGAAGTATTCTGACTGGTCCCTCCTCAAGCGGTGCAAACGCGCTCTTCTCTATGAGCCCGGGATTCTGCAGCAAATCCTCCCCCAAAGAATATGTATGTGCACGCAGGCAGCAAACGCTGTGCCCGGGCTTTTCCCGGGAGAGGCTGCCTCCCGGGCTCATAGAGAAGAGCCGTTTGCAGTTTGCACCGCTTGAGGAGGGACCAGAGTCAGAATACTAGGATTGAATATTATGTTGTTAACCCCTACCTCTTCTTATACCCATTGTTCTTACTGCTGTATTATTGCATGTGCATGGAATGTAGGTATATGACCAGTTGGATTACTTATAATATTAGGCACTTACTCTATAAGTTAGCATTCATTCTATTATACATTAGGTTGGTTTCTCACCCCAATACTCTTTGATGCTTTAGATCCTGGCAGGCAGGAGGGGCAGGGAAGCCTGGAAAAATGTAAACAGAGAGGTTTACTCAGAAGTAAATCCACAAAGGAGGGCACTTCATCCAAAGTGCCCTCCTTTGTGGATTTACTTCTGAGTAAACCTCTCTGTTTACTTCCTTTGCAGATTTACTTCTGAGTAAACCTCTCTGTTTACATTTTTCCAGGCTTCCAGCCGAAAGAAGGAGCGAGTTTAGGGCTTGCCTTGCCAATACTTATTGGCAAGGGAGGCGGGAGGGCAGTGAGAGAGAAGGAGGGTGCCCCCCCCTTACGACCTTATTACGATACTTAAGAAAATCCTGGCCCCCGAAGTTCTATAAAGAAAGTCCACTTCCTGGTTGGCGTTCCAGATGCGGAAATATTCAAAAGTAGCATTTCTTACGAATCCCTTCCGAATCATTTAATTTTCATAAAACATATTAACTATATGTATTACTGTGTCAGAGTGTCATTTTGTGTCATTTTGGTTGGTGGTGTGCCCCAGGATTTTGCAAATGTAAAAAGTGTGCCGCGGTTCAAAAAAGGTTGGGAAACACTGCCCTACACTATGTGTGTATTGGAAACGGCAGGGATTGTCTGCTATGTATGTGTACCTGTAATCCGCTCTGAGTCCCCTTCGGGGTGAGAAGAGCGGAATAGAAATAAAGTAAATAGATAAATAAATAAATAAAAATAAGTGATTGCTTCCTAGCAAATACGAAAATAGAAAAAGAATGTTCCAAACCATGAGAGAAGAGTCAGAGGGAAAAACTTTGGAAGGAAGTGGTGTTAAGGCATCTTTGTGACTAATTGGTCCTAATGCGATAGCATGTAATGGGAGCTGGTCATAAATTGTCTCCAGGGAAGGGGATGACAACAGGGAGTCAGGATTGAGTGCCGGGATTAATTGTATCAAAGCATCTGCCGCGCAATATGGTTTGAACTTTAAAGAGCTCCGCTGTATAATTCACTTGTCAGACAGGTTGAGAAAGAGATAACACATCTGCTGGGTGAAGAAGTGATGGTGGTGACTTTTAAATATATTTATTTATTTTCAGACGGAGCGAAGAAACCAGATGTTCTTGCTGTGATGATTTGTTCACCATTTAGCAAATGTACTTGTGTTCTCGCTATGCAAATCAAGTGTGACTGATCTATTGTATCACAGCAGCGAAAGTGACAAACCATGGAGGAAGGGGATAGTTTCCGCAGGATGGTCCGAATACGGGACACAGGAAAACCTCACCTTATCAAGACTTAAAGGTGGCATTTTTCCCAGATATCACAACTCTGATGTTTTAACCCAGGGCTGTCCAACTTCTACCGGCCCAGGGGCCTGAATTCCAGTCACTGATGACGTGGGGGGGCGTAGGGTCTGCCCCTGCCCCCAGCTCCGCCCCCGCCCCGGCTCTGCCCTCTCTCTGGCGCACTCTCCCCTCTCCCCTTATTTTAATTTAATATTAAAAATATTTAATTCCATCCCCCCTCTCCCCTTATTTTTATTTAATATTAAATATATTTGATTCCATCCCCCCTCTCCCCTTATTTTTATTTAATATTAAATATACTTGATTCCATCCTCCCCTCTCCCCTTATTTTTATTTAATATTAAATATATTTAATTCCATCTCCCCTCTCCTCTTATTTTTATTTAATATTAAATATATTGAATTCCATCCTCCCCTCTCCCCTTATTTTTATTTAATATTAAATATACTTGATTCCATCCTCCCCTCTCCCTTTAATTTTATTTAATATTAAATATATTTAATTCCATCCTCCCATCTCCCCTTATTTTTATTTAATATTAAATATATTTAATTCCATCCTCCCATCTCCCCTTATTTTTTACTTAATATTAAATATATTTAATTCCATCCTCCCCTCTCCCCTTATTTTTATTTAATATTAAATATATTTAATTCCATCTCCCCTCTCCTCTTATTTTTATTCAATATTAAATATATTGAATTCCATCCCCCCTCTCCCCTTATTTTTATTTAATATTAAATATATTTAATTCCCTCCTCCCATCTCCCCTTATTTTTATTTAATATTAAATATATTTAATTCCATCTCCCCTCTCCCCTTATTTTAATTTAATATTAAATATATTTAATTCCATCCCCCCTCTCCCCTTATCTTTATTTATTATTAAATATATTTAATTCCATCCCCCCTCCCCTTATTTTTATTTAATATTAAATATATTTGATTCCATCCTCCCCTCTCCCCTTATTTTTATTTAATATTAAATATATTTAATTCCATCCTCCCCTCCCCTTTTTTATTTAATATTAAATATATTTAATTCCATCCCCCTCTCCCCTTATTTTTATTTAATATTAAATATATTTGATTCCATCCTCCCCTCTCCCCTTATTTTTATTTAATATTAAATATATTTAATTCCATCCTCCCCTCTCCCCTTTTTTATTTAATATTAAATATATTTAATTCCATCCCCCCCTCTCCCCTTATTTTTATTTAATATTAAATATACTTGATTCCATCCTCCCCTCTCCCTTTTATTTTATTTAATATTAAATATATTTAATTCCATCCTCCCATCTCCCCTTATTTTTATTTAATATTAAATATATTTGATTCCATCCTCCCCTCTCCCCTTATTTTTATTTAATATTAAATATATTTAATTCCATCCTCCCCTCTCCTCTTATTTTTATTTAATATTAAATATATTTGATTCCATCCTCCCATCTCCCCTTATTTTTATTTAATATTAAATATATTTAATTCCATCTCCCCTCTCCTCTTATTTTTATTCAATATTAAATATATTGAATTCCATCCCCCCTCTCCCCTTATTTTTATTTAATATTAAATATATTTAATTCCATCCTCCCATCTCCCTTATTTTTATTTAATATTAAATATATTTAATTCCATCTCCCTCTCCTTATTTTAATTTAATATTAAATATATTTAATTCCATCCCCCCCTCTCCCCTTATCTTTATTTATTATTAAATATATTTAATTCCATCCCCCCTCCCTTATTTTTATTTAATATTAAATATATTTGATTCCATCCTCCCCTCCCTTATTTTTATTTAATATTAAATATATTTAATTCCATCCTCCCCTCTCCCTTTTTTATTTAATATTAAAAATATTTAATTACATCCCCCCTCTCCCCTTATTTTTATTTAATATTAAATATATTTAATTCCATCCTCCCCTCTCCCCTTATTTTTATTTAATATTAAATATATTTAATTCCATCCTCCCTCTCCCTTTTTTATTTAATATTAAATATATTTAATTCCATCCCCCTCTCCCCTTATTTTTATTTAATATTAAATATACTTGATTCCATCCTCCCTCTCCCTTTTATTTTATTTAATATTAAATATATTTAATTCCATCCTCCCATCTCCCTTATTTTTATTTAATATTAAATATATTTGATTCCATCCTCCCCTCTCCCCTTATTTTTATTTAATATTAAATATATTTAATTCCATCCACCCCTCTCCCCTTATTTTTATTTAATATTAAATATATTTGATTCCATCCTCCCATCTCCCCTTATTTTTATTTAATATTAAATATATTTGATTCCATCCTCCCATCTCCCCTTATTTTTATTTAATATTAAATATATTTAATTCCGTCCTCCTCCCCCTTATTTTAATGTATCCCATCTCCCCTTATTTCATCTTTAAATATATTTAATTTTATATTTAATACATGAGGGGAAATGGGGGGAGGGAATGAGGAGCCCCCTGAGGAGCCCCCTGCTTCGGCCTACCTTTTCCAAACGCGCAGGATCCAGGAGTACCCGGACGACGAGAGAGGCGACGACCGACTGAGTCGAAGAAGGTCCTAATTGTGTCTGTGGGCCTCAGCGATCCAGTAGTAGAGTAGCCGAAGAGTATCGAGAATACGCAATCCACACGGGATTTCGCTGTTAACGGCGGTGTGATCTCGCGTTGACAGCGAAATCCCGTGTGGATTGCGTATTCTCGCGATACTTGCTCCGAGCCTCCGAAGTTGGTTTTTACATTTTTTTATTATTTATTTTATTTTTCAATTTTTATTTGTTATTAAAAAGCTTAGGGGGGCGTAGGGAAGGGGCTGGGGGGCCGTATACAGCCCCAGGGCCGCCAGTTGGACAGCCCTGTTTTAACCGATGTTATATGTTTGTCATTGATGTTATCTTTGGTATTTTTAATCCCCCTGCCCATGGGGAGAGAAAGCAAAAAAATGCTAACCGACTAAAACACATAATACCAGTTTAAAGAGCCATATAAGACCCATACTTATTAAAATCCATCAAATTAAAAAAATCATCTGGATAGGAGTGTATACTAGGCATGAGAAAAAAGTTATGAAAATGATTCGTTTCGTAAGAAATTCGTAAGAAATGCTTCTTTCGAGTATTTCCGCACCTGGAACGCCAACCAGGAAGTGGACTTTCTTTATAGAACTTCGGGGCCAGGATTTTCTTAAGTGTCGTTATTAGGTCGTGAGGGGGCACCCTCCTTCTCTCTCACCACCCTCCCGCCTCCCTTGCCAATAAGTATTATGGCAAGGCAAGCCCTAAACTCGCTCCTTCTTTCGGCTGGAAGGAAGCCTGAAAAATGTAAACAGAGAGGATTACTCAGTAAATCTGCAAAGGAGGGCACTTTGGATGAAGGGCCCTCCTTGTGGATTTACTTCTGAGTAAACCTCTCTGTTTACATTTTCCAGGCTTCCTGCCTCTCCTGCCTGCCAGGATCTAAAGCATCAAAGAGTATTGGGGTGAGAAACCAACCTAATGTATAATAGAATGAATGCTACTGTAAGTGCCTAATATTATAAGTAATCCAACTGGTCATATACCTACATTCCATGCACATGCAATAATACAGCAGTAATAACAATAACAAGAGGTAAAATTCAAACCGAAGTATTCTGACTGGTCCCTGCCTCATGCGGTGCAAATGGGCTCTTCTCTATGAGCCCGGGAAAGCCAGCGTTTTCTGCTTGGGAGCACACACACATATTCTTGGGGCGGGGGATTTGCTGCAGATCCCGGGCTCATAGAGAAGATACTGCAGCAAATCCCCCCAAAGAATATGTATGTGTGTGCACCCAAGCAGAAAACGCTGGCTTTTCCCGGGCTCACAGAGAAGAGCCCGCTTGCACCGCATGAGGAGGGACCAGTCAGAATACTCGGTTTGAATTTTTTACCTCTTCTTATACCCATTGTTATTACTGCTATATTATTGCATGTGCATGGAATGTAGGTATATGACCAGCCTGAGCAAACTTGGGCCCTCGCTCCTCGGATCGGGTGAGAGAGAGGCAGCGAGGAGCGAGGGGGCTCCTCCTCCTTTTCTTTGCTGCTTCCAAGAATAGAATACCCCCTCCCTCCCTCCCTCCTTTGCTCCCTCCTTCCTATTTGGAGAGTCCCATCTAGAATTCAGTGTGGTTTATTCAAGTTTGTTTACAACTCCCAGAAATCCCAGCCAATTTACCAGCTGTTAGATTTCTGGGAGTTGTAGGCCAAAACCATCTGGAATGCGCATGCGCTGGCATACGAACTACTAACGAATTTCGTTAGTAATTAAGTTACATTTTAGAAATTTTTGGAAAATGTTTTGTAAGTCTTTCTTTTACTAATCAAAAATCCCCCCCATTTGATTTTAGAATCGCCATTTTTGGGTTCGAAACCATGCCTAGTGTATACATACAATGAATTGAAGTACATGAAATTCCATGCTAAGATGTGCGCCAACTGCGCCCGTACCTTGGGTAGTCTGACTCTGGTGTTCCATGCTCTGGTTACATCCCGAATAAAACAAAGGTAATAATGTAGTTACACCCCTCTATGTATTACTCAAAAAACACAAGGGAAACAGTAAAATGCAACGCAGTATATTATAATGTCCCAAATGGGGTCAAGAAAATATAATTAAATGATGTATATAGTGATTAAATTCTCACATGTGAAGCTCTCTGTACATACTTTTAGTATTTCACAATATCAATTACTCACGAATCCCAGAGGTTACACAAAGATCCATAAAATAAAGTTCGAGCAGTACATCAACACATATCCAGGAAAAAGTTGATAAAGTAAAATTATAATCCACTTGAAGACGACCAATGTCGTAACGAACCCCAAAGGAGAATTTATCCCGGGGTGCGCGCTCGGATATCCAAAGAGCGTGGGGGACGTTGCCCCAAAGAAATTATAATCCACAGAGCGTTAGGAAGCTCTGAAGCAATTGTAATCCAGGGAGCGTCGGCTTGCTCCTTCGTGCAGTGATGAACGAAGTATTCCCAATCTGGGTTAGGTTCACAGTATGCGGGTCCACAATGGGAGGTGCTCCGGCAATGGGGGAAAAATATAAGGATAACAATAGGGTAGGAGATCTGTATGTAAAACACTCACCACAAAATTCTCGGCCACACCATTCGGGCGTGTTACTTTTGATTTTGTGGTGAGTGTTTTCCATACAGATCTCCTACCCCAGTGGTTCTCAACCTTCCGAATGCTGCGACCCCTTAGTACAGTTCCTCATGTTATGGTGACCCCCCAACCATAAAATTACTTCTCTTGCTACTTCATTACTGTAATTTTGCTCCTGTTATGAATCCTAATGTAAATATTTGATACACAGGATGTACTTTCGTTCACTGGCCAAATTTGGCACAAATACGCAATATGCCCAAATTTGAATACTGGTGGGATTGGGGATGGGATTGATTTTGTTATTTGGGAGTTGTAGTTGCTCGGCTTGATAGTTCACCTACAATCAAAGAGCATCCTGAACTCCACCAACAATGCAATTGAACCAAACTTGGCACACAGAACTCTCATGAACCAACAGAAAACATTGGAAGAGTTTGGTGGGCACTGACCTTGGGTTTTGGAATTGTAGTTTACCTACATCTAGAGTACTATGGACTCAAACAATGATGGTTCTGGACCAAACTTGGCACGAATACTCAATATGCCCAAATGTGAACACTGGTGGAGTTTGGGGAAAATAGACCTTGACATTTGGGAGATGTAGTTGCTGGGATGTATAGTTCACCAGCAATCAAAGAGCATTTTGAACCCCACCAACAATAGAATTGGGTCAAACTTCCCACACAGAATCCCCATGGCCAACAGAAAATACTGTGTTTTCTTATGGCCTTTGGTGACCCCCCTGACACCCCCTTGCAACCCCCCCCAGGGATCCCGACCCCCAGGTTGAGAAACGCTGTTCTACCCTATGGTTACCCCCCATTTTTAAATGGGATAGCAATACATTGTTTGTATTATAGATTTGAGATTTTCTCCATTGTGTCCGTCCTGAAGAAGAATCCGAAACGGGTTGGATCCTTATATTTTCCCCCGTTGACGGAGCACCTCCCATTGTGGACCTGCATACTGTGAACCTCTCTTGTCGACCTTTGCAACCCGAAAGACAGTTGCATCTGTCGAGTAGGAAATTAAGGCACCACATAGTGGGGAGGCAAAATTTAACTGATTTATGAGGCCATAAGATCTCCAGGAATGCACACTGAGGAAAGCATGCTGAGGATGCTGAGAAATGAAGGAGTGCGACAGCTCCCCCTGGTGGCCAGAAGCGGAATATAAATAAAGTAAGTAAGTAAATAAATAAAGTAAATAAATAAATAAGACTGCTCAGAAGCTGTAATTAGTCCAATGCTCGGTAGCCAGGTTACTAACGGGAGCAAGGTACAGGGAGCCCACGACTCCCTTGTTGCGCCAGCTCCACTGGCTTCCCATTAGTTTCCGAGCACAATTCAAAGTGCTGGTATTAACCTACAAAACCCTATATGGTTCCGGACCAGTTTACCTATCCAAACGGATTCTCACCTATGAACCATCAAGGACGCTAAGATCGTCCGGAGAGGCCCTGCTTTCGGTCCCGCCTCCTTCGCAAGCGCATCTGGTGGGAACGAGAGACAGGGCCTTCTCCGTGGTGGCCTCTCGGCTATGGATCTCTCTCCCAAGCAAGGTTAGATCTGCCCCCTCCCTCTTGTTCATCAGGAGGCTAGTGAAAACCTGGCTTTGGAACGAAGCATTCCCAGAAGAAGGCTGAGACTGGTTATAGACCAAAGTGAATGGCCACATTTACAGACTGAGTTGAACTTGTTTTAGTCGGCTATTTGTCTTTTATCTATTTTATCCATATATATTTTAATCTTGTATCATTGTTGGTTGCTTTTAATTTGTAACGTAGCATTGAATACTTGCTGTAAGGCGGTCTGAGTCCCTCTACAGAGATGAGAAGGTCGGGATACAATAGTTTTAAATAAATAAATAAGATGAACCAGCTAGTCTGAAAGGTCCTGCTAGGTTCCTTCCCCCATTTCATTTTATGCTAAACAGACTCCTTGACAATGAGTTCATACCCAATAAAAACACATCTGATCAGTGAGAAAGTCTGTCCCTTTTTCCCAATTTAACGTATTTCTTCAGAGTGCATGAACCCTATCCTTCCTTCCGGAGCCCCCAGTGGTGCAATGGGTTAAACCCTTGTGCCAGCAGGACCGCCGGCCGAAAGGTCGCCAGTTCAAATTCAGGGAGCAGGGTGAGCTCCCGTCTGTCAGCTCCAGCTTCCCGTGCAGGGACAAGAGAGAAGCCTCCCATAGGATGGAGAAACACCGGGAATGTGGCGCAGCTGGCTAAGTGTCACCTGCATAAGATCTCTCTGACCAATAGGTCATGAGTTCGAGGCCTGCCCGGGTCGAGGTGGGTGCTCAACTTTAAGTGTAGCTTGCTGTCGACCTTTGCAGCCCAAAAGACAGTTGCATCAGTCAAGTAGGAGATAAGGGTACCATATCAAGTGGGGAGGCAAATTTTGAATGAATTATGAGGCCATAAAGAACTCCAGGAAACGCTGAAGGAATGCAGAAGCAACAACAACGGACGCTGGGGACGGCGAGAGACGAGGAGTGTGTCAACTCCCCCTTGTGTGAGTAGAAAACTAGAGGGGACCATGTCTATCTAACCTGAATAAACACACTGGAACAGTATGATATAAATCATAATAAGTAATATTTGCAATGCAAAAGTGTTGGCTGTATCACATAAATTACATACTATACAGAAGTTGAAACATACAAAGTACACAAACGTGTTAGTGAATACATGCAACAACACACAAGGCACACTAAGAGAGAGGGTTCCTACCCATAGACGCAAAGTCCAGACCCACAATGTCTAAATACTAACGAAAGTTCAATGTAAATTCAAATTCAACGGGGACTGGAACCAATAATGCAATGGTTGATGGAATATTCCACATAGGCTGAGGACCCAAGTTTGTAAATCCCCAATGGGATGTAGTGGCCAGAAAGCCGCTACAGAGCGTCAAACCGCTCCGTGAAATGCAAACAGAGACGGCTGCGGCAACTGAACCGACCAGCCGCTTGCCAGGCGACGAGCTGATCCGGGGAATCCAAACGGGGACAGTCGCGGCCGGGAAGACACCACCACTATAAACGAACCCTCTCTGTTAGTGTGCCTTGTGTGTTGTTGCATGTATTCACAAACACATTTGTGTACTTTGTATGTTTCAACTTCTGTATAGTATGTAATTTATGTGATACAGCCAACACTTTTGCATTGCAAATATTACTTATTATGATTTATATCATACTGTTCCAGTGTGTTTATTCAACTCCCCCTTGTGGCCAGAGTTTGCCTTTGTTCATTTATATGTTAGTTTATATGTATGTTTGTCAAACAGCAGGAATTGTCTGCTAAGTATTTGTACTGTAATCTGCTCTGAGTCCCCTTCGGGGTGAGAAGAGCGGAAGATAAATAAAGTAAGTAAATAAATAAAGTATCCTCTGGGCAACATTCCTTGCAGACGGCCAATTTATTTACACCAGAAGCAACTTGCAATTTCTCAAGTTGCTCCTGACACCCCAAAAAATTCCTGGGTTAAAAGTCTGTATTCATATAGAGCAGGGGTGCTCATTATGGTGATCGGGAGCACCTAGGTGATCTTCGGCCCTTTTCCAGGTGATCTTTGGGCCTCACCAGCCGGATGGCGCACTCCTGCCATGTGCGCGCACGTGCGCTCCCACCACCACCTTCACAGGGCTTCTTTTGCCAAAATGAGGCTTTAGTGGGCGGGCCCTGGCGCTCATTTTGCGGTGTGGTGACATGACCGCCCATTGGTTGCTGCTGGGGGGGAGCAAGGCGAAGGCACGTGCACGGATAGGATACGAGGCTGTGGTAGGGGTGGAGTGAATGTGTGTGTGTGTGTGTGTGAGAGAGAGAGAGAGAGCCAAGGAGAGAAGAAAGATATCCGGAGAACTTTTTCAGATACTTTTGGTAGGCAGGCAGGCGGGTGCTGGAAGGAGAGAGGGAGAGAGAGAAAGAGGCGAAGGAGGCCGGGCAAAGTGGGGCAAAGCCAAGCAAGCCCCGCCGCAAACCCTGCTGCTGCCCACGGGACTCCCATTCCAAGCCGAGACCTGGGCGAGCGAGCTGTGTGGGGCTGCTTTCTTTCCTTGGTTGGGGGCGAGGAGGGAGGGCTCCGCCGTGTTCCTGGGGCTGAACCCGAGGAGGAGGGGGCTGCGGGGATGGAGACTCCACTTGCTGCTGCTGCTTCTGCCCTCGCCGCCTTTCTCCGCCTCGCCCTCCCTCGCCCTCAAAGGAGAAAGGCGGCGAGGGCCCACGGGGGGAGGGTGGCTCTTCAGAGCCGGCTAGGAAGAGCCACCCTCTCTCTCTCTCTCTCTCTCTCTCTCCCATGGGCATGGACTGCCACCAGTGGGAGGGGTCCTCCTTCCTGCCAGCCATCCACTTGGGCGTCCTTTCTGAGTGACACCCTCGAAAGGAAGGGTGCCCCTCCTTCCCGGGTGCACGTGGCGGCGAGTTCGTGGGCAGGCAAGAAAGAAGCCCTGCGCGGACGGAAGGCTGCAGTAGGAGCATGTGCACGTGCATGCGCGCACATGCTCACAAGCACAACAGGTGATCTTTTCAACTTGATTGTTCATATAGTAGCTCGCATGATGAAAAAGTGTGGGCACCCCTGATCTAGAGAAACCATTTGGTCCAACTTTGCATTTTTGCTGATATTCAGAGTGATGCTGCCTTGCTGTTTTTATGGTAACGTTTTAACCAGTGATAATTTTGCTGCATTTTGAAGCTATTGTTTCCACCTCCTCCTTCAAGCACACTTCTGAAGTCCCACCTTAGAAAACGGTGCAACGGGAGCCTCCTGCTCCTCCTGTGATCAACATGGGCTTAGCTCCTTCGAGATTAAGGATAGAGTAGCAGAATTAGCCTCTGATGAATTTTACCAAACTTGTTCAAAGGCTTTTGAAGAACTTCCTTTCATGGGGAGAGGCAGGAGGAGGGTTTTTCCATAGCTGAAACTGTACCAAGGTGAACGGAGGAGAAGCTTGCCTCTCCCAATAGGAATAATTGAGAAGTTTTCAAGGAACACTTGTGATGACGACCGAAAAGATGTCGCCTAGATGGGGGGGAGTCTTTGATCCCAAAACTGTGTAATCCGATCTGATATCAGTCTGATGTATATTTTAACCAGACAGCTGTGAGTGGGCTTCTAAAGGCGGTGTAAGGTATAATAATTAATATAATGCTATAATACCTGCAAAATATTAATTTGGCTTGTATTTGCACTTTAAAAAGGTACCACAACACGTTATTGATTGTAGAAGAAAGCTGAGGAACTAGGAAAGCAAGAAGCCGCACAAACAAAGCACCAGTTGTGAAATTTGCATTACAAACTAATTGCAGGTGGGAAAAGTGGCCTTGGAAGTAAGGAAGGTTGTTGCACGGACCGAGAGGCCTCATTGTGTTATGTTAGATATGAGCAAAAGTTTCAATGAGTTTATAACATCTCAAAGCAATGATGAAAAAGTAGGAACCATGACATAATCTCCTATCAAACGGAAACTCTAAGGCAGGGGTAGCGAACCTATGGCTCGGGAGCCAGGTGTGGCTCTTTTCATGATTGCATCTGGCTCTCCAGAGCAGCCCGGGCCTCGGTTTCCCAGCATGCAGCGGAGAGGAGTGACACAAATGTGCCGCGACTGCCGCTTCCGCGCCACCATCGCCGCCTCTTCCTCATCCCCCGCTGCTCTCAGGGCCCTGCGCCCTCTTCGCTGGGGGTGGCGGAGCCCAGCGGCAGTGCCTCATTGTAGCAACTCAGCCCCCGTTCCAGCCGGGGGGCGGGGCGCCGTTCCGGGGGTCCCAATTGCTTTGGACCAAGATGGAGGGGATGCAGGGGCTGATGGGGATGCATCACCGACTGACAGTTTGCAATGGGATGACACTTGGCCTTCTGCTTACTCGGATGATGAAAGCCAGCCAGATTCCGTCTCGGATTGCGAATATGAGAAGCCGGGAGGATTCGGTTCTCATAAGAACATAAGAACATAAGAACATAAGAAGAGCCATGCTGAATCGGACCTCAGCCCATCTAGTCCAGCATTCTGTATCACACAGTGGCCCGCCAGTTGTACACGGGGATCTCGAGCAGAAGGAAGGGCAAAACCCTGACCTGCTCCCGACCCCCCACAACCAGTACCCAGGGGAATCGTGCCTACCTCAACCAACTCCGAGGTGGCACTTGAATGTCTCAGGAGCGCTTGTTTCCACCAGCTGCAGAGGAAGATATGGAAACCGAGTTGGAGACTTTCCCAGGAAGATAACGGGGCAGATGGCGCTGAACCTGCGAGGAGCTTCGACCGTAGGAGTAGTATTGTGGCTACACGGAAAGATTGGAAGCGGGGCCTGGAGAGGCGCTGGTCCCACAAGGGTGGGACTTAAGTATACACTCTGTGGGAAAGTTCCTCAGTTTGGCGGCCACGTCTTTGCTGGACAGACGCATCGGTGGTCTGCTGTTCCCTGGAAGCCATAGTTTGGCTCACCTTGCCAAGTACTGCCAAGAGACCTTGTTTCTTCTAAGAACTTTGGATTGCCTTGTTGCTTCATGGACTAAGTTTGCTTTGGATTGCCTTGCCTTGAACCACTGGTCTAAAGCACTTCTTTTTAAACTATGTGGCGCAGCCCCAAAAGAAGCCATGGCCTGGTATGCCGTCGCACCACTGCGATGTGCTTCCTATAAGCCTGGTGGACTGCAGGATGCCTACTTGAGAAGCTCAGGGGTCCAGCAACCCAAAAAACCACTCCAGGTTAAAGTTGAAGAACAAATAGTTTATTCAGCTACAAAGTCTTTGAAGGACTTGGCACAGAGCTTAACGGTTGCAAAAATACAAAACGAGGGTAAGATGAAAATTCCCTGGGTTGCTGACTAAGAGTGCAAAGTCTCCCTTTGCTTCCTCCGAATGGCAAGGAAACCCAAAGATGTTCCTCACCCTGACCCTAGGTTACTGAATAGAAGGAACTACGCCTTCCCTATCTATACCTAGGGCCAGTTCGAAGGCGAACTGATGCTTAAATGGCAGTTAGATAGCTACAATATACAACTGTTACCGAACAATAGAAAGGGCTTTGCCCAGATGGGGCCAAGGACACTAAAACCCCCTAAAAATGGGGATTCCTAAATAGGATTTGGTGGATCCTTTTAAACGCTAGAAATCCCAAAATATCCCAAATCAATAGTCTCACCAAATCCTGGAAGCGTGCCCCACCGAGAGAAGGTTCTGACCAGCTGGTAAGGATGAAAGCCACAGTCCTGAGTGATCCGCAAAGCTAACATGTCTTTATTGTGAAGATACAGTCATATTTATGCCTTAAGATCCATAGCTATTCAAATTTTTCGGGGCCTGTCCTGGCTACAGTATGTGTGCTCTCAGCTGATTGGATGGGAACCACTTGAGCATCACAAAAATGCCAGCTGGAGATCCTCCCAGCCTATTGCAAACTAGCGCATTTCGCAATCCAACTAATGAGGAAAACCAGGGAGACAGGACAAAGGTCAAAAAGAAAACAGTGAAACTGGCTGGTTTGATGAGTTTCAGGTGGGCTTGGAAATGACCTCAGGGCAAGCAAGGACTTTGTCCTTCCAGCATGCCTGCTATTGTTTACATTAGAAAATAAATGGTTTTGTTTTTTGTCCCAGATTGGTGTTTTCCTGTTGTGGCAAAACAGCAATCATCAGAGGTTTGGTTTCTCTGTAAGATGGCCTGTTTGAACATTTTCTATTACAGTTACATGTGGGGGTCCGAAGCCCACAGAAGCTACTTTGCTTATGAAAATATGGTTATGTGTATGTACAGGCATATGGCCCTATCGACGGACAAGCTCCGAGGTCAATGGAACATATGCCGACAGACCTAGTATATACTGCAGGATAGCCCCTGCGAAAAAACCTAGCATCTACCTTTTAAACAGTTCTGCAATAGCAACATGGTGGCTGGTTTTAAAATGTGGCTGCTGGTCAGCACTGCGGCCCTCGCTGATTCCCTGTGGGGCTTCAGGAGGCTTTTATAACACTAAGCATCAGCGAGGAAAATACAACAAAGAGAAAACTTATACAAGACATTTTGGGTAAGCAGCTACCAATATGCATGTACCCCATGCAATGCAGCCCATACAGAGAGGAAGATCATACAATGCAAACAGACACATGTTGCATCTCTTCTCTGGCGCCTTCAGTTCATGGAGCAACAGGAGACAAAGGAGAAAGAGTCATGGAGGAAGGCCAGTGTTCTGGCTTACTGCAAAGTCCTTGGTCCTTGAGGAGACTAGAAAGTTCATGTTGCAACAGTGAGAGTCCATGAAAAGGGTGAGGGTCCATTAGCTGCCCCTTTTGTGTAGGGCCAGAACTGCAGGTAAGGTGTAAAACAAACGGCAAACAGTCCAGGGAATGAAAGAGTCCATATTTGAGTCCTTGGTACTTGGAAAACAGATGTTGCTTACAGGAAATGTGTGCTTACTGTTGTGGCAGTGGCTTCAATGAGTCAGGAGAAAATGGAGCATAGGCAGAGGCAGAGGCAGAGAGAAAGAGAAGGAAAGGGGCCATTTTCTGGTTTTTGTTCTTGAGCCACCCATCCCAAGATGGAGGAAAAAGGAACTGTGGAACTCCCTGCAGTTGGATTCCATCCGTCACGGCATCACAACAAGCAGTGCTAATCACAGCAGGGTATCATTAGCTTATCTAACTCCAGCGGTCAAGCAATTCAGTCAAGCAATTCAGTAAGTCAGTACTTACGGTGGCCTATACACAGCTAGCCTGACTGGCCAAGCACATCCGAGCTCTTCTCCTGCCTGAGAAGGACTAAAGAGAGATCTCAAAATGGAGAACTCGTCCCCAGGGAAAAAAGGGGCGGACCCCAAACCAAAGGGATACATTTTGCAAGGCTCCAGCAGCAAGCTTTGCAAAACTGGCTGCAAACCTGTAAATGATTAACTAACAGGGTGCCAGTGGGTCTATGGCAACCCCAAAGGAAAATGCAAAAGGAAGCTGCCATCCAGAACTGGGAGCAACACAAAACAGGTGTCTGGAAGACGGAACACGTGGAGAGTACAATCAAAATGTTTATGTTTACCATGGGGATGGAAGGAGGTATTTTTAATTTCCTGGGTAGGGAACTGTGATTTTTTTTTTGTTTTGAATTGAAGGTTTTGCCATAAATCTACTAAATTTTGGAATAGGACAAATAATTATTTGCCAAACATATAGCAAATCTCAGAAATCAGCTACTCCAGATACTTTTTAACAATTAATATTTATGGCAACAATCCAAACCCAGAGTTTCAAAATGATAAATGGAAAGGAAGAGTCATTAAGAGTGAAGATAGTCGGAGATTAATTCAACAAGCCCCCAGTAATTACTAAATATAATAAAACGGCGCATTACATTGAAGTACTAAATAATTTTTCGAGGAGGATCCCATTACACTGGGAGCAATGCAGTGTGCTATTTAGAAAGACACGCTCTGTGAAATGTCAAATAGTTTAGTATTTACATTATAAAATTAGCTAGACATAAGAAGAAAAAACTTAATGTACTTTCAAATATTGGATGCCCTTTCATTAGCAAAATTAGGTGCTTGACCTTAATTGCATTGACATCATATTAATGGTTCCTGTTTGTGGCAGTTTCAGCACAGAAAGGGGATCCAAAAAGAGAGGAATGAGATCCATGTCTTAAAATGGGAAATAGAAGTCATTTGAAAGATCTCTTGAGGTAGCAATGGTTTTGAATCAGAGGAGAGTAGGAAACAGGCAGAAACAACATAGGACTGTATCAAAATCTGTAATAAAGTGTACATACGTGTACCTCTGGAGTGACGAATAACAGGATAAATATTCCAAGGAACCAAGGCATTAGAAGGGACATGTGTAGGAACAAATAAGAGTCCGCAATATCAAAGTCCGTATCCTAAATAAAGTCCCAAAAGGTTGTTGAAGAGTCCATAAATAGGGTCCATAATAGTAAAGTCCAAGTCCATTGGTTCCAGAAGTGTTTCACCCAGGTAGTAAATAAAATTGTAAATCCAAATAGGGATAAGGTACAGTCCAAAAGGATCGGGAAATGTTGGTTCTCCAAAGGGAAAGATTCCAGGACGCAGAGACTGCAAACCGGCGTCTCCTAGAGCGGGATAAGGTTGCGCGAAACGCCAACGGGGAGCGATTGCTTGGATTTCGGCCACACAAACCGTTTCGCAATATAGCTTTTTCAAGGCGTATTATAAGGAACTAGCTGAACCCGGCACGCGTTGCTGTGCCCTATTTAGGAGATGTGTGGAAGTCTGGGTGTGTATGGGATGGTAGTGATGTGACTATGTGTGTTGTGTCTGTTTTTATGTTTCTGTTTGGGTGTATATATGTGTGTGTATGTGTGTTTATTTTTCTGTGTATGTATATGTGTATATATATATGTGTGTGTTTGTACGTGTATGTATGTTTGTGTGTATGTGTGTTTATGTGGTGTGTATGTTTATGTGTATATATGTGTAGGTGGGTATGTATATGTGTATTTATGTGTGTGTATATATGTGTATGTGTGTATATTTTTGTTTGTATTTATTTGTGTGTGTATATATACGTTTGTGTGTATTTGTGTGTGTGTGTATATATGTCTGTGTATACATTTGTATGTGTATATACTGTATATATGTGTGTGCCGTTGGGGGGGAGGGTGCGGTGGGGGACCCTGGGTAGGAGGTTGGTTGTTGTACTTCCCTGCCGAAGTAAAAATAAGGGGACCTTCGCGAGGAGGACGGGGTGCGCCGCCTCCTTGCCTTCCTCTGTGGTCCCGGGCCGCGTGGGTTGTGTCCGGAAACGCTTGGGAGGCTGGGAGTCGGAGGAGGAGGCGGATAGAGGCATGGGACTTCAGTTCCCAGAAAGCTCCGCCCCTGTTTCCCAGTGAGTGGCACAGAGCCTTCTGGGAGGTGTAGTTCCTTGTCCATAGTCATCTCCTCCGTCGTTTCCCAGGCGCCCCATGGACCCTGGTTGCGCCGTGGGCGCCTTCTCCGCCGCATTCTTGTCCTTCCTTGGTGGCTGCCATGCTGGGCTGGGTCCAGAACCGGATGGCAGTTGCCGAGGAAGGGTAAGGACGCGGCGGAGAAGGCGGCCAGGGCGCGCCAGAGGCGCTCGCCCGCGCTCTGGCTTTCCTCAGCGGCTGCCATCCTGGCCTGGGTTCAGAACCGGATGGCAGTCCCCGAGGAAGGGCAAGGACGCTGCGGAGAAGGCGGCCAAGGCGGTGCCCATGTGTCCCGGCTTGAGGAGCGGCCTGGTAGCGGCGGAGGAGGTGGGCATGGCGTCAGCGGCGCGGGTGGGGTAATGTCTTGGGGCGTGGAGGTGGGGTGGGAGGGAGGAGGGGCGGGGCCAAGGGGAGGCGGGGTGGGAGGGTGTGTTGAGGAGGAGGAGGGGCGGGTGTTGCCGCGCCGGCACAGTTCGCCGTTTGTGCATGCGCGAAAGGTTGTTTTTCGGGGTGTTTTAGAGGGTGGTGGGTTGTGTTTCGGGTGTTTTTGTGGGCCCTATAGGGACCTCGGGGTATGGGTCAGTGGCCTGGCGATTTTCATGGGTCTTTGACATGTAGTTTTCACGCCTATTTGCTGGGTACCACGACCACTCTCTTTTTATATATAGAGATATCAGCGTCTCATAATACAAATGGAGTTTTCATCCGATCGTAACCCTACTATGCGAAGTATAGTCTCTGCGTCCTTGAATCTTTCCCTTTGGAGAACCAACATTTCCCGGTCCTTTTGGACTGTACCTTATCCAATAGCGCCATGGTGCCAAGCAAGCTTAAACGCCATCTCCAAACAAAACACCCTTCGGTTCAAAATAAGCCGACAGACTATTCATCGAAACAGGCCCAGGTTTCATACTGAGTGTATAAATACATTTTAAAACATATTAACTAAATGTATTACTGTATTAGAGTGTCATTTTGTGTCGTTTTGGTTAGTGGTGTGCCCCAGGATTTTGTAAATGTAAAAAATGTGTCGCGGCTCAAAAAAGGCTGAAAATCACTGTGATAGAAGCAGGGGAACTTGGCATTCAGAAATCAGAGAGAAACAAAGCACTGGTTTCTTAAAAACATTTGGAATTGAATCTTCAATTACATTTGGGTGCCGAAATTATTCTGTCTATGAGATTTGTATTTTTTGAAAGACGAAGTGGAAAGCGAATGTGAAGAAGAAATAGTGGGACAATAGAACACCAACGCTACCAATAACAACGGGATTTAAACTGGATACCTAATCAAGATGAAGCCGAAACAGAGCGATTCTTGCATTTATTACTTAGCAGAGAATAATATTTTTTAAAAAGAGCATGAAGCTTTGAAACTATTCAGGAGAAATACTTATGTATATAGAGAGAGGCATGGAAGGAAACTAGGGAAAGCGAACTATAAGGCACGCACGCACCAAATGCACACGCAAGTTGATTGAACACTTCATCTGAGTGGAATGCATTGTAGTTCCTGCTCACAGACAATAAATGTTATACGTTTACAGTTAGCCGAAACGAGAACTGTCATCCCCAAAGGACTCTGAATACATCTTTTTTGATGACAGGTCGTTAACGTTATGGATAGCATCTGCTCGAGCTTTTATCGTGATTCAAATTTGTTTTGCATTCGCCACGCCAGATCACAGGGAGAGAACATTGAAACGGAAGCGAACCACCAGATACAAACGTTATTAATATCTCCGAGATCGTCCTAGTTCAGACAGATGAAGTTTGTAAGTGAATAGGAATTCAATGTGCTTTGTTGACTTCCGTATTTCCTTCAACAAATGGAAGCTGTCCTAATGTGGAGATTTCTGCTTTGGAGATATAGCACTGAAGCGTTAGTAGTCTTGGTTTTGTTATTGACATTATCTGGATCTGTTCAAATAATTTATAGCAAAAGGCTTGCGCCAATTTGTTGCTGATACTTGGAGGGATACACAATACCAGTAGTTGAAATTATTAAATAGTCTGGGACAGTATTATTTTTTAAATAGATATATGAATAGAAATGGGCGGGGAAACAGCTTCAGGTTTTCTCAATTTTGCCACATAGTGAGCGTGTTCCATGCCATGTCTCCCCTATTTTTTAAAGGGGGGGGGGGAGTCACAATTTGTCAATTTATGTGGATACTTTACCTCAAAGCAGGATTGAATAAAGTCAGTGGCATCATATGACACATGGAACCAATTCATCCACGATGGCCAAGAGCTTTTTCTCTGGCATTACTTCGCGAACGAAGATTCTTAGGAAGGACTCATCCCACGCTTTCTACGAGCCGAGATAGGCAAGTCTGGCTGCAGAAAGCACAGCAGAAAGTCTCCTTGGGTGATGTTGTTTCCAAGTTAGAACATAAGAACATAAGAAGAGCCATGCTGAATCGGACCTCAGCCCATCTAGTCCAGCATTCTGTATCACACAGTGGCCCCCAGTTGTACACGGGGATCTCAAGCAGAAGGGAGGGCAAAACCCTAACCTGCTCCCGACCCCCCACAACCAGTACCCAGGGATATCCTGCCTGATAGTTGTGGCTCTTTCTGCATTGTCTTTTCTCCCCGAGACACATTCGGCGTGTCTTCTCAAAAGAGGCCGCAGCATGGTGAATAGTGCATCTCCATGCCTCCCGATGTGACCATTGTTGGTGATCAATCTGGCCAAGCCTGAGATGTTGTGTCAGGGAGTCCTTATATCTCTTTTTGGGGGGTGCCTCTCTTGCGCTGACCTGTGGTGAGTTCACCGTAGAGTAGTATCTTTGGGAGGCTGTGGTCCTCCATCCTAGAGACATGCCCTGCCCAGTGCAGCTGTGTTCTCAATAGCATGGCCTCAATGCTGGTGATCCCTGCTTGCTCAAGGACAGCAACATTCATCACATAGTCGGTCCAGTGTATATTTAGGATTGTGCGAAGACAGCGTTGATGAAAGCGTTTGAGGAGTCATAGGTGTTGGCGATAGGTGACCCATGTTTCAGACCCATAGAGGAGAATAGACAGTACGATAGCTCTGTACACACTGATTTTGGTGCTTGGCCTCAGGTGTTTGTTACTCCAGACTCTTTTGTGAAGCCTTCCGAATGCACTCTATGCCTTTGCTAATCTGTGAGCTATCTCTTTGTCAATCTTGGTGTCTGAAGAGATGATGCTTCCCAGGTAGGTGAACTGCTGAACGGTCCTAAGCTCAGATTTGCCTCTGCTGATGTGGGGATGATGGTGTTCTTCCTGTTGCGTGGGCTGGTAGAGAACTTCCCTTTTCTTCAGGCTGACTTCCAGCCCAAACAGCTCTGCAGCTGTTGCAAAGCAGGATGTCAGGCGCTGCAGGGCTGCTTCTGAATGGGCGACAAGGGCAGCATCGTCAGCAAAAATCAGCTCACGGACTAGATAGTTTAGAGTCTTAGTGCGAGCCCTCAGACGGCTTAAATTGAACAAGTTGCCATCAGTACGATCGCATATATATATGCCGTCTTCTTCTTCGAGATCTGCCGTAGCCCTTTGGAGCGTCATGCTGAAGAAGATTGTAAATAGGGTTGGTGCAAGAACACAACCTTGTTTCACTCCATTAGTTATTAGAAAGGGCTCTGAGAGAGCATCACCGTATCTGACTTGACCGTGCTGGCCCTCATGTAACATGGAACCAATTCATCCACAATGACCAAGAACTCTTTAGACCTCTGTGAAACACTGCAACAACAGCAACCAGCGTGCTCTATTGAAGATGGAGTATGCTTGCTTTTTGCCACTCCAGAGACGGCTCAAAAGAGAGTCCTCTTAACCAGTGCCTCCAACCTTTGTTCTTCCAAGTGTTTTGGACTTCAGATCCCACCATTCCTTACAGCTGGTAAGCTGGTTGAGATTTTGGGGTTGAAGTTCAAAACACTTGCAAGACCAAAGGTTGGGAACCACTGTCTTAAACATTGGGAAGAACTTCCTGATGTTAAGAGCTGTTCAGGGTTGAGAAGCATTGCTCATGATGAAGCTGGAACACTCTTGGTTGGACAAAGTCTAGTACAATAGTCCTATGTTTTGCAAGTCTACTCTTTAAGAAAAGTCCTGAGATCCATGGAAGTTATGCTATTACAGAGTACACTAAAAGAGCTCACAGATGATTTGATGATATGTTATATTGTGGAGAGAGGCATTGAGACACTTATTCTTATTATTTATTTATTTATTATTTGGACTTGTACGCTGCTTGGAGCGGCTTACAATCAGGTAAAACACAAAGAGGTAAAACGCATACATATTAAACTAGCTTAAAAAAGATTTCTGGCCTAGCAATCAAAGGCTAGCCGGAAAAGGTGAGTCTTGCAGGCCTTGGGAAGGAGAGAAGGTCCTGCATGGCTCGTACATTGCTAGGAAGAGTGTTCCATATTGACGGTGCCACTACAGAAAAGGCTCTGTGCCGGGTTGATGTAAGACGGATTGCTTTGAAGGTCGGTACTTCAAGGAGGTCCATTTGTTCGGAATAAAGTGACCTCTGGGGTTGGTAGGGGAAAAGACGGTCCCTCAGATACAGCAGCCCCAGACAATGCAAGGCCTTGAAAGTTAACACCATCACCTTGAAGGTGATCTGGTGCTCGACCGGAAGCCAATGAAGCTGCTGGAGGATGGGTGTTATGTGACACCTCACTGGGGCCCCAGTGAGAAGTCGTGCAGCGGCATTCTGGACGAGCTTAATTTTCCGGATCACTGACAAGGGCAGGCCGATGTAAAGGGCGTTACAGTAGTCCAGTCTCGAGATGACCGTGGCTTGGAGCACCGTGGCCAGGTCGTCTCTGGATAGGTAGGGGGCCATACGCCTAGTTCGCCGCAGATGGGAAAAGGTGGTTTTGCTGACGCTGGAGACCTAGGCCTCCATCGACAACAATGGGTCAAAAACGACCCCAAGGCTCTTAACTGAGGATGTCGGGCATAATGCCTCGCCATCCAAGCTAGGCAGTCGGGCCTCCCTACCAACCAGGCGACCCAACCACAGTATCTCCGTCTTTGCTGGATTCACCCTCAATCTACTGGCACGCAGACAACCAGTAACAGCTTCAAGGCACTGATGGAAACAAGAGGGTACGGAGTCCGGCCGAACTTCCATTTTCAGAAAGAGCTGGGCGTCGTCAGCGTACTGATAACATTCCAGCCTAAAGCTTCAAACCAGACCAGCAAGTGGTCGCATATAGATGTTAAATAATAAAGGGGAGAGAATGGCACCTTGACGGACCCCACAGGTAAGTGGAGCCCTCTCGGAAACCAAACCACCACTTTCCACTTGCTGTCCCCGATTGTGGAGAAAGGACAGCAGCAATTTCAAGGCTGTTCCCCTAACTCCAGCAACAGCAAGGCGGTGGGCCAAAAGATTGTAATCGAACGTATCAAAAGCTGCTGTGAGGTCCAATAACACAAGCAGCGCTGAACCATCCTTGTCCAGTTGGCATCGAAGCTGATCTGAAATGGCGACCAATACAGTCTCCGTCCTGTGCCCCAAGCGTAGGGTTGCCATATGTCCCTTATTCTAAGGGACGTCCCTTATTTTGGCCCTAAAATTTGTGTCCCTTATTTTCAGGCCCTATCCTTTATTTTTGACTAGCAGGACAGGACTGGGCGTGGTTGACCAGAGGAAGGTGCGTGCTGCGGTTTCCACGGCAATGCCTGCCCGGGGATTCCAACTCGCAGGGCAGCCTGCGTCCCCGTTGGAAGGAAGAGGCGATACAGGACTTTTTCAAAGTCCAGTAAACTAATTAACCGTTACCCAAGGGGAATATTGGATCATGTTGGATAAAGCTAGTTTCTGGTTGCTTGAGAGTTACTCTTAAAATAGGCCTAGCTGTGCATCCCAATACTATACAATGCTGTGTATCCCATACTATACTATACCATTAACTATTGACATAATAATCATGAAGATGTACTGTCTTATAAAATATATTTTATTTTAATGTTTAGACAGCGCACTTTTAAAGTCAGCAAAGTCAAGTACTAAATACAGATGGAGAACATTAGGTAGCTCTAATAATGTTTTTTTCTGCATGACAAAGCATGCAGAAACATACCATGTGCTGTTAAGAGGGTGTAAGTCAGTTTCTTTTGTGTGTTTCAATCATTATCTTATTCTGTTAATAAAACTATTTCTACCTAATGTTTGAGTTTCAAGATTTTAATGAAGTGTCCCTTATTTTTGTGAAAAATCCCATAAATGTCCCTTATTTCTTATGTCAAAAAATGGCAGCCCTACCCAAGCGTAAGCCGGACTGGAAGGGATCTAAGCCGGCTGTGTCCTCAAGGAACTGCTGCAGCTGCCTCGCTACCGCCCTCACAATCACCTTGCCCAGGAATGGAAGGTTCGAAACTGGGCGGTAATTGGAGGGAACCGATCGATCTAAATTTGGTTTCTTCAGTAGCAGGGAGACCACTGCTTCTTTTAAGCCCTCTGGAAAAACTCCTTGCTCAAGGGAGCTGTTAAATATATTCAACAGAGGGTCACGTAATCCTTCCAGGCTAGCTTTCACTAGCCAGGAGGGACACGGATCAAGGGAGCATGTGGTTGATCTCGCTGCAGCTAATAGTTCGTCAACAGCCTCTGTGTCCAGTGGGACGAACCGATCGAGGGTGGGTCCAGCAGAGAGTCTCAAGTTCGCTGACTGTATCAATCGTGGCAGGGAGTTCCCGACGGAGTAACGAGATCTTGTCTGTGAAGTAACTCTGAAAATCCTCAACTGTAAGGGCCTGATCATTTATGTTTGGGACGGTAGGGACCGTCGTCAAAGAACGGATTATCTTGAACAATTGAGCTGGGCGTGAGTTCGCAGATGCTATCAGAGAGGAATAGTAAATTTGCTTAGCCTCAGTGATAGCATACTCATAGGTAAAAAAACCTTATAAAAACCTTATAAGCTGATCTCGATGCTCCGTCACGGATCTCTCGCCACACGCCCTCTAGCCGTCTCTTTTCCCTTTTCTTGGTATCCACACAGTGTCATTATGACCATGGCGTCCTTTTTTGTTTTTGAAATATTAAACTGGGTAAATGGACATAATATCACTTTTTTTTGTTACTTTCAAAGTTCTATGCTTTTAGTCAAAATATTCCTTTCCAGAAACCAACAGGAGGTTGTCACAAGGCTATTTTCTTTTTTAGAATAATGGAAACAAGCAAAGATGATCCAACAGAAAGAGCTGAGAAAGGTGTAAACTATTCACATGTGTTAAAGTAAATCGATAGTATTGGAATTAAAGTTTAACACGAGGGACAGCTGTCGGAGACAAGGCTAACAAGAACAGAATATCTTTAGAGGAGATTAACTCCCTGTCCATTTTCTGAATAGATGTGCTGTTGAATAGAAGTGAAGGGAAGCAGGGGAAGGGGTTCTTTTATAAGACAGCAGCAGGATTGATGCATTGGCATATTCACAAGTCAGTTGCCCAAGCGTGTCTTTGGGGATTGCAAGCAAGTCCCACGAGACATGCTTTCCAAGCAATATCTGATTAGTGGTTCGGAAATACTGCCAGTCAAATTCACAGATGAACCTGATTTCTCGTGTTTTAGGCCGTGGGAATTCTCGCTATCCATTTTTCGCATGCGACGCATAATTTTGTAATCTCTATAATAGATGAGAGCAGGGGTGGGCAATAATTTTTTCCAAGGGGCCACACGAGCCAAAAAATATTATGGAGGGCTGCCACGGGCGGTCTTACCTCTCCCGGGAGGGTAAGCAAAGATTATTTTGGCGCCCCCCGATGGCTTCTGGCCACCGCCGCGCATGCACGCCGGCTGCCCAGTTTGCGCATTCGCGCTGGCGTCCCAACTCGTGCATGCGCGCCGGTTTCCCAGTTTGCGCATGCACGCCGGCATCCCAGCTCGTGCATGCGCGCCGGCATCCCAGCTCGCACATGCGCGCCGGCATCCCAGTTCGCACATGCGCACCAGCATCCTGCGTGGCTGCGTGCATGTGTGCCGGCGCAGCTGCGTGCATGCGCACCGGTGCCTCACACGGCTGAGCCGCCAACTGTGCAGGCAGCACTGGCTCCCGAGCACGCCTCCACCGAGGCACGGCAGTGGGGTAGGGCGCAGCGGCCGGCGCGGCAGCGCCCCTCCCAGGAGCCGTCGCCCTAAGCGGCCGCTTAGTCGGCCTAATGGAAAGACCGCCCCTGAGGGCCGCACCTAAAGGCGGAGCTGCATTCTAATCTACATTATTTATTTATTTATTGACACTATATTTACTATATATTACACATCATTAATATTAACATATTAATATATCAAGAAATATTCATATATTATTAATATCATAATTATTATATTAAAGTATATATATAGACATTATGATATATTGAAATTATAATATAATATAACATTATTATATTATATTATTTATTATATTATTATAATAAAATTATTATAAAATAATAATAAAAACCTCTAAAATAAAATTAAATAAAATTCAAGAACAGAGAGAGAGCAGAGCAGCAGGCCATGCCATCAGAGGCTGCAGCCACGTGGAAACAAATGCAATGCCTCGATGGCCTTCTCTTCTCTTCCGGGAAGGACCCAGGGAGGTAATCAAGGAGAGGGAAGGGGGTTTGCTCCTTTCCTGGGGGAAGGAGTGCGAGGAAAGGTCTTACTACTACTACTCATCATTATGGGAGTGGAACTCCTCCATGGCGGTGTTGTGGGTTCCTGGTCTCCCAGCGAAGGCCCTCGCCCTGCTTGGCTGCTGACTTGGCTGGGAAAGAAGGAACAGCTCCACCTCTCGCTCAGCCCCCGAGGAAGAAGGAAGGAAGGAAAGAAGGAAAGAAGGAAAGAAGGAAGGAAGGAAGGAAGGAAGGAGGCAGGGAGGCAGGGTGGCACCTCCCTTTTGCAGCTCCATCTGCCGGCAAAAGAAGCACCTCCCTCCCCCTCCCTCCCTGTCTGCCTGCCTTCTCCCTCCTCTTCCTCGGTAGCCCTTGTTGGCAGACAGGCCGGAGGAGCCCGCCATCCCTGCAGGCGATCCTGGCCTGCAGGGGGAGCACTCAGCAATCTGAGACAGCTCATCGCCATGGCGACCCAGAAGATGATCAAGTCTTCCGGTTCGCCATACCAATCAGCCCTTGCAGGTCACGGAGTGCTGCCGCTGCAGGCACAGATCGCCTGCAGGGATGGCAGGCACTCCAAAGCCGCTGCTCCTCCGGCCAACACAGGCCCCACAGAGCCCGTGATTGGATGGCGGCAGCAGCACTTGGCCCCACCCCTGATGCCCTTCTCTCGAGCCGGATAGAACTGGCTGCCGGGCCGGATATGGGCCACGGGCCATAGGTTGCACACCCCTGGATTAGAGGCTTATAAATGGTGCACAGTATGGAGGACAGAGAGTGCCTTCCTGCCTCTCTATTGGAATTTGGGTTTATGCAATGACATATATTGGCAGTAGATCAGGGTTAGGCCGAAGGAGGCGTGATAATCATATGAACATAAGCAAAGTCACATCGGGTTTTTTTCCAGGTCAAGCGCGACTTGAGAAACTGCAAGTCGCTTTTGGTGTGCGACAAATTGGCTGTCTGAAAGGACATTGCCCTGGGGATGCTCGGATGTTTTTGATTTTTAAGCATCCTGTGGGAAGCTTCTCTCATGTCCCCGCATGGGGAGCTGGAGCTGATGGGGGAGCTCAACCCCCGCTCTCCCCGGATCAAAACCACTGACCTGTCAGTCATGGTTTAGCCCATTGCGCCACTGCAGGGTCAGTCATACCATATCAGGATAAAAGCCTATTTCATCCTGCCCTCTCTTTGGCTATTTATTTATTTATTTATTCCCACCATTTCTACCCCGTGCCTTCTCAACCCCCGAGGGGGGGCTCAGAGCGGCCTAACAACGGCAACAATTCGATGCCAACACAGCATACATATAATATAATACATATATAATACATATAATAAAAAACCCCAAAACAGTTAAAATTAAATACATTAAATTATAGCTGGCATTAAAATTTGTTAAAATAAAATTAACATTAAAATACATCATATACATTCACATCAGTTAAAAAAGTATTCCGTCCATAATTGAAGCATTGGGTCTTGTCCACCAGTTTGCCATTTCAGTCCAATCTAAAGTGCCATATCGTGCTAATGTGCAAACGCTTGGTCCCATAACCAGGATTTCACTTTTTTTCTGAATGCCAGGAGGGATGGGGTTGATCGTATATCCATAGGGAGTGCGTTTCACAGACGGGGAGCCACAACAGAGAAGGCCCTGTCTCTCATCCCCACCAACCGTGTTTGAGAAGTAGGCGGGATCGAGAGCAGGGCCTCCCCAGATGATCTTAAATTACGAGGTGGGACGTAGCGGCCGATGCGTTCGGACAAGTAAGCTGCGCCAGAACCGTATAGAGCTTTAAAGGTCAAAACCAGCACTTTGAATTGAGCTTGGAATTGGACACGCAGCCAGTGGAGCTGACACAGCAGGGGGGTGGTATGCTCCCTGTATGCAGCTCCCGTTAGTAATCTGGCTGCCACCCATTGGACTAATTGCAGTTTCCGAACTGTCTTCAAAGGCAGCCCCACGTAGAGTGCATTGCAGTAATCTATTCGGGATGTGACCAGAGCGTGGCCGACCGTAGCCAGATCAGACTTCCCAAGGTACGGGCGCAGCTGGCGCATGAGTCTTAACAGCAGTAGGCCTGGCTAGGTTTTTCGTATCTCGATCAAATTCATTTTAAATTTACACTCCTATTAAATTTACACTCAATGATTGTGTTTTAACTATAAATCCCAGAAACTGTAACTCCCAAATGGCAAGGTCTATTTTCCCCAAACTCCATCTGTGTTCACATTTGGGCATATTGAGTATTCATGCCAAGTTTGGTCCTGATCCAACATTGTTTGAGTCCACAGTGCTCTCTGGATATAGGTGAACTACAACTTCAAAACCCAAGGTCAATGTCCACCAAACTCTTATAGTATTTTCTCTTGGTTATGGGAGTTCTGTGTGGGAAGTTTGTGCCTTTCTGCCATTCCTGCCAGGATATCTATGTTGTGCTCATCGAAACAGGCCCAGGTTTCATACTGAGTGTATAAATACATTTAAAAACATACTAACTATATGTATGGCTGTGTTAGAGTGTCATTTTGTGTCATTTTGGTTGGTGCTTTTAATTTGAAGTTATTTAATATACTGTACATGTTGCTTTTATCTGTTATGTAAGTTGCTTAGGGCAGTGTTTTTCAACCTTTTTTGAGCCGTGGCACATTTTTTACATTTGCAAAATCCTGGGGCACACCACCAACAGGCATGGGAAACCTTTGGCCCTCTGGGTGCTTTGGACTTCAACTCCCACCATTCCTAACAGCCTGAGGCCCTTTCCTGCTTAAATGGCTGAGGGGGAAAGGAAAAGGGCCCGAGGTTGCTAGGAATGGTGGGAGTTGGAGTCCAAAACACCTGGAAGGTCCAAGTTTGCCCGTGCCAGCTTTCGACAGAGACCTCTTCCTCCCCCTTCATGCTCTTTCTTCCCCCTCCTGCCGAACACTTACTTTTTCTTCTCCACTGCCACTTCTGCCGCCATTTTGATCCGAGGGGGCAGCGTGAGCGTGTTCAGGAGGGGAAGGGGGGAGGGAGGGAGACGTGACCCGTGCGGGCGCTACTGCGCAGACTCGCCCCAGAGCAAAGCGAGGCAAAGCGAGCAGAGCGAGGCTGGGAAGAAGGGAGCCCGAGTGGAAAAAAAAGTGTTCGGCAAAAGGGGGAAGAAAGGGGATTGGAGGTTCCAATTTCCCATGGCACACCTGATGATCGCACACAGCACACTAGTGTGCCACGGCACACTGGTTGGGAAACACTGGTTTAGAGCACTTTAGTGGGAAGCGACTCATGAAATAATAAACTGACTGACAGTTGGGTGAAATAATCCAATTCTGTTTCTATAACCATTGTACAATCCATTCTGGCTTAGAGTTATTGTTTTTTTATTCATACTAACTCACAAAACTCCATCTATAAATTTAAGCCATTTATTAAAAGTAGGGAAGTTCTGTTATTTGGAGCAATGAAAATGACACAAAAAAATCTATTTCATCAACTCTTCATTAAGCTGCAGAATAAACTTTAAAAGAATAAGGAAGAGAGACAAGAGAGATGAAAAACAATAAGTACTTCATCAGCAGCTTATAATAGTTTTGAAATGAATTATGGGAGGTATAATGCAGACTTAATTAAGTACCAAGATCTGGAGCAAGGACTGGGAACTTCTGGTGCTTTAGATTGTATTGGCCTATGATTTTCATCTCTCTGAGGCTACATCTACATGAGGGCAGTCCAACTTCTGCCGGCTCAGGGGCCGGACTTCTGGTGAGTGATCACCTGGGGGGCCACCTGGCCACGCCCCTGGCCATGCCCCCGGCCAGGCCCCCGGCCACGTGGCTCCGCCCCCTCTACCAAAGCATCAGAACAGTTGTTCTGACGCTTTGGGAGAGAGGGAGGCGCCGCGGGGGACACCCCCTCCCTTCCAAGGCATCCTGGCAGCTGAAGACGCAGGTTCGCAGCTTGGGAGTGATCCTGGATTCATCGCTGAGCCTGGAACCCCAGGTCTCAGCGGTGGCCGGGGGAGCTTTTGTACAGTTAAGACTCGTGCGCCAGCTGCGCCCGTACCTTGGGAAGTCTGATCTGGCTACGGTCGTCCACGCTCTGGTCACATCCCGAATAGATTACTGCAACGCACTCTACGTGGGGCTGCCTTTGAAGACAGTTCGGAAATTGCAATTAGTCCAGCGGGCGGCAGCCAGATTGCTAACGGGAGCTACATACAGGAGCATACCACCCCCTGTTGTGTCAGCTCCACTGGCTGCCGGTCGAATTCCGGGCTCAATTCAAAGTGCTGGTTTTCACCTTTAAAGCTCTATACGGTTCTGGCCCAGCTTACTTGTCCAAACGCATCAGCCGCTATGTCCCACCTCGTAATCTAAGATCATCCGGGAGGCCCTGCTCTCGCTCCCGCCATGTCTCAGATGAGGCTGGTGGGGACGAGGGATAGGGCCTTCTCGGTGGTGGCTCCCCCGCCTGTGGAATGCGCTTCCTATTGATGTACGATCCACCACATCCCTCCTGGCCTTCAGGAAAAAAAGTAAAATCCTGGCTGTGGGAACAGGCATTCGTACACCAGCACAAGGCAGCATTTTAGATTGGTTTTTAATGAAAGTGGGTGATTATGGCCAATGTTTTTATGGACTGAACATTGTTTTAATCCAGAGTGAATGTGTATGGTGCTAATGTAGTAATGTATTTTAATGTATTTTAATTGTTGAAGGGTTTTGGGGTTTTATATTGTTATTATTAATTGTGCCGTACTGAAGCTCTGAGTTTGGGGTTTGAGAATATTGTTATTATGTGGGCATCTAATTGTGCGCCGGGAAGGAGGAGGAGGCCCGCCCCTGAGTCCCCCTTGGGGGTTGAGAAGAGCGCCGTGGCGCCGGAGGAAAAGAGGAAGCTGCGAGGAAGGAGGAGGATTCCTCCCCTCCTCCTCCCTTCCCCCAGTGCCACGGCGGTGTCCCGACGCCGTGGCGCGGAGGGAAGGAGGAGGAGGAGGCCCGACCCCTCGCTCCCCTCCTGCCCTTCCCAGTGCCACGTGTCCCGATCGCCATGGCACCGGGGGAAAGAGGAGGAGGAGGAGGAGGCCCCCTCGATTCCTCCTGCCCTTCGCCGCTGCGAACCGGATGTCCAGCGGCGGGGGCGAGAGGGGAAAGAGGGGCGAGGCAAGGAGGAGGAGGGCTCCTTCCTTCTCCCTGCCCGCCTCCTCCTCCTCCCCTCCCTACCCCCCTACCGCTGCGATCGCAGCGGCGGGGCGGAGAGAGGGACGGAGGGGGCGAGGCAAGGGGAGGAGCTGGCTCCCTTCCTTCTCCCTGCCCCGCCTCCTCCTTTCCCCCTCCCTCCCCCCTGCCGCTGCGATCTCGCAGCAGCGGCGCGGAGAGAGGGACGGAGGGGGCGGTGCAGGGAGGATGTTGCACCCCAAGGCCCTCAGACATCCTTCCTGTTTCAATGGGACTTTAGCCAGGAGCTTCAGGCATCGCATTTGCTTGGGCACAGTTCTAACCAAAGGCTTCATGCATTACTTCTGCTTAAACACCATTCCAGCCCAGGGAACCAAAAGATGCTTTGCAAGCCAGCTTGTTCATTTCCTAAACCCTGCAGTGGGCCTCTTTACTGCTCTCATGTGAAACCTAAGGAGGATACTATAGCTAAGGTATCTCAAGGCCGTGCTAGGCCCGCTGCCCTGATAACAGAAGCGGGCAGCGGCAGTAAAGCGGCAGTATCAAGCACGATTCCCCAGCCCAGGTGGCATTTGCTAATGAACCACCGCATTCCAAGAGGCCTGGGTTCCCAAAACAACCAAGGGATCATCAATCACGGGTCTTGACGTTCGACGCCTCTGTGAAACCCTATATCTGTCTTGCAAGCCCCCAAGCCTTTGTCTCGCATCAACTTCACAATGGAGAGGAGATTCTGCGTGCAAGGCTTGCTTCCACAAGCCTTGCCAACCTGCCAGCTTCGGGCTGGTTAAACCTGAAAGACTTTCCCAGCTAATGAACTTATGCCTGAATCCGGAAAGACCTTTTCAAGCTGTTGATCTACCTTGCTTCCAGGAAACCCTTCATGGCCTTTCTGTGTGCGGCCAAGAACCTAAGGAAGACTGCCTAGCTGCCTATTGGCGTACTACGCATTGCCTGGCCGGATTCCCTCCGCTGCAGGAGCACCTTGACGTTGTTTACCTTGGATACCTTCTACATAGACTCTGTAGCTTCTTGCCACAAAAGCCAAGCCTTGATGGGGACCTGGTGTCAAGTCAAGCCAAGTCAACAGCGGTAAGCTTTCCCCGCTCTCTAAATGCTACTGTATAATCACCTTGCTAATGGCAAGTCATTGTTAGATGAAAGACTGAAGCTGTTAGCCTCATCGCCTTCGGGCTATCAAGTCCTTGTACCAGTATTCCTGCTTTTGTTTATAACTAAAGACTAGAGCGAATTGCTTGGCAGTTCATCTCAGCCACAGTGTTTCAACAGAGGTTATTAGAGACTTTCCTTACACCCGGTTTGAGTTTCAAGATTCCCTCCGCATGGGATCTTATCTACGAACCTTTAGTGCTTGCAGGGAGCTGCCCTGTTTACTGCCGTGCTCCAGTTCATCGAGGAGTCTTGGGACGATCCCATGAAAGACTAATTGCCTGCTGAACTTTCTTGCATTCTTTCTACGGAGCTCAGCCTTCTTGCGCCGGCTGAGCCCCACAGAGATCATCTAGCACAGGGCTGTCCAACTGGCAGCCCGCGGGCCGTATACGACCCCCCTACCCCTTTCCTACGGCCCCCTAAGCTTTTTAATAAAAAATAAAAAATGAAAAATAAAATAAATAATAAAAAAAATTTAAAAACCTACTTCCGGGTTTGGCGCAAGTATCGCGAGAATACGCAATCCACACGGGATTTCGCTGTCAACGCGAGATCACACCGGCATTGGCAGCGAAATCCCGTGTGGATTGCGTATTCTCGCGATACTCTTCGGCTACTTTACTACTGGACTGCTGAGGCCCACAGACATGATTAGGACCTTCTTCGACTCAGTCGGTCGTCGCCTCTCTCGTCGTCCGGGTACTCCTGGATCCTGCGCGTTTGGAAAAGGTAGGCCGAAGCAGGGGGGCTCCTCAGGGGGGCTCCTCATTCTTTCCCCCCATCTCCCCTCATGTATTAAATATATAATTAAATATATTTAAAGATGAAATAAGGGGAGATGGCATACATCAAAATAAGGGGGGAGGGGAGGATGGAATTAAATATATTTAATATTAAATTAAAATAAGGGGAGGATGGAATTAAATATATGTAATATTAAATTAAAATAAGGGGAGAGGGGAGGATGGAATTAAATATATCTAATATTAAATAAAAATAAGGGGAGAGGGGAGAGGGCGCCGGGGGAGAGGGCGCCGGGGGAGAGGGCTTAGCCGGGGGCAGAGCCGGGGCGAGGGCAGAGCCAGGGGCGGGGGCAGACCCTACGCCCCCCAGGTCATCAGTGACCGGAATTCAGGCCCCTGGGCCGGTAGAAGTTGGACAGCCCTGATCTAGCACATCCTGGCCTTTTGCATTGGCCGAATACTTTCCTGAGTTTACCCTTTGGCATCCGGCTTGATTCCTGCCAGTGGCCCTATTGCAACGGGTCGCTGCAACCCTGCTGTTCCTGTTTGTTACGGGACTATTTACTCCTTGCTAAGCCCTGTTAAAGCTACTATCCAGAGGCCCTATAACAACTGCCTTTGAACCTTTAACCTTTGCCTTGCTATCATCAATAAAACCGGTTGTATCACAGCTGCCGTGTGGTTTACTTCTGGGAGGTCAGGATCCATAGGCCCCTGGCGGGTGACAGAGGAGCTGGCTCCCTTCCTCCTCCCTGCCCCGCCTCCTCCTCCCCTCCCCCCCCCCTGGCCGCCATTTTTTTTTAAAAATTTTTTTAATTCTTTCAGGAGGGCAGCGGGGGGCGTGTCCAACAGGCTGGGGGGCCGTGTGCGGCCCACGGGCCACCTGTTGGACAGCCCTGATCTACATTGTAGAATTAGTGCCATTTGACACACATGGCCAGATGCTATAGATCAGTGGTTCCCAAACTTTTTTGGCCTACCGCCCCCTTTCCAGAAAAAAATTTACTCACGGCACCCCTAGAAATTTTTTTATTTTATTTTAATAGCAATTAAACGGAAAGATATATGTATTAATGTTTCTATCTTTTTCGTAAAATTAAATATTTTCATGTGTTTTAATTTTAATTTAAATGTTATTTTAATTGCATGTTGTTTTTTATGGCATTGAAAAAAGAAGGGGCCGGCACTGGACAAGCGAGGCCCACCTTGAAAAGCGCCTCCTGCTCGCCCCGCCCCACGCCGGGCCCAGCAAGGCGCATTTGCGAGGACCTCCCCATTGGAAGAAAGAGCCGGGGTTGATGGGAAGGAGGCGCGTGCTGCGGTTTCCACGGCAACCCCTACCCAGGGATTGCACACTTGCGACTGTTTCCCTGCGAGTTGGAATCCCCAAGCAGGCGTTGCCGTAGAAACCACAGCACGCGCCTCCTTCCTCTCACCAACCCCGCCTATGGCGCAGTCCTGTGTATCGTCTCTTTTTCCAACAGGGACGACCTTGCAAGCGTGCAACCCTGCAAGTGTCAAGCAAGCCTGGCTCATGCCACTGCCCCCTTACAGGGGTTCAGTGCCCCCCAAATTCTCCTGAGCCTCCCAGCGCCCTCTTGGATCGCCCCACCGCCCACCAGGGGGTGGTACTGTCCACTTTGGGAACCACTGCTATAGATTCATGGGAGTTGTAGTGGTATATGGACGTTAGCCTTCTCCACCTAAGGGAGCTTATGCTTCATCATACTGCAATTCCCATGATTCGATAGCATTGAGGCATAGCAGTTAAAGTATTTATTTATTTAAAACTTTTATATCACGATCTTCTCACCTCAGAAGAGGAACTCAGACCGGCCTCACAGCAAGAATTCAATGCATTTGATGCAAATTAAAACACCGTATAACCATAAAAAGTTAAAATACATATACATAAAATACATATAGATTTATTTTATGCTTCAAAATTCTATACTGCTACTCCCCGAGGACTCGGAGCGGTTTACATATTTTGACACATAACAAGAAAACAGCAGAATAGAGTGAAAAAGATTAATTACATAACAACAAGGGGGAGGGGTATAGGGACGCAAGACATAAGGACAATAACAAGACGAGGGTCCGGGTAACTCAGAACCCACAAAGACTAACGTGGTGCCGGAGAGGCCATCTAATGGTGGCATCTGTCAAACAGTCGAAAGAAGGTAATTGTGGGGTTCCCGAAAAGTCAAGACAAATCTCTAGTCTAGATGGAGGTGAGTCAACTCTACCCTCTGGTCCCAGTGTCTCAAAGATAAGTCTCCTGCCTGTTGAAATGTCCTCTTTCCGGGGCTAAGGACTCACCAGAGAGTGCTCCCAACACCTGGAGTTCGTGTTCCAGAAGGTTCTGGAATGGAACATCCTCCATGTCCTTGATTTGAACACTCTAGGCTTCTTCCACCCTAGAGGTCCAACGGAGGTCTCTGCATTCCTTGGGGTTCTGTAGTTGCGAGGGATCACTGGCCTGCTCCGATGTTGGATGACCTGGGAGCTTTCCCAGCACACCTCGGAGGGGCCGGAAGTTAGGTCTTGGGCGCTCCTCTTCTTTCGGCGCCGTTTCCGCCTCCTGGGTCAGTCACGTGGCTTCCGATCTTCAAAGGGTGAAGACGTCTGGTTTGCTCTGGCATCTTCAAGGTCGACCGCCATCTTCGGTAGACCCTCGCCCATCCACCCCCCACAAAGCCTCGGTGGCGGGGGAGGGAGGGTCTCGAGTGGAGGCCAATATCTCCGTGATGTTCAATGTCGACCCCGAGCCAGGGGAGTCAGGCTGGTTGGAGCCACCTCCCAGTGGCAGGCATCCGGGTGCTGGGTCAGAGCCTGGGCCCAGGCACGATCCATCTGCAGCAGGTAGGTGTTTGGGTAGCGGCTCACCGGTCCTTCCCGTGCTCCGAGAGGGTCTCTGCTCGGAGCCACCTCCCTCCGCCATCATCTCAATGCCGCCGCGGGCAGCGGTTGATCCAATCTCCACTCTGACCTCCGGGCTCTCCTCCTTGTCCCCAAGGTCCCCAGTTGGGAAGTCCTGAGACTGGTCCCAGTCTAGGTCCGGGGCCACGGGGAGATCTTGTTGGGGGTTATCTGTGAGAGCGGTTCTGAGATCTGTGTGGTGATCCTGAGAAGCTAGAATGCCCATTCTCTTCAGGAGATCACCAAAGGTTTTTTAAAAGTTCCATAAGCCTTCTATATTCTTTAATCAGGTATTCTACCATCAGTGGGTCCGGTTGATCAAGGCAAGCCCTTAGCGACACCAGCGCCGGGCTGCTTCCAATGTTCTCGGGGGTCTTAGCTGAGTGTAAGTCCAATTCAGATGAATTCTCTCACTTCATGGGGGTCAGCTTTGAAGGACGCTTCCTGCCCCAATATCTTAAGATTTTGGCTGTTGTAGCTGTTATCGGGCAGAGGACCCACCGCTCCGGTTGTCCACCATCTCCCAGTTCTGATCTCGGTTCTTGTCCTAATGTCTCCCTCCGATGAGGGTTCAGCAGCAATGGTGTTGCATTTCCCAGCCAGATTGATCCCCCAGGGGATTGAGGATCACCGGCGACCACATAGATTAAATACATTAAAATACATGAAAGCCAAATCGCCAGATAAAATCAACTTTAACTCAATCCAATATATGTGGTTCTTAACCTTTATCCAAAAACCATCTCGGTCCTTATTCTGGGAAGGCTTCCTTCCAAAGCCAGGATTTTACTAGACTCCTGAAGGACAGGAGGGAGCAGATCTGTTCTCGCTCGGGAGAGAGTTCCATAGCCAAGGGGCCACCACAGAGAAGGCCCTGTCTCTCGTTCCCACTTTGCGCTTGCGAAGGTGGCGGGACCAAGAGCAGGGCCTCTCTGGAAGATCTTAGTGCCCTTGATGGTTCGTAGGGGAGAAAACATCCGGACAGGTAAACTGGGCAGCATCTAATACGTTGGCCTTCCCTTGGCGACGATTCGGAAACTCAAGCTAGTGCAGAATGCCGCTGCTCGCCTGCTGGCAGGAGTGCCGGTGAGGCAGCACATTACGCCCATCCTCCAGCAACTGCACTGGCTGCCAATTGAGTACCGAATCACCTTCAAGGTACTGGTGTTGACCTTTAAGGCCTTGTACGGTCTAGGGCCTGCGTACCTCTTGGACCGCCTTGCCCCATACGATCCCCGAGATCACTCCGCTCAGCAGAGCAAAACCTGCTGGAGATTCCACCGATCCGCCTCTGCCGCCTATCATCAACTAGGCAGCGCTCCTTCTCAGTAGCAGCTCCAACGGCCTGGAATGCCCTGCCGGAGGAGGCTAGAGCCATACGAGGAGCTCGCCCCTTCCGCAGGGGCCTGTAAGACCTTCCTTTTCAAGCAGGCCTTCGGTTGACATATAACGCCTCTTGCTTTCAATCGACTTATGACTCTGTGTTACCGTTTTTTGTCACTTAGTGTAATTTTAACAATGTTTTAATGATGTTTTTAGTATCATTTTTGTTATTTTTATGGTTATAGCATTGTTTTATTTTGTTCGTGAGTCGGCATGAGTGTTGCCTGCCGATCACTATGTATGTCTTGTAACCCGCCACGAGCCCTCGGGAAGAGGCGGAATACAAATGCAAATAATAAATAAATAAATAAAATAATAATTGCATTGATTCTACAGTGTAGATGTACCCTAGATCAGTGTTTCCCAACCTTTTTTGAGCCACGGCACACTTTAAAAAAAAAATCCGGGGGCACACCACCAACCAAAATGACACAAAATGACACTCTAACACAGTAAAGAACGGCTGGGGGTGGTGACCTGCTGGGAGTGCCGAAGCTGGGGAGGGGGAGGAGCCAGGCCACGCCATGCCCCCTCCCCCCGGCTTCAATTCTCCCATAACTTCTCCAGCCTTGAGGGGCAGTGCCAAGCCAGCATTGTGCTGTCTCTGCCACTGCTGGCTTGGCACTGCCCCATCAAGGCTGGCAAAGCTGTAGGAGCGCCGAAGACAGGGGAGGGGGCGGAGCCAGGCCGCGCCATGCCCTGAACCCTCCCCCTGGCTTGAGTTCTCCCACAGCTTCGCCAGCTTTGAGAGGGCAGTACCAAGCCAGCATTGTGCTGTCTCTGCCACCGCTGGCTTGGCACTGCCCCCTCAAGGCTGGCAAAGCTGTGGGAGTGCTGAAGCCGGGGGGAAGGGGCGGAGCCAGGCTGCGTCATGCCTCCCCTCCCCCCGGCTTCAGCTCTCCCACAGAGGAGCATGAGCGGTGGACGGGCTTCAGTGGGGGGGGCTCCTCCACGCGGCTTCAACAAGCAAGGGGCGAGAGTCATGGCAGATTAGAGGCTGGTTGGGGAAACGGCCGAAGGAGGCGGCACCCCAGTCCCTACTTTTTCTTCGCCGCCACTTGGCCCTTCCTCCTCCTCCCCCAAGCAGCAGGAGTTTGGCAGGAGGAGGGGGGAAGGAAGGGGGCAGAGAGCTTTTCTCGCGGCACACCTGATGATCGCTCACGGCACACTAGTGTGCCACGGCACACTGGTTGAGAAACACTGCCCTAGGTCATAGAGTACTGAAGGAACTAGCGTAAGTCATTTCGGAACCACTGGCAATCATCTTTATTTATTAATTATTATTTATTTAAAACTTTTATACCCCGGCCTTCTCACCTCCGAAGAGGGACTCAGACGGGCAAACAGCAAATATTCAATGCTAACATTTAAAATCTAAAAACATCATGAATTTACAATAAAATTATCAGAAACAATGCAATAAATACACTTTAAAAGCCTTTCGCCAAAGTAAAATCAAGTCCAGCTCAATCCGTATATTCGGTCCGTATCAAGTGGTTAGCTACTTTAGTCGCTTCACGATCTCCTCCTTCATTCTGCGAAGGCCTCATTGCACAGCCACGTTTTCACCCGCTTCCTAAAAGTCAGAAGGGAGGGGCAGATCTGATTTCATTTGGGAGGGAATTCCACAGCCGGGGGGCCACCACAGAAAAAGCCCTGTCCCTCGTCCCCACCAGACGCGCCTGCGGAGGTGGTGGGACTGAGAGCAGGGCCTCTCCAGACTATCTTAGCACTCTTGACAGTTCATAGGGAAGAATACGTTCAGACAGGTTGAGAGTTCTTGGAGAATGGGACAAATCCCAGCAGGATAGAGGAGGGCAAATATGGTCCCTACCTTCAAGAAGGAGAAAAAAGATGAGAGAGAGTGGAACTGCCCCACAGTGGGGTTGTCAGCTCCTGGTAGGGTCTTCGAACAAACCACGCTCACACAGGTTCTTCCTGGGATAAGTAGTTTATTTGCTCCTATCTCACAGCTTGCAAAGACAGAACTGAGGGGTTCCTGCTCAAACACACTTTCAAATCCCCCTCAGTTCCCTCCTCCTTCTCCCTCCCACCGTTTGTCCTTTACAACCTGCAATACACATTCCAAGCTCTGACCTTCCAGTCCTCCTCCGGCCAGATGGTTTCTTATCTGATGTCACTTGTGGCCAGACAGTTTGTTTATATAACTGTTTCTGGGTAAAACTGACATTACGCCCCCCCCCCCCCCACGGCTCGACTGCCCTGCAGGAAGACAAAGAAACAAGAAGGAAACAAAATGATGGGTTAAGGACCAGGTTTTCCAGGAAAGGAGGCATGGAACTGTTTAGTCCAGGGCTGTCCAACTGGCGGCCCGGGGGCCGTATACGCCCCCAGCCCTTTTCCTCCGGCCTCCTAAGCTTTTTAATAAAAATAAAAATTGAAAAATAAAATGAATAATAATTTTTTTAAAAAATACCTACTTCCGAGTTCGGAGCAAGTATCGCGAGAATACGCAATCCACACGGGATGTCGCTGTCAACGTGAGATCACGCCGGCGTTGACAGCGAAATCCCGTGTGGATTGCGTATTCTCGCGATACTCTTCGGCTACTCTACTACTGGATCGCTGAGGCCCACAGACGCGATTAGGACCTTCTTCGACTCAGTCGGTCATCGCCTCTCTCGTCGTCCGGGTACTCCTGGAGCCTGCGCATTTGGAAACGGTAGGCCGAAGCTGGGGGCTCCTCAGGGGCTCCTCATTCCCTCCCCATCTCCCCTCATGTATTAAATATAAACTTAAATATATTTAAAGATGAAATAAGAGGAGATGGGATACATTAAGGGGGGAGGGGAGGATGGAATTAAATATATGTAATATTAAATTAAAATAAGGGGGAGGGGAGGATGGAATTAAATATATTTAATATTAAATTAAAATAAGGGGAAAGGGGAGGATGGAATTAAATATTTTTTTATATTAAATTAAAATAAGGGGAGAGGGGAGGATGGAATTAAATATATTTAACATTAAATTAAAATAATTTAATATCTTATCCCTGTATTTTATCTCAGTAAAAGATTATATTTGACTGTATGCATGCAGGGGCGGGGGTGGAGCCGGGGGACAGGGCGGAGCCGGGGGCAGAGCCGGGGGCGGGGGCAGACCCTACGGCCCCCCAGGTCATCAGTGACCGGAATTCAGGCCCCTGGGCCGGTAGAAGTTGGATAGCCCTGGTTTAGTCAATCCCACAAAACGTTCCGTGAACTTCCGGGAAGGTTGGGTGGTCTTAAGGTATTTGGTCAACAAGTAAACTAGGTCTCTCACTACATAGTCAGGTTGCGGGGCCTCTTCTTGTCTGCATACTTTTTGTAATCCAGTTTGGCTGAGACCAGTGTCTCTTGAATTTCTGGCCAGACCACTGCTACCTTGGCACCCCAGCCCTTAAGGGACCACTCAGCCATGGGCCCCCCTGCAATGGCTGGGGAAAGTCTTGGCCACCCATGGCCTTGAATGGAGATATGCCTGTGGAGGCATGGTCAGAATTGTTATAGCAATATTCGGCTACATCCAACAGGGGGGGCCCACTGGTCCTGCTGGTATGTAGAGTAACACCTTAGAAACTGTTGCCAGGGGTGGCTTTACCATTAGGCAAAGTAAGCACCCGCTTAGGGCGCCACGTAGTCAGGGGCGCATCTGGCCGCCAGGTTCCACGCATGTGCCATTGCTGCAAAGGGACTCCAGCTGGACTCAGGGGCGGTCTAAGGTAATTTTAAATGGTAGGCGAACATTATTTTGGTGCCCCCCCCCAAAAACATTATTTTGCCGCCCCTATGTAAAACAAATATACAATTATAATATCACAATACCATTAGTAGTATTATATTGTATCAATGTATATACAATATATTATACCATACTCATACTATATTATATCATAATTATATTATACTACATTACAATATAATTATATTATAATATATTGACATTATAATATAATGTAACATTCTATTATATTATTATTATAAATTAATAAAATTATTTATTTAAATAAAATTATCCTCTACTAAATATTTTCATTACTCCTATAAAACTCAAATAACCCAAAATAAAGTAAAATAAAATATTATATATTACTATTATGTACAATACCACTATACTGCAATATTGTTTGTAATATTACATGTAATATAAAATATATCATTATTCTATTGTTATATTGTATTTTTATTATATTGTATGACAATATTAAGCTGAACTGTATAATAATCAACAAGAAATGCAATGTAAATGCATCAAAATCAGAATATATTACCTACCACCCGACTCATGATTCATAGGAGTCTCCCATAAGTCCAAAATTAGGATCCCAATGTAAATGTAAATAGAAAAACAGCCAAAATGTTCAAATGAGGTCGAATACAGGCAGCGCGGCCTGGGCAAACTTGGGCCCGCCCTCCCTCCCTCTAGGTGTTTTGGCGTCCAACTCCCACAACTCCTCATAGCCTCAGGCCCCTCAGGTCTAGGCAGAAATAGAGCCGAAGAAAGGAAGGAGGGGAGAGAAGAGGTCACAGAGGAGGAGGAGGAAAGCCCTTCATTCATTCCTTCACTTACACTTCCTTCACTGATTCTTTTCTCCTTCCCTGAAACGCGCGCGGCGGAGACAAAGGGGGGGGGAAGCACTCCCTGCCTGCCCGATAGGGAGTGCTTTGCTTACAGGCTTCTGCGCAAGGGAGCTACTGGGCATGCGCGGAGGTTTTCACGCATGTGCAGTTGCTCCTGCGCTCAACTTCAGCTGAGCAACTGCGCCTGCGTGAAAACCTCCTGCGCATGTCCAGAAGCGGCGTCAGAGCGCACAAGGCCGGGGTCAAAAAGCAGGCAGCAGCAGCACTGTCTGAGGAACATCGGCAGGGCCAGGATGGCGCCCCATGCGGCCAGGATGGCGCCCCCTTCCCAGATGGCGCCCTGGGCGGCCGCCTACTTGGCCTATCTTGTAGGACCGCCCCTGGAGCCTGGACTGAGACTCCGGCTCCGTCCCGGCTGCAAAAAGTTCCTCCTTTTCGGCCTCACTTAGGTCGATTGGTATCTCGGTCCATCTGGAGTCTCTCCGCAGCAATGGCGCACGCGCAGAACTACCTGGCCCAGCGCATGCGCGCCCGGCATGCATGCGCATGCTCCACGAGGCCGGAGAGCGAGGGGGCGCCAAAATAATGTTCGCTTACCATTTTAAATTACCTTAGTCCGCCCCTGACTGTTGCAATGTCTTTTGTACCCTCTCGGAGGCCCCATCGGTCTCAGGGTGAAAAGCTGTACTCAGGGCCCTCTCTGCCCCCAAATAAGACAGGAAGGTCTTCCAGAACTTGGATGTAAATTGAGGGCCTCGGTCTGTAATAACCCTCTTCGAGCACCCCACAGCTCGATGTCCTTCTCAGCCACACAAGTAGCAGGCTCCTCACCTCCCTCTGCACTCCCTGCTGGTAGACCAACCTCGTGAGGAAGGGCGCCTCGCTGCTGTGCCGGTGGAACTCATGGTGGGGTGTCGGCTTCTTCCTCCCTCTCGGTAACGGTGGGGCATGTGCTCCTTGTCGCACTCCACCCGTCCTGCCAGCAATATCCAATCTTCCAGGTTGTCTGGGTTCCCTCGGTGCATCGCCCACTCCAGGGCGTCTGCTCTTAAGACAGCCCTGAAGTATTCTAGCTTGGTGACTTTGGACCAATCCCGTATCCAGCCAGCTACCGTCTTGAACTCCAGGGCGTATTCAGAGACATTCCTGTTACCCTGATAAATCTTCTTAAGTTGTGCTTTTGCCTTCTCCTCGGCCAGCGGGTCCTGGAACCGGTCCCTCGGGGCCCTTAGGAAGTCGTCCAGCCTTCATAGCTCGGGGGCTCGGGCAGGCCCGGATTACCCATAAGGCCAAACTAGGCCATGGCCTAGGGGCGCAAGGCCAGGGGGGCACAAAAATCACGGGCCAAAAAATAAGTTGAAACAAATATAAACACAATGCCTGCGCGCAATGCACGCGCGGCACGCCATCCACCTGCCCTTTCTGAGCGGTGCACACTCACAACCCATGGAATCTCTCCCCCCCCTTTTTGGGTGTGCGCACGTTGGGAGCCAGTCTGTCCCTCTCGCTTCAGTATTGGGCAGCTTCCTTCCCCGCCTCCATTCTCAGTGCCGCAGCCCGGCCTGAGGAGGAGGGCAGCAGAGGAAAGCAGGGGCGGACGCCCGGCCCACGCATGCACGAAGACGAGCCACGAGGTAGCTTCCTTCCACATTGGGTACTTCCGTAGCCTTCTCACTTCCCAACCTCCTCTTGGCAGAAAGGGGTGGAAACTACAGCGACCGGCAGGCACTGCGCCAAGATGGCAGCTCGTGGCACTCTTCGGGATGTGCAGTCCCGCGTGCCGCTGCTGTGTCGGAGAAGAAGGGCTTCTTTTTTGCCAAGGCTCCGAAAGGGCCAGGGGCCGGGAAGGGGCCTGGGAGCAGCTCCCTGTGTTTCTGTCTGGCCCAGCTGCACAAGGCGAGGGCGAGGCCTTGCTGGCCCTCCGCACACAGCACATTAAGGAGGCCAGCAGCATCGCCCACTTCCAGGAGTGCGGTGGGCTGGCGCCGCTGCTGAGGGTCCTGGCTGGCACCCCCAAGCACCGCCGCACCCTCAACCTCGCCCTCAGCATCCTGGGCAACTGCTGCCAGCTGGGAGGCATCCCGCCCGTCGGTGAGAGAGGAGAGACAGGCAGGCCGCGCTGCTGGAGGCTGCCTTGAGGCCTAGTCTGGAAGGCCTGAGGAGGGGTGGGGGGGGGAATGCACTCTCAGGCCCCCTAGAGCAGGACTAGGCCCGCTTGGGCCTTCCAGGTGTTTTGGACTTCAACTCCCACAATTCCTAACAGCCTCCTTTTTCCTTTTTGGGGGCAAAGTGCGGGCAGTGGAAAGAAGGAATGTGGGGGGGGTGCGGTAGAGGTTGGTTGGGGGGGCGTAATGTCAAAGTGTGGCCTAGGGCGCCAAAAGGGGTTAAAAGGGGCCTGGGCTCGGGTGTCGTACATCTGCATAAGCCAGTCTGCCGCCGGCTCCTTCAGGTGGAGGCTCCTTCTTTGGAGCCTTTTAAACAGAGGTTGGATGGCCATCTATCAGGGGTGCTTTGAATGCAATTTTTCTGCTTCTTGGTTGGGGGTTGGACTCGATGGCCCATGAGGTCTTATGATTCAATACTGCTGGGTGTGGAATAAAGCTAGAGCCTGAAAATCCATCTTAGTGGATGTGATAGTGTTGGCACCAATCTCTCCTGATCCGAGCCCACCTTGAAGAATAAGAAGTTGCACGCATGGAGGCATTTGCAGCCCTAAAGTGAAGAACTAGCAACACCGAACAAATCAATCGATGTAGAGCAAAAGCTCTCAAAAGTATTAAGACTGGAAAAGCAGTGAAACTGAGTTTCTCCTGTAATTTTTGTCTAATGAGAATAAGTCTGTCAGCATGCCGCCAAGAGCTTTGGGTTGCCTCCTCTATTGTTGGAGCTTAGCATTTAATGACACTTTGATATGTGAAATGTCTTCTGATGCCACGCTGGAGAGTCTCTCCGTCCTTCCTACTCCTTCCCCCCCCCCCCTCTCCCTCCTTTTGCTGTTCAATGACAAATGATAAATTGACTAATAATTGCAAATATGTTTCTTAATTAGGCCCTGAGCTGATCTTTCAATTAGAACCCCAGGTAGGGTGGGGAATATTTCACACATGACGGTGAGATGGCTATGACTTAATTTTCCTCAAATCCTATTTATGTTGAAGTTTATTCCCTTCACAACTTAGCAGGTGCTCAGTAGAGTTCTGGGAAGGAATGGAGCAGATGGAATGAGCTGCTACTCATGAATCATGATAGGTTCCGTGCTTTTTGTCTTCTAGGTCAGTGTTTTTCAACCTTTTTTGAGCCGCGGCACATTTTTTACATTTGCAAAATCCTGGGGCACAACACCAACCAAAATGACACAAAATGACACTCTAACACAGTAATACATATAGTTAATATGTTTTTAAATGTATTTATACACTCAGTGTGAAACCTGGGCCTGTTTCGATGAACACAACATAGATATCCTGGCAGGAATGGCAGAAAGACACAAACTTCCCACACAGAACTCCCATAACCAAGAGAAAATGCTATAACAGTTTGGTGGGCATTGACCTTGAGTTTTGGAGTTGTGGTTCACCGACATCCAAAGAGCACTGTGGACTGAAACAATGTTGGATCAGGACCAAACTTGGCATGAATACTCAATATGCCCAAATGTGAACACAGATGGAGTTTGGGGAAAATAGACCTTGACATTTGGGAGTTACAGTTTCTGGAGGGGGCTCAAAGACCAGCAGTCTCCCTCTCACTTAGGTTGCCCCCTCCCCTCCCGCCAGGCTTGAATTGGGGTTGTGGGGAGCAGGAGCCTCACTCACCACCTGCGCAGCTCCCCGGGGGTCAGTGGGGCGGCCCAGGTGAGCATCTTGGGACTGGCAAAGCAGGCAGGCAGGAAGGCAGCGGCGGCGGGCAGGGAGCCGGAGAGAGGCCGAGAGCAGTTTTGCGCACTCCAGGGAGGAGGGAGGGGCGGGGCCGGATCTGGACTGAACCATCCGGCATTAGGCCCGGGGGGAGGGGGGGGAGACAAGAAGAGGTCTCTACTTGGGGAAAGGGAGGCAGGCCTTCCCAATGCATGGAGAGGTAAACACCAAGTAGACAACGGGTGGGAAGGGGGGTGTTTGTAATTTTCTGTATCGAGGTAGGTTTTTTAGGGTTTTTATACTTCAACACACTAGACTCTCCCCCCTCCCCTACTGGAGGTTCCAATTTCCCATGGCACACCTGATGATCGCTCACGGCACACTAGTGTGCCCCGGCACACTGGTTGGGAAACACTGTTCTAGGTCATATGATGGCTCAAACTACAAAGTAAATTGTAAATTGTGAGGTAGCAAAGGTAAATTGGTAAATTGTGGGGTAGCAAAGAGGTAAATTGTGAGGTAGCAAAGTTTGCAGATGACACTAAACTGTTCAGGGTAGTTAAAAATGAAACTGACTGTAAAGAGCTCCAGAAAGATCTCTCGAAATTGAGTGAATGGGCAACAAAGTGGCAAATGCATTTTAACCTAAACAAGTGTAAAGTCATGTACATCGGGGCAAAGAACCCCAACTACACCTACAAATTGATGGGGTCAAAGCTTTCCGAGACAAACCAGGAAAGGGATCTTGGGGTTTTGGTGGACAGCTCAATGAAGATGTCAACCCAGTGCGCAGCAGCAGCGAAAAAAGCAAATTCTATGCTTGGCGTGATCAGGAAGGGAATCGAAAATAGGTCGGCAAATGTTGTATTGCCTCTCTACAAATCTATGGTGAGGCCACATCTGGAGTACTGTGTACAATTCTGGTCTCCGCAAGGTAGGAAAGTTAGGGCCAATAAAGGGAAATATTTCTTCACCCAGAGGGTCATTGGGTTATGGAACTCACTTCCAGAGGAGGTGGTGACAGCTGTCAGCCTGGACAGCTTCAAGGCAGGATTAGACAGATTCATGGATACCAAGGGAATCAGTAGCTACTGAAATGGACATCCAAGTGCCACCTCTGTGTTGATGGAGGCAGGCAGGATTTTCCCCGGGTACTGGTTGTGGGGGGTCGGGAGCAGGTGAGGGTTTTGCCCTCCTTTCTGCTAGAGATCCCCGTGTACAACTAGTGGGACACTGTGAGACACAGAATGCTGGACTAGATGGGCTGAGACCCGATTCAGCATGGCTCTTCTTATGTTCTAAAGGGCTTGAGAAATACAAAACATGTTTTCGCTTCCTTCCCTCCCTCCTTCCCTCACTCCCTTGACTCTTTCCCTCTTTTCCTGTTTCCCCATGTTACAGGGATAGGTAAAAGTAAAGGTTTTCCCCTGACATTAAGTCTAGTTGTGTCCGACTCTGGGGGATGGTTCTCATCTCAATTTCTAAGCTGAAGATCTGGCGTTGTCCGTAGACACCTCCAAGGTCATGCGGCTGGCATGACTGCACGGAGCAAACACTACCCAAATCCACTGCTAATAAACAACGTGATTAGGCGAGCTAAGAATAATTCAACAACAAAATAGTATTACCATAAAATATGGTTTAGTAAATATAATCCATTAGTAATGTATCAATATATCCACATAATATGGTAGTGAGTAAGTCATACAATGTCCGCTTGTCTTTCTCACCCATACGGGACTTTATTTGCATTTTGTACCACTGTATTGAACTTCGGGAAAGTGCGGATCATATATGACTTTGCAGGCTATATAGCCGCATTTATGCACTGAATGTTTACCTTTAGGCTTATTGCCATACTTATGTTTCATGCATGAACTCTATGTTGTATATTGGATATATGCCTTAAGATAATCGTATTGTGATAGTTCATGCTGTATCATTGTTTAGGCAGGCTTGAAGCCGCTTGAATATATTGCTCTACTTTATGAAATAATTTTACATGGTTACTTTATATGACACTAGCTGTACCCGGCAGGCGTTGCTGTGCCCTATTTAGGAGATGCGAGATGTAAGGGTTGGAAATGATGTTACTTACGGTCTTGGTGGGGTCATGTAGGCATGAATGGTGCACTTTCTATGTGTGCTCCAAATGATGTCATCTGGAAGCATGAGTTGTATTGTCTTAGATAGCGGAGGAAGTGTTTTGATTCTGGAGTGTGTCCACTCAGCAAAGTCTGTAGTGGTTGTGGAGGAGTGGCAAGTGGTGGTAGAGAGACTTTCCCGGCTAGGCAGCACATTCCTGGTGTTTCTGCTGGGTATTTCAGGGCTTTGCAGTGTGTGCAGATGTGCGTTAGGGTGCCAATGTCGGCCTCTGGCGCCATGCTGTAGTCTTCTGCAGCGTTGTATCTGAAGGCTTGGAGGTGGAATTGGTTGTGGTGTTTTTGAAGTTTGTTTTCTGTGTTGCGACGTCGTGTTTCTGCGCTCCTTGCGCGCTGCTGTTGTGTTGCATTTCTGCGTCTTTGTTGTTCCTGGCTGCGCTTCTTCTTGTCGTGCAGTTCTTTGCATTTGGTTCTCAGCTGTGCGTCATGCAGTGACCTGTTGTCTGTGTCTCTGCTGCGCAGTGTGTTTCTGTTCTGGCATTTGTTCTGCCCTTTTTTGTTTGATGTATGTAGCGCTGTGAGTGTGTCGTCCGATGCTGTTATTTTTATAAGGCATGGCTTGTCTTTTGGGTCAGTTTATGTCTGTGTGGAAGGAAGGAATGGTTTTAGTTTGTGGTGTTTGTAGGTGTTGTGTGTGTACGGGGTCCCGTAAGGTTGGTGGGATGGGTTGTGATTGGAAGTTGTGTTGTGTTGTGTGGGTAGGAATTTGCTGGAGAATTGCACCCTCAGAGTTTGGTTTGGCAGTTTAACCCTCAAACACCAACTGAAATCTCTCAGCATTCTATCCTAGCCTTGGATGGCTCTTGCCAGCGTTGCTATGGTTACAGCAGTTATGCAAATCCGCCCTTATTGGCAGCCAATCATGTTGTTCAGAATGTAGAGGCTGAGTGAGTCGTTGGCTGCCCCGGAGGATGCTGGTAAATGTAGTTTTATTTTTACTCGTTGTTTTGGGGGCCTTTTAGGTTTTGGGGGGGAAAGTTTCTTTGCTACAAACGTACTTTGCTTGAGGCCTATTTCTGTTGGCAAGTATTGTTTTTCTGTGTTGTATGGTTTCTTTGTTTGAGGTATACATCACATGACGTGAACCCATTTATATAATAGATTGTATGACTTACTCACTACCATATTATGTCGATATATTAATACATTACTAATGGATTATATTTACTAAACCATATTTTATGGTAATACTATTTTGTTGTTGAATTATTCTTAGCTCGCCTAATCATGACTGCACGGAGCACCGTAATCTTCTCGATGGAGTAATACCTGCTGATGTACTCACTAGGCCTGGTTGATCCATTAAAAAAAGTTTTTAAACTCATTTCTGATGTAGAGGGCGCTGGCATTTTGTATCAGGTGGAGTTCCGAAATTTTCCATCAAAATTTCAAAATTATTTATAAAAACTAAGAAAATTAATTAGTAAATCATTAATGGTGGACACGCATGCGCAATGCACAAAAACCTGCCAAAACTGGGTTTGACAGCCCAGGTCTTCCCTCAGCTTCCACTTCGTGGCCCTCACCGCCGGCCAGACTAAGAGCGGAGAGGGCCCTTGGAAAAGATGCCCTCCACTCCTCGGCGCCTGGGAAGGAACCAACACGCGTTAGCCTTAACGTGCATTGGTGTAAGGTACGTTAAGCCACAAAGGATTCACACTCACTCCAATAATACTGAAGGAAATATACTTTAATAGGCCTTAACCCAAAGCGGGTAAAGACCGGACTGAACTTTTCCCGCCCATCTGCAACCTTGAACTCCCCGATCCCGCCCCTCCTCCCTGCCTCCCTTTCCCATTGGTTCTTCTTCCCGCCCCTCGCCAATGCCAAGATGGCGGCGACGTCAGAGTCATTAGGTAACAAAGGACTCAGGCGGCGCTGACAGTTGGTTCCCAGGCGCAAGCCAGGAGACCAGATCTGCAGATTTCCTCCCGATTGATCAGCCAGGCTTTCCCTTCGCTTGGGAAAGAAAGTCTGGGCAATCGACAGGAAATCTCCTGCAGATTTCAGCCTGGGCTTGGAAACCCATACTTAGTCAGGATAGCCAATAAACGATTAGAATGGGCTACCAAACAGAACTTGTAAAGAATTGTATGATAAAATTCGCATCAAACATAGGAAAGGCCATTAAACTTGAAGAATGGGAACAAATGTGGAATAAAAAACTTAAATATAAATACTCTACAGATTTAAAGGAGAATTGACACATGACACCGCAAATACTAGGCTTACTGTACAAGAGTACCCAAAATAAATGTTGGAAATGAGGCTATCAAGTAGGAACCTTAAATCATATGTGGTGGTCCTGCAAAAAAAGCTGAACGGGGCCGTTCAGAAGCGGAGGGAAGGCATGGTCTTCCAAACCCGGAAGGGATGGCCAGGGAAGGGAAAATCCTTTCTGAAAATGGCGATTTCTTTCCGAAAATGGTGGGCGGTGGCTTTGAATTTGGTAATTCACTTCCAGGCTGCTTAAAGCGCTTCAGAAATGCTTCAAAAGCAGTTGAACTTCATTGAGTGTACACTTCTATAACACAGTTGAACTGCATTGGACTTCATTGAGTGTAGACCCTTACTATGCAGTTGAACTTCATTGAGTGTAAACCCTTACTATGCAATTGAACTTCATTGAGTGTAAACCCTTACTATGCAGTTGAACTTCATTGAGTGTAAACCCTTACTATGCAGTTGAACTTCATTGAGTGTAGACTCGTATAATGCAGTTCAACTGCATTGAACTTCATTGAGTGTAAACCCTTACTATGCAGTTGAACTTCATTGAGTGTAAACCCTTACTATGCAATTGAACTTCATTGAGTGTAAACCCTTACTATGCAGTTGAACTTCATTGAGTGTAAACCCTTACTATGCAGTTGAACTTCATTGAGTGTAAACCCTTACTATGCAGTTGAACTTCATTGAGTGTAAACCCTTACTATGCAGTTGAACTTCATTGAGTGTAAACCCTTACTATGCAGTTGAACTTCATTGAGTGTAAACCCTTACTATGCCGTTGAACTTCATTGAGTGTAAACCCTTACTATGTAGTTGAACTTCATTGAGTGTAAACCCTTACTATGCAGTTGAACTTCATTGAATGTAAACCCTTACTATGCAGTTGAACTTCATTGAGTGTAAACCCTTACTATGCAGTTGAACTTCATTGTGTGTAGACCCTTACTATGCAGTTGAACTGCTTTGAACTTCATTGTGTGTAGACCCTTACTATGCAGTTGAACTTCATTGAGTGTAAACCCTTACTATGCAGTTGAACTTCATTGTGTGTAGACCCTTACTATGCAGTTGAACTGCTTTGAACTTCATTGTGTGTAGAGTTGAACTGCATTGAACTTCATTGCGTGTAAACCCTTACTATGCAGTTGAACTTCATTGAGTGTTACTATGCCGTTGAACTTCATTGAGTGTAAATCCTTACTATGCAGTTGAACTTCATTGAGTGTAAACCCTTACTATGCAGTTGAACTTCATTGAATGTAAACCCTTACTATGCAGTTGAACTTCATTGAGTGTAAACCCTTACTATGCAGTTGAACTTCATTGTGTGTAGACCCTTACTATGCAGTGAACTGCTTTGAAATTGTGTGTAGACCCTTACTATGCAGTTGAACGTCATTGAGTGTAAACCCTTACTATGCAGTTGAACTTCATTGTGTGTAGACCCTTACTATGCAGTTGAACTGCTTTGAACTTCATTGTGTGTAGACCCTTACTATACAGTTGAACTGCATTGAACTTCATTGCGTGTAAACCCTTACTATGCAGTTGAACTTCATTGAGTGTAAACCCTTACTTTCTGGACAGTTTCTTATGTGCATTTTTAATAGTTTATTTGGAGTCATATAATGTAGTCCGCTCTGTTCCAGATTTAACTCTGCAGTTAGCCCATTCGTAGTTTTCATTTTAAATGGTTATCAACAATGACAACATTATATTATAGTCCAGAGATCCTTATTGCACTGCAGATGTACAAGGCATGCAGGTTAATGAGGTTAACAACATCCAGTTGAGTAAATCCACTATGGTCACATGGGAAGGTCGTCACCAATTAAAAAATTCACATAAAATTTCACTGGACTAGCTGCTAGGTTTCTAAGTAGGGGGGTTGATTATGTGGGTGGTACTGCCCCCTGGTGGGTGGTGAGGCAATCCAAGGGGACGGTGGGAGGCCCAGGGGAATTTGGGGGGCAGTGATCCCCTTTAAGGGGGCGGTGAACAAATGGTCATTTAGCAGGGGTCACACGGCCCTCTTCTTTGGCCCCGCCGCCTTCGCTTTGTGTCACGATGCAGAGACTTCAAAGCCAGACTCAGGAGTAGAAGGGCATGACAAAAAGTTTATTGAACATTAACTGGAGAAAGGACAAACAAAAAAGTAGCTCAAAAAACCCTTTAAAATCCCAGGGAAGAGTCCCACAAAATAAAGCAACAAAACAGCCCAAAACAAACACTAGACGTCCGTCTGCAAAGTCCTGAAGGTAGAATCCAGAAGCGTAATCATGAGTCCAGTCCAAAAGTCCAAAGCCAGAGAAAGACAGTTGAAAAGGAGGAGACGTTCCAAGGGTCACAGGAGGAAAACTCAGCGGAGAGCAAGCCCCACCTCAGGGATACATGGCAGGTAAGAGTATCAGGAAACTTGAACAAGGTACTTGATATCAGGAACACAGGAAAGTCAGAGACAAGAACCAGACAGCAACTCTTTGACTGCCGCAAAGACAGCCCCAAAACTCATTTCTTATATAGCACTTACACATCACTATCTTCTGAAGACTCCCCTTGATCAGGAGCATCAGCTGCTGTATCTTCTACAGCTGCAGTGCTCTGTGTTTGCCTCCACTCTTGCCAATGCTGTTGCGTGCTTAAAGTGTCCCAATCTGTTTCTGAACCCCCAGAAGGCCAGTATAAATCACTGCTAAAGCCACAGAACGTGTCAGAATTAGACTCTTCGTTACACACATCCCTTACTTCCTGAACCAATGCTGAATCTAAATCCGTATCACTTTCCTCTGACCCCATTTCTTCTTCTCCAGAAAAACCTTGGAAAGTGTCTGAATCAGAAGGTTCTCTAAGTATCTGCCGGATCCTTTTTCTTTGTTCCAATCCTTCCACACTAGAGTCACTAGCAGCCCTTTTCCTTCCAGCTGCAGAGTCCTGATCACCCAGACCCACACCCCAGTCCATTCTATTGCTTGATGCTATTGACCCAGCAACTTCCCCAATACTACTACTAGTAGTAGCTGAAGGCTCAATCACAACACTTTGACCTGCATATTAGATATTTGCATTAGAATTAGTAAGAGCAGCAAAATTATTTATGAAGTAGCAACGAAAATATGGTTAGGGGTCACCACAACATGAGTGTGACGAAGCGAAAAATTGTAAACGCCGCTGAAGGCTAGCGTCGATCTTCGTTTATGCGCACTTTAAACTGAGTGAACAGTGTAGTACTGTGGCAGGGCAGGCAATCCCACCGCTGCCACCAAATGTGACAAAGTCTGGAACCACGCCGGCTACTTCGTGACTTTTAAACTGTGTGGCATGGAAACCGCTGCCACCAAATGTGGTAATCGATGAAACTTCACCCTGTTTACTCTTCTTGAACGTGGCAGGGCTGCCACCAATTCTCAATGTTTTGCTTCTCTTTATTATTATCTACTTGCTGCCACCATTTGTCAAAGCTTGACCACTAGATTTGAGGGTCCTGGTGAATAAATGACTTCCACAGATGTTTTTGTTGAAAGTGTTTAACAGTTTATTTTACACAAATGGGCTCAAAGCTTAGGTGGTTTCAAAACTCCGAAGAGGTACAGACTTGTAACTTTAAACAATGCAACACTGGGGTTTTAAATTCCCCTTTCACAGTTACACACAAGTAACTACTTAATACTGGGTTACTCTCATCCCTAGGACTACACTTGTCCTTAACCTGGGTTTCTCTAAACCCACACACTTGGGTTCCTTAAACCCACACACAGAACTGAACTGCACACTGCAGTTCCTACAGACTGCTTGCAGCTTCAGCCACTGCTAATTCCCAACCAACTCTGCTCACAGCAGCTGGCCAACTCTGCTCTCCCTGTCGAGACTTGCCCTTAATATCAGCTCTCTCCGGCTCACATTACCCCAACATTTCAACACACATGTAAAATCACATTTAACTTGTAACAAAATTACCAGTTCGCCACAATGAGGAACCTTATTTAGAGGTCATGGCATTAGAAAGGTTGAGAACCACTGCATTAATACATATATCTTTCTGTTTAATTGCTATAAAATTTTTAAAAAAATAATTTCTAGGGGGGCGGTGAGTAATTTTTTTTTCTGGAAAGCGGGCGGTAGGCCAAAAAAGTTTGGGAGCCACTGTGTTAGAGACTTGCCTATGAACCCAATATTATTTGGCAGGCTATCTGAATTTAACTATTGTAAGGGTGTTTTACCAGTATTTAATGTAATGGGTCTTTCTGTGACATCTGAAAACACGGTCGCTGTTCATAGCATTTGTTCCAGTGTATGGGAGGTTGGGATAAGAGGAAAAGAATGAAAGGAGCTCAACAATGTAGAATGAGAAAGGATTTTCCCGCAGCAATGGTGTTAATCGGAAAAAGCTGAAATATAGAATATCATTTCTCTTGAATAAAACTGACAGAATATAAATCACTGTTAATACCTCCAGTCCTTCACAACAATACGGAAGGAATAAGGCTGTCTCCACACATACTTTGTATGCTTCAAAGCCTTCTGCTTTGTCTGGCAATTCTGAATAATAGAGGATCCTGAGCCGTGTATATGAAAGTTGGATTAATGTGCAAGATTCAATCTACAGTTTGCAAGGGCCAGGCAAATTCCAGGGGAAATCAAGGGTTTAAGAAATGTGCTTCCCAAACAGGAAAACGGGTCTCAAGTCCAACTTGTAATATATTGTTGTGACACATTTCTTGTCCCGTTTACTCCCTTCAGCAAAAGAATTGACTGAACAGTATGAAAGGCCTCGTTGTGTTTTTCAAAGTGTCCCGGCTCTTTGCTTTTGGTAAGATGGAAATTTGAACTTCAGCTGAATTTGCCAAGGATCAAACAAAAATATAGTATGTATTCAACCATTTTTGCCCATAGGTTTGTGGCGCAGCTGGCTGGGTGTCAGCTGCATAAGATCTCTACTGACCAGAAGGTCATGAGTTCGAGGCCTGCCCGGGTCGAGGTGGGTTCTCGACCTATTGTGTAGCCTGTTGTCAACCTTTGCAACCCGAAAGACAGTTTTATCTGTCAAGTAGGAAATTAAGGCACCACTTAGTGGGGAGGCTAAATTTAACTGATTTATGAGGCCATAAAAATAAAGATCTCCAGGAAAAACACACAGAGGAATGAAGGAGTGCGACAGCTCCCCCTGGTGGCCAGATGTTAAATTGCCTCTGTCTGTCTTGTGTGTTTGTGTGTACACTGTAATCCGGTATTACAGCGGTGTAAACGTAATTAATACAATGCAGGGTGTGGTCAAGCATATACATAAATATGTACAGTCCCCCCAGTCAGACCAAACAACTAAATAGATGAAGGTCTGTATTATAGCAAAATAGCCAACATACATATATAGTGGAAATCCGAGTCAAATGCAATATAGACAATATACATCGGATTAGTCCCATTCATAGAGTCACAGCCGGCACTGTAAGGTGTACATGGAAAAGATTACCAGAGTCTTTGTTGATGAAATGCAGTGCAGGCGGCTGGAGAGTCCATGTGTTGAAAATAGGATTACACAGGGGTGGGGGCAAACACACACACAAGCAGGAACGGAGCGGCACTGAGGTGGGGAATGCCCAAGCAAAGCGGCTGCGGAGGAGAGCGAGTGCGTCTTCCCCCGCGGGCAGAGAGCCGGCGCAGCTTGCTTGCGTCAGCGGAGACTCTGAAAGGGGGGGGGAATATCCCCAGGACTACTGCCTGGAGAGTAGATATAGCGTCTCCATACAATAAAAGCCGAATTCCACAGCAAACAAGCCGACGGTAAGACAATGCTCAATATTGTTGCGGCCACATTTAGAAACCGTTTCGGGACATCCTCCCTTTTTCAAGGCTTAGGTGCCGAATATGGCGTTCTCAATCAAATCTCAAATGAGAAAATCATAACCCTGCTCTTCCATTAGCAGGGTAACCCAAAGGTGTCCTTTCATCAACAAAGACTCTGGTAATCTTTTCCATGTACACCTTACAGTGCCGGCTGTGACTCTATGAATGGGACTAATCCGATGTATATTGTCTATATTGCATTTGACTCGGATTTCCACTGTATATGTATGTTGGCTATCTATATATATAAAGGAACAGTCGTCATGTGAAGACTACCTCAAACAGAGAAACCTTACAACGCAGAAACACAAAACTTGCCAACAGAAATAGGCCTCAAGCAAGGTACGTTTGTAGCAAAGAAACTTTCCCCCCAAAAACCTAAAAGGCCCCCAAAACAACGAGTAAAAATAAAACTACATTTCCCAGCATCCTCCAGGGCTGCCAAAGACTCCCCCAGCCTCTACATTCTGACAACATGATTGGCTGCCAATAAGGGCGGATTTGCATAACTGCTGTACTGGCCAGCCAACATGAACATTCCGACCCATAACAAACTGTCAGATGAGTGCCACAGCCTCCTCCAACACTTTCAAATCAGAAGACCATGATGGAGATCAACACCATTCAAGGGGAGCTCTTCTTCCTTTCCCAAAAGATCTCCAGTGGCTTGGAATTCCACATTAATAAGAGGACCATCCAGCAACAATGGGGTTTGCCAAGGAGGGTGCTCCAGCCCCTCTATATGCTGGCTCCAAGGGATGGAGGTCATCACCAAGTACCTTCTGATGCCCAGCGCTGGAATAGCTCCCTCAGATGGCCTGTCCATGAGGAAAGCCTCATCGGACATCGACCAATGGGTGCAAAAGACACAGAGCAGGACATCTTGAAAAAGAGAGGAGCAGAAAGTAAGCTAGACATGAAGATCTTGAGAAAGGTGGCTAAAAAGGATACGGAAAGGATTTTTAACAGTCCCCCAACAGACACTGGGCGCACCTGTGAAGATAGAGATCCCCTGACAGGACAAGCCCTCCCCAAGCTGATCCGCCCTGGCCATGGCACAAGTCAAACTCGACGGACTGCAGGCAAAGAGCTGAGGCACAAACATAACACACCCAATTCACTAACAACAATTCCAACCCTTACATACTCAGACTTTCACGCATCTCCTAAATAGGGCACAGCAACGTGTGCCGGGTACAGCTAGTTTTGCTATAATACAGACCTTCATCTATTTAGTTGTTTGGTCTGACTGGGGGGACTGTACATATTTATGTATATGCTTGACCACATCCTGCATTGTATTATTTACGTTTACACCGCTGTAATACTGTGTTATATACCAGCCCGCTCGTGTTGTTAACTACACTGTAATCCACCCTGAGTCCCCTGCAGGGTGAGAAGGGCGGAATATAAATGAAGTAAATAAATAAATAAATACCCCCAAATTCTACGTTTGAAGACAATTGCTAATTTAGGAAGTTGTATTCCAATGTGAATCAAATAATCTTGCTCATATCTGAACCACCTAGGAGATTAGGATCATCAGGGGAGGCCCTGCTCTCAGTCCGACCACCTTCGTAGGCATGACTTGTGGGAACGAGAGACAGGGCCTTCTCAGTGGTGGCCCCTCGGTTATGCAACTCCCTCCCCAGTTATAATAGAGCTGCTCCCTCCCTCCTGGCCTTCAGAAGGAACGTGAAAACCTGGCTCTGGGGTCAAGTCTTTGGAGATTAACTACAGTGCAGTAATAACTATTTGCAGTGATGCACATTTACGATTGTGGATGGCATGATTTTTAATAGTGATTATAATGCTATATGTTTTAATGTTCGTTTTAACTCTAATTTTTAAATTTAACTTATATGTATTTAATTGTCTAAAGCAGTGTTTTTCAACCTTTTTTGAGCCACGGCACATTTTTTTACTTTTTTAAATTTATTTTTATTTATTTATTTATTTCTATTTATTCGTCGCCACTCCCGTCAGGCTTGGGGCGACTTACAAATGTTAAAAAAGACCATAAAATACAGATAAAAACACAAGAGTAAAACTATACAATTAAAATTATACAATAGTGCACGGGCACCAGAAATTACTCCCATGGCCTACGGCTACATAGTAAAGGCCTGGGGTTATTTACTGACCAAATGCCTGTACAAACAGAAAGGTCTTACAAGCTTTCCGGAAGGCTGGTAAGTCAGACAACACGCTTGCCTCCTCCCCAGTGCGGGAGGAAGATCGTTCCAAAGTACTGGAGCGATGACACTGAAGGTTTTCCTCCGCGTTGAGGTCAGGTGAAGGGTTTTACAGCTTGGCACCGAAAGAAGGTTCAGGGACTCTGATCGCAGTGGTCTTGCGGGACAATAGAGGGAGATGAGGTCCCTTAGGTACACTGGCCCCAGACCATTCAAGGCCTTGAAGGTTAAAACCAGCACTTTGAAGGTGAGCCGGTGCTCGATTGGAAGCCAGTGCAGTTCATGCAGAACGGGCGTAATGTGGCAGCAAAATGGTAGGCCTGACAACAGCCGAGCTGCAGCGTTCTGCACCAGCTTAAGCTTCCGGATCACCGACAAAGGAAGGCTAATGTAGAGAGCATTACAGTAGTCCAATCTTGAGATGACCGTGGCTAGGACCACTGTGGCTAGGTCATGACGGGACAGGTAGGGAGCCAGCTTCCTCGCCTGCCGGAGATGGTGGAAAGCTGCTTCGCTGGTGATAGAGATATGCTTCTCCATCGACAGTTGAGAGTCAAGGGTGACTCCCAGGCTCTTAACAGTTGGCGACGGACATAGCGTCGCACCTTCCAGGGTTGGAAGCTGGATCTCTGCCATACCCGGACGACCCAGCCACAGGATCTCCATCTTAGCCGGATTCACCTTCAACCTACTGGCTCGCAGGCATTCAGTAACGGCTTCAAGGCAACGATGGAAATTATCGGGTACGGAGTTGGGCCGGCCCTCCATCCCCAGAACGAGCTGGGTGTCATCCGTATATTGGTGACATTCCAGCCCGAAGCTGCGTACCAACTGAGCAAATGGTCAGACGTAGATGTTAGACAATAAAGGGGAGAGGATTGCCCCCTGAGGCACCTCACAAAAAAGGGGGGCGCTCTCTGAGACAACCTCACCCCTTCTCACTTGCTGTGACCGGTTCCGGAGAACGGAGGACAACCAGTTCAGGACTGTCCCCCTCACTCCAGCCCCGGCAAGGCGGTGGGTCAGGCCTGGGTTACCCATAAGGCCAACCTAGGCCAAGGCCTAGGGGGGCACCCATGGGGGGGCAGCAGGTCCAGACCCCCCCCCCCAATTTTTTAAAAAAATTCAAAAAAATTCAAAAATTGTTTTAAAAAATAAAGTGTGCATGCACGCGGCCACCCCCTCCTTTGCTTGCTCCAAAGGCTCTGCCCCCCCCCCTGCCCCGCCCCAGCTCCGCCCCACCTCCTTGCCAGACTGGTGGCTTTAGGAGGGAGGGAGGAGCTATGGGGAGGCCCCGGGGTGGGGCTTTCCTCCTCCTCGCTGGTGACGGGGTCGGGACAGAGCCGGGCAGGAGCTGGGGTGGGGCTTTCCTCCTCCTCACCGGCACGGGGGCGGGGGCGGGGCGAGGGCGGGGCGGAGCCAGGGCAGAGCCGGGGGTGGGGCTTTCCTCCTCCTCGCCGGCGAGGGGGTGGGGCGGGGGTGGGGCGGAGCTGGGGGCGGCGGCAGATGGCCCTTTTGGCCTAGGGCGGCAAAAGGGCCTGATCTGGGCCTGCGGTGGGTCAAAAGATCGTAATCAACAGTATCAAACACTACAGTGAGGTCCAATAACACGAGCAGCGCCGATCCGCCTCAATCAAGTTGTCAACGCAGGGGCACACCACCAACCAAAATGACACAAAATGACATTTCCTTTCCACACAGTTGAATAAAATCCCATGTTCTCTGCTTTGAATCAGATTATATGGCAGTGTGGATTCAGATAACCCAGTTCAAAGCAGATATTGTGTTATATGTTTCACATTTTTGTAGTGGGTAGGTAGATCATTGTGACTTGGTTGTTTATAAGTAGCTCGCATGCTGAAAAAGTGTGAGCGCCCCTGATCTATATGTATGTCGTGGCTTCGAACTGTTGCCAGTGTTGCTAGTGTAAGCCACTCTGAGTCCCCCCTCAGGGGTTGAGAAGGGTGGGGTAGAAAAGTTGGAAATAACAATACTAAATAATAATAAATAAATGAGGAAGAAAGGGGCCCTTGAAGTTTCCCCACTTGTGCCATTACTATAATGAAAAAGTAATGAAATTTCATTAATGAAATTGTCAATAACTATACTTTAGAAACACTTCAGAAGTGAAGTGCCAGTCAGGGGCGGTCTTACCTCTCCCATCATGGTAAGCGAAGATTATTTTGGCGCCCCGAGGCAACGCATGCGCGCCCGGTGTCGGTTCGCGCATGCGCGCCGGTGTCCCATGCGTGCTGGCGCAGGCGTGCTGGCATCCGTGCTGGCTGCGTGCATGTGCACCGGTGTCCCGTGTGGCCGCGCCACCGGCTGCGGAGCGGCGCGGGCAGCACTGGCTCCTGAGCATGCCTCTACCTGCGCTTGGCGAGGCACGGCAGCGCGCGGTGCAGGGTGGGTGGGGTGGGCGCGCCCCTCCCAGGAGGCGTCGCCCTACGCGGCCGCTTACTCGGCCTAATGGAAAGACCGCCCCTGATGCCAGTACCCTAATTTTGTAATGACTTTTGAAACATTTTAGAGTGATTTCACATGTCTGGTGAAAAGGTGTAAAGACCTTGAGAGAACTTTTAGCTTGCACATTTATTTTATTTATTTATTCATCACATTTATATAACGCCCCTCTCGGTCCAAAGGCGACTCGGGGGCGGTTTACACACGGCAGTCTCTGCCCTCCAATCAAAACATGAGCAAACCAAACCAAATCATAACCATATAACACAACAATTAGCCATTAAAACATACAATTACAGTCTCAGCATCACGTTGAAATCATTTTCCGTCACATCGTCGTCATTCCATAGATCTAATTAAACCGTCATTTTGGTTGGTGGTGTGCCCCAGGATTTTGTAAATGTAAAAAGTGTGCCTCGGATCAAAAAAGGTTGGGAAACACTGGGGTAAGCTGAACTCCACATCATGCACAATGGAGCAATAGCAAGGTACCTGTCCCCATCCTGATTTCATAGATCCACATTTACCTGCATTTCTCTGAGCTCCTGCTTCCACTCTTAAGAAAAACGAGCAGAAAGAGTTTTCGGTGAGCTGAAAAGTTATGTGAACAGTACACGGCTATATTTCCTGGCCTGGCCGCCTTGGCCTGCGAATTTTCTGAAATCTTGATTGTCTCATATACACACAGTCCTAGATTAAAAGCCTTCCGCTGAGGTTTTGGGAGAGGCGAAGCCCTTATACAACCAAAAAGTAATTATTCTTCAAAGTTTCTTGAAAGAGGGAGTTTAAGGTATTTAGTGATTAAAAACTTGATGTCCTTGAGTAAAAGTCAGATAAAGGAATTACCATGGACCTTAAGGCGGCCAAAATGACAAACATAAAGGCAGCAATAATGAGCCTGCCTGAGGTGATTAGTTTTTCTAATTAGAAGAACACATCTCATTTGTGTGCGGTAATCTTGGCCTATCGTTGACGTCATTTGGTTTGCCCCATTTCAGCTGGATTTGAAAAAAGAGCACCCAAGCACTCCCAAAAAATTCTGCATGGTGCTGTTTAACTTGACTTCCAAATGAAAGCATATGGCTAGAGGGCCAGCGCCGTCAAGTCAGATACGGCGATGCTCTCTCGGACCCCTTTCTAATAACTAATGGAGAGAAACAAGGTTGTGTTCTTGCACCAACGCTATTTACAATCTTCTTCAGCATGATGCGCCAAAGGTCTATGGCAGACCTCGAAGAAGAAGATGGCATATATATGGTACTTTGCTTCTACAGCGTTGCTCAAGTTCTGGTGGTGAACACTAGGTGGCGCTGGTGCTTTGCTTCTACAGCGTTGCTCAAGTTCTGGTGGTGAACACTAGGTGGCGCTGGTGCGTTGCTTCTACAGCGTTGCTCAAGTTCTGGTGGGGAACACTAGGTGGCGCTGGTGCTTTGCTTCTACAGCGTTGCTCAAGTTCTGGTGGTGAACACTAGGTGGCGCTGCTACTTTGCTTCTGCAGCGTCGCTAAAGTTCTGGTGGTGAACACTAGGTGGCGCTGGTGCTTTGCTTCTACAGCATTGCTCAAGTTCTGGTGGTGAACACTAGGTGGCGCTGGTGCTTTGCTTCTACAGCGTTGCTCAAGTTCTGGTGGTGAACACTAGGTGGCGCTGGTGCGTTGCTTCTACAGCGTTGCTCAAATTCTGGTGGTGAACACTAGGTGGCGCTGGTGCGTTGCTTCTACAGCGTTGCTCAAGTTCTGGTGGAGTACACTAGGTGGTGCTGGTGCTTTGCTTCTACAGCGTTGCTCAAGTTCTGGTGGTGAACACTAGGTGGCGCTGGTGCGTTGCTTCTACAGCGTTGCTCAAGTTCTGGTGGAGTACACTAGGTGGCGCTGGTGCTTTGCTTCTACAGCGTTGCTCAAGTTCTGGTGGTGAACACTAGGTGGCGCTGGTGCGTTGCTTCTACAGCGTTGCTCAAGTTCTGGTGGTGAACACTAGGTGGCGCTGGTGCTTTGCTTCTACAGCGTTGCTCAAGTTCTGGTGGTGAACACTAGGTGGCGCTGGTGCTTTGCTTCTACAGCATTGCTCAAGTTCTGGTGGAGTACACTAGGTGGTGCTGGTGCTTTGCTTCTACAAGGTTGCTCAAGTTCTGGTGGAGTACACTAGGTGGTGCTGGTGCTTTGCTTCTACAGCGTTGCTCAAGTTCTGGTGGTGAACACTAGGTGGCGCTGGTGCTTTGCTTCTACAGCATTGCTCAAGTTCTGGTGGAGTACACTAGGTGGTGCTGGTGCTTTGCTTCTACAGCGTTGCTCAAGTTCTGGTGGTGAACACTAGGTGGTGCTGGTGCTTTGCTTCTACAGCGTTGCTCAAGTTCTGGTGGTGAACACTAGGTGGCGCTGGTGCTTTTCTTGAAATAATATTGTTTTCAAGTTTTCTGGTGGTGAACACTAGGTGGTGCTGGTGCTTTGCTTCTACAGCATTGCTCAAGTTCTGGTGGTGAACATTTCAGAACTCTAACAAAACTTTCAAAATTTCGTTATAAATGGCAGTTCTTAATTGGTTCTGTCTTTAAAATCGCCAATAATGAAATAATATTGAAGTTTTGAAAGTTTTGTTAGAGTTCTGAAATGTTTACCACCAGAACTTGAGCAACACTGTAGAAGCAAAGCACCAGCGCCACCTAGTGTTCACCACCAGAACTTTAGTTTTGTAAGTACTTTAGAACCATTTAGAACCATGATTGCCCAGGCCTACTATTTACAATAAGCCCCTCAATCTCTGAGGGTGCCTGCCATAGATGTAGGTGAAACGTCAGAAGATAATGCTTCTGAAACATGGCCATAGAGACCGGAAAACTCACAGCAACCCAGTTATTATTATTGTATCCTCCATGTGTACTAATATTGTTCTGTAGAACTGTGCTATTGTGTAATGAGGAAATAACAACTACTCCCCACTCCCCGGAGCCTTCTGTGGCACAGTGGATTAAACCGCTGAGCTGCTGAACTAACTAAAAGGTCGCAGGTTCGAATCTGGGGAGCAGGGTGAGCTACCGCTGTTAACCCCAACTTTTTCCAACCTAGCAGTTCGAAAACATGTAAATGTGAGTAGATCAATAGGTACCACTCCGACGGGAAGATAACAGCATTCCATGAAGTCATGACAGCTACATGGCCTTGGAGGTGTCTACAGAAAACACCAGCTCTTCGGCTTTGAAATGGAGATGAGCACCACCCCCAGAGTTGGACATGGCTGGACTTAATTTCAGGAGAAAACCTTGGCCTTTACCTTACCCGCCCTCCCCGCACATATACACATGCATTAGAACAGTGTTTCCCAACCAGTGTGCCGTGGCACACTAGTGTGCCGTGAGCGATCATCAGGTGTGCCGTGGAAAATTGGAACCTCCAATACCCTTTCTTCCCCCTCCTGCCCACAGTGATCTCTGGGTGTAGGTGAACTACAACTTCCAAACTCAAGGTCAATTCTCAAGCAAACTCTTTCAGCACTTTCTTTTAGTAATGAGAGTTCAATATGCCAAGTTTGGTTCAATTCCATTGTTGCAAGAGTTCATGATGCTCTTCGATTGTGTGTGGACTATAAACCCCAGAAACTGTAACTCCCAAATGTCAAGGTCTATTTTCCCCAAACTCCATCTATGTTCACATTTGGGCATATTGAGTATTCATGCCAAGTTTGGTCCTGATCTAACATTGTTTGAAACCACAGTGCTCTCTGGATATAGATGAACTACAACTCCAAAACCCAAAGTCAATTCCCACCAAACTCTTATAGCATTTTCTCTTGGTTATGGGAGTTCTGTGTGGGAAGTTTGTGTCTTTCTGCCATCCCTGCCAGGATATCTATGTTGTGTTCATCGAAACAGTGTATAAATGTATTTATACACTGAGTGTATAAATACATTTAAAAACATATTAGCTATATGTATGACTGTGTTAGAGTGTCATTTTGTGTCATTTTGGTTGGTGGTGTGCCCCAGGATTTTGTAAATGTAAAAAATGTGCCGCAGCTCAAAAAAGGTTGAAAAACACTGCGTTAGAAGATATTCGGGAAAATTCTGAAACACATAATTTTATTGAGAAGGAAAAACCAGAAATCTCAGGACATTTTCTCAGTAAAAAATGACTTCTGGGAAATGTTGACCCACGTCCAATATGCACATTGAATGCAATAACAAAGCACTTTAGAACAGGGCTGTCCAACTTCTACTGGCCCAAGGGCCGGAATTCCGGTCACTGATCACCTGGGAGGGCCGCCGTGTGAAAAAGTTGAAAAAAACCCTCTTACCTCTTATACGACTATCGTTACAATTAATAGGTGACAGTTATACTTATTAGGAATTGTGAGAGTTGAAGCAAAAAAGCACCCCAAGGGCCCAAGTTTGCCCAGGCCTGCTATAATAAATAAAATAAAATAAAATATAATATAATATAAAATTGCTGAAGAGCCGGAACAGGTAATGGCGGGCAGCTGTGCCGCCGCTACAATTTTTCTTGCAGGAGAATAGGGGAGCCGGATCCAAGGGGCTGGCGGGCCGTGTGCGACCCCCGGGCCGCCTGTTGGACAGGCCTGCTTTAGAACATGCTGGAACAGCTGCACCTTAATGGTTCTTCATGTTCAAAATATAATCTGAACTAAATAATGCAAAGGCTACCCAAGAGCCGGCAAGTTTGGGCTTGTCAGAATGATAAACAAGACCATTGATGTAATAAGTGCATGAAGTACATGCACTTATTCTGATGGCTGTACTAGCAAAAGGATGCTGACAGATGTATTGATCTCCGTCAGAAAACAGTGAGGAGCAGGCCTTTCGTGCTGTTCGCATGTTGGAGATCTCATCTGATTTGCTTAAAGCAGGGGCAGGGAAGCTATGGCTCGGGAGCCAGATGGGGCTCTTTTCATGATTGCATCCGGCTCTCCAGAGCAGCCCGGAACTCAGTTTCCCAGCATGCAGGGGGGGAGTGACGCACATGTGCTGGCACTGCTGCTTCCACACTGCCATCGCCGCCTCTTCCTCATCCCCCGCTGCTCTCGGGACCCTTTTCCTTCCTTCCTTTCTCCCCCTTCACCCTTTCCTTCTCTCCTTCCTTTTCCCTCCCTCTCTCCCCTTCCTTCTTTCCTCCATTCTCCCTCTTCCTTCCTTCCTTTCTCCCCCTTCACCCTTCCCTTCTCCTTCTCTCCTTCCTTTTCCCTCCCTCTCTCCCCTTCCTTCTTTCCTCCATTCTCCCTCTTCCTTCCTTCCTTTCTCCCCTTCACCCTTTCTTTCTCCTTCTCTCCTTCCTTTTCCCTCCCTCTCTCCCCATACTTCCCTCTCTCCCCTTCCTTTCTTCCCTTCACCCTTCCCTTCTCCTTCTCTCCTTCCTTTTCCCTCCCTCTCTCCCCTTCCTTCTTTCCTCCATTCTCCCTCTTCTTTCCTTTCTCCTGTTCACCCTTTCCTTCTCCTTCTCTCCTTCCTTTTCCCTCCCTCTCTCCCCATACTTCTTTTCTCCACTCTCCCTCTTCTTTCCTTTCTCCCCTTCACCCTTTCCTTCTCCTTCTCTCCTTCCTTTTCCCTCCCTCAATCCCCTTCCTTCTTTCCTCCATTCTCCCTCTTCTTTCCTTTCTCCTGTTCACCCTTTCCCTTCTCCTTCTCTCCTTCCTTTTCCCTCCCTCTCTCCCCTTTCTTCTTTCCTCCATTCTCCCTCTTCTTTCCTTCTTCCTTTCCCCTTTCTCCCTTCCTTCTTTCCTGTTCTCCACCTTCTTCCTTCTTTCTCCTTCTCTCCTTCCTTTTCCCTCCCTTCTCTCTCCCCCTTCTTTCCTCCATTCTCCCCTTTCCTTCTTCACCCTTTCCTTCCAACCTTCCTTTTCCCTCTCTCTCCCCTTCCTTCCTTTCTCCATTCTCCCTCTTCCTTCCTCTTCCTTCCTTTCTTTCTCCCACTTCACCCTTTCCTTCTCTCCTTCCTTCTTCCCTCCATTCTCCTCTCCTCCCCTTCCTTCCTTCCTTCCTTCCTTCTGATTCCCAGCCTTGGTTTCCCAGCATGCAGCGGGGAGGAGTGTTCACAAATTCCTTCGACTCCTTCCTTTTCTCTCCAACGCCATCACCGCTTTTCTTTCTCATCCCCGCTGCTCTTGGGACCCTTCGCCCTCTCTCGCCGGGGATGGTCTCCCCCTCTCCGGCGGCTCAGCCTCGTCTTCCTCTTTGTCCTTCTTCCTTTCTTTCTCCCCCTTCACCCTTTCCTTCTCCTTCTCTCCTTCCTTTTCCCTCCCTCTCTCCCCTTTCTTCTTTCCTCCATTCTCCCTCTTCTTTCCTTTCTCCTGTTCACCCTTTCCTTCTCCTTCTCTCCTTCCTTTTCCCTCCCTCTCTCCCCTTCCTTCTTTCCTCCATTATCCCTCTTCCTTCCTTCCTTTTATTTTCTCCCCTTCACCCTTTCCTTCTCCTTCTCTCCTTCCTTTTCCCTCCCTCTCTCCCCTTCCTTCTTTCCTCCATTCTCCCTCTTCTTTCCTTTCTCCTGTTCACCCTTTCCTTCTCTCCTTCCTTTTCCTCCCTCTCTCCCCTTCCTTCTTTCCTCCATTATCCCTCTTCCTTCCTTCCTTTCTCCCCCTTCACCCTTTCCTTCTCCTTCTCTCCTTCCTTTTCCCTCCCTCAATCCCCTTCCTTCTTTCCTCCATCCTCCCTCTTCCTTCCTCTTCCTTCCTTTCTTTCTCCCCCTTCACCCTTTCCTTCTCCTTCTCTCCTTCCTTCTTTCCTCCATTCTCCCCTCCTCCCCTTCCTTCCTTCCTTCCTTCCTTCTGATTTCCAGCCTCGGTTTCCCAGCATGCAGCGGGGAAGAGTGACGCAAATGCGCCGCGATTGCCGCTTCGGCAACGCCATCACCGCTTCTTTCTCATCCCCCGCTGCTCTTGGGACCCTGTGCCCTCTTCGCCGGGGATGGTGGAGCCCGGTGGCGGCTCAGCCTCGTCTTCCTCTTTGTCCTTCTTCCTTTCTTTCTCCCCCTTCACCCTTTCCTTCTCCTTCTCTCCTTCCTTTTCCCTCCCTCTCTCCCCTACCTTCTTTCCTCCATTTTCCTTCTCTCCTTCCTTTCTCAGCCTTCACCCTTTCTTTTTCCTTCTTCCTTTTCCCTCCCTCTCTCCTCTTCCTTCGTTCCTCCATTCTCCCTCTTCCTTCCTCTTCCTTCCTTCCTTTTTCACCTTTCACCCTTTTGTTCTCTCCTTCCTTCTTTCCCCCATTCTCTCTCCCTCTTCCTTCCTTCCTTCCTTCCTCTTCGATTCTTTTTCCCCAAGTCTTCCTTTCCTTCTCCTTCCTTTCTTTTCACTTCCCTCTCTCCCCTTCTTTCTTTTCTTCTTTTCCCTTCATTATTTTACTTATTCCTCACTCCCTTTCCTTTCTTTTCCCCACCGTTTCCTTTCCTCCCTTCCCATTTCCGTCTTTCCTTTCCCCTCCTTGTCTCTCTCCTGCTTTTCTTTTCTTCCTTTTCCATCGTTTGTTCTTTTCTTTCTTCCTCTCCCTCCTTTATTTCCTCTATCTTTCTTTCTTTCCCCCTTCCTTCCTTGCGTCTTCTCTTCCTTCCCAGAGTCCTGAGCATGCCTTTTGCAGAGCCAGGTCTGAAGTGTCCCGTCATTCTGCTGGGGGAATCCTTTTCTCATAGTATGTACGTATAGACTCACATTTAATTGAATTCAGTCTTAAAATATATTATACTAGCTGTACCCGGCACGCGTTGCTGTGCCCTATTTAGGAGATGCGAGAAACTCTGAGTATGTAAGGGTTGGAATTGTTGTTAGTTATGGTGTTGTTGGGGTCCTGGCTGTGTCGTTGTGGGTTGTTCTGTTGGGTGGGATGTTGGAGTCCTGTGGAGTTGTCGGTGTGTGGTGTTGCTGGCGTTCTGCAGAGCTTGTGGATATACAATGTTTTTTGTCTTTCCGTCTGCTGTGTTGATGTAGAGGTTGATGCTTGTGTGGGTGGGGTACTTTGAAAGTGAGTGGAGGTACTTGAAATCCCATCATCCATGGTGTGCCCTCCTCTAAACTGCAGTTGGGTGGAGTGTGGGTCATGGGGGCACTGTGTGCCAAGCTGGGTCTTTATCGGTCTTGGTTCTGGGCCACAGTGGTCTGTGGGGAATGAAGGGTTTGAAAGTACTACAAATCCCATAATCCATGGAGGTACATCAAATCCCATCATCCATGGTCCACCCTCCAAACTGTAGTAGAATGTAGCGTGGGGCTCTGTGTGCCAAGGTAGGTTACTGTATATTCAGGCCATATGCAATGTCCCGTGAGCTGAGGCCTAGTCAGGAACAGCAAGTTAATGAAGCCTTACTGTCAATTCAGGCCATACACAATGTCCCATGAGCTGAGGCCTAGTCGGGAAAATCAAGTTAATGAAGCCTTATTGTCAATTCAGGCCATACACAATGTCCCATGAGCTGAGGCCTAGTCGGGAAAATCAAGTTAATGAAGCCTTGCTGTCAATTCAGAGCTTAAACAGCATCCCATTAAGTGAGGCCTAGTCAGGGAAATCAAGTTAATGAAGCCTTACTGTCAATTTTGGGCGTGGTCTGTGATTTGTAGGGGTTTAAATTTTCTGTGGGAAGTGAATTGGGTGTTCGTGTTGGCGACTGCCTCAGGCCTTTGCCTTATCCTCCTCTGACAGTTTATTATGGGTCGGAATGTTCATGTTGGCTGGCCAATAGAGGCGTTATGCAAATACTCCCTCACTGGCAACCAATCATGTTGTCAGAATGTAGAGGCCAGGAGATTCATTGGTGGCAGCAGAGGATGCTGGGAAATGTAGTTTTTTTGTATCGTTGTTTTGGGGGCCTTCTAGGTTTTGGGGGGGAACGTTTCTTTGCTAAAAACCTACCTTGCCTGAGGCCTATTTATGTTGCCAAGTTTGGTGTCTCTGCCTTGTAAGGTTTCTCTGCCTAGGACGGTCGTTCCATGACGGGACCTCCGTTATATAATAGATATACTATATGGCTCTCACTGCAATAAATTTCCAAATATTTTGCTTTTATGGCTCTCTGAGTCAAAAAGGTTCCCGACCCCTGGCTTAAGGGCTTGCAAAGCTGTTGGCCACCTGTGATTGAAACATCACTTCTAAACACTACAAATGCGTCTGTGCGGAGGCTGTAACCTTCTCCTTAATTATTTGCCGTGGCTGCTTCTCTCCCAAAGGCACTTGCTCCCTTATTATCCCTTGCAAGATTTTTTGTACTCTCATTAGGCTTAGGAGTCTGATCAGATAAAAACACTATTTCCTGATTGAGGCAATCAAGACGCTTGCATAAGCCTTTTAAAAATCCGTCATTAGGTTCAAGAATCTCTTTATAGCGACTGGAGGCTACTGAGGAAGCTCATTGGTCACATGAAAGGAGAAGATCGGCACTAAAGAGCCAAGAAGAGGAGCAGGAAGAGTACAGTGGCTGGTGCCTAGACTGAAAAGCATACCACAATTTAAGGAGACGATGGATAGTTTTTCTTAATGTATGCAGAGCAATTTCACCTTGACCACTGAATAGCTATAGCCTGTTGGAATATTTCTGGTTTGAGGTGGATGAATATGTCTTTGCTTTGCTTTCAAGAGCCTTTGCGACAAGAAAGAACAAACCTAAACCCCCCAAAATATTGATTTTTATGCCCATTTCAATGTATATGAATGTACATTTTCAGGGACTGTCACTAAAGGGAGCAAGATAACAACTGCCATCCTTCCCTAGAGCAGTGTTTCCCAACCTTTTTTGAGCCGCGGCACATTTTTTACATTTACAAAATCCTGGGGCACACCACCAACCAAAATGACACAAAGCGACACTCTAACACAGTAATACATATAGTTAATATGTTTTTTAATGTATTTATACACTCAGTGGGAAACCTGGACCTGTTTTGATGAACACAACATAGATATCCTGGCAGGAATGCCAGAAAGACACAAACTTCCCACACAGGACTCCCATAATCAAGAGAAAATAAGAGTTTGGTGGGCATTGACCTTGAGTTTTGGAGTTGTAGTTGTAGTTGTAATATTCATATATTATTAGTATTAATATCATAATTATTATATTATAGTATATATATATATAGCAATATAATATATTGAAATTATAGTATAATATAACATTATATTATATTATTTATTATATTATTATAAGATTATTATTATAAGATAATAATAAAAACCGATAAAATAAAATAAAATGAAATTCAAGAAGACAAGCTGCGAACCAAGATAGAGGCTGACATCCTCAAGAGAGGAAGGATCCCAAGATGGAATGGCCCAAGGGACCCAGCTCAGAGGATGGCAAAGCGGACCCAGCCGCCACCGCAGCAGAGCAGAGCAGAGCAGAGCAGCAGACGATCGGAGGCTGCAGGCCTCCGCCTGCTCTCGCCCCCAGCTGTTCCCCAGCTGATCGTCCTGCCATGGAGTGCCTGCCATCCCAGGAGGCGATCCGGGCCTGCAGTGGAGCAGTCAATGCGCTGCGGCGGGTGATCGCCCTGGCGAACCGGAAGACGATCAAGTATTCCGGGTCGCCAGGGCGATACGACACCGCAGGTGGCCGAGAGCTCCCGCTGCAGGTCCGGATAGTCTCCAAGGCAAGCAGGCACTCCAAAGCGGCCGCTCCTCCAATTGTTCTCCGGAGTGGCGGGCTGCCCACCGATGCAAGCCCCTCAGCCCGCGATGGGATGGCGACAGCGGCACCCCTTCTTCTTGGCCCCGCTCCCGACGCCCTTCTCCCTGGGCTGGACAGAATTAGCTGCCGGGCCGCATCCGGCCCACGGGCCATAGGTTGGGTCTGTTCTATAGCAGGGCTGTCCAATCTTCTACCGGCCCAGGGGCCTGAATTCCAGTCACTGATGACCTGGGGGGCCATAGGGTCTGCCCCCGGCTCCGCCCCCAGCTCCGCCCCTCCCCTGGCTCCAATTTACTTACAATTCCTAGTTGCATTATTAATTATAAAATAAATATAATATTTTACTAACATTAAATGCAGGGGGCGGCATTCAAAAGGGCCATCCATACAATTAAATATAATATTTTACTAACATTAAATGCAGGGGGCATTCAAATACACAATTACATAATAATAACATAAAGGTTAGCCTACCTTCCCAAACGCGCGGGATCCAGGAGCAGCCGGACCATGAGCAGAGGCGACGACCGAGCGAGGCAGCAGCCGGGAAGGTGCAAATCACGTCTGCGTGGGCCGCAGGGATTAAGTAGCCGAGATTTCGGCAACAGGAGTATCGCGAGACTACGGAAGCCACACGGGATTTCGCTCTCAACGCAGGCGCGATTTCGCGTTGAGAGCGAAATCCCATGTGGCTTCCGTAGTCTCACGATACTTGCTCCAAAACCCAGAAGTGGATAATTTTTTAAAAATATTTTAATTTAATGTATTTTTTATTTTTATTTTTTATTAAAAAGCTTAGGGGGCCGTAGGGAACTGGCTGGGGGGCCGTATACGGCCCCCGGGCCGCCAGTTGGACAGCCTTGTTCTATAGTGTTGCTAAAGTTCTGGAGGTGAACTGTTCACCGCCACAACTTTGGCAACACTGTAGAAGCAAAGCACCAGCGCCATCTTGTTTACACCCCCAGAATTTTAGTTTTGTACTTTAGAAACATTTAGACGCATGATTGCACGGGCCTAATGGATAGGTTTTGGTCTGAAGAACCCAATCCCTATTACCAAATGTTAATTGTATTCCTCTCTGGGATTTCTGGAGAGCCATAGTTTGATGTCTGGAGCTGCTATCACTTTTGGTATCTTTGCTAGGCGAGCTTAAAGCCAATCTTTGAACGAATGGCGCGAGAGTAAAGAATTATTATTTTCATAAAGGGAATATGAAACACAATCTCACATTTTCGCCGCCCAAGCATTTGATGTCGCCATATACCGATATGAGCTCTTGCCTGTTTTCGCCAGAGTAATAATGGTCTCTTGGAAATGATATTAGCAGGGAAATTTCCTCTTGAAGTGAATGCCAGCGAGATGAGATGTCCTGGCTATTAAACTGTCAATCTGCGTAATGTTTATTAGAGGAATAGATGATTTCTTTTTAAGCGAACTGACAGACGACCCATTAGATATAGCTATGTGTTTATTAAGTTGGAAACTGGGAAGGAGCAAAGCTGACTGGGTCATTTGCTTCCACATTTCAGACTATCTCTCTATTTTATTTTATTTTATTTATTTTTTAACGAGAAGGTTCAGTAGCTCTTTAGAAACTGAATTGCTGGAAGAGAGTTTAGCTGCATTTATTCTATTTCTGTTCAGTTCCAACAGAGAGGATATTTAGGTTTAAAGTAAACAATAACGGTTGGAAATACGCCCCCAAAGCAAGGGAAATTTGGATCACAGATTACCTAGTGTCATTCAGTCACGTATGAGGGTGGGTCAATAAGTTCGTGACTTTTTGAATTTCCCGCCTCTTAACTGAAAGGGTGACACTGCTCCTGTCAACAGGCATCTGTCAGTTGACTCCTCTCAAAATTTGAACAAGCGGCGTCGTTTAGTTTGTGTTTGACAGCCATTGATAGCAGACTACCGCGTGATTTGAGAAGAAAATGGAAAATAGTGAATTTTGTGTGCTCATTAAGCATTATTTTTTGCGGGGAAAAACCATCACTCAAACCAAGGCTAAGCTTGATAAATACGATGGGGACTCTGCACCATCTATTTCAATGGTAAAAAAAGTGGTTTACTGAATTTCGTTGTGGCCGTACAAGCACGGAAGGTGCCGAACGTTCTGGACGGCCAGTTAAGGTCTCTACACTCGAAACGATAGGAAAAAATCACGATATGGTGTTGGCCGATCGGAGATTGAAAGTGCGAGAGATTGTGGAAGCCATACGCATCTCACGTGGCTCAGTGGTTTCAATTGTAAATGATCACTTGGGTATGAGAAAGCTTTCTGCAAGATGGGTGCTGCGTTTCCTCACAATTGACCACAAATGCAAACGTGTGGCAATTTCGCAGGAGTGTTTGGTGTTGTTCAACCGCAATATGGACGGGTTTTTGTGCCATTTCGTAACCGTGGATGGAACGTGGATCCACCACAACACACCAGAGACCAAACAGCAGTCAAAACAGTGGGTTTCTCGGGGTGAATTGGCGCCAAAGAAGGCCAAGGTGGGTTTGTCAGCCAATAAAGTCATGGCGACCGATTTTTGGGATGCACGTGGTATAATCCACATTGACTACCTTCAAAAGGGTAAAACAATCAATGGCGAATATTATGCCGACTTATTTAGTCGATTTAATGAGGATTTGGGGGGAAAACTGACCGCATTTGGCCAAGAAAAAACTTCTTTTGCACCAGAACAATGCAAGGGTCAGGCATGTAGCCAGGGGGCTAAGGGGCTTCAGCCCCCGAAATTCTCAGTGTGGTCCGTGAAAAGGCCTTACTAGTACACTAGTACACTGTTATGTTTATTCATATCATGATCTGATCACCATGCTCATTATATCCCACATTAATGGGGTTATTGGGATAACAATACAAAAGGTTTGCTAGGGTAGACCCTCTCCCACAAAGTCTCAGCCCCCAATCAAAATCCTGGCTACGGCCCTGGCAAGGGTGCACACATGTTGAGTTGCCATGTCAACAATCCATGAATTGGGATATGAATTGCTCCCTCATCCACCCTATTCTCCGGATTTAGCCCCGAGTGACTATTTTTTTGTTTCCAAACCTGAAGAAATGGCTCAGCGGAAAGAGATTTGACTCCAACAATGAAATCATCTCACAAACAAATACCTATTTTGATGACCTCGGCAAATCTTAATTTTTGGAAGGGATAAAAAAATTGGAGAAACGTTGGACAAAGTGTAGAGAGCTCAAAGGAGAGGACGTCGCAAAATAAAATGATTTTTTAAATCCAAAAACCTGTGTTTCAATCAAAAAGTCACAGACTTATTGACCCACCCTCGTATTACAGGGCACACTGTGCATAACCTGTATATAATGAAACGCACCTCAGCTGAGTTTTAGAATTGCCACATTCCTATAAAACCAGAACGAATTTGCTTTTTTTAAAACAAAAATTGACCCTCAGTTTTGCTGATCTGCATAATGTTAAATATCTCTCAATTGACTTAGCCTAAAGTCATAGCTCCACAGGGATCTTATTAAAAGGGTCCTCAAGGAAATAGAAAGTTGAAAAATGCCTTCTATAAGGGAGCACTAATAAGGCCAACAAGGTAGCAAGAGATACATTTATTTTTCTTAAAATGGCCACCTAAAAATGCTATGCCAACCTGACAATGTGATTAGCATCCTTAGCACAAAAAAAAGAATTATTTTTTTTTTTTGCAAAACAGATAGTAGCATACTAGTTCACTTATCTGCTTTCTTAAGGTGCCAAAAGGGAAGTTGAATGTAATGGTTCAAGGGAAGCTACCCAGTTTCTTAAAGTTTCAGGTGAACACTTCATGGTCTTCCAGCCTTAAATGTGCAGCAGTGAAGGCGAGCCCCAGAAAGAGCCCATCTGCATCCTAATTGGCTTGACCTGCAGCAGGGAGTTCCAACGTTCCTGCACATGTGGTCTGGCATCTCTCGCACCAAAGGCTGGGACTTGGCATCAAAAGACCTCCAACCATTTCTACCTCTCTGTTTTCTTGCCTCACTTAACCTGAAACCATGGACTCTTTGTTCACGGAGTTGCATGCGGACAGGTCAACAGGGGCAAGCCTTGAGCGGTTTGGGAGACAGTTTTCCAAGGACTTCCGTGTGTTTGGACTCTCCTCTGGCTTTTAGCAAAGAGGACTTTTCTCTTATAGTTTTCCCGAGGACACAGATGGACTTTCCCCAAAGCATATGGATTTGATGCTTTTCAAGATCATACGGACTTTCCACCCCTTGCATATGAAATAATTATGATATATTGGTGATATTTCCCTGAAACCCTCCTATGTAATTCTCCTGCATGTTTTTCCCCCTCCCCATGTGTAAAATAATATGAAGAAATGCTACATGTTTGTGAAAGACCCAACTGTTGTTTTGAGATCAGGATGAAACCACATTCCTGGCTGCACCCTTTAATCCAATCATTGGAACAATTTGCATGACAGAGAACTCTTTCTGGTTTTGGAGAAGTCCTTCTTTCCCTTCTCCCTTTCCCATTTTTGAAAGACTCCTTTTGTTCCATAAACGCTGGACCCTCTGAGTATAGTCTTGTCCCGCGTTTATAGAACGTATGGCATAACTATATTTCATATTTCATAACCGGCTGTCACTGTTGGCCTTGGAAACCAGCACATGGCTACACTTATTTCATTTATTTACCATCCAGAAGGCTGAAACTTTTCATGGATAGAATGTGCACATGGCCCTTTGTCAACAAGGGAGGGCCGTTAAGGACAATTCCTGTTTTTCACCAAGAACAAAAGAATTCCTTTGGCTCAAAAGGTCAGGGGCTCAGATCTTCATTTACATATGGACATGATCTAATCAAGAAAACTCCAGCTGCTCTTTGTTTTGAACACATTCTTTTTTTTCCTTTATTTTTTAGATTTTTAACAACAGTAAATAAAACAAGGGGCAAGGGGAAAGGGGGGGGGGAAAGGGGTGTGAGGGGGGAGTTACACTAGGGAAGAGAGGGGTAACATAAACTCAATTACTCCCGTCCAGTCCACCGGGACCGTAAGTAGTTCTTGCTGTTTTGAAGCCACTTCAACGGCTTCTTGTCAAAGTCCCAAGCACCTTCCTGTGTGTGCTATTAAGACTCTCTTGCTGTTTGCCCCTTAATCTCGTGGGTTCACTTCATTTAAGTACAGTCTGACTTTTTTCCAGTCCGATCTTTTTTGGGGGGTTTGGTTCGCCACACAGCTCCTCAAGATGTCCATATCCATTAATTCCCTTATTCTGAGAAACCAATTTTTGACAGACAGGGGCTCGTCACTCTTCCGGTTTTTTGCAATCTCCATTCTGGCCGCTGCTGCCAGAAAGAAGAAGATTTTGTCTTTGTTCTCCTCTATCTTACAGTCCATAATGTTGAGTAAATAAAAATCCGGTTTCATTGCCAACTTTATCTCCAACATGTTCTCCACGTGGGGGTGTATGCTCTTCCAAAATTTTTTGAGAACTCTGCAAGACCACCAGCAGTGCATGAAGCTGCCCCTTTGTTTGTGGCACCTCCAGCACTTGTCACTCAGGGTGGGATAGCATCTGGCCAAGCTCACCGGGGTGTGATACCAGTGAAAAAACATTTTAAACCAGTTATCCGTGATATTTGTAAACCCGGAGTATTTTACTTTCTTCGTCCAGATTATTTCCCAATCCTTTAACAAAATTGAGTGGCCAAGTTCACTAGCCCAGGTGATCATTGTGTCCTTAATCTGCTCGGTCTCCGTATCCCATTCGAGGAGCTGTTTGTATAACTGATTTATCGTCCTTTTCTCTGATTTCATTATTTTCTCCCACCCAGATTCTTAGGTGCTAAAATTCTTACTCGAATCTCTTTTGAATACTTCTCTAATTTGGGCATAATGGAACCAGGTCATCTCAATCCCCTGGTCGCGTAGTTCCTCTAGTGGTTTGAGAGTCCAACGGTCCCCTCCTTTTGAGATCAATTGGCGGTACGTGTACCACCTGCTCTGTGGAACGTCACGCATGTGTTGCACCTCCGACGGTGAGAGCCACATCGGGGTTGATTGGTAGAACCGGCTCTTATACTTACTCCAAACTCTTAGTAAGGCCGCCCTAACATAGTGATCCGAGAAATTTTTCTCGATCAGTGCCTTTTCGTGCCACAGGTAGGCGTGCCACCCCCTGCGCAAATCAAAACCCTCTAACCTTAGTAAACTATCGTTTTGGAGCGTTGCCCAGTCTTTAACTCAACTCAGGGCTGCCGCCTCGTAATAGAGTTGGAGGTTAGGAAGCGATAGGCCCCCCTCTTTCTACCCGATCACATAAAACCTTGTACTTTATTCGTGCTTTCTTACCCCTCCACACAAACTTAAGTAAGTAAGTAAGTTTTGAACACATTCCTGTCCCTCGCTTCCCATTCGCCAGGGCAAAAGCGGCACTGTTTCACGATTGGTTCCCGCTACAGCTGGCTTCCAAGGTTCCAACCAATCATCATGAAGCCTACAGCGTGCAGGGGTGGGAAAGTTTGAATTTGACAGTTCTGTAAAATGTATAAAAATGGCATATGTTTCAATGTAACTTGATGATTGCTTTGCGACAAGGAATCTGCAGTGGTCATTCTTCTCAGCTGACAAAAATAAAAACTTAAGTGGCATCTTCTTCCAGACTCCTTTGGTGAGATCATTTGGGAAAGGGATTTTTAGATTGCTTTTAAAAATTCGCCAGAGGTTCTGCTGAAATCCTCGTTTTAGGGGTGCTTTTGGGGCCTTTGTCCTCCTGGGCCAGGCTATTCTAAAATGTTCGATAACAGCAGCAGTACCCTGGGAAAAACCCAAAATGCTTCTTAAAAATAGTTTTGGACTACCTCTCTGCAATTAAACACTTTCTCGGTCTATCCCCATACAGGGGCGGCTCAAGCAATACGCCAATTAAGCATTTGTGTAGGGTGCCGGATTCCCAGAGGCGCCCCAGGTGCAGTGTGCAACGCGGCTGAAATGCAAAGGGCGCAAGTGCACAGGTAGCCCAGGCTCCCAGTGAGAGCGCCAAGCTGCACAGGAGCGCTGCAGGCACACTGAGAGAAGAAGTTCCCCGATTTAAGACTGAGGTGGAATACTGGAGTAGGAAGAGCAGACACTGGCATTCAGGTTTCTTTCCCGTTACTCTCCTCTTCCCTGTTCCGGAGGGAGTCCACAGCCAACCGGAAACGAGGCTCTCCCCAGTTGCGGCTGTTCTTCCATTTTTCAAACTGGTTCCTCTCCAAAATGCTGTTTATAGGGGCTTGCCTTATCCTCCCCATTGGTTTTTCAAAGGCGAGCGGGGGGGCTCTCGACCCTATATCTCCTTTCCAAGGAGGACTTCCCAAAAAGAATTTCCAGATTCTTTCTTTCTATCTATCTATCTATCTATTAGGCATGTTTTAGAACCCAAAAATGGCGATTCTAAAATCAAATGGGGGATTTTTTTGATTAGTAAAAGAAAGACGTACAAAAAATTTCCAAAAATTTCTAAAATGTAACTTAAGTACTAACGAAATTTGTTAGTAATTCGTATGCCAGAGCATGCGCATTTCAGATGGTTTTGGCCTACAACTCCCAGAAATCCTAACAGCTGGTAAATTGGCTGGGATTTCTGGGAGTTGTAGGCCAAAACTTGAATAAACCACACTGAATTCTAGATGGGACTCTCCAAATTGGAGGGAGGAGGGAGGGAAGGAGGAAGGGAGGGAGGGGGGTATTCTATTCTTGGAAGCAGCAAAAAAAAGGAGGAGCCCCCCCCCCTCGCTCCTCGCTGCCTCTCTCTCACCCCGATCCTGAGGGAGCGAGGGCCCAAGTTTGCCCAGGCTGAGAGGAAAAGGAAGAGGCCTGAGGCTGTGAGGAATGGTGGGAGTTGAAGTCCAAAACACGTACCTGGAGGGCTGAAGCTGGCCCCTGCGATGGGGCATGGCAGCAGAGCAACGGGGAAGAGAAGCATCTGAGAGCGCGCAGGGAGAGAGAGAAGGAGAAGCGCGTGCGTGTGTGTGTGAAGCTGGCCCCTGCGATGGGGCATGGCAGCAGAGCAACGGGGAAGAGAAGGGGGGGGAAGCGTGGAGGACTACACTTTCCAGAATGCATGGCCTACCTAGCAGCAGCGTCACTTCCAGTTCCCCATAGAAATGCGGGAAAAAGAAGAAGCTGAATGAAGGCGGGAAGGAAATGAGGGGGAGAAGACAGGGAGAAGTGAGAACGTAGTACAATAATTAATTAATTAATAATTAAGAATTTATTACGATCATAACGCAAATTGTTGGCCTCAAGGACCGTAAAAGGAAGTCTACTTCCGGGTTCGCGGCAGCGATCCGTAAAAGCTCAAAAGTCCCATTACATACGAATCTCTTACGAATCCTTTTAATTTCCGTTTCATTTTTCTCATGCCTACTATCTATCTATCTATCTATCTAATCCACTTCTTTCCATGGGATCCTAATCTTCTGCACGAGGGCCGTAGCCAGGATTTTGTTTCCGGGGGGCTGAGTTTGGTTCGGGGGGCTGAGACTGGGTGGAAGAGGGTCTACCCTAGCAATTTTTTTGTATTGTTATCCCAATAACCCCATTAATGTGGGATATAATGAGCATGGTGATCAGATCATGATATGAATAAACATAACAGTTTAAATAATGTACCAGTAAGGCCTTTTCGCGGACCACCCTGAGAATTTCGGGGGGCTGAAGCCCCCTTAGCCCCCCCCCCTGGCTACATGCCTGTTCTGCACTGAGCCCCATAGGATACATTAGACAGGGAGCCAGTTTTAAAAACCACTTATTTCAGATAACCCAGGCCCATTCCACACAGCTGAATGAAATCCCACATTTGAACTGGGTTATCTGAGTCCACACTGCCAGCCTTACAATTTTACAAGTGTCTTGTGGAAAGAATACATCCAAAGGTCCTGGATACTCAGCTAATTTGCCTGCAAATTTGCCTGCAAATTTGCCATCCAAAAATGTTCATTTTATGTGTAGTCGTAGGTGGAATTTAGAGCCATATATGGATTTGCATGGACTGTGGAGCTTGAGTGTAATGAATAAATAGTCTAAATAAAACATACACTTATGGGCAAATGCAAAATAAACAGTGAAAGAAAGAGGCTATGCCTGGAATTATGTTGCAGTGGCTTCTTTGCATTGAAAAACGAACAGCGGTTGTCTTGGTCTTATCGGCAGGGGTTTGCTGCCATCCGATGGTAAGGCCAAAGCATGGCATCAAGGTAAGCTTTTTCCAAACAAGTTGGAAGGTTGTTATTATGATTGTGTTGATTTTATTTATTTATTTATTTATTTTATTGGATTTATCACTCCCAAATGGCTCAGGGGCGGTTTACACTCAGAACAAAGCAATAAAATAAAAGCGATAAAAACAGTTACAATAAAATACAATTTAACTTGTGTATTAGGACTCGAAAGCCTGCTTGAACAGAGCGGTCTTACAGGCATTAACTAGCAAATTTCTGGCTACGATCGTCCACGCTCTGATCACACCCCGAATAGATTACTGCAACACACTCTACGTGGGGCTGCCTTTGAAGACAGTTCGGAAATTACAACTAGTCCAACGGGCGGCAGCCAGATTACTAACTGGAGCTACATACAGGGAGCATACCACCCCCCTGTTGCGTCAGCTCCACTGGCTGCCTGTCCATTTCAGAGCTCAATTCAAAGTGCTGGTCTTGACCTTTAAAGCTCTTTATGGTTTTGGCCCAGCTTACTTGTCCGAACGCATCTGCCTCTACGTCCCACCTCGTAATTTGAGATCATCCGGGGAGGCTCTGCTCTCACTCCCGCCAACTTCTCAAATGCGGTTGGTGGGGACGAGGGAGAGGGCCTTCTCGGTGGTGGCTCCCCATCTGTGGAATGCGCTTTCTAGCGACATACAATCAATCCCATCCCTCCTGACATTCAGGAAAAAAGTAAAAGACTGGCTATGGGACCAGGCGTTTGCACACTAGCACAAGGCAGCATTTTGGACTGAATTTTAATGGAAAGTTGATGGATAGGGCTCAATGCTTTTTATGGACGGAACACTGTTTTTAACTTAAATGAATGTGTATGATGTGTTAATGTAATTGTGTTTTAATGTATTTTAATGCTGAATGTTTTTGGGGGGGTTTATACTGTGTTTTACTGTGTTGGCATCGAATTGTGCCTTTTTGGAAGCCGCTCTGAGTCCCCCCCCCCTCGGGGGTTGAGAAGAGCGGGGTAAAATGCCGGGGAAAAAAATTCGTAAAACTCGAGTCTCAGGGGGTAACGCATTCCAAAGAACTGGAGCCATAATGGAGGACGCCCTTCTCCGAGTTGCGGTCAGGTGGTACGATTTCACACTGGGCACGACTAGGAGGTTCTGCTCTTCAGATCGCAGAGATCTCGTGGGACAATATGGGATAAGGCGTTCCCTCAGGTACACTGGCCCCAGACCATACAAGGCCTTGAAAGTCAAGACTAGCACTGTGAGAGTGATCCGGTACTCAATTGGGAGCCAGTGCAGTTCCCGCAAGATCGGTGTAATATGGCAGCTCACAGGAACTCCTGCGAGCAGCCGGGCTGTGGCATTCTGCACCAATGTAGAGAGCGTTACAGTAGTCTAACCTTGAGATGACCGTAGCTTGGATCACTGTGGCCAGATCGTGCCGGGACAAGTACGGGGCCAGCCTCCTACCTTGTCGAAAATGGAAAAACGCCACTCTGCTGACAGCGGAGAACTGGGCCCCCTTTTACAGCAGAGGCTTTTTATTTATTTATTTATTTATTATTCGAATTTGTGAGTCACCACTTCCAACGTGGCTCAAGGCAACTTACAGCAATGGATTAAAACATTAAAAGGCACAATATAACACCATAAAAACACAATAAAACACAGTAAAATACATAGCGCACAGATAAAACAAGTAGATGAGCAAATACAACGAGAACATGGGTCGTCGCCACACTACCCAAAAGCCTGCCGAAACAGGAATGCCAGCAGGTCATTGAGGGCACGACCTCCGGAAGGCAGTGCATTCCACAAGTTAGGGGCGATTATGGAGAAGGCCCTCCGTCTTGTGGCCGTTCGATGGTATGTTTTGAAGCTGGGAACCTCCAGAAGTTGGCCTGATTCAGAGCGTAGTGGCCTAGTGGGACAGTATGGGATGAGGCGGTCCCTAAGGTACACTGGCCCCAGACCGTTCAAGGCCTTAAAGGTCAGTACCAGCACTTTGAAAGCGATCCGGCATTCTACTGGTAACCAATGCAGCTCGCGGAGGACAGGTGTTATGTGGCTGGTTGTCGGGACGCTAGCCAGAAGGCAAGCTGCCGCATTCTGAACCAGTTTCAATTTCCGGATCACTAGCAAAGGAAGGCCAACGTAAAGAGCATTACAGTAGTCCAGTCTCGAGATGACCGTGGCTTGGACCACTGTGGCTAGATCGCGACGGGAGAGGTAGGGAGCCAACTTCCTTGCCTGCCAAAGATGGGAAAAAGTAACTTTTACTGATGATGATGGGCATAGTGCCATGCCATCCAGGGTTGGAAGCTGGACGTCCCTACCACCCGGATGACCCAGCCAAAGGATCTCCGTCTTTGCAGGATTCACCTTCAACCTACTGGCTCACAGCCATCCAGTAATGGCTTCAAGGCAAAGATGGAAATTATCGGGTACGAATTTGGGCCGGCCTTCCATCTTCAGAATGAGAAGAGTGTCATCAGCGTACCGGTGACACTCAAGCCCAAAGCTATGTACCAGCTAAGCAAGTGGTTGCATATAGATGTTGAATAACAGAGGAGAGAGAATGGCCCCCTAGGGCAGTGTTTCCCAACCAGTGTGCCATGGCACAGTAGTGTGCCGTGAGCGATCAGCAGTTGTGCCGTGGGAAATTGGCACTCTTCCCCCTCTTAGCAGATCTTTCTCCCTCTTTCCCTCCCCATAGATATTCCCCGAGGCAAAGGAAAGGCTCTGCCGAATGCCGGAAGCTCCACGTCGGTGAATTGGGCAGTGAGCGAACCTGGGAGCATCGGGAGGCTGAAGCATTCACAGGTTTCCAAGAAACAAATTGAGCCTCTCCGCTTGGAAATGTTAATTTTTTTACTATTTTACTGGATTTTTCAAGAGTTGCCTCTCCCCCAAAGGAACTGTTTAGAACAGGGGTGCTCACACTTTTTCATCATGCGAGCTACTATATGAACAATCAAGTTGAAAAGATCACCTGTTGTGCATGTGAGTGTGCACGCGTACGCGTGCGCACACGCTCCTACTGCAACCTTCCGTCCACATGGGGCTTCTTTCTTGCCTGCCCACGAACTTGCCGCCGCGCGCACCCGGGAAGGGGATGCTCCTTGCCTGCGCGTGCACTCTCTCTTAATGTCTTCGTTGCCTTCCTCCTTCCTGCTGCGTGCTTTCGCGAAGCAGGAAGTTCCCATCCTGTCCTGCTTCTTGCGTGCACAGCAGGCCCCTCCCATGCACGCAGCAGGAGGGTATTTATAGGCGCATCCGCCAGCGCTCCGGCCAGATATGGCTTCGGCAGCGGCTCGGAAGGTGCAGGGCTAGGAAGAGGGGCCGCCTGGCTGCTGCCTGGGCCGGGAAACTCAACCGAGAGAGGGACCCACGTGAGGCTGGAGCCTCCCCATGGCAGCCTCCCCCCTCCCTCCTCCCTCGAGGCTTCCTTACCTGGGCAGGAGAAGGAAGAGTGGAAGAGGTGCTTCCCCAAAGTGACAGATGCAGCAGGGGGGGTCCTTCCTTCTTTTCGAGGGTGTCACTCAGAAAGGACGCCCAAGTGGATGGCTGGCAGGGAGGGGGACCACTCCCACTGGTGGCAGTCCATGCCACTGGGAGGGAGAGAGAGAGAGAGAGAGAGAGGGTGGCTCTTCCTAGCCGGCTCTGAAGAGCCACCCTCTCTCTCTCTCTCTCTCTCCCGTGGGCCCTCGCCGCCTTTCTCTTTCGAGGGCAAGGGAGGGCGAGGCAGAGAAAGGCGGCGAGGGCACAAGCAGCAGCAGCAAGTGGAGTCTCCATCCCTGCAGCCCCCCTCCTCCTCGGGTTCAGCCCCAGGAACATGGAGGAGCCCCCCCTCCTCGCCCCAACCAAGGAAAGAAAGCAGCCCCACACAGCTCGCTCGCCCAGGTCTCGGCTTGGAATGGGAGTCCCGAGGGCAGCAGCAGGGTTTGCGGCGGGGCTTGCTTGGCTTTGCCCCACTTTGCCCGGCCTCCTTCGCCTTTTTTTTTCTCTCTCTCTCTACCTCTCTCCTTCCAGCGCCCACCTGCCTGCCTGCCAAAAGGATCTGCAAAAGTTCTCCGGATTTCTTTCTTCTCTCCTTGGCTTTCTCTCACACACACACATTCCCTCCATTCCTCCCACAGCCTTGCATCCTATCCGTGCGGTGCCTTCGCCTTGCTCCCGCCCTCCCCCCCAGCAGCAACCAATGGGCGGTCATGTCACCACACCGTGCGTGGCAAGACGAGCGCCAGGGCCTGCCCACGAAAGCCTCATTTTGGCAAAAGAAGCCCCGTGAAGGTGGCGGCGGCGGGAGCACACGTGCGTGCGCATGGCAGGAACGCGCCATCCGGCTGGTGAGGCCCAAAGATCACATGGAAGAGGGCTGAAAATCACCTAGGTGCTCCTGATCACCATAATGAGCACCCCTGGTTTAGAACAACTTCATGACATCCATAGTTATCTAGAAGCAAGTTTCACTCAGGGTGAAATTTCACAAGGGTCTGGAGAACAAGCCCTATGAGGAGCGGCTTGAAGAGCTGGGCATGTTCAGCCTGAAGAAGGCTGAGAAGACATGATAGCCATGTATAAGTATGTGAGAGGAAGTCATATATATGTTGTGTTCATCAAAACAGGCCCAGGTTTCACACTGAGTGTATAAATACATTTACGAACATATTAACTATATGTATGACTGTGTTCGAGTGTCATTTTGTGTCATTTTGGTTGGTGGTGTGCCCCAGGATTTTGTAAATGTAAAAAAATGTGCGGCGGCTCAAAAAAGGTTGAAAAACACTGCCCTAGAGAACCCTACAAACTAAGGGGGAACCCTCGGAGACCAACTCTCCCCTCCTCACTCGTTGTAGCCGGTTCCGGAGGAAGGAAGGCAGCCAATTTAAGGCTGTCCCCCTCACCCCGGCCCCGGCAAGGCAGTGAGTCAAAAGATCGTAATCGACTGTATCAAAGTTCGATTGGTATTTAAAATTCAAAAGAACTTGTAGTTTCAGGTCAAAAAGTAAAATTTTGCAACATGAGCAGTGTGTGTGAATGCATACGGCACATATAGAAATGGGTGGCTCAGTCTATTTTTGGCCCTGTTTAACATGTGTTAATTCATACACCCATTCTGTCCCTTTCCTGCCAGCTGCTATTTTCATAACAAAAGATGTACTGGTTGATCACATCCACACAATTAATTTGATGTCTATCTTCCAGCTAATTTAGTTGTTTCTTTTGATGTTGGCTGTGTGCATTTCAGAGAGGAATAGACTTGACCAGCTCCCTCTCTCCCCTCCCCCCCCCCCAATCTAAGACTTAGTTTATGCTGTTTCTTCCACAAACACCCAGCATGGACCCAGTTTGTCCATGACAAAGTGTGCCCTCCTTCCTAATCAGATCTACAGGAAAAGGTTCCTCCTGGGATTGGTTTATTATTATATTATTATCTATTATATAAAGGAGGTCCCGTCGTCGAACGACTTACAGAGACAGAGAAACCTTCCAAGGCAGAGACACCAAACTTGGCAACATAAATAGGCCTCAGGCAAGGTAGGTTTTTAGCAAAGAAACTTCCCCCCCAAAACCTAGAAGGCCCCCAAAACAACAATACAAAAAAACCCTACATTTCCCAGCATCTTCTGCGGCCGCCAACGAATCTCCCAGCCTCTACGTTCTGACAACATGATTGGTTGCCAGTGAGGGAGTATTTGCACAACGACTCCATTGGCCAGCCAACATGAACATTCCGACCCATAATAAACTGTCAGAGGAGGATAAGGCAAAGGCCTGAGGCAGTCGCCAACACGAACATCCAATTCACTTCCCACAGAAAATTTAAACCCCTACAAATCACAAACCACGCCCAAAATTGACAGTAAGGTATCATTAACTTGATTTCCCTGACTAGGCCTCACTTAATGGGATGCTGTTTAAGCTCTGAATTGACAGTAAGGCTTCATTAACTTGATTTCCCCGACTAGGCATCAGCTCATGGGACATTGTGTATGGCCTGAATTTACAGTAACCTACCTTGGCACATAGAGCCCCTATACCCCACGCTACATTCTACTGCAGTTTGGAGGAGGGTGGACCATGGATGATGGGATTTGATGTACCTCCATGGATTATGGGATTTGTAGTACTTTCAAACCCTTCATTCCCCACAGACCCCTGTGGCCCAGAACAAAGACCGATAAAGACCCAGCTTGGCACACAGTGCCCCCATGACCCACACTCCACCCAACTGCAGTTTAGAGGAGGGCACACCATGGATGATGGGATTTCAAGTACCTCCACTCACTTCCAAAGTACCCCACCCACACAAGCATCAACCTCTACATCAACACAGCAGACGGAAAGACAAAAAACATTGTATATCCACAGAACGCCAGCAACACCACACACTGATAACTCCACAGCACTTCAACATCCCACCCACCAGAACAACCCACAACGACACAGCCATGACCCCACCAAGACCATAACTAACATCAATTCCAACCCTTACATACTCAGACTTTCTCGCATCTCCTAAATAGGGCAGAGCAACGTGTGCCGGGTACAGCTAGTTATTTATATAATAATATAAATACTATAAATAATAATTATAAATCCTTATTGATAGTGATGAATTGCCATAAACCAGTGGTTCCCAAACTTTTTTTGGCCTACCGCCCCCTTTCCAGAAAATGTTTTACTCACCGCCCCCCTAGAAATTATTATTTTTAATTTAATAGCAATGGAAAAGAAAGATATATGCATTAATGCAATGGTTCTCAACCTTTCTAATGCCGTGTTCTCATATGAGAAACTGAAGCTGACAGACAGGAGGTCACCCCGTTCCCTGGATTTGAATGCCGACCTGTTGGTCAGCAGTCCTGCTGCCAACGGAGGTTCCTGGGAGATGGTGATCAGGCATTTGGACAATGTTGCCAGTCCAGCAAAGGCAGAGGATCATCACTTCAATGCTGGTGGTCTTTGCTTCTTCCAAAATGCTAACTTTTGTCACCTGTCTTCCCAAGAGTTTTGCAGGATTTTTTGGAGGTAATGCTAATGGAATGTTTCCCAAAGTTGAGATCATAGCAAAAAAGTGCATCCTTGAAAATTATCATACTATCTATTATCCTCTATGGGTCTGAAACATGGGTCACCTATCGCCAAGACCTACGACTCCTTGAACGCTTTCATAAGTGCTGTCTTCGCACAATCCTAAATGTACACTGGACCGACTATGTGACGAATGTTGCTGTCCTTGAGCAAGCGGGGATCACCAGCATTGAGGCCATGCTATTGAGAACACAGCTGTGCTGGGCAGGGCACATCTGTAGGATGGAGGACCACCGCCTCCCAAAGATACTACTCTATGGTAACTCGCCACGGGTTAGGGCAAGAGAGGCGCCCCCAAAAAGAGATATAAGGACCCCCTGAAACAACATCTCAGGCTCGGCCAGATTGATCACCAACAATGGTCCACCCTGGCCTCACATCGGGAGGCATGGAGACGCACTATGCACAATGCTGCAGCCTCTTTCAAGAAGACATGCCAAACGGGTCTAGAAGAGAAACAACAATGCAGAAAGAACCTCTTCTGCCTTCAGGGCCTAGAAAATAGGCTTTAAAAGGATGGGCATTGCAAGATATGGCTCTGAAGGTAGAGAAAAGCCGTCCCACATACAGGGAGACCTGGAATAGCTTTAAGAACGAGTGCTAGACTCAAAAATAGTGAACCAAACAAGATTTATTGAATAACAACCAGTAACAATGCTGATGGTCCAAAAACGCTTAGTTGGTTGCAAAAGGAAGTCCTTGAAAAAGGATGCGATCACTTGCCTCTTTGTTTGCAGAGTGATGGTGCCTTCTTTGATTCCAGGTTTTCTGCTGCCCTCTGGCTTGTTGGCCCACGAAGTCCTGTAAAGCCCCAAATCCACAGTCTATGTTGAGGACAGGTCCTCCTTTGTACTGCAGGCTTCGGTTGAGAGCGAGGGTTAGGCTTCGTAGGTGAACTAAGATGCTTTTGTCGCAGCAATGGCTTAGATTCCACCTTGCTATATCCGTGTGTTCTCTGGAATGAGGCCAGAGAGGAAGTCCTGCCCCTCAGGTAAACTCCGGAAAAAGGAGGAGTTAAGGGCGGTGACGCCAGGTTTGGAGCCAAGACACAGCTCCGCCCCTAAGTGCCCACATGGCAGAACAATAGGACAAAGGCCTTGCAGGTGAAGGCAAACAGGTACATAATACAAATATAAGACTAGCCCTGCGGGGGCGCCACAGAACCGCAACTTGGAAACAACATCACCCAAGGAGACTTTCTGCTGTGCTTTCTGCAACCGGACTTGCCTATCTCGGATTGGCCTTTTTAGTCATCAACACACTTGTAAAAAGCGTGGGATGAGTCCTTCCTAAGAATCTTTGTTCGGGAAGTAATGCCAGAGAATCGAAGTGTAAAAAGTTGCTCACATTTGATTACATCAAAAGACAAGACAGAACCGTGCCCTTCCCAGTAGGTGCAGGCTCCGAAGAGCAACTGAGCCAGCAATAAGCTTGCCCGAGGTATCTGCCCCATGTTTGGCCAGGTCCTTTTGGAGGGTGGCCAAAGTGAGCGCCTCCTGGTGGAAGGCTTTAGCCATAGGCTGTTCAGACACTGGAAGGAGGTCCAAATACGGTCCTATCTTATTCCAGAGATAGGACTGATAAACACTCATGTAGACCCCATAATGTGCCATTCTCCCTGATAGGCACGCTGAGGAATAAAAAATTTTGGCCATCGCATCAAGCTTTCTCCCTTCTTTGTCAGAAGGAGCGGCCTGGTTGTTCTGGGTTGGTTTAGGTTGGGCGTCAGTAACAATTGAATTCACCTTCGGAAGCCTGGCCAACCACGGAGTGGTGGACAGATCAATCCGATATAGGTTCTCTGCCCGTCTGGAAGTGCTGGGGACAGACGCCGGGGCAACACCAGTGACTTTTAGCAACTTGACTAAATAATGGTAGGTAGCATAGTAGATTGTTGGGTTTGCTGTTGTTCAGCAGATGTAAAATAAGGGTCCTGAACCACATCCTCCGATTGGGGAGGCTGTATGCCCAGAGATCTGGCTAACCTTATTAGCAGAGCAGAGAATTTTTTGTACTCTTCTGCCTGCTGAGGATCAACTTCAGGTTCAGGCAAGAGGGGAATGGGAGTCACCTCAGAAGAGGACTCCATATCCGCCTCATTGTCATCAACTGGGAGGTGAGGGGGGGATTGAGGAGGAGCAGCAACTGGGAGAGAAGGGGCATGAGTGGGAGGGGCTGGGGGGGCTGGAGGGGCTGGAGGGGCTGGAGAAAGAGGGGGTGCCACGGATTGCGCGGCATAAGTGGCAGGGGGCCACGGATACCGGTAACAATCAGAAGGATAAGGTTCAGGAGGATAGTAAGGGTAATGAGGGAAAGGAGGAGGATAAGGGGGGGTATCCATAAGGATACCCATAAGAGGAATCCCAATGATAAGCTCGGTCACCGGAGCCCTCCTTCAGAGGGCTCCGTGACCGGGGGTGAGCAAATTCATTTAGGTGAAAACCCAGGTCGGGGGGGGGGGGGGCGCCGCGCGGTCACGCGGTGTTGCAGGGGCGAGCGCGCGTCCTCTGGAGGAGGCGGGAAGGCAGCAGCAGCTGAAGTAATTAAGGAGGGGGAAGGCCGCGAGGCGCTGCCCTCCACGTGGCGCTGCTCGGTCTCCGAGGAGTGAGGAGAGGCACGAGCGTGCGCCGCGTGGGCGCGCGGCGGCGGGAAAAGAAGAGCAGCTGACTGGGAAAGGGAAGAGGGAGGCCGCGTGGCGCTGGCCTCCACGTGGCTGAAGGACTCGGTAACCGGAGGCTGAGAGGGGGAAGCCTGAGCCAGTGGGAGAGAGGGAGGCAGCTCAGGCTCAGGAACCGGGGAGAGCAAAATGCTGGGAAGGAACTGAGGGGGAATTTCAACCCCCGAGAACTGAGTGCTGTCATCCTCAAAAAGTTGCAGTGTTTCAGCTGCACAGAGAGCAATTGGGGAGCTGGGAGGCGCAGAGCCAGCCAGGAGCCCCACAGTATTTTGTGCCATTGACGTACAAGGACTGGAGGGCACAGACCCAACCAGGAGCCTTGTGGTTTTTTGAGCCAGAGGCTCCTTAGATTTCTCCTTTGGTTTGCCAATCTTGATAGTTTTTGGCTTTTTCTTCCGGAGTGGCTCAATGGCTGGACCAGAGGCCGACTCACGGATGGCACCATCAGACAGAGCACTCGAGGGGCTGGGATTTTCAGTCCCCGAAAGCAGAGAGGGCTGACTCACGGAGCGAGAGAGCCCGGTCTCTGAAGATAGTAGAGCCTGTTCAAAAAGGGAGGCCTTCAATTTAGAATCCCTGTTCTTCAGGATTCTATTAGAAAAGGTCCTGCATATCTTGCAGGACTGAGGAATATGGGATTCGCCCAAACAAAGGAGACATTTAGGATGTCGATCCTCTTGGGGCAAGGTTGCTCCACAGTCAGAGCACCTTTTAAAGGAAAGAGAAGACATTTTATCTATTCTTATCTGAATAGTCGAGGCAATCCGAGGACTTCTAACAGGAGCTAGCAGTCGGAGATCCTTTCGCTGTCTAGGCGGAAAAGGAACTAACTAGGTAGCTACATTGGGGGATGAGGGGGGGGCGGGGAGTGGGAGGGGCATATGTAAATCTTTAATTTTAGCTAGTATGTCCGAGATTCTACGTATGCGCGGGAGTAAACCCACTTGTGTGCATTTCACAGACCACACGAAGGAGAAGCAAACCCTGATCTTGTGAATTCTTCTCACCTGTAACTTTACCTATCTTGACCACATTCTGAAGTTGCCTGGCAGTTTGTGTTCTGGTTCTCAGTTCTGAAGGGTATAATATATTCATAACTTACAAACTCAACAGATGTTGGATTGAGTTTGAGTTTGTGTGTAAAGGAGAACTGATTAAAATTGCTCAGAGTTCGTCGGAAAGGACATCCATATAGAAGCACAAATAAAAAGGATTGCTTGGTGAAAATTACAAAATGGCTGCCTTGGGCCCATTGTTTTCGGGCTGTTCACAGCTGAAGCTGTCCACAGCTGGGCCTCCTTTGACTTTCAGTAGAGAAAGATGGGCATTTAATAGCTATTTATCGAAAGGTCACGATATTGTGTTTTCTTTCTTGCCAGCCTTCGTGCCAGCGCATTGTTTTGCTACTTAGCTTTCCAAGGCATGTGTCCCCTTTCCAGACAAAATCACCACTTTCCCACTCAGCTGTTCTGATTGCATGAAGAGGAACCTGATTGCATTATTATTCATCCATCAATTTCGTAAAAGATGTTTTGCAAAAAACCCCAAAACCCCACCTCTCTCCAGGCACCCTAGAAGCTTTGATGAAATTATATTTCATTGGGGAGTGGCATTGCCGGCTAGATGTGATCCCAGCAGGTGCAGAAGTGGGTTGCAATCTCATTCATTGAACCATTGGCAGGAGGTTGCCCCTAATCCCTCTCTACTGTTTATCCTTTCCCTCTTTATGAGGTCCAACCTATGAGTGCCAAACAATACAAGTTACAAAAGAACTGTGAACTTTCTTATTTATTTATTTATTTATTATTTCAACTTGCTAACCCGCCCTCCCCGAGGCTCAGGGCGGTTTCCAAGCATGTACACAGATACATCGAGATAAAAACACAACCAATAAAAACATCTAAAACACACTAAAACACTCTAAAATACCATGACAATCATGGTCAGTTGCACAGTAGTTAAGACAGCAAATTCGAATAGCAGTGGCAGCACAGCTAGGGGTTGGCCATTCAGGCACTGGTCAGGCCAAATGCCTGCCTGAACAGCCAGGTCTTACATGACCTGTGGAAGGCCAACAGGTCCCGCAGGGCTCGCGTCTCGGCCGGCAGCGAGTTCCATAGTGCCGGGGCAGCTACGGAGAACGCCCTCTGCCATGTGCTAGACAGCCTGCAGGTTTTCAACCCTGGGATCTCAAGCATGTTAAGGCCCTCTGAACGCAGTGATCTTCTGGGTACGTATGGGGTAAGACGCTCCCTCAAGTACACTGGCCCCAAACCATGTAAGGCCTTAAAAGTCAAGACTAACACCTTGAAGGAGACCCGGAATTCAATTGGCAACCAGTGCAGCTCACACAGGAGAGGTGTTATGTGGGATGACCTAGTTGCTCCCAGCAGCAGTCGAGCTGCCGCGTTCTGCACCAGTTCAAGTTTCCGGATCGCCGACAAAGGTAGGCCAATGTACAGCGCATTACAGTAATCAAGCCTCGAGATGACCGTGGCTTGGGTCACCGTGGCCAGGTCGCAGCGGGAGAGATAGGGAGACAGACGTTTCGCTTGCCACAGGTGGTAAAAAGCTGTTTTGCAGGCACAAGCAATTTGTGCCTCCATAGACAATTGGGAGTCCAGCCGGACCCCAAGGCTCTTGACTATGGACTGCGGGCACAATGCCACACTGTCAGATGGCGGCAGCTGGATCTCCCCCCCCCCCGGGCGGCCCAGCCACAAGATCTCCGTCTTTGCTGGGTTCACCCTCAACTTACTGGCTTGCAGCCATCCAGTTACGGCTTCTAGGCACAGTTGGAAATGATCAGGTACAGAATCTGCCCCGGGGTCCACCCTCAGAACGAGCTGGGTGTCATCAGCATACTGATGACATTCCAGCCCGAAACTCCGCACCAGTTGGGTGAGTGGTCGCATGTAGATGTTAAATAACAGCGGGGAGAGAATGGCCCCCTGAGGGACACGACAATGTAAGGGGGTGCCCTCGGAGACCACCCCTCCCCACTTCACTCGCTGCAGGTGGTTTTGGAGGAAGGAGGACAGCCAATTGACGGCTGTCCCCCTCACCCCCGCCACCGCCAGGTGGTGTGTCAAAAGTTGGTAATCGACAGTATCAAACGCTGCCGTGAGGTCCAATAACACGAGCAGCGCCGATCCGCCTCAGTCCAACTGGCAACGGAGTAGGTCTGTGATGGAGACCAGGACAGTCTCTGTCCCGTGCCCAGAACGGAAGCCGGACTGGAAGGGGTCTAGCCAGGATGCATCATCCAGGAATGCCTGCAGCTGCTCCATTGCTGCCCTCTCAATAAGCTTGCCCAGGTATGGCGAATTCGACACTGGGTGGTAATTGGAGGGAGCCACGGGGTCTAACCCTGGCTTCTTCAGCAATGGAGTTACCACTGCCTCTTTCAACTCCTTGCTCAAGGGAGCAGTTGACTATATTCAACAGAGAGCCACGTAACCCTTCCACGCAAGATCGAATTAGCATGGAAGGGCACGGGTTGAGGGAGCAGGTGGTAGGTCCAAGAGCTGCGACAATCCTGTCGACATCCTCTGCGTCCAGTGGTCGAAACCAGTCGAAGGTGGACCCGGCGGAGGGCCATGGAGTCTCAAGCTCATGTACTGTATCAACTGTGGCAGGGAGATCCCGGCGGCGTGTCGCAATCTTGTCTGCAAAATGACTCTGAAAAACCTCAGCAGTAAGGGCCCGATCATCATTATTTGGGATGGTAGGGACCATCGTCAGTTGCCGAATTATCCTGAACAATTGCACCGGGCGTGAGTCTGCAGACGCAATCAAGGAGGCATAGTAAGAATTTTTCGCCTCCTTGGTAGCATGCTCATGAGCCTCCATAAAGCTTATAAGCTGATTCCGAGGGTCCGTCACGGAGCTTCTTCCACGCGCGCTCTAGCCGTCTCTTCTCCCGCTTTAAGGCATCTTCATTCTTGAGGATGCTCCCAGCTACACCGGCTTGCCAAACACCCCGTGTAGGTGCAGGAAGAATCGTAAGAGGAGACATAGAAGGTCTCCACAGATACCGCGAGAACTGGTCGACGGTGCAGTTCCAGTTCCGGCCCGGAAGGATAAAGTCCTTAGGGAGGCGGAAACAAGGATCGACCGACTAAGGAGGTTCAAGTTTGACAAGAAACGGAAGATATTCCGCCCCAGGACATTTTGGAATGTTAACTCCAGGAGCTGGGCGCGATCCTCGCAGAATCCCCAGCTCCGGAGATGGCATGGCCGGATTACCCATAAATTCAACATAGGCCATGGCCTAGGGGTGCATGCCGAGGAGGGGCGCCGATCACGGACCAAACAAAAATAAATAACTGGTCTGCGCCCCTCTTTCCCTCTTTCTCATGCCCCTCCTCATTCCTTCTCCCGGCAAAGTCTCTCGCTCTCTGGGCTGCCTGCGGGTCTCTGGCTGGCCTCACCTCCTGGCTCCTGGGGAAGCCATCTCCATGGCGACTCACCCGGTTCCCCCGGCAGCAGACTGTAAATTTCTGCAGCCAGAGCCGAGCGGCAGAGTCCAAGAGAGGGTGGTGGGAGGGAGGGGAGAAGGAGGAGTAGGAGGCAACTAGGAGGAAAGAAAGAAAGTAAAGAAGAGAGGGAGAGAGGAAGAGGGGAAAGAAAGGGCATTGCTTGGGTGGACCTCTCCCAGGTCCCCAGCACGAGACCACACCAACCCAGACTCGCTCCTGCGCACTTGGACCAAACCGTGGCCGCCTGCTTGGCGAAAGGAGCCGCGGGAGGGAGGGAAGGATCAAGGCCAGGGTCTGGCTCTTCTGCCTTCGGGAGTAGCCGAACAAAAGCTGCACAAACCCCAACCTGAATCCTCCCTCGGTGTGCGGGAGCGCACGCCAAGTGGACATACCTCTCTCTCACTCACTCGCTCTCTCTCTCTCTCTCTCTCTCTCTCTCGCTCGCTCTCGCTCTTGCTCTCTCTATCTCTTGCTCTCTCTCTCTCTCTAGTGCGTGCCTTTGGAGCAAGTTCGCACCCTCTGTGCTTTCCCCAAGCCTCCTGAGGAGACCTTCAGAGCACAGCAGAGCTCTCCAGCTGGTGGGAATGGGGACCTTGGAGGTGGCGGGATGGTGCCTACTCGCCTTTCTCTTGTGCTCCAGACGCACCATGGCGAAAGCCAGCCAAGTGTGGGTCTGAGTGGTGTGGGGCGGGGGCGGGAGAGGTTGGCTTAAAGGGGGCCTAATTCCAAAGTGTGGCCTAGGGTGCAAAAAAGTGTTAATCCGGGCCTGGGAGACGGGCCGATATACTGTATTTTGTACTGTTTTGTTTTCATTTATGAGGGCGGGTCAATAAGTCCATGACTTTTTGAATTACTATGTCCGTCGCCAACTGTCAACTGTCAAGAGCCTGAGAGTCACCCTTGACTCTCAACTGTTGATGGAGAAGCTTATCTCCATCGCCAGCAGAGCAGCTTTCCACCATTTCCGGCAGGCGAGGAAGCTGGCCCCCTACCTGTCCCATCATGACCTAGCCACAGTGGTCCAAGCCACGGTCATCTCAAGATTGGACTACTGTAATACTCTCTACATTGGCCTTCCTTTGTTGGTGATCTGAAAGCTTAAGCTGGTGCAGAACGCTGCAGTCCGGCTGTTTATTTATTTATTTATTTATTATTCGGGCTTCTATGCCACCGACTCCCTGAGGCTCGCGGCGGCTTACAGGAGCCGAAGGGCACAGTAAAATACAGGCAATAAGCAGTTAAAAACAATTAAAAACAACAGCAGTATAGTAATTAATAACACAGTTAACACAATGAACAGCACATCATCCTCAGAAGAACGAATAGATGGCGGGGCATGGGCAGGACTTACTCACCAAAGGCCTGCTTAAACAGGTATGTTTTACAGGCCCGTCTAAACGGGAGCAAGTCCTTCATAGCCCGAGTTCCGGCCGGGAGGGCGTTCCACAGCGTAGGTGCTATGACAGAGAACGCCCTCCGGCGGGTAGCAGTCAGCCTTGCGAGTTTAGCTGAAGGTATCTCCAGGAGATTGGAGTCCTCAGACCGAAGTGATCTCGGAGGGCAATATGGGGTGAGACGGTCCCTCAAATACGCTGGCCCCAGGCCGTGTAAGGCCTTAAAGGTGAGGACCAACACTTTGAAGGTGATCCGGTGCTCAATTGGCAGCCAGTGCAGATCCTGCAAAACAGGTGTTATGTGGGCGCCAGCTGGCGTGCCAGACAGGAGCCGGGCGGCAGTGTTCTGCACTAGCCTGAGCTTCCGGGTCACCGACAGAGGAAGGCCAACGTAGAGCGCGTTGCAGTAATCCAGCCTTGAGATGACTGTGGCTTGGATCACCGTGGCCAGGTCGTTCGGGAGAGATAGGGGCCAGCCCCTTGCCTGTCGCAGATGAAAAGCGATCTTGCTGACCGCAGAGACCTGGGCCTCCATGGTCAGCTGGGAGTCCAAATGGACCCCCAGGCTCTTTACGGAAGGCGATGGGCATAACACCGCACCGTCCAGGCTCGGAAGCTGGACATTAACATCACCCGGGCGACCCAGCCACAAGATCTCCGTCTTCGCCGGATTCACCCTCAACCTACTGGCTCGCAGCCATCCAGTAACGGCTTCGAGGCAATGTTGGAAATTATCGGGGACGGAACCCGGCCTGCCCTCCATCCTCAGAATGAGCTGGGTGTCGTCAGCGTACTGGTGACACTCCAGCCCATAACTCTGCACCAGCTGTGCAAGCGGCTGCATGTAGATGTTAAATAACAGAGGGGAGAGAATGGCCCCTGGGGGACCCACAGAGTAGTGGGGAGCCCTCGGAGACCACCTCGCCCCTCCTCACACGCTGAGACCGCTGGTGGAGGAAGGAGGTCAGCCATTTAAGGGCTGTCCCCCTCACTCCAGCTACGGCCAGGCGGTGGATCAATAGATTGTGGTCGACCGTGTCAAACGCTGCCGTGAGGTCCAATAACACGAGCAGCGCAGACCCGCCTTGGTCGAGCTGGCAGCGGAGTTGGTCTGTGATGGAGACCAGAACCGTCTCCGTCCCATGCCCCGAACGGAAGCCGGACTGGAAGGGGTTACCATCTCGCTGCCACATTACGCCCGTTCTGCATGAACTGCACTGGCTTCCAATCGAGCACCGGATCACCTTCAAAGTGCTGGTTTTAACCTTCAAGGCCTTGAATGGTCTGAGGCCAGTGTACCTAAGGGACTGCCTCTCCCTATATTGTCCCGTAAGACCACTGCGATCAGAGTCCCTGAACCTTCTTTCGGTGCCAAGCTGTAAAACCCTTCACCTGACCTCAACACGGAGGAGAGCCTTTACTGTCATCGCTCCAGTGTTTTGGAAAGCTCTTCCTCCTGCAATTTGCGCATTGTCCAACTTACCAGCCTTCCGGAAGGCTTGTAAGACCTTTCTGTTGGTACAGGCATTCGGTTAGTAAATAACCCCAGGAAATTACTATGGGAGTAATTTCTGGTGCCTGTGCACTATTGTATAGTTTTAATTATGAGTGTTAATTGTGTTGTTTTATCTGTATTTTATGATGTTTTAACATTTGTAAGTCGCCCTGAGCCTGACGGGAGTGGCGACGAATAAATCAAAATAAATAAATAATAAACAAATAAATTTCCCACCTCTGAACTGAAAGGGCAACATTGCTCCTGTCAAGAGGCATCTGTCAGTTGACTCCTGTCAAAATTTGAACAAGCTGTGTCATTTAGTTTGTGTTTGATAGCCATTGATAGCAGACTACCGCGTGATTGGAGGAGAAAATGGAAAAAAGTGAATTTCGTGTGCTCATTAAGCTTTTTTTTTTGTGGAAAAAAGCATCACTCAAACCAAGGCTAAGCTTGATAAATACTATGGGGACTCTGCACCATCTATTTCAATGGTAAAAAAGTGGTGATTTACTGAATTTCGTTGTGGCCGTACAAGCACGGAAGGTGCCGAACATTCTGGACGCCCAGTTGAGGTCTCTACACCCGACACAATTGAAAAAAATTCACGATATGGTGTTGGCCGATCGGAGATTGAAAGTGCGAGAGATTGTGGAAGCCATAGGCATCTCACGTGGCTCAGTGGTTACAATTTTGAATGATCGCTTGGGTATGAGAAAGCTTTCCGCAAGATGGGTGCCACGTTTGCTCACAATCAACCACAAACGCAATCGTGTGACAATTTCGCAGGAGTGTTTGGCGCTGTTCAACCGAAATATGGATGAGTTTTTGTTACGATTCGTAACCGTGGACAAAACGTGGCTCCACCACAACACACCAGAGACCAAACAGCAGTCAAAACAGTGGGTTTCTCGGGGTGAATCTGCGCCAAAGAAGGCCAAGGTGGGTTTGTCAGCAAATAAAGTCATGGCGACCGTTTTTTGGGATGCACGCGGCATAATCCACATTGACTACCTTCAAACAGGTAAAGCAATCAATGCCGAATATTATGCCAACTTATTGGGTCGATTTAAGGAGGATTTGGAGGGGGGAAAGACCACATTTGGCCAAGAAAAAAGTTCTTTTGCACCAGGACAATGCAAGGGTGCAGACATGTGCAGTTGCCATGGCAACAATCCATGAATTGGGATACGAATTGCTCCCTCATCTGCCCTATTCTCCGGATTTAGCCCCGAGTGACTATTTCTTGTTTCCAAACCTGAAGAAATGTCTCGGCGGAAAGAGATTCGACTCCAACGATGAAATCATCTCACAAACAATTACCTATTTTGATGACCTCGACAAATCTTCTCTTTTTTTTGGAAGGGATAAAAAAAATTGGAGAAACGTTGGACAAAGTGTATAGAGCTCAAAGGAGACGACGTTAGGGTTGCCATATGTCCCTTATTCTAAGGGACGTCCCTTATTTTGGCCCTAAAATGTGTGTCCCTTATTTTCAGGCCCTGTCCCTTATTTTTGACTACCAGGACAGGACTGGGCCGGGTTGACCAGAGGAAGGTGCGCTCTGTGGTTTCCACGGCAATGCCTGCCCGGGGATTCCAACTCGCAGGGCAGCCTGCGTCCCCGTTGGAAGGAAGAGGCGATACAGGACTTTTTCAAAGTACAGTAGACTAATTAACCGTTACCCAAGGGGAATGTTGGATCATGTTGGATAAAGATAGTTTCTGGTTGCTTGAGAGTTACTCTTAAAATAGGCCTAGCTGTGCATCCCAATACTATACAATGCTGTGTATCCCATACTATACTATACCATTAACTATTGACATGATAATCATGAAGATGTACTGTCTTATAAAATTTATTTTATTGTAATGTTTAGACAGTGCACTTTTAAAGTCAGCAAAGTCAAGGACTAAATACAGAGGGAGAAAATTAGGTAGCGAGGCGCCGCTCCTTTCCCGCCAGCCTTCCAGGTTTGGGGAAGGGTTTTTCGGCTCGGCTCCTGTGTCCCTCTGCTCAGAGAGACACAGGAGCCGGGCGAAAAACCCTTCCTGAAGCCTGGAAGGCTGGGGAAGCGAGCGGCGCTTCGCTTCCCGACCAGCCATCCAGGCTTGCGGCACGGTTTCCCTGGGTGACGTTAGGCTGGGTGACGTCAGGCGTCACCCAGCCTAACGTCACCCGGGAAACCCCTCCCACAAATGGGCGGGCCGTTCTAATAATGTTTTTCTGCATGACAAAGCATGCAGAAACATACCACGTACTGTTAAGAGGGTGTGAGTCAGTTTCTTTTGTGAGTTTCAATCATTATCTTATTCTGTTAATAAAACTATTTCTACCTAATGTTTGCGTTTCAAGTTTTTAAATGAAGTGTCCCTTATTTTTGTGAAAAATCCCGTAAATGTCCCTTATTTCTTATATCAAAAAATGGCAACCCTATTTAGGGATATTTAGGGATCTATCTCACAGCAAAGAATAACCAGTTGTTAAAGAACAACTATGACCAAACTTGGTCAAATATCAAAAGCAATCTGGAAAAATGGAGATTCCTGAATCTTAACCTTTTGGGGAGGATCGCGGTCATTAAAATGAACGTGCTCCCCAAGCTTATGTTTCTTTTTCAGAATATTCCTGTTATTAGATTTAATTATTGTTTTAAAATGTGGAGATCCGACATCATTAAGTTTGTATGGAGCGGCAAAAAACCGCGGATAAAATACAAGGTTCTGTGCGACTGTGTTGGAAGAGGGGGCCTTTCGCTCCCGAATCTTCAACTTTATTACGAGGCGGCAGCCCTGAGTTGGGTGAAAGACTGGGCAATGCTCAAAAATGACAGTTTATTAAGGTTAGAGGGTTTTGATTTGCGTAGGGGGTGGCATGCCTACCTCTGGCATGACAAGGCACGGATTGAGAAAAAAATTTCGGATCACTACGTCAGGGCGGCCTTATTAAGAGTGTGGTGTAAGTATAAGAGCCGGTTCTACCAATCAACCCCGATGTGGCTTTCTCCGTTGGAGGCGCAACATTTGCGTGATGTTCCACAGAGCAGATGGTACACGTACCGCCAACTGCTCATAAAAAGAGATGATCGTTGGACTCTTAAATCTCGAGAGGAACTGCAAGACCAGGGGATTGAGATGTCCTGGTTCCATTATGCCCAAACCAGAGAATTATTCAAAAATGACCTGCAAAAGAATTTTAATACCCAAGATGTGGGGTGGGAGAAAATAATGAAAGCAGAGAAAAGGACGATAAACTTGTTATACAAACTGCTCCTCGAATGGGATACGGAGACAGAGCAGATTAAGGATATTATGATTACTTGGGCTAGGGAGCTTGGGCACTCAATTCTGCTAAAGGACTGGGAATCAATTTGGACGAAGAAAGTAAAGTACTCGGGGTTCACAAATATCACAGAGAATTGGTTTAAATATGTTTTTTCACTGGTACCATACCCCAGTGAGCCTGGCCAGATGTTATCCATCTGTCACGATCACGGACTTAGCGGGCCCCTTAATCACACACACAGAGACGTACTGAAGGCTAACTACTTTATTGAGTATAAAAACAGTTCCAAAGAATATATAGTCCAATAATAAGCAAGTGTCCAAAAGGTAGTAAGCAAGATTGTCCAAAGTAACGTAGCAAATAAACTGGAAGCTTGGCAAGGCTCCGCAATCCAATGCGGATCAGGAAACAGGGCAAGGCTCCGCAAACCAATGCGGATCAGGGAACAGGGCAAGGCTCCGCAAACCAATGCGGATCAGGAAACAAGGCAAATGCAAGGCAAGGCTTGATGACCACGGCTGGCTTGTGGTCCCACTCCGCTTCACGCCTATTCAGGAAAGACGTGGCCGGAGAACTGAGGATGCGTTCCCACGGATCCTGTACTTAATCCTTCGGCCGAGGTCCGCGACGCTCTAGGCTTCTTCGTCTCCAATCTCTACTCACGGACCTCGGTCGGTCTAGGACCCTAGACCAAGCCCTCCTGGTAGACTCAATGTCCCGTCTCCTATCGAAGGAGCGACCTTGCCTCTCCGCAGCTGTGTCGCTATCTTCCTGAGAACTTTCCTCCCTAGCACTTTCCCACTCGGCTTCGTCCATGTTTACACTTTCAAACTCTTGGGAATTCCTCCCCCCGGGGTGTTCATAACTCCCTTCACTGCTTCCCATCTCCACCTGGTGATCGGAATCTATGCTGGGCCCAAACATCATCTCATCCCATGCCAAGCTCTCTGTGGGCGAATGAGGCCCATCCAAAGGGCCCTGTGCTTCACCCCAGTCATCCAGCTCATCCTCTGAATCCACCTCTGCTGCTGCAGGCCCTAAAGCTAATGGAACCCCAGGACCTATTCCCTGCCCTCCAGGCACGAACGAGAACTGGTGTGCTACACCATCCCTGAGTGACAAGTGCTGGAGGTGCCACAAACAAAAGGGCAGCTTCATGCACTGCTGGTGGTCTTGCAGTATCCTTAAAACTTTTTGGAAGAGAATACATCCCCATGTGGAGAACATCTTGGAGATAAAGTTGGAAATGAAACCGGACTTCTATCTGCTTAACATCATGGATGGCGACATAGAAGAGAACGAGGACAAAATTTTCTTTTTTCTGGCAGCGGCAGCCAGAATGGAGATTGCCAAAAACTGGAAAAGTGGTGATCCCTTGTCAGTAAAAAACTGGTTTCTCAGAATAAGGGAACTAATGGACATGGACATTCTGAGGAGCTATGTGGCGGACCAAACCCCCCAAAAAAGAACGGACTGGAAAAGAGTCAGACTATATTTAAATGAAGTGAATCCCCGAAGTTAAGGGGCAAGCAGCAAGAGGGTTTAATTAGTTTACACAGGAAGGTGCAAGAGACATCGATAGAAAGCCGACAAAAGGCTTCAAATCAGCAAGTACTATCTATGGTCCCAGTAGACTGGACGGGAGTAATGGAGTTTATGTTGCCCCCTCTCTTTCCCAATGTAATCCCTTCCCTCACACCCTTTCCCTCCCCAACCATCCCCGTTGTCCTTTGTTTTATATATTGTTGTAAAATACTTTCAAAAATAAAATTAATTTTAAAAAAATGGCAACCCTAGACGACGTTGAAAAATGAAATGATTTTTTTTCATCCAAAAACTTGTGTTTTGTTCAAAAAGTCACGGGCTTATTGGCCCGCCCTCGTATCTCTGTGCTGTGGTTGCCATGTCACCTTTCCCCACCTTGCAGTCCATCTCTCACACTAGGCACGATGTCATTCACCAATGGTCAGCAGTGACATCACAAAGTTTCTACAAAGCAACAGGACCTGTTAGAACCTCTAAGCGAACCGAGGTGAAGGGCAGAAAGATAACAGCCATGAGCTCACATGGACACAGTCATAGTTCAGATGAAGGATGGGTCGAGGAGATTGCAGCGCACTGTACCGATTTTGTCCAAGTGGCCTTTATTACCGCTTGCCTGTCTATTTTTGTGGGAGGCCTGGTTCTCATCATTATGTACAGGATAGTCGCGGCCATTTTGACCTTCAGTCTCTTTCTCATACTTAGACTGTTTAAGGTAAGTGGCCTACGAACGGATGCTGGGAAGGGGAGGGCGTACGAATCTGGGAAGGGTATGTTGTTGAAAGGATCACGGATATACAGTACAGTGACGGGGGAAAAAAACTAATTAAAATAAATTAAATTGCCACTTAAGTTAGAGAGTTCCCCAAAGAAAGGAGCAACCTACATTTATTTTTGAAGCTTAGGGCCCTTCCACAGTCATATAACCCAGAATATCAGCAGGTAATCCACAATATTTGTTTATTATTCAAATTTATTTATTTATTATTTATATATTTATTTATTATTCAAATATCTGCTTTGAATTGGGTTATCTGAGTCCACACTGGCACGTGGAGGGAGCCCTCGATGCCCTATGGCAGCGTTTTTCAACCTTTTTTGAGCAGCGGCACATTTTTAACATTTATTTATTTATTTATTCAATTTTGTGAGTCGCCACTCCCAGGTGGCTCGGGGCGACTTACAGCAAATTCAAGATTAAAACAGAATAAAACACCATTAAAACCATTTACAAAATCCTGGGGCACACCACCAACCAAAATGACACCAAATGACACTCTAACACAGTCATACATATAGTTAATATGTTTTAAAATGTCTTCATACACTCAGTGTGAAATCTGGGCCTGTTTCGATGAACACAACATAGATATCCTGGCAGGAATGGCAGAAAGGCACCAACTTCCCACACAGAACTCCCATAACAAGAGAAAATACTATAAGAGTTTGGTGGGCATTGACCTTGGGTTTTGGAGTTGTCGTTCACCTATATCCAGAGAGCACTGTGGACTCAAACAATGTTGGATCAGGACCAAACTTGGCATGAATACTCAATATTCCCAGATGGAGTTTGGGGAAAATAGACCTTGACATTTGGGAGTTACAGTTTCTGGGATTTATAGTTAACACACAATCAAAGAGCATCCTGAACTCTTGCAACAATGGAATTGAACCAAACTTGGCATACTGAACTCTCATTACCAACAAAAAGTACTGAAAGGGTTTGCTTGGGAATTGACCTTGAGTTTGGAAGTTGTGGTTCACCTACACCCAGAGAGCACTGTGGACTCAAACAATGTTATGTTATGTTGCCCCAGAGCAAAGCGAGCAGAGCGAGGCTGGGAAGAAGGGAGCCCGAGTGGAGAAGAAAAAGTGTTTGGCAGGAGGGGGAAGAAAGGGGATTGGAGGTCCCAATTTCCCACGGCACACCTGATGATTGCTCACGGCACACTAATGTGCCAAGGCACACTGGTTGGGAAACACTGGGGTAGCGAGTATGGGAATGATTACCTAAGTAATTCTATCTAATAGTCCTTCGGAGGGCTTCCAATGGAAATCAATCTTGGCTGGAGGACGTTCGACCCTCCTGGATCCAGAAGCAATTTCCAAACACAAGGTCTTCTCTGGGAGGTCGGGTCTCAGCTTGTAGGAGTCAGATCTGGACCAGCTACTAAGGCTCAGGCCCCAGAAGGTCCTTGATCTAAAAGTTTTAGACTTCCCCTTGGGAATTGACCTTGAGTTTGGAAGTTGTAGTTCACCTAAACCCAGAGAGCACTGTGGACTCCAACAATGTTATGTTATGTTGTTGTTTGTTTTCTATCCAGAATCACAATGTTGGAAGGAGGCTCACCACTTTAAGGTCCCTAAAACAGGCATGGGAAAACGTCGGCCCTCTGGGTGCTTTGGACTCCAACTCCCACCATTCCTAACAGCCTGAGGCCCTTTCCTGCTTAAGTGGCTGAGGGGGAAAAAGGAAAAGGGCCTGAGGCTGCTAGGAATGGTGGGAGTTGGAGTCCAAAACACCTGGAAGGTCCAAGTTTGCCCATGCCAGCTTTCGACAGAGATCTCTTCCTCCCCCTCCCCCGCCTTTCTTCCCTCTCCTGCCCAACACTTACTTTTTCTTCTACACTGGCGCTTCTGCCGCCATTTTGATCCGAGAGGCCGGGGTGAGCGTGTTCAGGAGGGGAGGGGGAAGGGAGGGAGACGTGACCCGTGCGGGCGCTACTGCGCAGACTCGACCCAGAGCAAAGCGAGGCAAAGCGAGCAGAGCGAGGCTGGGAAGAAGGGAGCCTGAGTGGAGAAGAAAAAGTGTTTGGCAGGAGGGGGAAGAAAGGGTATTGGAGGATGCCATTTCCCACGGGACACCTGATGATCGCTCACGGCATACTAGTGTGCCACGGCACCCTGGTTGGGAAACACTGCCCTATGGAGCCTCGGATCTGCAGCGAGCCGATACGGCGAAGATAGAACCAGGACTGAATCAAGCTCGGACTCCGGAGAGCCTGAAGCCCTAGATATACAGTAGACAAAGATGCAGCGATGGGAAATGTTAGACACCCCCCCTCCCCGAGGCTTAGGCGTCAGAGACGTGGGCACCGCCAGAGGAAATTTAAGTCCAGAACTTTTTTGGGGGTAGGTTTCGGTAGCTGGAGAAGATCTGCAGCAGCAGCCCCCTCCCAAAAATTGGAATATGGTCTCCCGGGTGGTCCCTCCTTTGTGAATGGGGAGGAGAGAGGGCCCTCCCAAGCTGTCAGGGACTGGGACTCAAATGCTCGACCTAGGGTCGTAAGGGAGGGAGCGTCTCCCCAGTTCACCCTTATAAGTGACTCAAACTCTGTGAAGGTGGAGAAAAGAGTGTCCTCCCAAGTTACTGGTGATAGGAACTCTCCAAAAGACTCTACTGGAGACTCTATTTTTGGGCCTGTCAGGCCGTCAGTACGCCTCCAATGCTGGCTGGGTGAGCCAGCTTTTACGCCGGCCCCGCACCATTCAGTTGGCCCCGTTTTTGACCACACTCCATCGGGTTTTATTCTGCCCCTCTCTCTAGGGACTGGGTGAACCTTGGTATCTAGTAGATCAGGGCTGTCCAACTTCTACCGGCCCAGAGGCCTGAATTCCGGTCACTGATGACCTGGGGGGCCGTAGGGTCTGCCCCCGCCCTGGCTCCGCCCCCTCCCCACCCCCGGCTCCGCCCTCTCCCCTTATTTTAATTTAATATTAAATATATTTAATTCCATCCTCCCCTCTCCCTTTATTTTTATTTAATATTAAATATATTTAATTCAATCCTCCCCTTATTTTTATTTAATATTAAATATATTTAATTCCATCCACCCCTCTCCCCTTATTTTTATTTAATATTAAATATATTTAATTCCATCCTCCCCTCTCCCCTTATTTTTATTTAATATTAAATATATTTAATTCCATCCTCCCCTCTCCCCTTATTTTTATTTAATATTAAATATATTTAATTCCATCCTCCCCTCTCCCCTTATTTTTATTTAATATTAAATATATTTAATTCAATCCTCCCCTTATTTTTATTTAATATTAAATATATTTAATTCAAACATCCCCACACCCATAAATTTTATTTAAAATTAAATATATTTAATTCCATCCTCCCCTCTCCCTTATTTTTATTTAATATTAAATATATTTAATTCCATCCTCCCTCTCCCCTTATTTTTATTTAATATTAAATATATTTAATTCCATCCTCCCCTCTCCCCTTATTTTTATTTAATATTAAATATATTTAATTCCATCCTCCCCTCTCCCCTTATTTTTATTTAATATTAAATATATTTAATTCCATCCACCCCTCTCCCCTTATTTTTATTTAATATTAAATATATTTAATTCCATCCACCCCTCTCCCTTTATTTTTATTTAATATTAAATATATTTAATTCCATCCTGCCCTCCCCTTATTTTTATTTAATATTAAATATATTTAATTCCATCCTCCTCCCCCTTATTTTTATTTAATATTAAATATATTTAATTCCATCCTCCCCTCTCCCCTTATTTTTATTTAATATTAAATATATTTAATTCCATCCTCCCCACTCCCCATATTTTAATGTATCCCATCTCCCTTATTTCATCTTTAAATATATTTTATTTTATATTTACTACATGAGGGAGATGGGGAGGGAATGAGGAGCCCCCCTGAGGAGCCCCCCCTGCTTCGGCCTACCTTTTCCAAACGCGCAGGATCCAGGAGTACCCGGACGACGGGAGAGGCGACGACCGACTGAGTCGAAGAAGGTCCTAATCGCGTCTGTGGGCCTCAGCGATCCAGTAGTAGAGTAGTCGAAGAGTATCGTGAGAATACGCAATCCACACGGGATTTCGCTGTCGACGCCAGCGTGATCTCGCGTTGACAGCGAAATCCCGTGTGTATTGCGTATTCTCGTGATACTTGCTCTGAACCCGGAAGTAGGTATTTTTTAAAAAAATTATTTTTTTATTTTTTTTTTTTTTTAAAAAGCTTAGGGGGCCGTAGGGAAGGGGCTGGGGGCCGTATACAGCCCCCGGGCCACCAGTTGGGCAGCCCTGTAGTAGATGACTCTTGTAGTCATCTACTGGGCCTTGGCACCCGGCCGTGGATGCGCCCTTTGGCCACGTGGCGCCCTGAGGCGGCTGCTTAATTTGCCTCCACTAAGATCCGCCCCTGCCTACGGAACACTCTGCCACCTGAAGCTCGAGCAATCACTGAACTGCCGGCCTTTTGGAAAGCCTGCAAAACAGTTCTTTTCCGTCAGGCATTTAGTCTGTGGTCATTCCTTGGTTATGGGCTAACTCTGTAAATGTGTTTTAATTGTTAATGTTGATTTTATGTCTTATGGTTTTAATGCTCTGGTCGATGTACTGTAAACCGTCCTGAGCCAAATCGGAAGGACGGTATACAAATCGAAACAATAAATAAATAAATAAATTACTGTAATTTTGCTACTGTTATGAATCATATTGTAAATAAATATCTGATATGCTTGATGTATTTTTATTCACTGGACCAAATTTGGCACAAAGATTCAATACACCCAAATTTGAATACTGGTGGGGTTTCAGAGGGGTGGGGGTTGATTTTGTCTTTTGGGAGTTGTAGTTGCTGGGATTTATAGTTAAGCTACAATCAAAGAGCATTCTGAACAGCCCCAACGATGGAATCAAACCAAGATTGGCACACAGAACATCCAGAGAGCACTGTGGACGCAAACAGAGCCCCTACCCCGGCACCAACTGCTGCTCTGGGACAGAGTCAAGGCAGAAGGGGAAGAAAGGCAGCTCCATCTTGCCCCCTGACATTCCATCAGCTCAGGGCCCCTCTTGCTGTGTTTACAATAATTCTATAGAATTATTTATTTAGATAAGTAATTTTATTTTGTTTAAATAAATAATGATATTTATTATTTTAAAGATAATATAATGTAATAATATATAATATGATATAGTGTTACATTGCATTGTAATTTGATACAATACAATATAATATAATGTCAATATATTGTATTATGTTATAGTATAATAATTGTAATGTAATAATAATAATAATAATAGTATGATTACGGTATGGTATGTGGTATATGCATTTGGTATTGGTGTTGTTGTATTGTAACACAGTATAATACTGCCAATGATAATGTGATACAATAATTATATCGTGATATTATAATTTATATATTTGTATTACATGCAATATTGCTAACAATATTGCGATCTGTTGTAATGTTAATTGTTGTTTTTTCAGTTTGTTGTAAGCCGCTCCGGCAATATTGTTATATGTACACTGTAAGCCACTCTGGCAGTATTGTTGTTTGCTGTAAGGCACTCTGAGTCCCCTTCGGGGTTGAGAAGGGTGGCATATAAAAATAGTAAATAAATAAATAAATAATAAATAAACAATGATGGATAAGGATCAATTTTTTTTAAAAAAAACTTTATTTCTTATGAGTCGCCCTCCACCAAAGGTGCTCTGGGCGACTTACACAATTAAAATAAACAGGCTACATAGTCACTGCTTGTTACTCAATCATAGGATCTTCTGAAGAGCCATGTCTTAAGTGCCACTAAAAATGTATGTAGATCAGGAGTGACTCTTTGGTCTGGCGGGAGGTAGTCCCACAAGATTGGGGCTGCGATTGAGAAGGATCTCTGTCTTGTGGACTCCAAACGGACCTCTCTAGGGCCAGGGACATAGAGGAGATTCTCATGAGCTGACTGTGGCAGTCTCCGGTCGTGGAATGGCATTAAACGATCTCTTAGATATGAAGGACCCTGACCTCAAAAGGCCTTGAATGCTAGGACCAGGGTCTTATAGAGTTCAACCGGCAAGCGCTGCAGAGACGGCGTTATATGGCACCTCATTGACGTTTTTGTGAGGAGTCTAGCAGCTGCATTTTGCACAATTTGGATCTTGCGAATTGCTGCTTGAGGTAAGCCCACATACAGTAATCCAGCCTCGACATAACCGTGGCATGGATTACCATAGCCAGTGCCTCTGTTGGTAAATAAGGCGCCAACTGACTCGCTTGGCGTAGAGGAATAAAGGCCCTTTGACTAGTGGAGGCCATCTGGGCTTCCATCGTCATTTTGGAGTCCAGGATGACACCGAAACTCTTCCCAGTGGGGGAGGGAGCTAACGGTTCCCCTTCAAAAGATGGTAATGGACCGACCAATTCTGATGGGCGGCCAGGCCACAAGATATCAGTTTTTACCGGATTTACTTTCAATTTATGGGCACAAAGCCATCTTGTCACCGCTCCAAGACACCGGGTGAAGTTATCCGGTACTGAGGTTGTTCCAGGTTCTAGTTTTAAGAGAAGCTGGGTGTCATCAGCGTATGGGAAACATTCTCATCCAAATCTCCAGACTATCTTGGCGAGAGGTCGAACATAGATGTTAAACAGCATTGGCGATAGAATAGCGCCTTGGGGTACTCCGCAGTCGAGAGGGGATTTCTCAGATACTTGGCACAAATACTCAATATGCCCAAATGTGAACACTGCGAAAATCAGTCCTTGACATTTGGGAGTTGTAGTTGTTGGGATTTATAGTTCACCTACAATCGAAGAGCATTCTGAATCCCACCAACGATAGAATTGGCCCAAACTTCCCACAGAAAACCCCCATGACCAACAGAAAATACTGGTTCTTTCTGAAGGTCTTTGGTGACCCCTCTGACACTCCCTTGCAACCCCCGGGGTCCCAACGCCCAGAAACACTGCACTATTGCTTTTCCTATCTTTCTTTTTTCTTTTTTGCAAAACCTGTACAAAGGTGTAACCATTATTGCGAAGCATCATTAAGCTGTCATAATGCATAATGCAGTGATTTTCAACCAGTGTGCAGTGGAACACTAGTGTGCCATGAGAGGTCATCAGGTGTGCCGTGAGAAATTATTTTCAAACTTCATTCATATCTAAACTATAAGGCGCATCTGTCTCTTTAAGAAATGGAACCATAGCACTCTCGCGTCACCTAAGAAATGACACGAGAGTGCTATGGTCGCACCATCTTGGATTCGCTCAGACGCGGCTAAGTAAACAAAGTTAGAGTTAGTGCTGCAGCTGCGCTTCAATTTGGGATCACAGCAAGACAAGCGAGTGACAGTGATGGAGAAGTTTTTGAGAAGGGAAAATGCAAATACCGAACAGGGCCCTGGAGAAATTATGACACAGATGAAGACCCTAATATGAGTGGTGGACAAAAGAAAAAAGAAAACTAAAAACAGAGAGAGACTGACAGCAGTTGAGCAAGACCTTCGTGTGTGTCTTTCTGCCATTCCTGCCAGGATATCTATTTTGTGTTCATCAAAACAGGCCCAGGTTTCACACTAAGTGAGTGTATAAATACATTTAAAAACATATTAACTATATGTATTACTAGGTTAGAGTGTCATTTTGTGTCATTTTGGTTGGTGGTGTGCCCCGGGATTTTGTAAATGTAAAAAATGTGCCGCGGCTCAAAAAAGGTTGAAAATCACTGTCATAATGCATCTATAAGATTTCAGATCTCCGATCCTCAAAGGCAGCAATGTAGACACAGGTGCGTTAAATGGATTTCCCCCCCCTCTTTTACATTAAACAGATCAAATCTATAAAAGTGCCCATCCTGGACCGCTGGAAGGGATATTTTCAAGACTGGGTGGTGAGAATGCTCTCAGCTCAAACGTCTGTTGGGCGTGTGGTGGTGAGTGGTTCCATGTGTTTGTACATTTCCTTGATGCAGTCAATAAAAAACATATATGAAACCTATCATAGGAAGCAGCACCATATTATAATTAAGTTATCCTCTGTATTTAAAATGAAGAACAATTTTAGTATTTCAGTTGAAGATCTCAAGGGCCATTTAGTCAACCCCAGGGGCGGTCTAAAGGTAATTTTAAATGGTAAGCGAACATTATTTTGCCGCCCTGCCCCAAAACATAATTTTTGCACCCCCCCCCTCCGAGCATGCCCAGAAGCTCCTTTGTGCAGGCGCAGAAGCCTGTAAACACAGCACTCCCTATTGGGCACAGCCCCCTTCCACGCATGCCCAGAAGTTCCTTTGTGCAGGCGCAGAAGCCTGTAAACACAGCACTCCCTATTTGGCACGCCCCCTCCGCGCATGCCCAGAAGCTCCTGTGCGCAGGCGCAGAAGCTTGTAAACACAGCACTCCCTATTTGGCACACCCCCCTCCACGCATGCCCAGAAGCTCCTGTGCGCAGGCAAAGAAGCCTGTAAACACAGCACTCCCTATTTGGCACACGCCCCCTCGAATGCCCAGAAGTTCCTGTGTGCAGGCACAAACGCCTGTAAACACAGCACTCCCTATTCGGCACACGCCCCCCCTCCGCGCATGCCCAGAAGTTCCTGTGCGCAGGTGCAGAAGCCTGTAAACACAGCACTCCCTATTTGGCACGCCCCTCCACGCATGCCCAGAAGTTCCTGTGCGCAGGCGCAGAAGCCTGTAAACACAGCACTCCCTATTTGGCACGCCCCCCTCCGCGCATGCCCAGAAGTTCCTGTGCAGGCGCAGAAGCCTGTAAACACAGCACTCCCTATTTGGCACGCCCTCCCCCCCTCCGTGCATGCCCAGAAGTTCCTGTGCGCAGGCGCAGAAGCCTGTAAACACAGCACTCCCTATTCGGCACACGCCCCCCCCCTCCGCGAATGCCCAGAAGTTCCTGTGTGCAGGCACAGAAGCCTGTAAACACAGCACTCCCTATTCGGCATGTCCCCCCCCTCTGAGCATTCCCAAAAGAGCCTGTGCGCAGGCGCAGAAGCCTGTAAACACAGCACTCCCTATTCGGCATGCCCCCCCTCCGCGCATGCCCAAAAGTTCCTGTGCGCAGACGCAGAAGCCTGTAAACACACAGAAGCCGATGGCACACAGGGAGGTTTGCTACGGCGCGTCGTCGGAGCACACAAGGCCCAAAAGCGGAACATCAGCCGGAGGCTATCTGGCGGGCAAAGGAATGTGCTCTTTACCCTGATGGTGCCCCACGCAGCGGCGTCCTTTGCCTACAAGTAGGACCGCCCCTGGTCAATCCCCTTATGCCATACAGGAAAAGCTCACAGTCCCCCTGGCAGATGGCAATTCAGCCTCTGTAGTAGTAGTAGTAGTAGTAGTAGTAGCAGCGATGATGATGATGATAGTAATATTTTTATTATTTATTTATTTATTATTTCGACTTGTATACCGTCCTTTCCATGTGGCTCAGGACGGTTTACAGCATATCGAACAACAAACAATGCATATAAAAACAATAAATTAAAACAGTTTCCACAAAATCTGCCAACCAGGGATGGATTATAGATTGAATGCCTGCCGGAACAGTGCTGTTTTGCACGCTTTCCGGAAGGCCGGCAGATCGCTGATTGCTCGCACTTTGGGTGGTAAGCTATTCCACAAGCAAGGTGCTGCCACAGAGAAAGTTCTCTGTCTAGTTGCTGACAGACGGATGGTTCGTAAGGGCGGAATCTGAAGGAGGTTGAGGTCATCTGAACGGAGCGATCTCTGGGGAACATATGGGAGCAGACGGTCCCTGAGGTACACCGGCCCCAGACCATGCAACGCCTTAAAGGTCAGAACCAAGAATTTGAAGATGACCCGGTGCTCAATTGGCAACCAGTGCAGTCGCTGCAAGGTTGGAGTAATATGAGCCCTGGCCGGTACTCCAACCAAGAGTCTCGCTGCAGCATTCTGCACCAGTTTGAGCTTCCGGATGACCAACAAAGGAAGGCCAATGTAAAGGGTGTTACAGTAGTCTAGCCTCGAGATGACCGTCGCCTGGATTACCGTGGCTAGGTCATTTCCGGAGAGGTAGGGTGCCAGCCGCCTAGCTTGCCGCAGGTGGTAAAAGGCAGATCTGCTGACGGCGGAGACCTGAGCCTCCATCGTCAGCAGCGGGTCCAACTGGACACCCAAGCTTTTTATTAAAGACGACGGGCGTAATGCCTCGCTGTCTAAATCCGGCAGCCGGAGCTCACACCCGCCCGGGTGACCCAGCCAGAGGATCTCCGTCTTCGACGGGTTCACTCTCAACCGACTGACTTGTAGCCAACCAGTCACGGCTTCAAGGCATCGTTGGAAACAATCGGGTACAGAGTCCGGTCGGCCGTCCATCCTCAGCACCAGCTGGGTGTCATCAGCATGTGGCTGATACTCCAGACCAAAGCTCCGCACCAATTTAGCAAGGGGTCGCATGTAGATGTTGAATAATAAAGGGGAGAGAATAGCTTCATGAGGCACCCCATGGAAGTCTCTCAGAAACCATACCTCCCCTCTCCACTCGCTGGCCCCGATCGAGGAGAAAGGAGGACACCCATTTCAAGGCAGTCCCCCTGACCCCCGTCACGGCTAGATGGTGGGTTAACAATGCGTGGTCGACTGTATCAAAAGCTGTCGTGAGATCTAATAACACGAGCAGCGCTGATCCCCCTTGATCCAGTTGGCAGCGGAGCTGGTCCGTGATGGCGACCAGCACAGTCTCTGTCCCAGGAGCCAGGCATGTAGCCGGGGCGGGGGGGGGGGCTTGAAGGGCTTCAGCCCCAATTCTCCCCCAATTCTCTGAGTGGTCTGCGATAATGATACAAAAGGTTTGCTAGGGTAGATCCCTTCTCACTCAGACTCAGCCCCCCCCCACACACACACACAGACAAATCAAAATCCGGTACTGCCAGGAGCCATACAGTCCAACTCCCTTCTGGCATGCAGGAACAGTACAATCAAACCACCCCCAACAGATGGTCACCCAGCCGTAGTAGTAGTACCGTGTTTCCCCGATAGTATGACACCCCCGATAGTAAGGCGTATCGGGGGTTTCAGGGGGGTCGGCTAATATAAGCCGTACCCCGAAAGTAAGCCGTACCCCGAAAGACGCGACGCCGCTTCGCCCCGCCTCTTGCTCCTTCTCCTTTCCCACTCGAATGGACGAAGGAAGGGAGGGGGAAAGAAGGAGCAAGAGGCGGCACTAAGGGGTGCTGCGTCAGAGTGACGTGACGGCGCTTCGCCCCGCCGCTTGCTCCTTTTCCTTTCCCCCTCCCTTCCTCCGTTCACTCGAGTGGACAAAGGAAAGGGGGGGAGAAGGAGCAAGAGGCGTGGCGGCGGGGTACGTCTTACTTTATATAAGACGTACCCTGAAAGTAGGACGTAGTGGGGCTTTTGGGGGTAAAAAGAAAGTAAGACGCTGTCTTACTTTCGGGGAAACACGGTAGTAGTAGTAATAGCTGATACATCACACAGTCCTAGACACTTGGGAAGTGTCTGTCGTGTGATCAAGTACGAAAGCCAGCATAGGGATCTTGTTTGTTGTGTACTTAACTTGTTGTGTATCAAATGATAATAGCAGAAACCACAGAGACCATCCAGTTCAACTCCCTTCTATCATGCAGGACAAGCACAATGAAAGCACCCCCTGGTGAGAGAAAAATTGGATTCTGGAAGCAAGGAAGGTGGAGGGGTGGTGGGTAAGGGTCTGGGTGGCAAGGAAGATGAGGGGGAAGGGGCCTCTGCCCCAGAAGGACAATACTGCTGCTGTTTTGGCAGCTCCAAACTTTAATTTCCCTACATTTCTCAGGAGGAGGAGGAAATAGGAGGTGGGAAGCAGCATGGTGCTGTGGAGCCCCTCATTATCACTTGTGTAACCCCAAGGGCTTCAGGGAGCACAGTTGGAGAACCCCTGGCATAGGGCATAATAGTCAGACCTGAAGCTATGTTCAGTTTGGAAAGACTCTGGTCAGGGCCGTAGCCAGGATTTTGGTTCGGGGGCTGAGTTTGGTTCGGGGGGCCGAGACTGGGTGAAAGAGGGTCTACCCTAGCAAACCTTTTGTATTGTTACCCCAATAACCCCATGAATGTGGGATATAATGAGCATGGTAATCAGATCATGATATGAATAAACATAACAATTTAAATAATGTACCAGTAAGGCCTTCTCGTGGACCACCCTGAAAATTTCAGGGGGCTGAAGCCCCCTAAGGCCCCCCCCCCTGGCTACATGCCTGACTCTGGTTCAGGACTCTAAGTTCATGGAAAGATTCTTGTTCAGGACTCTAAGTGCATGTTGACCGCAGGAGCGGTTTGCCTTGTTATTCACGCTTGGGACTCAAGCCAGTTTGGCTCGTCAGCTTTTGAACTCTTGGGACTATCTTTGGATTTGTTTGATTTTTCTTTACATCTTTAAACTTTTGGACTATTACTTATTCCAGGGCTGTCCAACTTCTACCGGCCCAGGGGCCTGAATTCCGGTCACTGATGACCTGGGGGGCCGCAGGGTCTGCCCCCGCCCACGACTCCGCCCCGGCTCCACCCCTGGCTCCGCCCCCAGCTCCACCCCCGCCCCTCCCCCGGCTCCAATTTACTTACAATTCCTAGTTGCATTATTAATTATAAAATAAATATAATATTTTACTAACATTAAATGCAGGGGGGCATTCAAAAGGGGCATGCATACAATTAAATATAATATTTTACTAACATTAAATGCAGGGGGCATTCAAATACACAATTACATAATAATAACATAAAGGTTAGCCTACCTTCCCAAACGCGGGATCCAGGAGCAGCCGGACCACGAGCAGAGGCGACGACCGAGCCGAGGCAGCAGCCGGGAAGGTACAAATCACGTCTGCGTGGGCCGCAGGGATTAGTAGCCGAGATTTCGGCAACAGGAGAGTTACGAGACCACGGAAGCCACACGGGATTTCGCTCTCAACGCAGGCGAGATTTCGCGTTGAGAGCGAAATCCCATGTGGCTTCCGTAGTCTCGCGATACTTGCTCAAACCCGGAAGTGGGTAATTTTAAAAATATTTTAATTTAATTTACTTTTTATTTTTATTTTTATTAAAAAGCTTAGGGGGCCGTAGGGAACTGGCTGGGGGGCCGCATACGGCCCCCCCGGCCGCCGGTTGGGCAGCCCTGACTTATTCTAAATAAAAATACATTTATTGCATCTGCCTGGTGTGTGTGATCTAGGGGGGCTGTCCATGATCTGAGGTGCAACAATTCCCATATGTTTCCCAGAGATCTCTTCGATCTGAGGACCACAACCTCTTGCAGATCCTTTCTCTATGAACTATCCACCTGTCCTCAACTAGACAGAGGGCCTTTTCTGCTGTAGCACCATGCCTATGGAATGCAATCAGTGAGCTACCAGCCTTTTGGAAAGCTTGCAAAACCGCTCTTTCAACAGGCATTTGGCCTTTAACTATCTTGGTTATGGATTTACACTGTTCATAATTGTTGTGTTATTGTTTATTATTGTACTTCAATGTGCTGTAAACCGCCCTGAGCCAAATTGGAAAGGACGGTATACAAATCGAAATACTAAATAAATAAATATATTGCAGCATGTTAATTTTGTTTTAGTGTGTTGAATGTGTCCTCTTTTTTTGACAACAAAAAGGACGCATTCAACATAGAGTTAATATAAAGTAGCATTCATGTTAAATCCAAAATGTGCGCCTCTATAAGGAAATTTTTAAGAAAATAAAATAGGATTGCCATACTAGTATAACTAGCATCATGATTTTTTTTCAGGTAATACTGGTATTCCTCTTTAGCTTTGGGTCACTAATAATTTACTTCATCAACTGTTACAGGTAATTTTATCTTTTACACTTCTGAAGTTTTGATTCTAATTTATTCGTTTGTTAAATAGCAAATTAATTACCATTTTCTTGAGGAGTTTGTTGTACGGTGGAAAGGGAAAGCTAAGTGTGGAGTCCCTCAGGGTGCCATTCTATCTCCCACCCTCTTTAATATCTACATCCAGCCCCTGGCTAATATTGCTAGGAGCCATGGGTTCTCCTGCTACCAATACGCAGACGACACGCAGCTGCTCTTGAAGCTTGACCCAGGGTCATCATCAGTACCGGACAGTTTCAGCCTAGGATTGAGGCGGTGACGAGCTGGCTCAGGGCATATAGACTCAAGATCAACCCGGCTAAAACGGAGATCCTCTGGCCGGGTCGTCCCGACCCCCGCCCACCACTTCCACTCTTCGAGGGCGAGTCCCTGGCTCCAGCCCCGGCGGTGAAAAGCCTGGGAGTGATCCTAGACGAAAATCTCACGATGGAGGCCCAGATCCAGGCTGCAGCTAGGGCGCCTTTTTCCATCTCCGTAGGGCCCGTCGGCTGGCTCCCTACCTTCCACCAGAGGCCTTGAGAACAGTGGTCCATGCCACTGTCGTCTCACGCCCGACTACTGCAACGCCCTATATGTGGGCCTCCCCAGACAACAACTAAGAGGCTGAAACGTATCCATAACGCCGCAGCCAGACTCATTACTGGGTCATCAGTGAGGGATCACATTTCCCCATTCTTAAAGAACTTCACTGGCTGCCCCTAGAGTTCAGAGCCCTTTACAAACTCCTGGTGCTCACCTTTAAAGCCCGGCACAACATTGGGCCTTCCTATCTGAGTGACCGGCTGACGGCCCAATGCAGCGAGAGGCCAGCACGCTCCATCAACGGTGACCGCCTGACTACCCCTGGAGTGCGGGAGGCTAGACTGGCGGAAACTCGGCGGAGAGCCTTCTCCGTCGCGGCCCCTTCGACTTGGAACTCACTGCCGCCCACCCTCAGAGCCTCTCCGACTCTATCTGGATTCCGGCCAGCCTTGAAGACCTGGCTCTTCCGCCTAGCGTTCGGGACTGGCTCGGTACCTGACTACCTGAGCCACCCCTCCTGTTCATATTCCATGTTTTTAAACTGTTGTACATTGTTCACCCTAGGGTTTTAACTGTTGTAAGTCGCCCGGAGCACCGCCGGTGGAGGGCGACTCACAAATATTAAAGTATTATTATTATTATTATTATTATTCTATGCATAAGGAAAGCTGATTTCAGTAAACTTAGGTCAATAAGGAAAGGAGATTCCACCTGAGCATTAGGAAGAACTTTCTGATCATATGAACTGTCCAACGGTGGAACTTCCTGCCTCAGAGTGTGGTGGAAGTTCCTTCCTTGGAAACTTTTTAAAAGAGGCTGGATGGGCATCTGTCAGGGATACTTTGTTTGTGTTATTCTTGTATTGCAAGGGGTTGGACTAGATAGCCCATGTGGTTTCTTCCAACTCTATTATTCTGATTCTATGAAATGAATTGGCGGTACTGTTCTGTTATTTGGGTGGAGGCCACCAGGGGGAGCTAAAGACAGAATGGTAATCTGTTTTATGGGAGTGGACGTGGGTTGAAGGAGGAAAACCATTTCCCCCTGTTTTCCTGTTATTCTCCTCACCCATTTCCTCATTGTGGAAACAACCCTAGTTTATGATATGAGATGTGAGAGGGGAAATAACCAGCAAAATTGGTGGAAATGATTTTCCTCCTTCAACTTCTCCCCTGTAGAATAGACTATCCTTCTCTCTCTATCGCCCCCTGGTGGCCTCCTCCCAAATAATGAAACTGTACCGAATTGGCCAATGCTGATTCCAAGGATTGTTTGGAAATCCTTTATCTAAGTGTTCAGAGATGGAAGGAACAGCTTTTCCAACTTAAAAAGAATGGCTGGGGAAGATCTCTGAATTAACCAAGATGGGGAAATTAACTATGTTGCTTAAAGAGAAATCACTAAAAACAAAAAAAGAGAGAGGGCTATGCAACGTACTAGCAAAACACAACCAAAGGGTAGCCAGAAAAATACAATAACCAATATATTCGATAATATTGTAGATTAATTATACTGGCGCAGTAATATTCATGAGTCAAAAATATATCTCTGAAGAGTAATACAGGTAAGTACCTATATATAACACAAATAATATTGGCTCACATGAGAGTAAGCAGAAAATTTAACAGGTAAGTACCTTATATCAACAATGTAAATCGGAATCATCAGGTGAGTACCTTACATCACAACTATTTGCGGCTTACATGCAAGTAAGCAAAGACACTAGATCCTGGAGGAAAGTTCCTCGATACATACTCACTGAGGACGCAGTCCCTAGGGCGTTACTTAAGCGGGAGTCCATCCAAAGCGGAAATAAAAAAATCCCAAAGTCCTTAGATATCAAAGTCCGCAATTATGTCCAATATAAATCCCCAAAGTAAACGTCCTTCGGTCGACGAACAAGGTTAATCTCGGTGCGCTATCGTTTCGCCCGGAGGCTTCATCAAGACCCGGGGTGTAGTCCACATAGGTAGTGCAAGGCGTCTCGCAGCCAATTCAATCGCACTAAGATATAATGTAATATAAACATAAAATATACTAATATTGCAATAAAGGCTCCCACGTATGGATAGCCAGGGTCAATATGGATATATGCAACGCAAGTTAACATAATAAAGTGGTCAAAATACATACCATATAACGGAAGAAAGTATTTCCGCTTTGGATGGACTCCCGCTTAAGTAACGCCCTTGGGACTGCGTCCTCAGTGAGTATGTATCGAGGAACTTTCCTCCAGGATCTAGCGTCTTTGCTTACTTGCATGTAAGCCGCAAGTACTGTAGTTGTGATGTAAGGTATTCACCTGATGATTCTGATTTACATTGTTGATATAAGGTACTTACCTGTTAAATTTTCTGCTTACTCTCATGTGAGTCAATATTATTTGTGTTATATATAGGTACTTAACCTGTATTACTCTTCAGAGATATATTTTTGACTCATGAATATTATTGCACCAGTATAATTAATCTATGATATTATCAAATATATTGGTTATTGTATTTTTCTGGCTAAAGAGAAATCACTGACAAACTTTAAGAAATACTGATTTGGGGCTCTGTGTATGTGACTTCATTGTGGTTTTGGTTACATTTTTCAATAGTCACTTATAACTTCTGTTGTGCCATGAAAAGAAAGGCGCACGGGGCACCTCGTGGTGGCCCGCACACCCTCCCTCCTCCCCTCATCACATGGTGGTGACGGGAAAGACTTGGCGCCCTTTCCTTCCCCCCATCAGATGGCAGAAAAGGCAACAACACACATTGAGATAAGCTACTCCGCTTATCTCACCCTGAGTTTTTAACATTGTGTATTTGTACATGTGGCCAACCCTTGTCATTTGTGATTTTAGATATCTATTGGTATATTGCTCTTTTATTTATATGTATGCATTTATATTGTGTTTATTTGTTGTTGTTTTGATTTTTGTATTATTGTAATTAGTGGTTTGGGCTTGGCCTCATGTGATATAGTACACAAGGGGGAGGGGTTGCAGTAAGCAACACACACTCAGAAACAACAAGTTTCATGGTATCAAAAGTTCATATAATAAGTAGGTACATATATATATATATATATATATATATATATATATATACTAGCTGTACCCGGCACGCGTTGCTGTGCCCTTTTTAGGAGATGCGAGAAAGTCCAACCATCCACGGTGTGCCCTCCTCTAAACTGCAGTTGGATGGAGTGTGGGTCATGGGGGGCATGGTGTGCCAAGTTGGGTCTTTATTGGTATTGGTTCTGGGCCACAGTGGTCTGTGGGGAATGATGGGTTTTGAAGTACTACAAATCCCATTTTCCATGGTGGTACTTCAAGTCCCATCATGCATGGTCGGGGCTCTGTGTGCCAAGGTAGGTTACTGTAAATTCAGGCCATACACAATGTCCCATGAGCTGAGGCCTAGTTAGGAACAGCAAGTTAATGAAGCCTTACTGTCAATTCAGGCCATACACAATGTCCAATGAGCTGAGGCCTAGTTGGGAGAATCAAGTTAATGAAGCCTTACTGTCAATTCAGAGCGTAAACAGCTTCCCAGTAAGTGAGGGCTAGTTAGGGAAATCAAGTTAATGAAGTCTTACTGTCAATTTAGAGCGTAAACAGCTTCCCAGTGTGAGGGCTAGTTAGGGAAATGATTTGAAGCCTTTTGTCAATTTTGGGCGTGGTCTGTGATTTTTCGGTTGGAAGTGATTTGGGTGTTTGTGTTGGGGATTGGCAGTTTATTATGGATCGGAATTTTCATGTTGGCTGGCCAGTGCAGCAGTTATGCAAATCTGCCCTTATTGGCAGCCAATCATGTTGTTCAGAATGTAGAGGCTGGGTGAGTCTTTGGCTGCCCCAGAGGATGCTGGTAAATGTAATTTTATTTTTATTTCTTTGTTTTGGGGGTCTTTTAGGTTTTTTTGGGGGGAAGTTTCTTTGCTACAAACGTACCTTGCTTGAGGCCTATTTCTGTTGGCAAGTATTGTGTTTCTGCGTTGTATGGTTTCTTTGTTTGAGGTATACATCACATGACGTGAACCCATTTATATAATAGATACACATAAGTATGAATCAACAATAAAGCAGTATACAATGAGTCATCGCCCAGGAGGGCTCCTACCCTTGACGCGGATTATCTTTAGGATTCAAATAAAGTCAGTCAATGGGTGTTGTAATAACAAGGTGATGGGAGTTTTGGGTAGAAGTCCAGGGGATGAGGTCAAAACGCCCATAGGTGACAAGGATGGCAAGGAAAGAGGAGTTAGGGTGCTGCGGCGGTTTCAGTCGATGCGATGGTGAAAGAACGGGTAGTCCGAATAGGCTGAAACCAGTCCAATATCAGAAGCTACTTCACTTATCTCACCCTGAGTTTTCAACATTTTATATTTGTACATGTGCCCCCCATTGTCATTTGTGATTTTAGATATCTATTGGTATATTGTTCTTTTATTTATATGTATGCATTTATATTGTGTTAATTGTTGTTGTTTTGATTTTTGTATTATTGTAATTTGTTGTTTGGGCTTGGCCTCATGTGAGCCACCCCGAGTCCCCAGTGGGGAGATGGGGCAGGGTATAAATAAAGTATATTATTATTATTATTATTATTATCCCTCTGCCTTTTCTGCCATCACATGGCAATAAGGGTAGGAAAGTGCAGGTAGTTCCATTGGAGCTACCCAAACAACACTTTCCTCCCTATAGTAGAGGGGAAAGTGCATTTTGGCACTTTCCCTCCCCTTTGGGAGGAATTTGGTTGGGACCTGCTATTAGGGGTGGATATCTCCAGTTTAAATTACTTTGAAACCCGTTATTTTTCGTATTTGAAATTATTTCTATCATATATCGACTCTCGGGGTCCAACCCGGAAGAGAAATTTCGAAACCGAACCCAGGGTCACCATTTTTTCTAAAAGTCATGTTATTAGTTCGTATTTTCCCCTCCTCAGTTCTCATCTCGCAAGAGGAGACTGGGTCAAAGGTGTTTTGGCCTACAACTCCCAGAAATCACAGCCAGTTTACCAGCTGTCAGGATTTCTGGGAGTTGAAGGCCAAAACATCCCTCTCCTTCCTTCGGTTGCGGCAACGGAAAGAAGAGGGAAGGCGCCTCCTCCGCTTTATTGCCAAAGACAGAAGTAGGAGGGGATTCGCGGCCCCGTGCCTCCTCCTGTCTTTGGCACTAAACCGGAACAAGGGTTGCCCCATGTTATTTACAAGCAGGGAAGGAGGCAGGGGACTCGCGTCACCCTCCCCCTCCTATCCTTGCGAGTAAACCGGGACCCTTGTCCCGGTTTACTCGCAAGGATAGGAGGAGCAGGGTAACGCAAGTCCCCTGCCTCCTTCCCTGCTTGTAAATAACGCGGGGCAACCCTTGTTGCCCCGCGTTATTTACAAGCAGGGAAAGAAGGGTGGGGGTGGGCCCTATCCTTGTGAGTAAACCGGGACAAGAGGAGGAGGGTGACGCGAGTTCCCGCCTCCTTCCCTGCTTGTAAATAACACGGGGCAACCCTTGTTGCCCCGCGTTATTTACAAGCAGGGAAAGAAGGGTGGGGGTGGGCCCCACGTTATTTACAAGCAGGGAAGGAGGCGGGAACTCGCGTCACCCTCCTCCTCTTGTCCCGGTTTACTCACAAGGATAGGAGGAGGAGGGTGGCGCGAGTAACCCACACACACCTTCCTTCCCCGCACCTCAGAGCCATCCCTGTTAAATTTCATCCCAATGCTTCTGAGCTGGGGGGGGGGGGAGTGCAGGGCTTGCCCCCAACTCTTCCCTGCCAGCTGGCATAACAAATAATAACAAAAATTCGTTATTAATTACGTTTCAATCATGAAATTTATGTACATTTTTTTGTATTACTTTCTATAACGAACCAAAAAATGAATCCCCCCCCAACCGAGTTTAGAATCAAATTTTTCATGGATCAACCACCCCTACCTGCTATGTGTCGCATGATGGCACATGGCAGGCCCATCCAAGCCACACATAAAAGTGGCAAAATGCCCCATGTGACGAGGTTCTTAGTTGGACTTCACTTGTACTGGATAACATATGCTTGTGTATGTTTTTTGTAGTTTTTTTTACATCTAAAAGGCTTGTTTGTGTGTTTTATTTTGTTTTCCTTGAATATTTTAAAAAATATAATAAAGGAAATCATCTCTGTATAAATGATAATGAATCTTTGATTCTTTTGTTGTTTTTTCCAGCGTTAGCGAATTCTGTCTCTCTTTTGAAGACCAGACAATTAATGTTGACTTATTCTTTAATGTATTCTTCCTTCTTTACTTTGGATTACGGGTAAGAGATCTTTGTTGTAAAAACAACAACCAACAGCAAATGCAAAATAGAATGTACACATTTCTGGATGTTGCCAGATTGCAGCTCCCATCAGCAGTAGTGAGCACAGCCAATAAATCTATCTATCTCTATCTATCTATCTATTACATATAATAAAAGTCAGTGTTTGCGGGTGGTGGTGCGGCTGAGCGACTGAGCGGAGGGAGGAATATGTGCAAGCGTTTCGATTGGCTGCCACTGTGGGATTATTTGCATAACGAGCTCTGATTGGCCAGCCTCAGAACTCCAACATTCTACGGCCCCAGACAGAGGGGATTGGTTGTCACTGAAATGGTATTTGCATAACGTACTCCGATAGGCCAACCACATTCCACCATTCCAAGGTGACTCAGAAGGAAAAGGAAATGCCTCAGGCAGTCACCAACTGCGGCCCACAGCAATGACGGATCACGACCAAACTTGGCAAACAGGGGAACAATGATCCACTTCACAACCTGGTGTGGTTTAGGGCAGGATGGCCCACGAATGATGGGATTTGCAGTGCATTCACCACATACACTTCCCAAACAACACTGCAGCCCCTAAAAATCACATACCATGCCCAAAGGGCCCCAGACAGAGGGGATTAGCTGCCACTGAAATCGTATATATTGTACTAGCTGTACCCAGCCACACGTTGCTGTGGCGTAGTCTGGTGGACAGGAAAGGCAGGAGAAGAAGGAAAAGAAACAGTATTCCTTTCCTTCCATCCTTCCTTCCATCAATCCATACTACCTTCCTTCCCTCCTTGTATCCTTCCGTTCTTTCCTCCTCCCCTCCCTCCCTTACTGCTATCCTTCCTTTTTCCTTCCTTTGTCCTCCCTCCTCTCCTTCCTTCCCTCTAGCCTTCCCTTTTCCTTCCTTTCTCCTTCCCTCCTTCTATCCTTCCTTTTTCCTTCCTTTCTCCTCCCCTCCTTCCTTCCATCCATCCATCCAACCTTCCTTCTTCCCTCCTTCTATCCTTCCATTCCTTTCTCCTCCTCTCCCTCCCTGCTATCCTTCCTTCTTCCTTTCTCCTCCCCTCCTTTCTTCCCTCTATCCTTCCTTTCTCCTCCCCTCCATCCTTCCATCCATCCACCCATCCTACCTTCCTTCCCTCCTTCTTTCCTTCCCTTGTTTTCTCCTCCTGTCCCTCCCTCCCTTCCTTCGTTCTATCCTTCTGTTTTCCGTCCTTCTCGCAGGCACCCCCCCTCCACCGGGCTTGTTTTTTATGCCTTTTACTTTGCTCTTTCCCTCCCCTTTCTTTCCCGAGTCAGTAGAGGGGGCGTTGCTTGTCCTCGCCCCTTCTCTATTCAGTCCAGAGGGCGTGGCTTTGTTATTTTCCTTGCCCTTTTACTTCCTTAGTCAGTGAGAGGTGTGGCTTGCACTTTTTCCTTTCCCAGCTAGCTTGTTTTTGAGGCCGGCGGAGGTGAGAGGGAGGCCAGGTCACGTCCTAATTGATCCCCCAGGTTTGCCGAAGTTGGCGGGCCTCCCTCTTCCCTTGGTGTCTATCTGGGGTCATCTCTGGATTGGCTGGGGCATGCGTTTCCCTTCTCTCTTTCTCTCCTTGCCAGCCAACTGCAGTTTGGTGTTTTTGTCTGTGCTGTTCTATGTGGGGTGAGGGGGGGGAGAAGGGCCCAGTGCGTCCGCACAAGCACCATACAGCTTTGGTGCAAGGGACCGTGGGAATTGTAGTTCCCCAGGTTTTTTTGGGGGGTTTGATGGCTTTCTTTGAGTTTTTGGGGAATTTTCCGGGTGGTAAACATACCTTGTGGTGTGGGGGGTTGTGTGGCCTGTTTTGGCATTTCTGCGATTAGCAGTTTTGCTGCCTATAAGCCCCTAAGCATGCCACCTCTCTTTATATATATATAGATTGTCAAAGGCTTTCACGGCCAGAATCACTGGGGTTTTGTGTAGTTTCCGGACTGTATGGCTGGGTTCTAGCAGCATTTTCTCCTGCTAGAACATGGCCATATAGCCCGGAAACCGCACAACACCCCACTTTTGTATATTGTTCCTTCCACTTCCAACACATGATGGAGGTGGGTGGCCTTTTAAGTGAAATTTTGTGAGCGACTAGCTTAGACAGAAAGGCAAACATTGGAAAATAACTACCTAATTATATGCATTTTTTATAGTTCCTGGCAGCCAATGACAAGTTGATATTTTGGCTTGAGCTTAATTCCATTGTGGACTTCTTCACTATCACCCCAGTCTGCATATCCTTTTACTTAGGAAGAAACTGGCTTGGTAAGTGCACACAGAATTCATCCTGTTGTTCAATGGTGTGATGGCAAATTATGAAAGCAAGTGCTTATTTTGACAGTCCTCTTAGCTATGACCTTAAGGAACTACCAAAAATGTGTTGTCGAAGGCTTTCATGGCCAGAATCACTGGGTTGCTGTGAGTTTTCTTGGCTGTATGGCCATATTCCATAAATATTTATTTATTTACTTTATTTCTATTCTGCCCTTCTCACCCCGCAGGGGACTCAGAGCAGATTACAATGTACACATTACATTTAGACACACAAACACACAAGACAGATGGAGGCAATTTAACATCTGGCCACCAGGGCGAGCTGTCGCACTCCTTCATTCCTCAGCATGGAGATCTTTTTTATGGCCTCGTAAATCAGTTAAATTTAAATCAGTAAAACCATTATCAGGAGATAATGGTTTTGGAGCATGGCCATACAGTCCAGAAAACTCACAGCAACCCAACTACCAAAAATATTGGTATCAATATTAATATTTACCGGACACTCTCAAACTGGTTTCTTGGATTTAAGTCATGGACCTTCTTGCAGGTGGAAACATCCTTGATATTCAATACTGTTCCTCCTCCTTTCCTTTTTTGGTCTAATTGGTTAATCAGTTGGGTTTTTAGAAAGGTTTAAACTTACCATAAAGCAACTAGGTCAACGTGTGTGTGTGTGTGTGTGTGTGTGTGTGTCGTAGCACAGAGACCAAGGAAGCCAAGCCCAGAAGTAAAAGGGGATAACAAAAGGTTTATTGAACAATAACTGGAAAAAGGACGAACAAAAAAGTAGCCAACTCGGCTGAAAACCCTCAAAAATCCCAGGAAAAAATCCCACAAAATAAAGCAGCAAACAACCCAAAACAAACACCAGACGTCCGTCTGCGAAGTCCGAAGGGAGAATCCAGAAGAGTGGTTGTAAATTCAGTCCAGAGGTCCAGGGCAGGAGAAAGACAGATGAAAGGAGGAGATCATCCAAGGCAATCAGGAGCTGAGTATACATGAATAGCACAAATCATAGTCCCCATAAAACACAATGTCAGCCTCCCTCCATTTCATACAATACCGAACTCTGTAGCAGGAACTCACGTAGACTCAGCGGAGACCAAGCTCCACCTCAGGACTACACAGCAGGCAACTAAACAGAAAAGCAGACATTGAATTCCAAACCCCCCACCTTTGCCCAAACATCAGCTAGAGCTGCCACAGCAGCTCACCCCAAGAACAAAGTGGAGAAATAGGCCAAAACTCACGGGTATCAGGAAACAGGAACAAGGCACTTGATATCAGGAACACAGGAATGTCAGAGACAGAAACCAGACATCAACTCTTTGACCGCCGCAAATGCAGCCCCAAAAATCAATTTCTTATATAGCACTTAAACATCATTGTCTTCTGAAGACCGTCCTTGATCATGAGCACCAGCTGCTGCATCTCCTACAGCTGCTGTGCTCTGTGCAGACCTCCAATCTTGCCAACGCTGTTGAAAACTTAGAGTGTCCCAATCTGTCTCTGAACCCCCAGAAGGCCAGTCTAAGTCACTGTCAAAGCCACAGAAGGTGTCAGAATTAGACTCTTCGTTACACACATCCCTTATTTCCTGAACCAATGTTGAGTCTAAATCACTTTCCTCTGACCATATTTCCTCTTCCCCAGGAAAACCTTGGAAAGTGTCTGAATCAGAAGGTGCGCTAAGTATCTGCCGGATCCTTTTTCTCTGTTCCAATCCTTCCAAACTAGAATCACTAGCAGCCCTTTTCCTCCCAGATGCAGACTCTTGATCCCCCAGAGCCACGCCCAACAACAACAAAACTTTATTACGGTCACTGACCAGCACAGAGCCTCACTCCATTCCATACTATTGCTTGATGCTATTGACCCAGCATCTCCCCCAATGCTAATAGTAGTAGTGGCCGAAGGCTCAATCTCAACAGTGTGTGTGTGTGTGTGTGTGTGTGTATGGCATGGTTTAGAACCCAAAAATGGCGATTCTAAAATCAAATTGGGGGGGGGGATTTTTTTTTATTAGTAATAGAAAGACTTACAAAAAAATTTCCAAAAATTTCTAAAATGTAACGTAATTACTAACGAAATTCGTTAGTAGTTCATATGCCAGCGCATGCGCATTCCATATGGTTTTGGCCTACAACTCCCAGAAATCCTAACGGCTGGTAAATTGGCTGGGATTTCTGGGAGTTGTAGGCCAAAACTTGAATAAATCACACTGAATTCTAGATGGGACTCTCCAAATAGGAAGGAGGGAGGGAGGGAAGGAGGGAGGGAGGGGGTATTCTATTCTTGGAAGCAGCAAAAAAGGAGGAGGAGCCCCCTCGCTCCTCGCTGCCTCTCTCTCACCCCGATCCTGAGGGAGCGAGGGCCCAAGTTTGCCCAGGCTGAGAGGAAAAGGAAGAGGCCTGAGGCTGTGAGGAATGGTGGGAGTTGAAGTCCAAAACACCTGGAGGGCTGAAGTGGGCCCGTCATGATGCCTGTTCAAGGCTTTAGATCCTGACAGGCAGAAGGGGCAGGGAGGGCTCGTCCACTCCTCCTGCCCTGCCAGGATCTAAAGCGCATCAAGGCTTGGCACGCTTTAGATCCTGTGAGAAACCAACCTAATGTATAATAGAATGATTGCTAACTTATAGAGTAAGTGCCTAAATATTATAAGTAATCCAACTGGTCATATACCTACATTCCATGCACATGCAATAATACAGCAGTAATAACAATGGGCATAAGAAGAGGTAAAATTCAAACCGAAGTATTCTGACTGGTCCCTCCTCAAGCGGTGCAAACGGGCTCTTCTCTATGAGCCCGGATTCTGCAGCAAGCAAACGCTGTGCCCGGGCTTTTGGCTTTTCCCGGGAGAGCCTGCCTCCTGTTTGCAGTTTGGACCGCTTGAGGAGGGACCAGTCAGAATACTTCGGTTTGAATTTTACCTCTTCTTATACCCATTGTTATTACTGCTGTATTATTGCATGTGCATGGAATGTAGGTATACTACCCCAATACTCTTTGATGCTTTAGATCCTGGCAGGCAGGAGGGGCAGGGAAGCCTGGAAAAATGTAAACAGAGAGGTTTACTCAGTAGTAAATCCACAAAGGAGGGCCCTTCATCCAAAGTGCCCTCCTTTGCAGATTTACTTCTGAGTAATCCTCTCTGTTTACATTTTTTCCAGGCTTCCAGCCGAAAGAAGGTGCGAGTTTAGGGCTTGCCTTGCCATAATTCTTATTGGCAAGGGAGGCGGGAGGGTGGTGAGAGAGAAGGAGGGTGCCCCCTACGACCTAATAATGATACTTAAGAAAATCCTGGCCCCCGAAGTTCTATAAAGAAAGTCCACTTCCTGGTTGGCGTTCCAGATGCGGAAATACTCAAAAGTAGCATTTCTTACGAATTTCTTCCGAATCATTTAATTTTCATAACTTTTTTCTCATGCCTAATATATATATATATATATATATATATATATATATATATATATATATATATATATAGATATATATATACCTGCCAACCCATGAAATAACGAGACCACACACAAGTATTTGGGTTTAAATATGGGAAACTTTTATTAACTGTTACCAGTTTAACTTTGACTAAAAATCACTCTATGGATCTTGAACTTGGTGGCAAAGCCAAGGGAGCATCCCTGTCTGCCTTACCCCTCGGCTAGCTAGGGCGCACCATCTGGGTCCCCTGAACACCCAATCGCGCAACCTCCAAAGGGAAATGTGTCAGAGCTGTCTCTCTCAGTGTATCAGAGACCATATTTCTTCAATTCTTAGGTCATTATAATTCCCCTCGCCTGTTTAAATTGAACCCTAGGTGAGTGTATTGGTTAATGTCCTCCACCCCTGAAGGGGATGCCTTAGGCGTATATCAAATTTTAGCTTTTCCTAACTCTTTACCGTGCCCATCTATTTAACCACGCACATCCAAATTTGCCTTGTAACCGTATACAGTAGGCGAAAAACCCTCCTAGAACATAAGAGGGGAAAAATTCCTATCCGGCCCCCTAATGGCAACCTTAATATACTGTTTAATGGGCGGGAGTGGTGGGTCGAGCCTAAATATTACCATCCCAGTAACAACATAAGTGTGCATGGATTAGTGTAAGAACGTCCTTTCTCACACAGGCTTTCCCACTTTCTCCTCTGTAGGTTTGAGGTTTCTGAGAGCACTCAGGTTGATGGAACTTCCCAAAATTTTGCAGTTCCTTCACATCACCACCCCCCTGGCTACATGCCTGGTCTGTCCTTTTGATGCAGAGGTACTTCCAGTGAGGATCCCAGGGATGGGGAGTTGTTTAAATGGGTGCATGCAGAGAGTAGAATTAATACAGCTTTGATTACCATGGCTCAATGCTATGTAGCCATGGAAATCATACTTTTACAAGGTCTTTAGCATTCTCTGTCAAAGCTGTGATAGTTAAAGTGGCGCCAAACTGCATATATCCAATGCAATGTAGATGCACCCTAAAACACTGCAAGGAATAAGTAGAGCTATCATTGATGCTTGTCACTATTTTATGACTCGAACCATGTCTGTCCTTTCCTATGCAGTACTGCAATCAAGCTAACCAAACTATTGGCTGTATTTGCCAGTACCTGGCTAACCGCCGCAGGCTTTCTTCATTGGGTATGTAGTAGTCTTTATAATAGTACTAGCTGACCCGGCCACGTGTTGCTGTGGGATTTTTTAAACTTGGGGACTGTGTGTGTAGTTATGTATATGTGTATGTGTGTATATGTGTGTACTTATGTATATGTGTGTTTGTATATGTATGTGCGTGTATATGTGTTGATGTGTGTAAGTACAGGTGTGTTTATGTATGTGTGTGTATATATATTTGTATATTTTTGTGCATGTATATATGTGTGTGTGTTTCTGTGTTCCTTTATTCTCCCGTCTTTCCTTCTTTCCTTCACGCCAACCTTCTATCCTTTCCTTCCTTTCCCCTCCTGTCCTTCCTCTTTCTTCCCCTCCTTCCTTCCATCCATTCTTCCTTCTATCCTTCCCTTCCTTTCTTCTCCCCTCCTTCCTTCCATCCATTCTTCCTTCTATCCTTCCTTCCTTTCTTCTCCCCTCCTTCCTTCCATCCATTCTTCCTTCTATCCTTCCCTTCCTTTATTCTCCCCTCCTTCCTTCCATCCATTCTTCCTTCTATCCTTCCCTTCCTTTATTCTCCCCTCCTTCCTTCCATCCATTCTTCCTTCTATCCTTCCCTTCCTTTCTTCTCCCTCCTTCCTTCCATCCATTCTTCCTTCTATCCTTCCCTTCCTTTATTCTCCCCTCCTTCCTTCCATCTATTCTTCCTTCTATCCTTCCCTTCCTTTCTTCTCCCCTCCTTCCTTCCATCCATTCTTCCTTCTATCCTTCCCTTCTTTTCTTCTCCCCTCCTTCCTTCCATCCATTCTTCCTTCTATCCTTCCCTTCCTTTCTTCTCCCCTCCTTCCTTCCATCCATTCTTCCTTCTATCCTTCCTTCCTTTCTTCTCCCCTCCTTCCTTCCATCCATTCTTCCTTCTATCCTTCTTTTCCTTTCTTCTCCCCTTCTTCCTTCCATCCATTCTTCCTTCTATCCTTCCTTTCCTTTCTTCTCTCCTCCTTCCTTCCTTCCCTCTTTTCCTTCCTTCCTTTCCCTCCTTCCTGCCATTCCTCCCCTTTCTGTATCAGTCCTTGCTCCCCTTGTCTCAGTCCCTCCATTCCTTTCCCTACCTTTTTTCCCCTTCTTTCGTTCCTTTGGGGGGGGGGCTAAGGAGGAGGCTGGGAGGAGGTGGGAGGGGCGCTGTCCCCATTTGCTGCAGCGAAGTCCTCCAGAGGCCCCGGCTTTGGCGAAGACAGCGGGCTTTCCTCCTCCTTTTAGCTCTTAATCAGCCAGCGTCGCTGTGTGTCACGATGCACGGACTTGACCGGCCCCTGAATCACACACACAGAGACGGACTAAAGGCTAACTACTTTATTGAATATAAAACAGTTCAAAAGGTATATTGTCCATAAGAATAGCAAGGTAATCCAAAAGGCTTGAAGCAATCAATGTCCAAAACGGCTTGGCAAGGTAATCCAAAAGGCTTAAGCAAGGCTCCGCGCAGCAATGCGGATTCAGGAACAAGGCAAGATAAATGCAAGGCAAGACTCTGTGGCCACTAGCCAACTTAGCTCCGTGGAACCACTTCGCTACACGTCTGCTCAGAAGAGACGTGGCCGAAGCACTGGGGATTTCTTCCCACGGATGCTATACTTAATCTTTCGGCCGAGGTCCCCGACGCTCTAGGCCCCGTCATCTCCAATCTCCGCTGACGGACCTCGGCCTGTCTAGGCTGCGGTGCCATCCCCTTCTCCTGGACTCAATGCTCCTATCAAAGGTTCGGCCTTGTCTCTCAGCAGCTGGGTCCCTATCTCCATGAGAGCTCTCCTCCCTAGAATCTTCCCAGCCGCTTTCTTCCATGTTTTCACTTAGAAGCTCCTGTGACCCTCTTCCCCCCGGATGCTCATAACTCCCACTATCACTGCTTTCAGTTTGCACCTGGCTTTCATCTATGTCTGCATAGGGGTCAAGCCAACTTTCATCCCAAGCCAAGCTTTCAGTGGGGAGAGGGGCCCAGTGATGGGAAACGCTCCTTCAGACAACCCTTCCAAATCCTCTTCAGAATCTATCTCTGCTGGTGCAGGCCCTAATGCTAATGGCACCCCCGGTGCTGTTCCCTGGTCCCCAGGCACAAACGAGAACTGCTGTGCTACACTGTGGCTTTTTCTCTTTCCTGTGTCCCAGTCTATATATGTGTGTTTTGTGTATGTATGTATATATATGGATTTGTGTCTAATATATGTGTTTTGTGTGCGTATGTGTGTATATATATGGATTTATGTCTATGTGTACATATGTGTGTATATGTGTGTGTACTTATGTATATGTGCATATGTATATACGTGTATATGTGTGTACTTATGTATATGTGTGTTTTTGTATATGTATATGTGTGTATATGTGTAGATGTGTGTAAGTACAGATGTGTGTATGTATGTGTGCATGTGTATATTTCAGTGCATGTATATATATGTGTGTGTATATGTGCATGTCTATATGTACATACGTGTGTGCATGTGGCGAAGACCAACAGTAACATCCCTTCCTGCCTTTTATACTTCCTTTCTTCCCTCTCCCCCTCATCCCTCAGCTTTTCTCTTCTCTCTGTCCTCCTGCCTCTTCTCCTTCCCTTCCTTCTTTCTCTTCCCTCCTTCCTGCCATCCCTCCCCTTTCTGTATCAGTCCTTGCTCCCCTTGTCTCCCTCCCTCCATTCCCTCCCTACCTCTTTTTCCCTTCCTTTTGCTAGTCCCTTCACCAGCTTCTCTCTCTTGGATTGCCTTTTATTACCTGTCTGTTTTGCATAATGCCTATGAGTGGCCAGCACCACCACCAACATTCCGATACTCTAAACTGCCAGGGGGGTGGGGGAGCTCCCAGCCTACATTCTAACTGAGGGAGTATTTGCATAATGCCTCTAATTGGTCAGCTCCACTAACATTCCGACGCTCTAAACTGCCAGAGGGAGGTGGCGTGGGGGATCATGGGAGTTGTAGTCCATAATGTTTTTTTTGGATTTGTGGCCATTGGCTCTTTTTTGGGCGGGGGGTGTTGGGGTAAACAAACCTCATGGGGTTTTCTGGGTATGTGGGCTGTTTTTGTGTGTCTGCCTTGTGTGGTTTCTTTGTCTATAAGACTGGAACCACCACATGAAGGATTTTATATATATAGATTTGAAAATAATTAAGCATGGTCAAAAAAAACCCCTGTTTCTCAAGTCTTTAGACATTTTGACAAAAACATTTACTAGACTGATGAGAATCTTTGAATCTTTGATGAGAATCTTTTGTGTACTATGTACACAAAAGGGGGGTGTGTGGTCATTTTTTCACAGTGAACAACAAACTTTTTTATGCATGTCATGCCCCATGAAAATCCTCACTGTTTACTAGGGTTGCCACTTTTTATATAAGAAATAAAGGGCATTTACCTAAAAATACGGGATTTTTTGCAACAATAAGGGACCCTTCGTAAATAAATATTCAAGAGCCTCAATTTGACCAGAACTGTGTCTAACTCTCAAAGATTGTACCTGTGATGTCGCTCCCGGTCTATATATTCAGGAAGGGCAAGGACATAGGCTCTCTCTACCGGGGGAATGCTTCTTGCCTTCCTTTAGAGCAGGGGTGGGCATTTATTTTTTCCAAGGGGCCACCTGAAAGCCAAAAAATATTATGGAGGGCTGCACCTAAAGACGGAACTACATGCTAATCTACATAATTTATTCATTTATTCACTTACTATATTTACTATATATTATAGGCATGGTTTAGAACCCAAAAATAGGGAATCGAAAATCTAATGGGGGATTTTTTTTATTAGTAATAAAAAGACTTACAAAAATTTTTCCAAAAATTTCTAAAATGTAACGTAATTACTAACGAAATTCGTTAGTAGTTCGTATGCCAGCGCATGCGCATTCCAGATGGTTTTGGCCTACAACTCCCAGAAATCCTAACAGCTGGTAAATTGGCTGGGATTTCTGGGAGTTGTAGGCCAAAACTTGAATAAACCACACTGAATTCTAGATGGGACTCTCCAAATAGGAAGGAGGGAGGGAAGGAGGGAGGGAGGGGGTATTCTATTCTTGGAAGCAGCAAAAAAAAGGAGGAGGAGCCCCCCTCGCTCCTCGCTGCCTCTCTCTCACCCCGATCCTGAGGGAGCGAGGGCCCAAGTTTGCCCAGGCTGAGAGGAAAAGGAAGAGGCCTGAGGCTGTGAGGAATGGTGGGAGTTGAAGTCCAAAACACCTGGAGGGCTGAAGTTGGCCCTCATGAAGCCTCTTCAAGGCTTTAGATCCTGGCAGGCAGAAGGGGCAGGGAGGGCCCGTCCACTCCTCCTCCCTGCCAGGATCTAAAGTGCATCAAGGCTTGGCACGCTTTAGATCCTGTGAGAAACCAACCTAATGTATAATAGAATGAATGCTAACTTATAGAGTAGGTGCCTAAATATTATAAGTAATCCAACTGGTCATATACCTACATTCCATGCACATGCAATAATACAGCAGTAATAACAATGGTATAAAGAGGTAAAATTCAAACCGAAGTATTCTGACTGGTCCCTCCTCAAGCGGTGCAAACAGGCTCTTCTCTATGAGCCCGGATTCTGCAGCAAATCCCCAAAAAAAGAATATGTATGTGCACCCAGGCAGCAAACGCTGTGCCCGGGCTTTTGGCTTTTCGGGGGAGAGGCTGCCTCCGGGCTCAGAGAAGAGCCGTTTGCAGTTTGCACCGCTTGAGGCGGGACCACCGTCAAAATACTTCGGTTTGAATTTTACCTCTTCTTATCCCCATTGTTCTTACTGCTGTATTATTGCATGTGCATGGAATGTAGGTGACCAGTTGACCAGTTGGATTACTCTATACATGCATTCATTCTATTATACAGGTTGGTTTCTCACTGTGTGCCTACCCCAATACTCTTTGATGCTTTAGATCCTGGCAGGCAGGAGGTGCAGGGAAGCCTGGAAAAATGTAAACAGAGAGGTTTACTCAGAAGTAAATCCACAAAGGAGGGCACTTCATCCAAAGTGCCCTCCTTTGCGGATTTACTCATGAGTAAACCTCTCTGTTTACTCCTTTGCAGATTTACTTCTGAATAAACCTCTCTGTTTACATTTTTCCAGGCTTCCAGACGAAAAGAAGGAGCGAGTTTAGGGCTTGCCTTGCCATAATACTTATTGGCAAGGGAGGTGGGGGTGGTGAGAGAGTGGTGAGCCCCCTACGACCGACACTTAAGAAAATCCTGGCCCCGAAGTTCTATAAAGAAAGTCCACTTCCTGGTTGGCGTTCCAGATGCGGAAATACTCGAAAGTAGCATTTCTTCCGAATTTCTTCCGAATCATTTAATTTTCATAACTTTTTTCTCATGCCTAATATATTACACATCATTAATATTAACATATTAATATATCAAGAAATATTAATATATTATTAGTATTAATACCAAAATTATTATATTATAGTATATATAGAGACATTATAATATATTGAAATTATAATATAATATAACATATTATATTATTTATTATATTATAATATTATTACTATAAAATTATTATACAATAATAATAAAGACCTGCCTGGCCTTGCTGTTGCTGGCGCTGGGAGAGCCAAAGTGGGCGAGAGGGCGAGAGGGCGAGCGGGCGTGTGGGCAAGGGCGAGGCGAGCGGTGGGTGAGGCAAGTGGCGAGCAAGCCTGCCTGCCTGCTGGGGCCCTTAGGAAGGCCGGATAGAATCGGCCAAAGGGTCGCATCTGGCCCCCGGGCCTGAGTTTGCCCACCCCTGCTTTAGAGGCTTGTAGCTCCTAAGGACCATGCTGGCCACTTGAGATAACTCAAACAGGCTTTATTACTTAAAACTTGAGTGATTTGCACTCAGGCACTTTACTTTGTTCCCCAAAAGGATAAAAGAAATATACTTTACAGTCCCTTAGTTGCTTGGGTCCAGGAAGCTTCAGCCGGATGGCTCTCCAAGTCCTCTGTGTCTTTATGGTCTCAAGGTAAGGACACTTGAGACCCTAGCCAGCTGGCCTATATTGAAGGTATGGGACCTTCCTCTGGGTGCCAGCCGACTAGTTTGAAGGTGACTGGGTCCCCTCAGAGCTACCCAACTGTCCGATATGTTGGGCTTGCCACATGAGACCCAGGGAAAGTCTTTGTCTTGTGTTGAGAGATGGCTTCACCAAGGCTGACCTTGCCCAACCCTCAGATATGTCCTCTTCTGAAGAGATCCAGGAAAACTCGGAAAGAAAAAGGCTAGATTTCCAAGTCCCTGGGAAAAAGGGGCTGAAAAAACTTAATTGGGCTCTGTTAACAATGATTGACAGGTATTAGGGACCAATCAATGCAATCAATACCTTTGCAAGCAGTGCAAAACTAAACAGGATTGCAGAAACACAATATAACAATGGAAAACCGTATAAACTCAATGTTTCCCATGCAAATGGTGCTTGCTGCGCTGTCACAGTACGTCTCCTCATAAAGACTTTGTAGAGAGACTCAGGAGGAGATATTTTTTTTAATTCTTGTCAGTTAGTAAATTCTTATATGATTCAACTATATAGTCTCCAATCTGTTTCCTGCACAGCCAGTTCACCTTCCAAGTAGTTAAGATAATGAGGGGGCAGAACAATGCAGAAAATGCATTACATTAAAGAAAATGTATGAAACAACCGCAGACAGCTTTTGCACACAATAAATCCCCAGCTACAGCATTTTGTGTGCAGAAATATTTTTGTCTGCACCGACAATGCCAGTGTTCTTCATTGGTCAATTCCTATTGGTGACCGTGGAAGACTTTTTGCCCATTTGAGAGGGGAAAGAGGCATAGAAAAATAGAAACAAAGAGGTGAAAAAAGTATAGAATAACCAATAAGATTTGGGGAAAGGATATGTGGAGGAAGAGAAGATGTTGTGATTGAGCCTCCAGCTGCTACTGATAGTAGTGATTCAGAAGACTCTGATGGCTCAGCATCTGGGGAGAGTATGGAACTGGGTGGGGTTGTTTGTAACAGGAGTACTGGTGTTTGCAAAAAGAGGCTTACTCGTGAGTCAAGTGAAGAGGATCACTTGCAACTCAAGAGAGTCAAGCAAATAATTACAGCACCTACAGACTCTGAGACATTTGAGGGATGTTCTGGGAATGATGGGAGTCTGAGTACAGAGGACATTTCTACTGAAATGGATTGGACTCAAGTAAGAGAAATTCAGAGGGCTTGTGAGGAGCCCACAAGTTCAGACACCTGGGTAGGATTCACTGATGATCAGGATTGGCCCTCAGAGTCCCCAGACAATTGGGGGGGGGTGCTCTACGTCTTAACCACAGGTGGAAATCTTGGAGGGTCAGTCAAAGGGCAGCAGCTGCTGGGAGAGTAACACCTGAGGATGATGATAGGGCGCCGACCTCATCAAGTGGATCTGACTTGTAGTGAGCTTAAAAGGTGGGCATTTTGGGACTAACCTCTGTGGCTAGCAAGGAGTTGCCTTTGGATCCTAGGACTCTTGCATCTTGTATCCTGTCATCTTGCATCTTGAAGCCTTGTTTCGAGACTGATTCTGCTGCTTCCTGTTGTGGGGTTTGAACTCCACTGGATGGCTCCCCAGTTGGACTGTGGGATGTGTCTTCGCTTCTACATCTATCTCCTCTCCTCTCCTTGACCTTTTCTGGCTCCTGGATTACGTCTCTCCTACATCCCTTTGGATGCCTTCTTGGACAACCCTTTGATGACTTCCATGCTGATGACCTTGGATTGATTCTGACGACGACATCTTCTCTGCGGCCCTCAGCGTGCCTTTCTCTGTTTTGCTTTGATTTTGCCAAAGAGTTTTTGGCGTTTTGAATGCCGGCTTTTTCTCCCTGTTTGTTTTCATGCCGGTTAAGGCTTCCTTTTGTGAGCGTTTTCACTGACCATTAAGTGCTTTTGTTTTGCAAATACTTATCTCCAGAGACTCTGTGAATATTAAAACAAACTATTTACACTTCAGTTGGGTTTGGCTCTTTGAACTGGTGTCTGCTGCGACAGAAGATGTCTTGTGAGGTGGCATTTAAAATATGTATTCATATTCAAGCTTCAGGCATACTGCCTTTTCTTAATAATATTAAGATAATCTATACCAATGCTTTTCAGTTTTTGTTGTGATTGAGCCTTCAGCTACTACTAATAGTAGTATTGAGGAAGATGCTGGATCAATAGCATCAAGCAATAGTATGGACTTGGGTGTGGCTCTGGGTGATCAGGAGTTTGCAGCTGGAAGGAAAAGGGCTGCTAGTGATTCTAGTGTGGAAGGATTGGAGCAGAGAAAAAGGATCCAGCACATACTTAGAGCACCTTCTGATTCGGACCCTTTCCAAGGCTTTTCTGGGGAAGAAGAAATATGGGGTCAGGGGAAAGTGATACGGATTTAGATTCAACATTGATTCAGGAAGTAAGGGATGTGTGTAACGAAGAGTCTACTTCTGACTCATTTTGTGGCTTTGACAGTGATTTAGACTGCCCTTCTGGGGGTTCAGAAACAGATTGGGGCACTTTAAGCACACAACAGCGTTGGCAAGAGTGGAGGCAAAGCACAGCAGCTGTAGAAGATACAGCAGCTGGAGACTCTTCAGAAGACTGTGATGTTTAAGTGCTATATAAGAAATGAGTTTTTGGGGCTGCCTTTGCGGCGGTCAAGGAGTTGATGTCTGGTTCTTGTCTCTGACTCTCTTGTGTTCCTGATATCAAGTACCTTGTTCCAGTTTCCTGATACTCTTACCTGCCGTGTGTCCCTGAGGCGGGGCTTGGTCTCCGCTGAGTTTACCTCCTGATTGCCTTGGATGGTCTCCTCCTTTTCATCTGCCTTTCCCCTGTTTTGGATTTCTGGACCGGATCGTAACTACTCTTCTGGATTCTTCTCCTGGACTTCGCAGACGAACGTCTAGTGTTTGTTTTGGGCTGTTTTGTTGCTTTATTTTGTGGGACTTTTCCCTGGGATTTTTGAGGGTTTTTTGAGCTGAGTTGGCTACTTTTTTGTTTGTCCTTTCTCCAGTTATTGTTCAATAAACTTTTTGTTATCCCCTTTTACACCTGGGCCTGACTTACTAGTCTCTGCATCGTGACAGTTTTGGTCAATGATCAGTCCTGATCCATGAGCTTTTAGCTGCCAATCCCTGAAGAGTTTCCAAAGAAGGGAAAAGAGTTGTATTCAATGGACACAACTATTTCAATGGACACAACTATTTCATGATTGATGATTGGGAGAAATGTTGCCTATCCTCCAACTTTATAACACCTTGAGCACTTTGGAGGAAATATGGACGTAAATGTAATAAATCCGCCATGTACGACATCAATCAGGCTCTAAAGTCATAGAGGAAAGGATTGTGTCTCTTGTGGCATTGCTCTGATACCATGGCAGCAACCAGATTTACTAATGTGGCAAGGTAACTAATTGCAGAATAATAAGATTGTTAAATAATCTGATCTCTCTGATTTTTATAAAAAATAAGTTTTTAATAGATTATAAACAATGTTGAAATTGCTTCTAACAGTAATCAGTCCTGTACATCATGCTTTTCTCATTATTTTTATTCTGTAGATGGAAAATTCTGGTGATCCCTGGGTAAAAGTGAAGAATTCCCAAAATTTGACTTATTTTGAGTGTTTATACCTGATCATGGTGACCATGTCGA